>CAVLJG010000002.1:32085685-32685685 GCA_963669975.1 Acanthoscelides obtectus | reverse complement strand
TTGAGCTAACTGTTCATGTTCCATGTTCTCAGCATCGACCATCGGGAGATAAATGTCAAAGGAGCTTTACCTTAACGAGATAAAGTAAGTGGGCATGTAGACAAATGCAAAAATAAGAGTAAGACGACGGAAAACGCATATTTGCATGGAACGTCTTTCGAATAGACATTCTGCTCCATCCAGATAACCAAATTCGACTTTAATTAAGATTAATGATATGCTGAGTAGTTATATCTTCAGTTTGGAGGAGGTTATTACGGTATTGCCCCCATTAACATCATCTGCACCTTCTAGCTAGAACTCTGATAAAGCGCTACCGTTTTTATCGAACATTCGGGCGATTTTTGCCAAGACGTAGACATGTACGACTCGTCAATGTAGTCGGGAAGTGCACATACGGATGTAAGCCATTCATTCAAATTCTGAGACCACAGAACTCTATGATCTTTCAGCCAAATAAACCACATAAATATGTCGGAATTTTTCACCGATGTTCCGGCCACCACAGTACAATGGTATTATATTTTTTATTTATCTGTTTAATTTGTTTTTTATTCTCTTTGCTATAATAGAGGAACTGCAGCATATTTGGTATACTGGTTTGTTTTTTGGAAATACATTGCAAGATAAACGGGAAATGATTAAACTTTAATGATATAAACAATCAAACAAAACAAAAACCAGGAACCCCATCAAAATAAAAAAAACTCCAAAAGCGTATATTTACTTAGGGTGCAGATAATTTGGAATATAGTATTCCAAATTATAATCACCTTTTTTAACAATAATTGTCAACAACTATTGTTGACACTTTTCCTAAGAAACTAATAAATTTCTCAACTTTGTAACCGTTTTACAGTCTTTGCTAATTAATCTGTTTAACAAAACAGCTTAAAATTATTAATTATTAAGTAATCAGTCAAAATAATCACAAATCAGTATTTAGCCTGAACTTATAGTTTAGTGTTCTTAAAATAATCACAGGTATACACACCAGATTCATGAGCACTAAGAGCAGCGTGAACCCACAATTCGCACATTAAGCACTGTACCTATTCCAGACTAACAACATGACATCTTAACTTAGAATTCCATGTCACATTTTTAAGTCTAAATATCGTATATTCAAAAAATCAATTGCGAACTAGCAAGGCCACATAACAGTTCAAATAATAATAATAATATAATAATAATAATATAATATTTATTCACTCAATGTACAAAGATAACAAACAATATGAGTAAATAAATATAAAATCAAAACAGGCCCAATAGAAGGCATCGCCTGTACATGGACCAATAAATTTAAGTTGAAACTGTAGAATGCAAATGACGAAAAAGGACAAAAATTAGCTACAGTAGATTATGTATTTAGTTGATGTTCGTATTTATGAGTTTATGAATTTCAGTCCTAGATATAGAATGTAGCCACTTTTTTAAATTTCTTTTGAAACAATTTCCGAAACGTAAATCTTTTAAGTCTTTAGGTATAATTTCATAAAATTTAGGCGCTAAATAGAGATATGATCGCTGCATTATAGATTTATGCGGTTGAGGAACTACTGTGCCACGAATTTTGTACCTGGTATAATGATTATGTTTAATATTTTGGTCGGTGTTTACAAATTTATGGTAGTGGGTGATACTGTGTAAGAAATAAAGCTGTCTTATATCATACATTCGAACATCTGCGTATAATTTTTCAGTGGGATAAAGTTTCGGTTTTTTAAATATCATTTTTAGAATACTTTTTTGAAAAACATCTAAATTATAGATATGTGAGGAACATGCTAATATACCATATTTGAGATGAAGCTCAATCAGTGCATGGTATAATGTTCGAAGATATTTTTCTGTCAATATATTCCCAAGGTATTTAATTTTGTAGGATACAAATCTAACTTTTTTTAAAATATAATTGACATGGATGTCCCATCGTAAGTGAGGATCCAAGACCACTCCAAGGTATTTTATGTTGGGCACTCTATTAATTTGCATTTGTTGATCATTAATATTGAAGGAGAAATTTGTGTAATTTGGCAGATGTCTAGCATAAGATCCAAATGGTAAAAAATGTGTTTTAGAGTAGTTAATGCTTAATTTTCTACTGTTAAAACACCGATTTATTTTGATTAAATCATTTTCAATTATATTTTTTAGATCAGACCAGTCAGTGCCTTCATATAATATTGCAGTATCATCTGCAAAACTAGTTATTTTGCAAACACAATTAATTTGGAAAATATCATTTAAATATATATTGAATAACAGCGGACCTAAGACAGTTCCTTGTGGGACACCACACTTAATATACATTTCTTTACTAAATGATCCTGATATCTGCACAGATTGTGGGCGATTTGACAAATAACTTTCGATCAGTGAGTACGCGTTTCCTCTGAAACCAATTCTCTCCAATGCTTCTAATAATAATTTGTGATTAACTGTGTCGAAAGCTTTCTTTAAATCAACAAAAATGCAGATTGAAGGGATTCTGTTATCAATATTTTGATATATTTGATTTACAATTTTAGTTATTGCGTCCGATGTAGCCTTCCCTTCTGTAAATCCATATTGATTTTCACTTAAAATTTTGAATTTTGTGAGGTATCGAATCATTCTAGTAGATAAAACTTTTTCAAAAACCTTTGCTACACTGGATATTATTGATATTGGTCTATAGCTGTTAACATCTGTTTTTGTTCCTGATTTATGTATCGGTATTATATTACCTTTTTTTAAAATTGAGGGATATATGCCAGATTCAAAGCATTTGTTGATTAGGTAAGTGAGTGGTTATGTTATGTCCTCGGCTATAATTTTCAAATGCTCGCCTTTAATACCATCGAACCCAGGACTTTTCCGATTTTTTAAGGACATAACAGTGGTGTATACTTCACATTGCAATAATTGCAATGCACATTTTACCTATCTTAGTAAATGATTAACAATGATTGCATTCTAACCGAAAAAGTTTTCAAAGTAAATGTTTCGTTTCCGTCTGGTTGGTAGCAGGAAATGTCAAGATGGCATCCTGTTTTTGGTACTCGTGGTTTCGTGTGATTTAAGACAGTATATTCACGGCAAAAAAGATAGAGTTTGCATTTATTTAGATAACTAAGTATTCCAACTTACCTGCAGTATTCCAAATATGCTGCACTTCCCACTACTACTATGGTACGTTGGGGACAACAGCCTAAATGCTCCGGTACCACGCCGAGATAGCGTGAAGCCATAATTACAATTTTAAGATGCTACCGCGTGTAGCCAGCAACGCTCAGGAACACCTGGGTGTTTTTTTATACTCCAACCACCACGAAGGCCTAAGGCCTAAACACCCATGGGGTACCGTGGGGCTATAAGGGGATACAGGGGAAAGGAGGGACGCCACACGGACTCTGGCGAGGGAACACGTGCGCATGCAACATGCACAAATTCTGGCCCCGCCTACGAGATCCGCCGGGTGGTACCTCCGCGTTCGACAGTCAGGGACCGTCTACCACCTACGGACAATCACAACATCCAGAGCCAAGAGAAAAATTTCTCCTGGGACGGGACTCGAACCCGCACAGCGCACGGCGACTGATCAGGAGACCGAAGAGTCTACTACTG
Source organism: Acanthoscelides obtectus (assembly GCA_963669975.1). NCBI lineage: Eukaryota > Metazoa > Arthropoda > Insecta > Coleoptera > Chrysomelidae > Acanthoscelides > Acanthoscelides obtectus. The sequence goes on along the minus strand of CAVLJG010000002.1, from coordinate 32,682,073 downwards.
CGGCCATCGCTGCTGCCAAGTGTCAATTGAGCATGAGGTTATCTGTTGTCTTGGATGTACAAACGTGGTTAATTGAACAGAAGATCTGGAAAATTTTCATTACCTTAATACATTTTTTAATCATTCTAAGCAACTAAATTATTTGGTTTAATTGAAATGAATATTCTGCAGCGAGTTTAAGTGAAATTAATAAACTGTTGAACTAAATTGCTTGAAAATCGCAAACCATGTACCTGTTTCATTAAAATGTATAATAAGTTTATCTAGAAAAGGTACACCTGAAACAAATAAACATTTTAATAAGAACAGTTGAACTGTTTATCTGAATCGCGGACTCTGCAGGATTCAGTCCATTCAGCTTCACATTCGAATGATGTCCTTGTTGGTGTAGTAGCTGTGAAGGGGATCAGTGATTGTGATCAAGTGAAATGCACGAGCGTAAGGCGCTTTCGCACAATCATGGTTAGAATATTCCTCGCCGCCCCAATGAAACGTTCTGTTTCAGTCACTGCTGGCGTGACGGAATGGGAAGAACTAAAATTTTATTTATGCTGCCATATTTAGGTCAATGAAGGGCCTCTATACCAAACATGTGCTTAACATAGGCTGGATGTGCTTTTCTTTTATATATTATATGTATTATATAATGTATACAGGGTGACTTCGAAGTTGAGTCATTTATTTTAACAGTGAGTAGATCTGATCAAAAGAAATGTTTTTTTCCTTTAACATTTTTGTGGTAAAATTAAAGTAACAAAGTTATAGCCCTTTAGAAGTTTGAGTACCGCCCTGTCTCAATAATAATATTATGTGCTCGTGTTTGGCGACAACGGATATAATCCGCCTTATCGGTTCATCGCATCGGAAACAAAAAAGCGAAAGAATTTGGAACGATGTTTTTACAATTATTTTATTCAGTTGTATACAGTCAGTGTCAGTCGGTAACGCGTGAGTGAATAGTGGTGTCTGTTGCGTGGCTCAAACGAAATAAAAAATGGCACATGTTTATGCGGATCGGTTTCCCAATCGAGTGCAACCAACCCCTCGTGCCTTTGTTAATGTAGTACAACGGGCTCGTGAATCAGGTGACTTAAGACCTCACAGGGGACGGCATGCCGGTGCTCCAAGACCTCACGTTAAAATACAGGTCCGCACTGAAATACTTGTCGGGAGGATACTTTATAAAACAAGGTAACATTTTTTTTTATTTTTTTTTTTATTTTTACACACATATTTTGGTTTATCTTCCTTCTACAATCATTATCTGAAAATTAATGACTCAACTTCAAAGTCACCCTGTATAGGTGTATAGGAAGTGGAGCCTCCTGTTGGTGCAGACTTTGTAGTATTTGAAAATATTCAAGTTTGTTTAAAATAATATCCTATTTATTTATATGTGTAAATGCGTTGACTGCGGGCGAGTGAAATATTATTTCATTATTAGAAATAAAAGTACAATTTTTGTAAGCATGATCAAGTGGCCTTTTTCAGTTTCAGATATCCATACTTTCCGAATTTCAAAACAAGTAATTGCTTCTAGTAAATGGGTATATATTATAAGCTGTTTCTGGACAATCAAACAAATAATTGCTAAAACTTAATCCCATATTAAGTTTACCATCAATGAAAATAAAAAATATCGAATTTTGTTACAGTTTTGAATTTCTGAAGTTTTCATTGTGATTCAAAAACATTGATTCAATATAAAGTTTTCCAAATTCTTTGATATATAAGATTTGTCAGAGCACAGTTATAATTATGCATCATTCGGTAAAATACAATTTATTCTTTTAAATTCGAAATAGTATTCACATATCCTTTTGAATTTAAACAAATTAGTTCATTAAAGCTAGTCAAATACTTTTTCCTAAACCAATTAACCAAATTTAATAAATATAATTAATTTGTTTCACTTGTAGCAAGTAGACTCATTTTAATAGTCCAATATGATTTTATAAATTTGGGTATATAAAAAAATTCGTTCTAGATATAATGGTTTAATTTGGTAGAACAATATCATTAAAAAACAATCTAAGCCTCTTCTGCATCTTGCAAATCCACTCCTCCGAAAAAAAAAACTTACTAATATGAATACATAAGCTGATTTCCAGTGGCCTTTTGTTTAAGAGAAATATTCTCCCAAACTACTCTAGAAAGTTCATTTATGGCAATATAAAATACAGTGGAACAATATTGGTGCTGAGCACTGCTGAGTTACTCCTAGTAGCTCATCTGGGTTACTGAAAAGCAGCTATATAGTGCACATAAAGGACCTATGAGAGTTCCAGATTTGGTTAATTTTTAAGAAAATTTGGTTTCTTATTTTAGATATCTTGATGAAAAATGTCTATGGGCATAACTTGATACTTTGACTAACTTTTAAAGAAAAGGTTTTTAAAAATAGACTTCTTATTGATTTTGTTGAAATATGACTTTTTTAGTAAGAGTGCTAAGCCATAACTATTTTGTGATTTTATATTATAATTCAGAGGACAAAACTATAGTATTTTCGACTGTTAAAATTTTGGAATGTCGATGTTGAACTTTTCGTATCCATTTTCAGACAAATCCACCAATCTCAAATCGCAAATAACTGTTACACTTCAAAGATAGTTATTTATGATCTTGAGAATAACCTTTATACTCAACTGGCACAATAATGTTTACTTATCAGATAAATTGAGCTATGTAATTATCGAAAAACTTACCCTTTTCAATTTTCCACTATAAAAAAACACTCAAATAATGAACCACTTGGAGGTACACAGGAAGCACGCTATTACAGTGAAACTCAAAGGCAAAATGGATGTTGGCAAACGGGTTGGCTCAGGTCGGCTTGCCATTATACCATTGGTCGCTCGAGGTCACACGCACATGCGCCGTAGCCGAAAATATTTAACGAATATTTTCTAAATAATGGAGATTTAATATTTTCCATTTATTGAAAAGTAAATATTTAAATATTATTATAAAAGAAATATTGTATTTAAAATATTCAAAAGATGTTGGATAAATATTTAATAAAAATATTATATTCGGAATATTTATTAAATATTTAAGTAAGATAAAAATATTATTAAATGTTAAATAATTATTTAATAAATATTTCCTGCTATCGGGGATCCGAAAAGAATTATCTGTCGAGCAACACCGCATCTATCACCGACCAAATGAGAACATCACGTATTTCGATGCCAACAACTTTTTTGTCGACGCCATATTTTTGGTTACATCTCTAATTTCTCTTTAATTTATTTGCGTTGTCTGTCTTCTCTTGGTATAACAACTCTTTCTTTAATCTGTGTTTACGTCTTGGTTGATCTGACCCTGCGTTCCGCGTCGCCTATGGTAAGGTGACATAAATACATTTCGCAAGTTTGTCACCAAATGTAATCAATATTGGCAAGTATAAATGCAGTTGCCGTTGAATGCATTAACTTGTTTAGAAAGAACCAATTTTCTCAATAAATTCCCTGATTTATTTGCCTTGCATATTAAAACTACTATGCTGCAAGGCGGCTCTCGGTCCCTTGCTGTGCCAGATTTTTACGATTACAATCAATTAGAACTTTGAAACATTAGCATTTCTTTCCCGAAGCCGAAGCGATACTACACTTTTTCCCTGTCAGTTAGTATTGAGAATCATATTTCACCAAGCCGATTAGACTGGGAAGCGAAGTTAACAGCACAAAGTATGTTTACAGTACAGTGTGTACTAAATGTAACAAGAAAGAAAGTTTGTGACTTCTGCCTTTTTTAACTGAAACTCATATTTAAATTGAAGCCAAGTAAATTCATACAAAAGATTTAACAAATAAAAGAAAAAAATACATTTTAAAAACAAGCTGAAATCAAACCACAAAACAGTGGGACAAAAAAGTATTGGCACACCCCATTTTTTTCTTGAAGCTCATGAAAAGATGCATTTCTTGATACTACATTTATTTGAAAACTAACATCCAAATAGTAATTTTTGATTGCAATAGATCGAGCAAATTAAAAATAATAAAAGAATAATAATAGGAATTATGAAAATCAAGGATCAAAAAAGTATTGGCATGCTGACAAAAACAAACAAGTAAATAAAATTAAATGTATTTACTGCAAGTACTTTGTTATGTCCCTAAAGCTGGCAGACCAAGGTCAGCAGAACAAAAGTTTGATTATTGCAAAATTAAGTGCTCAATTAGTGCTTGAACAATACCCAAAAGAAAAATTTAATGCTTTCCCACTTTTCGAATAAATAAATGTTCTGCTAGCTTTAAAAAAGTCAACAGAACACTATGCTGAAAATGCGTTGAATGATTAATAATGAAGGTTCTATAGTCAAATAATTGTTAATTTTTTTTTCGTATAGTAAAATTTTGTTATACATTGGACTTAAATAATAACGATGATAATGATAATAAGTTTATTCACGTATTATACAAACATAACTGAAACTAATGGGAATGAATTACTTATAACATAGAAATATTTACATAAATATATATATATATCTTGAGACGTGGTCATTGTCGTCTAGACCAGTTAGGTGAAAAATTAAAGCTTCCGCCTTTTGTTGGGTACTTCGACAAAATTTAAGCAAAGAGGACTCTTTATACTTTTTTTAATTCTCTCTAGCTTTCAATGGACTTTGCCATCATCATCAGGAGCTGCAATTACAATGATAACAGTAGCAACAAAAGTGTAAAATGAATTTAAATTGACTCAACTTACAGTAGTATGTGAGGATGTTGCTAATTGTTGTTTACGTATAGGATGAGGGAAACGTCCAGTAACATGGTGAGAGCTGGATAGATTGTACAATGGTCAAAATTTTATAAAATATGACAAGAACAAGTTAAAAACAGATTAAAAATTATTTAAAAAACATTAGAGCATTACATCGTGAAGCCACTTGATGATTGCACAAATTAGTGGTCATGGAATAATGAGTGAGATGAAACCCTCTGACAGAAGGCCGAAGGATGTCAATGTCTGTGTTGAAAGATGGAACGAATTGTGGGCGTGTGCCAAACGTTGCCAAATCACTTCAGATGATGTGATTTTCAGAATTTTATGTAAGAATTTGTTAAACCGACCAGAGGCAGTTGAATAAACTATATTTTAATTAATGGGAATTTAAATTAACAATTATTAATAAATCGTGAGAAGAGAATTATTATATTTTGAGTGGAATGAAATTTACTGGTGGAATCGGCCTCTGGTCGGTTTAACAAATTCTTACATAAAATTCTGAAAATCACATCATCTGAAGTGATTTGGCAACGTTTGGCACACGCCCACAATTCGTTCCATCTTTCAACACAGACATTGACATCCTTCGGCCTTCTGTCAAAGGGTTTCATCTCACTCATTATTCCATGACCACTAATTTGTGCAATCATCAAGTGGCTTCACGATGTAATGCTCTAATGTTTTTTAAATAATTTTTAATCTGTTTTTAACTTGTTCTTGTCATATTTTATAAAATTTTGACCATTGTACAATCTATCCAGCTCTCACCATGTTACTGGACGTTTCCCTCATCCTATACGTAAACAACAATTAGCAACATCCTCACATACTACTGTAAGTTGAGTCAATTTAAATTCATTTTACACTTTTGTTGCTACTGTTATCATTGTAATTGCAGCTCCTGATGATGATGGCAAAGTCCATTGAAAGCTAGAGAGAATTAAAAAAAGTATAAAGAGTCCTCTTTGCTTAAATTTTGTCGAAGTACCCAACAAAAGGCGGAAGCTTTAATTTTTCACCTATATATATATACATGGTTCACATTTACATACATATACATATGAACAAGTGAGTTTTGTATTACTACATTGAGTTGCATCCTTCCAACTTCATGTCTATTTTTCTCAATTATGAATTATTTGTTTCAATTTTAAATTTAGTTTTATTTGAAATATCTTTTTTAAATCATTCATTAATATGTTCTATAGCCTACTGGAAAAATAAGTATGACATATTTGGCCTACATTTTTCAAGGTGCAATGTGTTTGCTTGATGTTGTTGATTCTGTTTCTCGTTTGATGTAACTGATCTAGCGGAATAAGATAATTTCTATGTTGAAACTGATAAATTATAATTTTATAAAAAAATCGTTGCCTAGGATCTAACAGTTTTGTTTCAGGATGCAACAGATCAGATAGGTATAGAAGTGGCTTGTCAAAGATTATTTTTGAAAACTGTTTCTGGATAATTTACAATTCATTCATTTGGTTATTAAGTGCTCCTCCACCCAACCAAATATAAAAAATATATTTAAAATTTCCATTGTTTTTTTTCTCCAAGTATTTCTCAGAATGATTATTACATGATCAAGATGTATACTAAGTGACATATAAATCCGAACACCCAGTTTAAATGGTTTTATTTTAATAAAAGTTGGTGAATGTATTTATCTTACTGTAAACAACAAGTGAAAAAATTTTCAGCCTTATCAGTTGGACATTCCGGTTTTTAAACTGCTTTTTTAATTCACTAACGCTCTAAAAATGTATATTTCAGCCGCAGTAAAGAATCAACGTTGGCGGATTTTGGTTCTTGACATCCTTTACGATCGGTTACGATGCCTAGAGTACGGAGACCTGTACGATTTCGTCAACTTAGTGAGTTTGATAGGGGCCGTATAGTGGGACTTCGGGAAGCTGGACTATCTTTTCGGGCAATTGCAGTTAGAGTGCAAAGAAGTGTAGATACTGTGGTTAGGTGTTGTCAGGCATGGCTTCGGGAAGGCCGTACGCAAAGAGCAAGGCGCACTGGATGCCGCCGTAGAACAACAGACCGTGAAGATCGCCGCCTAAGATTATTGGCCTTAAGGGACCGTTTCTCCACTACCAGGTCCATTGTAAATGAATGGTTTGCAGAACACGAAAGACCTATTGGCATGCGAAGTGTTTACCGACGAATGAGAAGTTTTGGCTTGTTTTCATACCGGCCACACTGGGTCCTCCCTTTAACTCGAGAACACCGACGTAATCGCCTTGAGTGGTGCAGACAACGATCACTCTGGGATCAGGAATGGAACAGTATTGTCTTTAGTGACGAGTCTCGATTTTGTTTAGGCATGCACAATGGTCGTGCCAGGGTTAGAAGGCGACGTGGTGAAAGGAGGAATCCACAGTTTTTTGTTGAAAGACATGTTCATCACACTGTTGGAGTTATGGTTTGGGGTGCTATAGCTTATGGTTCCAGGTCACCTTTAATCTTCATCAGAGGTAACATGAATGCGCAGCGTTATATCCACGAAGTTCTAGAACCCCATCTTTTACCCTATCTTGACACCCTGGCAAATCCAACTTTCCAGCAAGATAATGCCCGACCACATGTTGCAAGAGTCACAATAGACTTCTTTCAACATAATGATGTCACATTGTTACCATGGCCACCAAGATCTCCCGACTTATCCCCAATTGAGCACGTGTGGGATATGATGGGTAGGAGATTGCTCAATCTGCAACGTCCTCCTCAGACTCTAGAAGCACTTCGAGAGAAGTTGGTGGTTGCCTGGAATGAGATACCACAGGAGGACATTGACCACCTGATCAGAAGCATGCCTAGGCGCGATGGAGAATGCGTAGCACATCAGGGTGCATCCACACATTATTAAAGGTCAAAGGGCTTTAAAGCAGTGCAATCATTTTGAAATTTTTATCATTTACTTATTATGCTTCATTAAGTACTTATACAAAAAAATTTTAAAATAAAACCATTTAAACTGGGTGTTCGGATTTATATGTCACTTAGTATACTTTTATCATTTCTTACATTTTTACTTTTTGATAATTGTATTTTCTCATTACACTATTAAAGACAAGGCAATATTAGTGTAATTACACACAAGCCCGTGGGTAAAAAACACAGGGAAAAGGTTTTGCTAGATCCGTACGCGTTTAAGCGCCCCTCTTAATTCGATTTGATCTGCAACAATGTATAACTTGAAATATTTAATGACAAGACTTCATCGTATTTCCAATCGCATTATCAACTTTGTTACAAAACTTTGCTAAAAAACCTGTAATATTAACCGTTCGAAATTTGAAAGATTGCAATATCCTCTGGCTGGAACAACTTCCAGCGAACATAAAAATGTTCAATTCCTTTAATTACTGCAGCCTTTAAAGGTCGTAACTTTATTTCTCTGGGCCTATTAGAATCGTAAAGGTGTCACTGAAGTGTGAATTATAAAAGATTTATAGATTATTCGTGTCCACTAAGCAGTTGTCGATATCCAATTATCCTATTTTTACGTTTTTGGTTTTGATGGCGACAGAAGTTACGAGAGATTTATGATTTTCCTCTGTTATGAAGGTATGATGCCAAAGGAGGCAGTTCGCATCAAAATATAGTGAGTGACAAAAATAGGTAAACACCTACGTTTGTAGGCTTGGCTTGGTCTTTTTCTTTCTTTTCAACCACTTCCTTCCGCCCGCACACGTGTCAGTACGCGTCGGTGGCGCAAGTCGCGCGGTTGTGGAATTATGTGTTCCAAGTGACAAAAATCGTGAAAAGTTCGTTTTAAACGTTTTTTTTCCGATGCTTATATTTTGATAAGGGTTTTGTGTTTTGGTTTAAGTTATGTATGTTTCGAAAGCTCAATAACTGAAGATTTATTATACAGGGTGGCGCATGGAAAACGAAACAGACGCATTTACTGGCAGCTCAGTTTTTTTCGAAAAACGCTCAGACCCGTCGATCTTGTTTTCGAGGGGGACACAAGTTTGGCAAAAAATCCTGGGCGGGGGGTGACACCAACCCTAAAATCTTAAATGGAAAGGGGGGTCGAGTAATACCTTATTTTAAAGGTCTTTCTATTCCCTTTATAATGATGTAAATACATGAGCTTCAGTTCAGTAGTTTTGAAGATTTATTGATTTAAAGCTTAAAGTAGACTTTAATAGGTACATCAGATTAGTTTGTACTACTTTCAGAAGAAATTTGACTCAAAGTATTTACTTAATAAGTAAATGCTTTTCTTCACTACGCCCATGGTTTGTTTATCATTTTGTTGTTGGAAATAGCTATTGGGGCGTTTTTTTTGTGGCAAGAAGTTATTTCTTGAAGAAAGATAAGGAAATATCTCGTACGTATTTTAAATAGCAATTTAGTGCATAGTTTGCGATTGATTTGACCAAACTTTGTTGCTAAAATATACTAAGTGACATATAAATCCGAACACCCAGTTTAAATGGTTTTATTTTAATGAAATTTTGTATAAGTACTTAATGAAGCATAATAAGTAAATGATAAAAATTTCAAAACGATTGCACTGCTTTAAAGCCCTTTGACCTTTAATAATGTGTGGATGCACCCTGATGTGCTACGCATTCTCCAGCGCGCCTAGGCATGCTTCTGATCAGGTGGTCAATGTCCTCCTGTGATATCTCATTCCAGGCAACCACCAACTCCTCTCGAAGTGCTTTTAGAGTCTGAGGAGGACGTTGCAAATTCAGCAATCTCCTACCCATCATATCCCACACGTGCTCAATTGGGAATAAGTCGGGAGATCTTGGTGGTAACAATGTGACATCATTATGTTGAAAGAAGTCTATTGTGACTCTTGCAACATGTGGTCGGGCATTATCTTGTTGGAAAATTGGATCTGCCAGGGTGTCAAGATAGGGTAAAAGATGGGGTTCTAGAACTTCGTGGATATAACGCTGCGCGTTCATGTTATCTCTGATGAAGATTAAAGGTGACCTGGAACCATAAGCTATAGCACCCTAAACCATAACTCCAACAGTGTGATGAACATGTCTTTCAACAAAAAACTGTTCCATTCCTGACCACAGAGTGACCGTTGTCTGCACCACTCAAGGCGATTACGTCGGTGTTCTCGAGTTAAAGGGAGGACCCAGTGTGGCCGGTATGAAAACAAGCCAAAACTTCTCATTCGTCGGTAAACACTTCGCATGCAATAGGTCTTCCGTGTTCTGCAAACCATTCATTTGCAATGGACCTGGTAGTGGAGAAACGGTCCCTTAAGGCCAATAATCTTAGGCGGCGATCTTCACGGTCTGTTGTTCTACGGCGGCGTCCAGTGCCCCTTGCTCTTTGCGCACGGCCTTCTCGAAGCCATGCCTGACAACACCTAACCACAGTGTCTACACTTCTTTGCATTCTAACTGCAATTGCCCGAAAAGAAAGTCCAGCTTCCCGAAGTCCCACTATACGGCCCCTATCAAACTCACTAAGTTGACGAAATCGTACAGGTCTCCGTACTCTAGGCATCGTAACCGATCGTAAAGGATGTCAAGAACCAAAATCCGCCAACGTTGATTCTTTACTGCGGCTGAAATATTCATTTTTAGAGCGTTAGTGAATTAAAAAAAAGCAGTATAAAAACCGGAATGCCCAACTGATAAGGCTGAAATTTTTTTCACTTGTTATTTACAGTAAGATAAATACATTCACCAAATTTTATTAAAGTAAAACCATTTAAACTGGGTGTTCGGATTTATATGTCACTTAGTATATTAGTGTTATTTAAGCTTTAAATCAATAAATAAATCAAAACTAATAAACTGAAGTACATTAATTTTATATCATTATAAAGGGAATTGAAAGACCTTTAAAATAAGGTATCACTCGACCCCCCTTTCCACTTAAGATTTTGGGGGTGGTGTCACCCCCGCTTAGGGGGCTGCACGTGCTAACGTGATTTTTTGCCAAACTTGTGTCCCCCTCGAAAACAAAATCGACGGGTCTGGGCGTTTTTCAAAAAAAAAACTGAGCTGCCAGTAAATGCGTCTGTTTCGTTTTCGATGCGCCACCCTGTATTTATAGTCATAGTGAATACGCATTTAAACAGAAAATATTCCTTTTGTTATTAACTTTACTTACTTACCTTTTAGCGATATTTTGTAATATTTTCAGAAAGGAGATTTTATTCTGATGAATAAAAAAAAATTCCAGAAAAATTATTGTGGAAGAATAAAAATTTAAGAGATGTCCGTTTGAAATCTTCTTTGGCCTAACTTTTAAGTTAGGGACAAGCTATCAAGATGCGGTTTTCGCGAGCTGGTTTAGACATCATTCAGCTACTTTTTCGTAAAAAAATCATAACAACGCTTTTTTGAAATTCAACCATTTCTGTCGGAATGTCGAAAAAAGCCCTCTAGCGAAACTAACAAAACTTCAAATATAAGAGTTGCAGCCCAGGAATGGCTCTTTTCAACTGGCCCAAATTTGTAAAAATCTGCTTAGCCGTTTAGAAGATACAGTGCGTTGTGGTGCGGCTGATGGTCGCGTCATGCGTCGTATTCGGAAGTCGCCTCCGTGCTGTTGCGGGGTGTATGCTGTAAAAGTCACTAGATTAGTCATAGCAACGATCATGAGCGCCCGAACTTAATCCTTTACGAACTGATGACAGCGTTGCATGGAAAGTACAGAGTCAGCTTACTTGACGCAATTTTTTCAGATTTGTAGTAGAAAAAATAGACTGTGATCATCACAGACCCCGTGACACTCTAGATTATAATCTTAGTGAAAAAATCAGGCATCATGGTCCTTATCTAATTTAAAAGTAATCTAAATAGTTGGCATCATTTAGATAGTTTCAGTCAATTAGGTTGACATGGTGGAAGTCATTGTTTAGGCCGGGGTTGCAGACAATCATCTATTCATCAAACCTCCCCAGTGCTAAAAGCCTTTTGGATATTACATGTGAAAATGGGGGTGAATAATTCGATTTGCGAGAGTTGCTACCACCCTACACTCTACGAAGGAATTGTTTGCAGCAGGATACTTGATTCAGCCAAAGCAGCCATGAAAAGCTTCTCCCAGGAAGGGCGTAGCAAGACTATTTTCCAAGAAGGAGGCGGTTTTAGCAAGCTGTAAATGTATACTCATTACTTTGAAGTTGAGTCATTAATTTTCAGATAATGATTGTAGAAGGAAGATAAACCAAAATATGTGTGTAAAAATAAAAAAAAATTAAAAAATTTTTTACCTTGTTTTATAAAGTATCCTTCCGACAAGTATTTCAGTGCCGACCTGTATTTGATCGTGAGGTCTTGGAGCACCGGCATGCCTTCCCCTGTGAGGTCTTAAGTCACCTGATTCACGAGCCCTTTGTACTACATTCAGCATTTTCGTAAACATGTGCCATTTTTTATTTCGTTTGAGCCACGCAACAAACACCACTATTCACTCACGCGTTACCGACTGACACATCGACTGAATACAACTGAATAAAATTGTACATTGTAATAAAAACATCGTTTCAAATTCTTTCGCTTTTTTGTTTCCGATGCGATGAACGGATAAGGCGGATTATATCCGTTGTTGCCAAACACGAGCACATAATATTATTATTGAGACAGGGCGGTACTCAAACTTCTAAAGGGCTATAACTTTGTTACTTTAATTTTACCAGAAAAATGTTAAAGGAAAAAAACATTTCTTTTGATCAGATCTACTCACTGTTAAAATAAATGACTCAACTTCGAAGTCACCCTGCATATCGAAGGGCCAATGGCAGACAGATGAAACTCGCATTAAAGTTTTCTATCAAACATTTTTAAACACATTGTTAGCTATACTAAGTGACATATAAATCCGAATACCCAGTATAAATGGTTTTATTTTAATAAAATTTTGTATAAGTACTTAATGAAGCATAATAAGTAAATGATAAAAATTTCAAAATACTTGCACTGCTTTAAAACCTTTTGACCTTTAATAATGTGTGGTTGAATGGATGAAATTTATGGAGTTTAGTAACTATGTGTACAGAGCCTAATAAAATACTAGTCGCAGCAACAATTTTGCGTAATGAAGTATTAGGGTTTATTCCAAAATGACCCAAAACTTCAACTTGAGCGATTTCATCCATAACTCTCCGATGATCACGTTTTTTATTTCCAACAGATCCAGTTTGAGTAAATTTAGTAAGAAGGCTCAAAATATACCTACGCAAAATTATCCACTATTTCGGCTAGTGTGTAAACCATTTTGGAGGTAAAGTCTGAATCAAGAAATTAATTTCCACTCTCCAAAGATTGTCACAAAGGTAACTGACAGCAAATTAAATTCTTTCTTCCCCTTAGCAAAAAAATAACTAAACAGGTATACCAATAAATACAGTTCGCCCAGGATATCTGTGTTGATGAACACAAAAATATACTAAGTGACATATAAATCCGAACACCCAGTTTAAATGGTTTTATTTTAATAAAAGTTGGTGAATGTATTTATCTTAAATAACAAGTGAAAAAATTTTCAGCCTTATCAGTTGGACATTCCGGTTTTTATACTGCTTTTTTTAGTTCACTAACGCTCTAAAAATGAATATTTCAGCCGCAGTAAAGAATCAACGTTGGCGGATTTTGGTTCTTGACATCCTTTACGATCGGTTACGATGCCTAGAGTACGGAGACCTGTACGATTTCGTCAACTTAGTGAGTTTGATAGGGGCCGTATAGTGGGACTTCGGGAAGCTGGACTTTCTTTTCGGGCAATTGCAGTTAGAGTGCAAAGAAGTGTAGACACTGTGGTTAGGTGTTGTCAGGCATGGCTTCGAGAAGGCCGTACGCAAAGAGCAAGGGGCCCTGGACGCCGCCGTAGAACAACAGACCGTGAAGATCGCCCCCTAAGATTCTTGGCCTTAAGGGACCGTTTCTCCACTACCAGGTCCATTGCAAATGAATGGTTTGCAGAACACGGAAGACCTATTGGCATGCGAAGTGTTTACCGATGAATGAGAAGTTTTGGCTTGTTTTCATACCGGCCACACTGGGTCCTCCCTTTAACTCGAGAACACCGACGTAATCGCCTTGAGTGGTGCAGACAACGGTCACTCTGGGATCAGGAATGGAACAGTATTGTCTTTAGTGACGAGTCTCGATTTTGTTTAGGCATGCACGATGGTCGTGCCAGGGTTAGAAGGCGACGTGGTGAAAGGAGGAATCCACAGTTTTTTGTTGAAAGACATGTCCATCACACTGTTGGAGTTATGGTTTGGGGTGCTATAGCTTATGGTTCCAGGTCACCTTTAATCTTCATCAGAGGTAACATGAACGCGCAGCGTTATATCCACGAAGTTCTAGAACCCCATCTTTTACCCTATCTTGACACTCTGGCAGATCCAACTTTCCAACAAGATAATGCCCGACCACATGTTGCAAGAGTCACAATAGACTTCTTTCAACATAATGATGTCACATTGTTACCATGGCCACCAAGATCTCCCGACTTATCCCCAATTGAGCACGTGTGGGATATGATGGGTAGGAGATTGCTCAATTTCCAACGTCCACCTCAGATTCTAGAAGCACTTCGAGAGGAGTTGGTGGTTGCCTGGAATGAGATACCACAGGAGGACATTGGCCACCTGATCAGAAGCATGCCTAGGCGCGTTGGAGAATGCGTAGCACATCAGGGTGCATCCACACATTATTAAAGGTCAAAGGGCTTTAAAGCAGTGCAATAATTTTGAAATTTTTATCATTTACTTATTATGCTTCATTAAGTACTTATACAAAATTTTATTAAAAAGAACCATTTAAACTGGGTGTTCGGATTTATATGTCACTTAGTATATTTATTGCATCATTAACATTACAACATAAGATTAAAAGTACAATGCAAATGGCGTAGTATATATCAATCTATTCTACCAATATATTGAAATATGAAGAAAGTCTAAATTGAGTATATATAGTATAAGCTATAAAATGTCTGTTTTTTACACCAAAGCAGCCGCTCAAGCAAAAGCCTAAATGCCAGGATACCGCGGCTGCTATGAGGATTTCAAAGAAATTTTGTTAATCCGATTTTTGAACTGCCTAAGGTTAGTACAACTAGGAAAAGCCTCGTCTTGTAGCTTGTTCCACAATCTCGACAGCCTCTGGGCAAATGAGCTGTCGTATCCAGTTCTGGATGTACGAAGTTTGACACGTTTAGGATGGGATGCCGAAGTCAAGAGCGTCTGTTTGGCATGCGCATCGCACGACGGCATCATGGAGAAGAGTCATGAGGTGCAAAGCCCGTTGGGCTCACCAGCAGAGATCGGCTTGTTGCTCTGAGTTCCTGCACGTAGAATGCTGTCATCACCAAAACTGTGAATTGAATTGATCGTACAGGAAAGAAGGTCGTTTATACGTAAGAGGAACAGTGTCATGGCCAAGACCGATTCATGAGGAACGCCCGCGTTGACGTTGTAGGATGAAGACTGATACTTTGCGGTCAGAAAGAAAGTCAGCCACCCATCTGCAAAGCTTCTAAATGAGGCCATATGATGGAAGTCTGCATAAGAGGCCAGCATGCCACAGCTGATCGAACGCTTTCGTGATATCGACAGCCACGACATGAGCTTCACCATAAGAGTTTACTCCACAATTGCGTGACGTAAGCAAAGCTGTCGCCTGTGGATTGCTGGTGCCATACCATACTGCCTGTAGCTAGTGAAACCGTGACGTTCGAGGTAGACCAAATAAAGTATTGGACGCTTCAAAAATTTCAGGACGGTTCAATAAGTACCCGTATTTGACGACAGAGGGCGTTTCTGAGGGAAGTTAATGTTATCATCGTGTGATGACATCGATCAAACGACGGTGCAACAAATTTCAGACTAATTCATAGGTTAGTTTGGATTAGGCAGCTATTCGAGTAACGCGTGTTTCGTGATTTTCGCTAAGATGGAAACAGAGCAGTTTCGTTCGGTACTTCGCTTTTTGTTTTTGGATGGAAAAAATGCAAGGAGATAAAAGCAAAGTTGGATGCTGTTAGATATTAGTTCAACGAATTTAAACGTAGGCGAACATTCGTTTTTGAAAAATAAAAAGTATTTTTTTGGAAAAAATGGTGTCTTTATTTCTAACACGGGTACTTAATCGTAACTTATATTTATGATTTGCTGTATTCTTAATATTGATGTCTAATACATTATTAATATTTCGCGGCGTTATATGAGTAAGAGCGCTTAAACATGGCTGTGGTATGTCTTGGTATGAATTATTTGCTCGTATACGTTAAATTTAAATCGTGAGTGTTTGTTCTAAATGTTAGCTTGTTCCATGAATATAGTGGTGAACGGGTAGTTATAATAAATTTTACAAATGACAAAAATACATGTTTGAACAGGTTGTTAATGTTCAGACATCCTAACCCGGAACAAGAATTTTGAATTGTCTGTAGTATGTAGGCGAGCATTTGCTCTAAGCAAGGATGATACGTTACGACCCCATATGAAATTCACATCTTAACCTATGCATCTCTGATATACCAGGATATAGAGATAAACACATCAGCTATATTATGGGAAGCCTCGCGCCCCTCCCCCATTTTTATGACAAAAAATATCAATCGGCATGAAACGAGCCACTTTTATAGGTATTTTTATAGCTTCCATCTATAACCTTTTAAAGTTGAGATTTAATCTATACAAACACATGCGGTATGGAAAGGATGGCTTTCAGTATATAGGCGAAATTTACGATGCATCCAGACGTTCGCTCCAACATACCTGAACGTCTCTATATCGAACCACTTTAGCAAATTTATTATCAGAAATCATGAAAAGATTTTATTTTTCCGAGGTTCACCTCTGCGATTTCATATTTTCTGGTTTATGGTCTATGGGGGACGCGCTACAAAGAGGGATGCTAATTTTGGTGATATTATTATGTTACCCTACATTCGTCATGTAACTACATACTAGAGATGTTGCTGATATTCGCATCAGTGTTACCAGGTTTAACAATTTTTCGGTAGATCTACCAATGTGTTAGTCCTATTTCACCAGTATAGAGATTATAAATGCATTTCGAAGATCCAAGTGCCTAGTTTTAAGATCTTATGGCAAAAAAATCCTCAAAACTATACTAAGTGACATATAAATCCGAACACCCACTTTAAATGGTTTTATTTTAATAAAATTTTGTTTAAGTACTTAATGAAGCATAATAAGTAAATGATAAAAATTTCAAAATGATTGCACTGCTTTAAAGCCCTTTGACCTTTAATAATGTGTGGATGCACCCTGATGTGCTACGCATTCTCCAACGCGTCTAGGCATGCTTCTGATCAGGTGGTCAATGTTCTCCTGTGGTATCTCATTCCAGGCAACCACCAACTCCTCTCGAAGTGCTTCTAGAGTCTGAGGAGGACGTTGCAAATTGAGCAATCTCCTACCCATCATATCCCACACGTGCTCAATTGGGGATAAGTCGGGAGATCTTGGTGGCCATGGTAACAATGTGACATCATTATGTTGAAAGAAGTCTATTGCAACTCTTGCAACATGTGGTCGGGCATTATCTTGTTGGAAAGTTGGATCTGCCAGGGTCTCAAGATAGGGTAAAAGATGGGGTTCTAGAACTTCGTGGATATTACGCTGCGCGTTCATGTTACCTCTGATGAAGATTAAAGGTGACCTGGAACCATAAGCTATAGCACCCCAAACCATAACTCCAACAGTATGATGAACATGTCTTTCAACAAAAAACTGTGGATTCCTCCTTTCACCACGTCGCCTTCTTACCCTGGCACGACCATCGTGCATGCCTAAACAAAATCGAGACTTTTTTTTTTCAAGTCTACGGACTTCAAAACTAAGCCATGGTATGGACCAGATAACTTGGTGATTCAGCTTCAATTTGCTTTTTTTTTAACTTCGGTACGACCTTTTTTAGCTGAGATATCGAACTTTAAATCAAAAATGGTCCTTTTCTCTTTGATCGACCAGGTCTCGGCAACCAATGGTTGTACAAAAATCTAAGGACAGTTCCGAAAACTGGAATAAGATCTGCTGCGACTTTGAACGAACAAAGGTCATCAACGGCTTAATTTTAAATCCTCATGAAACGACTAATATTGAGTGTGTCTCTTACAATTGAATATACACTTGAAAACCATATAAAGCTTCATTATGATCTAACGAAATGTTTCCTTGTTGCAAACGGTCAAATTTTTGAAAAAAGATCACATTTTTGAGCATAAACAATGTCTCAATCATTGTAAAATGGAATAAAAAATCCAGCTTGTTCTCCATTTTTCCCACAAATTCATTTTTTAAAAGCTTTTTTTTAAACCTTCAAATTTTTTATTTTTTTTATTTTGTAAATTTCAACGGTATTTGCAGGAAGAATGAGAAACAAGCTAGATTTTTTTTCATTTTCACCATGATTAGGACATGTTTAAGCTCAAAAACGTTATTGTTGGGAAGGTAGTATTTTTGCTGATCCTCAATGTATGAAAACTTATTACAAGTATCTTCAACGAATAAACAAGCCTTGAGAGCTGAAAATATATCCGCGTGACTGGCAAAACTATCTTGGAATGAATGAAGAGACGTATCTAATCCTTTTGTCTCTTGTATCATCTTTGATTCAAAAGCAGGATATGATCATCAACGGACGCCAACTTGTGCAAGCTTGAAAATCTTGGGTACACACGCACCGTTTTCCTTACGCAAGCGCGCTTAATTCGAGTATGCAGAGTTAAAATCAATTCAATCCTCAAGCTGCTTGTACAATTACAAAGCTTTTACCACATGCTCACAGCACTGCTGGACAAGCTTGCAGTTGTGTCTGTAGCCACCTTTAAGTATACTAAGTGACATAAATCCGAACACCCAGTTTAAATGGTTTTATTTTAATAAAATTTTGTATAAGTACTTAATGAAGCATAATAAGTAAATGATAAAAATTTCAAAATGATTGCACTGCTTTAAAGCCCTTTGACCTTTAATAATGTATGGATGCACCCTGATGTGCTACACATTCTGAAAAGCGCCTAGGCATGCTTCTGATCAGGTGGTCAATGTCCTCCTGTGGTATCTCATTCCAGGCAACCACCAACTCCTCTCGAAGTGCTTCTAGAGTCTGAGGAGGACGTTGCAAATTGAGCAATCTCCTACCCATCATATCCCACACGTGCTCAATTGGGGATAAGTCGGGAGATCTTGGTGGCCATGGTAACAATGTGACATCATTACGTTGAAAGAAGTCTATTGTGACTCTTGCAACATGTGGTCGGGCATTATCTTGTTGGAAAGTTGGATCTGCCAGGGTGTCAAGATAGGGTAAAAGATGGGGTTCTAGAACTTCGTGGATATAACGCTGCGCGTTCATGTTACCTCTGATAAAGATAAAAGGTGACCTGGAACCATAAGCTATAGCACCCCAAACCATAACTCCAACAGTGTGATGAACGTGTCTTTCAACAAAAAACTGTGGATTCCTCCTTTCACCACGTCGCCTTCTAACCCTGGCACGACCATCGTGCATGCCTAAACAAAATCGAGACTCGTCACTAAAGACAATACTGTTCCATTCCTGATCCCAGAGTGACCGTTGTCTGCACCACTCAAGGCGATTACGACGGTGTTCTCGAGTTAAAGGGAGGACCCAGTGTGGCCGGTATGAAAACAAGCCAAAACTTCTCATTCGTCGGTAAACACTTCGCATGCCAATAGGTCTTCCGTGTTCTGCAAACCATTCATTAA
The DNA here is from genome assembly GCA_963669975.1 of Acanthoscelides obtectus. Classification (NCBI taxonomy): domain Eukaryota; kingdom Metazoa; phylum Arthropoda; class Insecta; order Coleoptera; family Chrysomelidae; genus Acanthoscelides; species Acanthoscelides obtectus. Next base: position 32,662,617 of record CAVLJG010000002.1, on the reverse strand, counting down.
CAATGGACCTGGTAGTGGAGAAACGGTCCCTTAAGGCCAATAATCTTAAGCGGCGATCTTCACGGTCTGTTGTTCAGTGCCCCTTGCTCTTTGCGTACGGCCTTCTCGAAGCCATGCCTGACAACACCTAACCACAGTGTCTACACTTCTTTGCACTCTAACTGCAATAGTCCTTGGTCCGGTCTATTATACTTATAACTTACGGAGCACTGCTCGTATGTTGATGGAATTTTCACACAAGGCTACTAGTATGCCAAAGACGAAAATTTTTGAAAATTCGTCTAGTGGCGGAGATGGAGACAGAAAACGAAAAATGATCGTTTAAAATGCATTTTTTAGAGGTTAATACGAGTAATTGGGGACTGCGGGTTGTAGGAGACGAGAATGTTAGTATATTGACTATACGCTTCCAGCCCCGGTAATTTAATGAGACTATTAGACATATTTCACACGCCGTACATTTTCCCTTGAAACAGTGACAGAGAAATATTTTCAACACACGCGTATCTGGACGAACGAGTGTCACGGTCTGAACGATGGCTTGCTTCCGTGGCTTATGAGTGGCGAGGTTAGTCATTGCAATGCTGGTCGGTACCGCAGGGGAGATATTTTTAGACAACGCTCTCGATGTATAGGGCCTATGGACTAATTGTATGGTCCTGTTTGGCTGACTTGATCCAGTGGGTTTTTCTGGTATACAAGTTTCTAGATAACTTTTCTCTAAAAGGGCCTAACTTCTGCCGAACGTGGGAGATGTAGATTTATTTATTTATTTATTTATTTATTTATTTATTTCCAACAGGTGAAACCCAATTACAGGAAACGCTGAAAAAAATAACAATTAAAGAGACATGGTTCTTGGACTTAAATCTATAGTATCACACATTCTAAATAAGATTGGATGATCTATAGCAGTTAATAATCGATGCACAACTGTCACTGTAAATATCACACGATTCAGTAACACTGTTCATGACGCAGCACATGAGATTAATTGGCGATTTTGTCATAACATTTGTACGGCCAGCTTGACAATAGAATGCCGTTTGTTGTCGACTCCCTAGCCTTGGAACGCGGAAACATATTTTTTCAAGTAAATTTTGACAGTCAATTTTATTGTGAATGAGGCCATACAAAAACGACAAAGCAAATATGTTCCGTCTTGTTGACAGTGAATCCAAATTGAAAAACTCTAATAGGGCACTATGGTCACAACCTCTTTCTGGATAAGAACCTGTGCATTTAAGGTGAAAATACTTTAAAGCTTTACGTTGAATGGCCTCAAGGATCACGACAGAATTTTGATATATAGGAGACCAGATCAGAGTCGCATACTCCAACTTGCTCCTGACAAAAGTAAAAAATAAAGTCATTAATGTATCAACATTGGAGAAACCCTTCCAGTTTCTGATACAGAAACCAAGTAGTCGAGTGGCAGCCGACGAGATATTGAGTATATGCTCAGGAAACGTTAGCTTGATATCAAAAATGACTCCAAGGTCTCTATAAGAGGTACATCTGTCCATTGATGTTATAATTATCATAAATTAAATAGTTAACTTTTCTTGTATAAGTCATAACTTTACATTTCGAAACATTCAGACTGAGACAGTTTCGTGAACACCATGACGAAATTAGAGCTAAGTCATCTTGCAACATGACGCAATCCTCGACTGTCTTGACTGACGTGCAGATTTTAAGGTCATCAGCGAAAAACAAATGGAAACACTTCAGTTCAAAAGACAAGTCATTAGTAAATATTAAAAACAATAATGGACCTAGATTTGACCCTTGAGGTACCCCAGACGTGGCCCGATAGTAACTCGACCTATGACCACCATATTCGACAAATAACCTTCTATCCCTCAAATATGAATTTATGAGCGACAGCATTGCATCAGACATACCCACTGTTTTAAGCTTATCCAGAAGTGCATAATGATCAACTTGATCAAACGGCTTCTGAATATCTGTGTAGATGACATCAACTTGCCCCTGACCGTCCAGTACTTCAGAAATGTGCTGAGTAATTAGAGTCAACTTAATTGACAAAACACAAAACAAATATCAGCGCGTAACGTTCACATTTGCGCACTGGGCGTAAATGCCTGTGCGCGCAGCGACAAGCGAATAGAAGCGCGGTGCTTGTGTTTGTTTTGATGCGGGGTAAATGACGTTTGAATAGACTATGGCCTTTCCCTATGGAGCGCAAAGGTGTACCCTAATAAGCAAAGTGCTGCTTGGGTATACATCCAACCAAGATTTACGATTAGTGAGCGCAATAAGGTGGACCCAGTGTTAATTTTCGAGAGATAGAAAATAGAGTAGACGTGTTGAAAGTTCCGGAATGAATGGCCACTTAGGACGGTCTAACCGCAAACACAGCCAGTGCCAATGAGAAATAGATACTCGTATATTATGGCTGGTTGATGCTGGAAAACTCTTAATGCGTTGGAAACGCGGAAGATGCCCATTCTCCGCTGTCTCTCCAGTCTCCAAGCAAACAGCTTTTACTGAAAACCCATGAAATTATGGGGCTTATAACGAATGACTACATTTTCTAATGTTACTTATTGTTAGCACTTGCTTTGCTTCCCTGGCAAGACAGCACAACTCCGAAAACGTTTAATAATTTGACTTACAGACCGGGATATCTGGAATTTCATAAAAAAATTGAGAGACAGATTTTACAACGGGAGCATATACGTGAGGTCAAACTCAAAGGCTCCTCATCTAGGGATACAAAGAATTTTGATAGGTAATTTTTTTTATTAAAAGTAAACTCCAAGGAATTCTATTATCAGAATCGACCAGTACAAAAGTGAATAGCAACTGATTGTTGAAATTATGAACGTACATCAGTTCGCGTTAACAGCAGAGTCATTATGACCGCTAGATGCTGCCGATTCTGGCGGTAGAGTAGATGTGGTGTACTAATAATCCTGAATATGTTTGCCTTCCGTCACTGTGACCATGAGCGACCGCACACAACGTTGTTTTTTGCTCACTATCAATCATCAGTAACATACTTGGGTAGCATTCAAATACTCGGTATTTTGAATTCTATTCAGCTTTTCATATATACATATTAATTTGAATACTATTCGAACACATTATACATTTGTGTGCTTGGTATTTGGTATTCGACTTTTCTGGCTAGTACTCTAGTACTCTAGATTCTGAATACCGTTTCTGAATCCCAAAATTCGAATTCCATATTGCGTTACGCTCAACGGAACTTGAGCATGTTACAACACGTTTGCGCTGGTTGTGATGGTAGAAACAAAATAGCTAGGTACGCAAAAATATTTTGTTTGAATGGACGGTGATGCTTCTGAATTCGCGATGCCGGCAGGTCGTTTAAGGAACGAGATTAGATTACGTATGCACTTTTGCAGCATTACCATTCCATTTTATAATAAATTTTAATACCTGATATATGATATCAGATGAAGTAGATATATATTAGGTAAGTTTATTTTTAGTTATTAGGTGCATTGTGTAAGATTCATATATTTTGTTATTAAGTTTCATTCTGTTAATTTTGTATAAAAATTTAATGAAAAGCAAATATCGTTTTTTATTATATAATTAATTTGCCTAATTGGTCTAACATCACTGTGAGACTGTATATGAAAAAGTTATTTTGGATTTTATTTAACATACATATAGTTATGTATTTTTTATTTTTCCATTACTTAAGTACACTGGCGCTCCCACGTGCGGGGTAAATACCCCCCTCCTCCCGATGACTCGAGCAGTCTTTGAAAAGGTGGTATAAAGTAAACGTCTTATAAAAAAATCTGTAACTTTAAGAAAGGATATCGGCAACACTGCCAACCCGCTCAGTGCGCCCACCAACAGCAACGGTGTACGCTTCTTCCTGTTGTAACAGGTATAGTCTAGTCTTTTATGGTCTAGTGTCTAAATTCTGTACCAGTCCGGAGTCCGCAACAAAATTTGGCTGAGAAGTGAACAAGCAGAGTTTTGTTGATCTGGTTGGTATTAACGCTATTTTCTATGTTCTATTGATTTTTTATTTTTCACGCATACGCCAGAAAACTAATTATTGTTGGTTTTTAATTTTTATACTATGAAAGAGTCGTGTTTAAAATATGACAGACGGAAAAATGGAAATTTGATATAATGTCAATTACGAAGTGTTTGGTCCATACTCCAGCTATCATTATCATCTATGTCTATTTTGTCTCGGAAGTCCCTATATATAAGCACTTCAGTGCATTTCGTTCGTCCGAGATGACAAATTATATATTTAGTTTTTGAAAATTGCGTGAACTTAAGAACTCTTGGTTTCCAAACAGAAAAGGTTCTTTGTGATGAAATACGTGAATTCGTGGAAACCAATAATGCCGTTTATTTGACAATATTTGTGTAACTTTTAGTGCTGGTTGACGGCTGCTGTTGTCAGGATGAGTAAAAGGAAACAGAATGCCATCGATTGGTTCCTTTCTAAACAAAAGAAACTATCTACTGGTTCAATGAAGAATCTTTGAATATATACAATTTTAATATTTTCTTTGCATCAGGATTTAATCCAAAAACTGGAGCTGAAGCAATGGACATATTAGAAACAATCTCTAAATATTTGCAAGTCACCTACACAACATATTATAGACAGTGGAATGTCACTGTATTCATCATCTGATGAAAACATTTTTACTTCAATTAATAGATGCCATTTATTGATTGTCGGTAAGTGTTGCGACACTGAAAGAAGTTTCTCCCATCTAAAGAGGATAAAAACTTGGCTGCGCTCCACTATGTTACAAGAGCGATTAGTGGGTTTAGCTGTTTTGTATATGCATAGAGATATTAAAATAGTGAATACGAGCATAGATCGGTTCGCCAGCAAAAAGAATAGGCGCCTTGATTTTGTAATATGATAACACCTGAACTTTGTCTAAGGTTGTCTCTCAAATCCATCTCCCTTCTGTTGGCCAATAAATAAAAAAGCAGATGTAGTTAAGGGTTTACTTACGTTTAAACCACCACGGTGATCTTTTCCAAAGTATCCAATCAAGATATGTGGTTTTATTTATTGGCCGGCAGATTGATATAAAAGTCTGTTCAAATTCTGTTGAAATCACTTTCTAAGCTAATGATTGTTTTATTTTGAGACCGTGAACTGATGTACTTTCATAGTTTATATGTTTTTGTTTTTTGAGACTGGATAAGAGAATGTAGTTATGCAATGAATATTTTTTTGTTTTTCTCATGACTAAGGATTTTATTTTGATTTACATTCAGTTTTATACTTTATAGAAGTCGTAACATATTTGTTATTGTTATTTTTTTCATGAAGATGTATGTTTTGTTGTTTTGCCTGACATTGTTAAGTAGAAAAGTCTGTACTAGATTATATTATTTTGCATTTTTGTTTTAATATATGAAGATTGCTCGAGGTTGGTTTGCTTTATTTACACTTTGATTTCGTATGATTCAAAATTTAAAAAAAATTAGGTATTTTCTATAGAAATTACTGTAACAAATTCATATGTCTGCATATGTCCATGCTTTTAATGTTAAATCATTATAACACTTGAATACGTCACACTGAGAATTTACTTTCCATTTTACCCCTCCCAGACTGAAATTCTGGGAGCGCCACTGCTTAAGTACATACATAAAAATCAAGTTTAAGGTACGCATAAGTTTTTATAACTAGAATATTCAAAAAGAATTCATATTTAAACGAATCCAGGTATTTAAAACAGCGGTATCCGAATACTCTTTCCTTTGTATTAGAATCTTGAGTATTCGAATAAAATTTAGAATACAGTACTCAGGATTTGTAATAGAATACCGGATATCAGTATTCGATCCAAATCTGATCAGTAATACAATTACTTTCATGACTGCTTTTCGAATATATACGGCGGTACACGTGTTGTTAGAGCAACCCAGAGTGTTTCATTCGGTACATGTGGTTGGACTATAAAGTTTTATTTGATTTAATAGTAATAGAAGCATAAACCCGTTCGAGCAGTCAACCTGCCGTGCTGGTAATAAATAAAAATACAAGATTTCCTTTTCATCTCTAAACACCTTTGGTTTTTACGAGTTCCATTGTACGCTGCCTTATAGAGCTTGCCCGTTAATAAAGCAGGTTGTCCGTCGAATTAGTTGTATACAGGGTGCGCGTGCACATAATTACCTAGACAAACAATGGTGAAAAAATGGGGTAAAGTAGGTTGACTCTGCACTTGCCACGCTACGCTGCCATCGGTCTATAAAATATTATGAGAAAAAAGTTAGCTACGAACTTGTATAACAAAGAAATTAAACGGATCAAGTTAGTCTGGAGATTTTTCCCTTCATACTGACGATACCGACCATCTGTCAACGTTGCTGTGACTAACCTCGCCCATACCTCGCCGCTCGCTGCTCGCTACATATCAGCCTCGGCCCCAGGGCAGCAACCACAGACTACGAAACATCAACACTCAACGGTGAGACCGCAACGCAGCATACAAGAGTGTGTTGAAAATATTTTTCTATCATTCTTATGGGATTGGAAGAGTATAGGTATACTAATTCACATATATTGAGTGATACAGACAAGATAATAATTAATCTGCTACATCTCTCAATTGTTAAACCCTACAAAAATGTAGCTGGGTAGCGGTCATTTCTGAGCCTGCTAGTGGAAATCATCAGGCTTCAGTTTTGCTTTATCTTATTTAAATGAGGGTACTGGCGAGAGGGTTTTCGTACACAAGATTATTTCACTTCTTCTTGAGGATACGCCACGTTGTTTCAGGCACAGATCTAAGCGGCGTTGTCCTGTGTATCTCGTATCCAGAATAAGCAATTTAGCAAGGTGGCAATCCAAGATATTAGTGGATGTAGATTAGATACGTGCCCTTTTGCAAAGCCGATGAGTATCCTATATTGACACTACCCGATTGAAAGATCTGCTTTTATTATTTTATCTAACAATCCTCATAAACCTTCACAATTTCCCCAAAAAGTCTGGAACTGTATGAAAACCCAGAGAACGTTTGTATTTCTTCACCGAAAAATGCAAAGTGTTAACCACTGTGCAAACTGCCAGCTTAAGCCTTCTTCTAAATATATCGCATGGTTGCGCCCAGGACCACCTTCAAATATATATATATAACTTGAGACGTGGTCATTGTCGTCTAGACCAGTTAGGTGAAAAATTAAAGCTTCCGCCTTTAGTTGAGCACTTCGACAAAATTTAAGCAAAGAGGACTCTTTATACTTTTTTAATTCTCTCTAGCTTTCAATGGACTTTGCCATCATCATCAGGAGCTGCAATTACAATGATAACAGTAGCAACAAAAGTGTAAAATGAATTTAAATTGACTCAACTTACAGTAGTATGTGAGGATGTTGCTAATTTTTGTTTACGTATAGGATGAGGAAAACGTCCAGTAACATGGTGAGAGCTGGATAGATGGTACAATGGTCAAAATTATATAAAATATGACAAGAACAAGTTAAAAACAGATTAAAAATTATTTAAAAACATTAGAGCATTACATCGTGAAGCCACTTGATGATTGCACAAAATGGTGGTCATGGAATAATGAGTCAGATGAACCCTTTGACAGAAGGCCGAAGGTTGTCAATGTCTGTGTTGAAAGATGGAACGAATTGTGGGCGCGTGTCATAAAAAAATACGTAGATGACATTATTTTATGCCTCCCTCCATAGGTCTGGATGGTATTGTCAGAGAATTCAACAGCTATGACCCCTACATCCAATTTACCATTGAAAAAGAAGATGAGAACCTGTCTGTCCCCTTTCTAGACACAAGACTCATCCGCACCAACAACAACAGTTTATTGGTAGACTGGTACTAGAAACCTATGGCCTCAGGTCGGTTTCTCAATTTTAGGTCATACCATAAGCTAGGGATTAAAATCAATTTGGTAAAACAGATGAAAACAAGGGTAATCTGCATCTCAGATAATACTTTCCACACCTCAAATTTACGTAAACTATCAAAACTGTTCATCAATAATGGTTATCCGAAGTGTCTGATTAACAAGATCTTATTTAGTTCACCTTCCAATATTTCGCCGAACTCTGGTGATGCAGGTAATAGTCGCACAACCCCTAATAACGGAACTGATGTAATTCCCAATAATAGCATCAATCCAAACAGTACAAGCACCAACCCGGACTCCAGACCTGGTTTTGCTGTCCTGCCCTATATCAAGGAACTGACCCCTAAGCTGATCAGATTGTGCAGTCCTTTGAACTTTCGAATTGCTTGCAAATCCGTCCTCACTATAAACTGAATTTTTTCAAAAATGAAAGATAAAGTCCCGCTGCTTGGCTTAACCAACACAGTCTACTCCATCAATTGCAACAACTGCAACCAAATATACATAGGTCAGACCTCCAGATCTCTTAAAGGAAGGATTACATCACACAAAAGTGATGCTAGGCTTCATCCTGAAAGATGCGCTCTAGCATCTCATGTTAACACAACAGGGCATTCTATGAATTACACAAGTATCAAAGTTCTTGATAAAGAAAAACACCTTTCCAAACGTTTATTCCTGGAAATGTCCCACATTTTCATGAATAACAACTGTATCAACAAAAAAACAGATATTAAACAACTGAGTGTCATTTACTCATATTTGCTAAACTGCGAAAAATTGGAGAACTCACATATCTCCCCAAATTTCAACTCTTCACAACCATAAATAGAATCTGTGTTTTGGCCGATTCCACCAGTAAATTTCATTCCACTCAAAATCTAATAATTCTCTTCTCACGATTTATTAATAATTGTTAATTTAAATTCCCATTAATTAAAATATAGTTTATTCAACTGCCTCTGGTCGGTTTAACAATTTCTTACATAACATTCTGAAAATCACATCATCTGAAGTGATTTGGCAACGTTTGGCACACGCCCACAATTCGTTCCATCTTTCAACACAGACATTGACAACCTTCGGCCTTCTGTCAAAGGGTTCATCTCACTCATTATTCCATTTCATTCCATTTTGTGCAATCATCAAGTGGCTTCACGATGTAATGCTCTAATGTTTTTAAATAATTTTTAATCTGTTTTTAACTTGTTCTTGTCACATTTTATATAATTTTGACCATTGTACCATCTATCCAGCTCTCACCATGTTACTGGACGTTTCCCTCATCCTATACGTAAACAACAATTAGCAACATTCTCACATAATACTGTAAGTTGAGTCAATTTAAATTCATTTTACACTTTTGTTGCTACTGTTATCATTGTAATTGCAGCTCCTGATGATGATGGCAAAGTCCATTGAAAGCTAGAGAGAATTAAAAAAGTATAAAGAGTCCTCTTTGCTTAAATTTTGTCGAAGTACCCAACTAAAGGCGGAAGCTTTAATTTTTCACCTATATATATATAACAAAAAGTAGGAAAATAATTGTCAAAATCCGCAAACAGGAGAAAATTGGATTCGAGCAGAAAATAGGATAGGTAACCCGAGCAATACGTATTTTTGCTGGTTGGCTTCATCAGGCCCGAAATGAATGCACATATGAAACTACAAAAGTAGATACACATGCCCACACATCCGGATACGGGTGTAATCTGAGGAAACGAAGATGGAGAGGGTAAAAAACGACACACGAGGTCCACAACAAGAGCCAACCTACACATTGTGGTATGGAGGTCTTCTAGCCATTTTATACTTGTCTTGTTGTGTGACTTCGTGACCAGCAGAAATACGTATCGCTCGGGTTACCTATCCTATTTTCTGCTCGAATCCACTTTACTTCTTTTTGCGGATTTTGCACATTATTTTCCTATTTTTTGTTATATATATATAAAATAAATATATATATATATATATATATACATGTGGGGCCACTGGCAAAGATGAAGCTTTGGGACTACGGCTGAAATGGCTCCAGGATAAAGTGGATCCTTTGCCGTTGACGAAAATCGATCACCCGAAGGGGGGTACTCAGACATTTTTGTTTGAAATTTTGTTTGATTTTTAGGCATTTGGGGATCCTCCGTATAGCCAGTGCCCTGGACACGAGCCCCCAATCGCAGATTAGCTTAATTTTCTATTTTATTCATTATTAGCCATTTCTCGGCCGGATTTATTTCACTTTTTCCACGTTTATTTCCTTAGCCAAAACTGAAGAGGGGTTATTGTAATAACAAAAATTTTCGAAACTGAGATATGTTTTTTCATCTCCGTCAGTCCGTCTGTCAGTCAGTTTGTGCGTTAATCCTAAAACCGCCTATAACTTGAGAAGTACTGCTCGCATTCCAATGAAATTTTCACACAAGCGTACTACTACGGGAAGGATGAAAAAGCTCTTAGTTTTTGAAAATCGGTCTCATGGTTGTGGGGCTACGGTAAAAAACACTGAAAAAATAAAAATGGTTTTTTGACGTTTCAGAAGCTCGTGACTATGTTTGGAAATTTTTTTGTAGGGATTGAAACTCAGGGGTTGGGAGTACGGTATTGTAAATATAACGTCTTAATATTAGTAAAAGACGTTATATCATTGACAAGTTTCCGATCCCCGTAACAATGAGAAAATTAAATGATAAAATGTGCTTATAATATGAAATATCTGCAATCATTGGCGTTGCGTGCACGGCGCGATGCTGCATCGTCGTGAACGCCACTGCCGTCTGTGCAATGGGTAACAAACTCCAACTGGTCTGGGATGGTGTCGCCCGTGACATACCACTACAGGAGATATATTTCTATATTTTAGCAATATTTGGATATTAGGAGTACGTACTAATTTACTTACTGTGATGCTTATGACTCAACTACTTTTATATCCACGCATATATTTTTCTGAATTTTCTGATCCTTAAATGTACCACCCATTTCCACTAACATTTTATTTGTGTTACTCCGTCTATGATAACTCTTGAATATTTCGTCAAGTAGGTACTTATGACGCACTGATATATGTCAGGGAAAAGGGGGGACGTCACACGGACTCTAAGGGGGGAACACGTGTGCATACAGCATGCACACATTCTGGTCCCGCCTACGAGATCCGCCGGGTGTTATCTCCGCGTACGACAGTCACAGACTGCCTACCACCTACAGACAATCACAACATCCATAGTCTAGAGAAAAATTTCTCTTGAGACGGGATTCGAACCCTCGTAGCGCACGGCGACTGATCTGGAGACGAAGTCTACCACTGCGGCCACCGCTCCTGTTGAAACGATTTGACTCAGTTTCTCTAAGCCCTCCGTAGGTAGTAAAGGGTCAATCTACTTGAGTTTTAAAAAAACAGAGTCGTACTTTCGTATAACTTGCGCAAAAAGGCACAGTAAGTGACATATGCATCAGTAGCCAGTGGCACTGGTTCGTCTCTCCATTCCATTCATTGGGTAATAATACTCCTCAGAAATGATTCGACTGGGAGGATGGAGGAGCAATTTCTGCAACAAAGTAACATTTTCCGAAATAGTAGCAGAAAGAGCAAAAGGAAAACGAGCAATCTCCCCCTGCTAGTTATTCATGATAATCTCATTACAAGTTCTTCATTATATTAATAGCGTTTTGTGTGCGCATGTAAGTAATAATATCGAAAGGGGCCTTATATTAAATTAAGACCCTTGTCGATATTAAATCACTTCCCTTAGTGCGGTTCTCGCGTTTACACTCTTCAACTCATTAATTCCAATAAGCGCCCCTCTAGCGAGAACTGTCACTACAAACTTTTTAAACTTCATAGGAAAAATAAATTTTCCCATTTATTCTTGGGATATTTTTTCAGTTCGCGCCTTTATGATCCAATTACCGATGCCATTTATCAATTTGCATGCTGTCTATGAGGATATTCTCATAATTGGATTTCTTTTCGGGTGTACTTGCTCAGGACCTATAAGACAGTTTGCAACTTATTAATTTTTATTTACGATGCTTTCAGTTGGAGATGAAACGATTTTTCGGTAATTATTCGGTATTCGGTAAAGGACAACGCACACTGTGCATGAGATTTTGGAAACAGGTTGTACAGAGCCCAACTAGCAAAGTGGTGGTGAAAGTTTTTGGTGAAAGAACTTTTAAGCCGTAAAAGCTCTTTTTTGTTGTTGCCCGAACACCAAAATGCTGGCTTAATGTTGTGTGAAATGCAAATTTGCTTCCTGCAGCATATTTGCTCTAAAATGAGGTTTAATAACATTCTTGTAGCATACTTATACAACACCTGATTTCATAAATTCAAAACTGCTGTACAAGTAACTGTTCAAGGTTATAATCTGCAACAATATCACAACTTTTATAGGACAAAATTGATGTGCTCGGCATAGATTTGTTGCTTAATGTATAAGGTGTTCATTAATGATATTCGAATATTTGAAGAGGTGAATCTACATGAAAAATTAATGTTAGTTTGCTTTATAAACTATGGTCCAAAAATGTTTCCTTACAAAAACTCGGGGTTTTGAAGGTGTTGAAAAATGGAAATTAATTAATATTTTCATAACCGCTTCAGATATTTCACTGATATTTAGTACGTAGTGAAAGTTAATAAAGTTGCATATTTTTCAATGCAAAAATAATTTTTAGCTGTAACAGTGGCGTGCGTACGGGTATTGACTTCGATATTTTTTAAGAAATAAATGGTAAGGCAATAGTTTTTTGAATTGTACTATATGTTGTTTCTAATTCGTGAGAAGAATAGATTCAATCTACTTGACGTAAAGGATGAAATTATAGACAAAACGTACTCCTACTTCTGAGTTGCTCTAATTTGAAATATTCAAGGTCCTTCAAAATATCTTTGTACCTGCCTATTTATGTTATATCAAAGGACTAAATATGGAAAACTAATTTTTGTAAGCCTAACTTAAACAATAATTGTCACTCTTACCCCCTATTTCAACGTTTTGGCGTGAAAACGGAACATACACACACTTTCGCATTCATAATATTTGTAGGGATTTATATCCATACGTGGGAAGTGAATTTACGTGATGCAATTTTTTCAAATCTATCAAATCCTGGTAAAAGCCTTTCTATACCAGACAACAAAAAGGGAGGATGCGGGAAATGTCAATATGGTGGCACAGGTGTAGCAATAAGATCTGATTTCAGAATATCTAAGAAGGTTTTGTCATTTCCATATACCCAGGCGGCTAGCGGGATATATCTATCTTGCTGGGATATACAATTGAATTTGAAATGCGACTGACCAATACCGTGTGCACTTTCCGATCCCGAAAATTGAATTCAAAAACTCGAATAGAATCCATAATGCGACCTTATTCAAATAAATATCTCGCTTCTCCTCTTTCGAAGTTTTGCTGTCGCGAACAGGGTCGGATCAGGATACCAGATTAGAAGCAAACTTTCGCTCTAGAAAGAAAAACTGCTTTAAGGTGATATGTTGTTATTTTGTCTACTATGACCTCTACTATGATCAGAGCAAGCATATCTGATTGATTGCCTGATTGGTGACTTTTTTAACCGACAGTCTTAGCCTCTCCCAAATCGTAGTGTGATCAGCGAGCTGTCTGTATTCTACCAGTGTTTAACCTTTAACTGAAAATAGCCAACCTGATACTATATTCGCGCGTCCAAAAATTACACCGGACAACAAATTTTAGTTTTTTAATTGTATCTTGTGGGTAAAGTGCACTTCTTTGTTAATTTTGGGGCGCTGAATCCAAAAATGACAATGAAATAAAAAAATTAGTTGCGGTTTAGAAAAAAAACGTTTTATTTAGGATATATTAAAAAAGTAACAAGATTCATATACTTATAAGAATCACTATATGCGCTGTCTTTTTGCTGTTCTTTTATGGATCGTTTCTGGAGCATCTCTACCAAGAGTCCAACAGTAGTCTGCAAGCATGGAAGGATTCCACTTTCCCTGGTACCTTTTTTCCATTGTTGAAATATCCTGATGAAAAAGTTCGCCGTGCTCATCACTTACGGCTCCGCAATTGTCAGGAAAAAAGTCCAGGTGTGAGTGTAGGAAATGTATCTTAAGAGACATATTACTGCCCATCTTTTGATACGATGACAGCATATTTTTGACAAGGGTTTTATAGTTGTCAGCTTTTCTATTTCCCAAGAAATTAGTGACCACCAGACGGAAATCATTCCAAGCAGTTTTTTCAATACCTGTTAAAGTGTTTTCAAACTGTGTATCTTTCAAAATATTTCGAATCTGTGGCCCAACAAAAATACCCTCTTTAACCTTTGCCTCACTTAGTCTTGGAAATTTCTGACGCAGGTATTGAAAAGCTGACCCATCCCTATCTAATGCCTTGACAAAGTTTTTCATTAGGCCCAACTTGATATGCAGTGGTGGTAATAAAATTTTTTTCGAATCTACTAATGGCATATGCTGTACATTTTTTTGACCTGGCTCTAGGAATTGACGAACAGGCCAGTTTTGTCTGGTGTAATGAAGTGCCTTTGCCCGACTGTCCCATTCACACAAAAAACAGCAAAACTTGGTGTAGCCTAGCTGCAGCCCAAGTAAAAGTGCAACAACTTTCAAATCGCCACAAATATGCCATTGGTGCTCATCGTATTTTATGCATGTCAATAGGTACTTCATATTGTCATATGATTCTTTCATGTGAACTGCATACCCTACAGGAAGAGATGGTAAAATATTTCCCATATGCAATAACACTGCCTTTAAACTCAATGTTGAACTGTCTATAAACAATCTCCATTCTTCTGGGTTATAGTTTATAGTTATTCTCCATATTGAAAAATGGTTCTAAGTCTTTGTGGCCTTTACGAAAAACACATACCGAAACATCGTCTTCTAACAAGTTCCACTGCTGCAGTCTTGATCCAAGTAACTCTGCCTTACATTTTGGAAGTTCTAAATCTCTTACAAGGTCATTTAATTCTGACTGTGTTATTTTGTGCGGTTGGTGGCATGACGTGCTCGGTATAAAATCAGGATCTCTTGACGTTGATGGCATATCTTCTTCCTGACGAATCACTCGATCGCCATGATCTGATTCGTTTTCTGATTCGTAAGTGTAGGATTTTGGGGGTTTTGGAATAGGATTTTCGTCACTGTGAGGCACAGGCACAGGTCTCATCGCAGATGGTATGTTTGGGTAGTTAATAACCGATTTTGGTTCTTGACATCCTTTACGATCGGTTACGATGCCTAGAGTACGGAGACCTGTACGATTTCGTCAACTTAGTGAGTTTGATAGGGGCCGTATAGTGGGACTTCGGGAAGCTGGACTTTCTTTTCGGGCAATTGCAGTTAGAGTGCAAAGAAGTGTAGACACTGTGGTTAGGTCTTGTCAGGCATGGCTTCGAGAAGGCCGTACGCAAAGAGCAAGGGGCACTGGACGCCGCCGTAGAACAACAGACCGTGAAGATCGCCGCCTAAGATTATTGGCCTTAAGGGACCGTTTCTCCACTACCAGGTCCATTGGAAATGAATGGTTTGCATAACACGGAAGACCTATTGGCATGCGAAGTGTTTACCGACGAATGAGAAGTTTTGGCTTGTTTTCATACCGGCTACACTGGGTCCTCCCTTTAACTCGAGAACACCGACGTAATCGCCTTGAGTGGTGCAGACAACGGTCACTCTGGGATCAGGAATGGAACAGTATTGTCTTTAGTGACGAGTCTCGATTTTGTTTAGGCATGCACGATGGTCGTGCCAGGGTTAGAAGGCGACGTGGTGAAAGGAGGAATCCACAGTTTTTTGTTGAAAGACATGTTCATCACACTGTTGGAGTTATGGTTTGGGGTGCTATAGCTTATGGTTCCAGGTCACCTTTAATCTTCATCAGAGGTAACATGAACGCGCAACGTTATATCCACGAAGTTCTTGAACCCCATCTTTTACCCTTTCTTGACACCCTGGCAGATCCAACTTTCCAACAAGATAATGCCCGACCACATGTTGCAAGAGTCACAATAGACTTCTTTCAACATAATGATGTCACATTGTTACCATGGCCACCAAGATCTCCCGACTTATCCCCAATTGAGCACGTGTGGGATATGATGGGTAGGAGATTGCTCAATTTGCAACGTCCTCCTCAGACTCTAGAAGCACTTCGAGAGGAGTTGGTGGTTGCCTGGAATGAGATAGCACAGGAGGACATTGACCACCTGATCAGAAGCATGCCTAGGCGCGTTGGAGAATGCGTAGCACATCAGGGTCCATCCACACATTATTAAAGGTCAAAGGGCTTTAAAGCAGTGCAATCATTTTGAAATTTTTATCATTTACTTATTATGCTTCATTAAGTACTTATACAAAATTTTATTAAAATAAAACCATTTAAACTGGGTGTTCGGATTTATATGTCACTTAGTATATCTGATAGTCTTACTGATTTAGAAATAAACTTTTCCGGATCATTGTCGTCGTGATTATGATACTTTTTAAGTAAACATGTCTATCTTGTTCTATTTCTGGCATTCATTGGTACTCGCGAAATAGGCTAGTATTTGCTGCTACGGGTATATCCAGGACCGAAGTATAAGATGTCCATTTCTGCTATAAACCCATAATCCCGTGCCAACAAATATAAAGGGTCTGAAAGGCATATCATCCTTTAAGTTTAATGTTAAAATGTATTCTTTCTCTCAGTAACTATTCTTTCGGTAAATATAAATTATACTTGTGTTTCTTTTCTATGCCCTATTGCAGTCTGCCACCCGGATCCGCCTTAGAGATGTTAAACATCAATCTATTAATAATCAATTTCGGTCTAATTTTTGAAATGTAAGCCTCCGCCATAGCGAATTGCAAATACGTTTTTGACCTCTCCCAAATCGAAAATCGTAACCAAAAAAATTTTTAGCTTTTATAATTTACATAAAACCTCAATCTATGTTTTATTGGCGTTATTCAATTTTATGACCACTTTGTCGCAGTTAATAACCCTTTTCTCCCTATAACAAAACGGACTTAAATGGCCCACAGAATCACTCGCTGAATGTTTGCCTAGTGTTTAGAAAATAGCTGCACATGTTCATTCGTTTGCCTGAATCCGGCTCTGTTCAGGGTAAAGCAAAAGGCGAAAATTGTATCTGCCAATGCTTAAACCCTTAGATCCAGCCTATTTATTTCCTCTACGAGATGCCTTTCATAAAATGTCAGCATGTTTACAGATTCCAGATATCCATGTATATGGACACATATTACATATATTCTTGAAGAAACTATAGCGGATAGTTACAGTCTGGAAATATTGGCAAATGGTTATTTGAATCAATAATTTGTACATAGTGGAATGAAAATTAGCAAGAGAGATAGTTTATTTGCTATTGTATGGAGATTTACAGCATTTGTCAGTCAATACTGATAAGAAAGACAGGGCAAGGAAAACTGGTTCATATTAAAAAACAGCAACCTAGAATTCCATCAAGAATAACCCTTAACGGCAATGTCTGCGATACTCCTCAGGATATAGTGGACAGTTTTGCTGTTTTTTTCTCATCATTTTTTGATACACTCTAGTCCACAAAGGAACTTATCTTGAACAACTAAATCCAATAGTACAATTTCTCTCAATTATATAAGTGAAGATGATGTTATCATGACTTCGAAAAGATTAAAGAACAAAATGACATCTGGAAGTGATGGTATCCCAAGTTTTCTTGTCAGAGATTGTATTAACATACTCCCTAAACCGTTGGCTTCATAAGAGTGGTGATATCGCAGATGTTTTCAACTAGCGACAAATAGCAATTCTACGCAACATTGAGATGATACTTTATAATACGGTTTACTAGTCGATCAAGGGTGCAATCTCTGTCAATCAGCATGGATTCATGAGAGGCAGATCTACGGTTACCAACTTGACCCTGTTTAGTCAATATATCTCCGAAGTATTAGACACTCGGGAGCAAGTTGATGTAATCTATACAGATATTCAGAAGGCATTTGATCAAGTTGATCATTATGTACGAGTACTTCTGGATATGCTTAGGACTGTAGGTCTATCTCAGGGAGTGTTGTCGCTCCTGAGTTCACACTTGATGGACAGAAGGTTGTTTGTCGAATATGGTGGCTATAGGTCGAGTTATTATCAGGCCACATATGGGGTGCCTCAGGGAACAAATCTAGGCCCATTATTGTTCTTGATCTTTATTAACAATGTGTCTCTTGAGCTCAAGTGTTTGCATCTGTTTTTTGCTGACGACGTTAAGATTTATGAATCGGTCGAGTCAATTGATGATTGTCTCATGCTGCAGGAGAATTTAGACTTAATTTCTTCCTGGTGCTCGCAAAACTGTCTTAGTTTAAATGTTTCTAAATGTAAAGTTGTGTCTTATACAAGAAAAACTAATTATTTAATATACGATGATTATAAGATCTAGACAGATACTACTCTTTTAAGGACCTTGGAGTAACCTTTGATAGCAGGCTAATGTTTAGCGAACTTATACTTAATATCTCATCGGCTGCCAGCAGACTACTTGGCTTCTGTATCAGAAACTGGAAGGGGTTCTCCAATGTCAGCACTTTAATGACTTTGTTCGTTACTTTTGTCAGAAGCAAGCTGGAATATGCAACCCTGATCTGGTCTTCAATATACCTAAATTCAGTTTCAATGATTGAAGGCATTCAACGTGAGGCTATTAAGTATTTTTACCTGAAATGAAATGGTTTCTTATCCAGAAAGAAGTTTTTGTCATCATACCCTTTTTGGATTTTTTCGATTTAGATTCACTATCAATTAGACGCAATTTTGGAAAAATATATACTAAGTGACATATAAATCCGAACACCCAGTTTAAATGGTTTTATTTTAATAAAAGTTGGTTACTGTAAATAACAAGTGAAAAATTTTTCAGCCTTATCAGTTGGACATTCCGGTTTTTATACTGCTTTTTTTAATTCACTAACGCTCTAAAAATGAATATTTCTGCCGCAGTAGAGAATCAACGTTGGCGGATTTTGGTTCTTGACATTCTTTACGATCGGTTACGATGCCTAGAGTACGGAGACCTGTACGATTTCGTCAACTTAGTGAGTTTGATAGGGGCCGTATAGTGGGACTTCGGGAAGCTGGACTTTCTTTTCGGGCAATTGCAGTTAGAGTGCAAAGAAGTGTAGACACTGTGGTTAGGTGTTATCAGGCACGGCTTCGAGAAGGCCGTACGCAAAGAGCAAGGGGCACTGGATGCCGCTGTAGAACAACAGACCGCGAAGATCGCCGCCTAAGATTATTGGCCTTAAGGGACCGTTTCTCCACTACCAGGTCCATTGTAAATGAATGGTTTGCAGAACACGGAAGACCTATTGGCATGCGAAGTGTTTACCGACGAATGAGAAGTTTTGGCTTGTTTTCATACCGGCCATACTGAGTCCTCCCTTTAACTCGAGAATACCGACGTAATCGCCTTGAGTGGTGCAGACAACGGTCACTCTGGGATCAGGAATGGAACAGTATTGTCTTTAGGGACGAGTCTCGATTTTGTTTAGGCATGCACGATGGCCGTGCCAGGGTTAGAAGGCGACGTGGTGAAAGGAGGAATCCACAGTTTTTTGTTGAAAGACATGTTCATCACACTGTTGGAGTTATGGTTTGGGGTGCTATAGCTTATGGTTCCAGGTCACCTTTAATCTTCATCAGAGGTAACATGAACGCGCAGCGTTATATCCACGAAGTTCTAGAACCCCATCTTTTACCCTATCTTGATACCCTGGCAGATCCAACTTTCCAACAAGATCATGCCCGACCACATGTTGCAAGAGTCACAATAGACTTCTTTCAACATAATGATGTCACATTGTTACCATGGCCACCAAGATCTCCCGACTTATCCCCAATGGAGCACGTGTGGGATATGATGGGTAGGAGATTGCTCAATTTGCAACGTCCGCCTCAGACTCTAGAAGCACTTCGAGAGGAGTTGGTGGTTGCCTGGAATGAGATACCAAAGGAGGACATTGACCACCTGATCAGAAGCATGCCTAGGCGCGTTGGAGAATGCGTAGCACATCAGGGTGCATCCACACATTATTAAACGTCAAAGGGCTTTAAAGCAGTGGAATCATTTTGAAATTCTTATCATTTACTTATTATGCTTCATTAAGTACTTATACAAAATTTTATTAAAATAAATCCATTTAAACTGGGTGTTCGGATTTATATGTCACTTAGTATATTTCCGTGTTCCAAGTCTTGAAAGTCGTCAACAATCAGCCTTTTATTGTAAATCAATCACAAATTGCTATAAGTCATCGATTGTTCTCTGAGCTTACTTAGGCCAATTGATGCTAAGTTTAAGTTTTCAATGTCTCTTTATTTTCTTTTTGTTAATGTATTTGAGCTTTTCCTGTAATTGGGTTTTACATGTAGGACATATGAAATATAAATAAATAAATATAAATAAATACTCATTAAAACATGTTTTCTAATGGTTTTCCAATATAACAAGTGGCAGGCACATGCGCCAGGCGTGTGTTCTTTTAAAGTCCAAATATCCTCTTAAATCTAAATACAGGGTGTTTCAGTTTATTGTTGCATAACTTTAAGATTCGATAGAACTTTTAAAATTAATGCATAAAGTCTATATAAACATGGGTCGACAAATGCGTGGCTTCTGAAATACAGGGTGTTTAAATTTACTTTCTAAAATAGTTTTTTTAAATATTTCGAACAATATTTAATATATATATATTAATAGTTTTACTATAGCCGCTAGAGGGCGCTCTCTACTGTACCTGTAGTGTATTAAAATGACCGAAATTTTTTTCTTAGTGCAATTTGTTGCTTTTTGAATAAAAAACCTGATTCTTCGCACTTTTCAACATAAAAAAGCTCTCTTGTGAATTTTCGTTATAGTTAGCCGTTTTTGAGATATTTAGATTTTTAAGGTTCGATGCAGTTTTAATTATTTATGATAAAATAACGTTAAAAAGTCAGTATCTCGATAATTTTTAGAAGTAGGCTGTGCCTGCAAATATTTTTGAAATTGAAAGCAGAATAAGGTTAAACGTCAATTAGTTAGTTTTGTTGTCTGTTAAAACCTGAAACGTTTTTTTGCAATTGTGAATGCACGAAATTTAGTTTCTTTTACCTGTTTTTTTTTGTAAGTTTTATAAAAATGCCATTTTTATTCTCCAATCAAGAGTTAGCGGATATTCATTTTGTGTATGGCTTTGTAAATGGAAACGCAGCAGAAGCAGCCAGAGAATACGCACGAAGATTTCCAAACAGACGACATCCAACTCGATCAGTATTTGTAAGAGTGCATCGCCAAATAATTGAAAATGGTTTTGGAAATCTCCAAAGGGATCAAAACATAAATGTTCGTCAGCGCAGATTTACCCGTATGATTCTGCGTGAATTTGATAGAGATCCGACCACAAGTGTTGGGAGAGTTTCTGGTGCCTTGGGCATTTCAGCAAGCCATGTTCACCGTGTTCTTAGAAATGACCATAGACGTCCTTATCATTTGCAACCTGTGCAAGGACTACAGCCAGGGGACGGAGAACGAAGAATCACATTTTGTCAGTGGATTCTTGATAGAACTGATAGTAATAGGGAGTTTTTAAGTAACGTTTTATGGACCGATGAGTCATGCTTCACTAGACGTGGAGTGGTAAATTTTCATAAACAACATATTTCGTCGCATGAAAATCCGCATGCAGTTCGGGAAATAAATTTTCAGCATTTTAGTAAGAACGTGTGGATTGTTATCTACCGTAATCGACTATTTGGACCCTACCTTTTGCCTGCAAGGTTAAATGCTGCGACCTTCTTGGAATTTTTAAAGGCTGAACATGCAAATGTGGGATGATGTTATGTTAGATTTAAGAAGATTGGCCTGGTTCCAGCTTGATGGTTGTCCAGCTCATTATTCGAGAATAGTTAGAAACTGGCTGGACGAAAATTATCCAGAAAGATGGATCGGCCGTGGAGGACCAGTCGCCTGGCCCCCACGATCCCCTGACCTAAATCCATTAGATTTCTTTGTGTGGGGATTTCTAAAAGAAAAAGTGTACCAGACTCCCATAACCACAAGAGATATGCTAATAGACAGAATGAGGAATGCATGTGATGAAATAAGGCCTTATTTGAATAATGCTATACCACGTTCGATCATTCGTAGATGTGAATTGTGTATTGAACAATTGGGTTTACATTACGAGCAACTACTTTAGATTTTGTATGTTTGTCCTAACCATCCAATAGCATTTTAGTTGTAAATAATTAATTTAATTTGTTAAAAATAATATTGGAAAATTAAACAAATTAATATTCTGTTTTTTGTGTTTATTTGGAGTTAGGAATTATTGCTGTGTTTAAAAACACAATCTAAACGATCATCTTAATTAGACTTTATGCATTAATTTTAAAAGTTCTATCGAATCTTAAAGTTATGCAACAATCAACTGAAACACCCTGTCTAATAATTCATGAAAACTAAGACTTCTACCTAAGCTAATGAAACAAATTTGATAAATATAATTAAATATACTTTTATTTGGAGCAGGTAAACTCATTTTATAAGTTCATTAATTTTAGATAAATTGATGTACTCAATCTAAGTAAACGGTTTAGCAATTTTAATTGAACGATTTGATTTAATTAAAGTAGTGTCATAGATTCAAGAACACTGTTCTAGAAATCGAAGTTATGTTGATTTTTTAAATTACACAATTAAAATTTCAATTGGTTCAATAAACTTATTTCTCAGTGCATCTGAATCCATTCACCAACGTTAGCAGCTTTTTGGAATCAAGTACAGCTAGCTTGAGATGAGATATCTCAAAAAGGCAACTCATCAAAAGCATATCCAAATAACTGGACAAATGTATAAGGTCTGTAAATTAAGTGATTTTTTTTTTAATTTTTTTATTGAAATATAACTACAATTTTATTCCTCGAAATAGCTTTCTTCTGAAGCCACACAGCGCTGAAGAAGGTTTCTCCACTACTCATAGCAGAGCTGGAACTCCGAAACTTAAATAGCCGGTTACAGCCGTTTTAATGTTTTCGACTGTTACCTTTAGGTGATTTTTCATCTTCGGGAAGAAGAAAAAGTCACAAAGACTCAAGTCAAGCGAATAAGGAGGCTGAGGTGCCACTGGAATGTTTTTACTGGCCAGAAACTCGTTACTGGCATTACTGTGTGACAAGGAGCATTATCGTGATGGAACACCCCGTTGTTGTTGATCTGATGCACAGTGGTGCGAATCAAATTTAACTCTTCTCCGATCGTTCTGACTGTCAACCGATGATCTAAACTCACAAGGTCGCGGATTCTGTCGATATTTTCATCGGTTCTTAGGCCTTCTGCTTAGTGGTTTCACAAAAAGGCTACGGACAACCAAATGACTCGAGCGAGTTCAAGCATGTACTGAAGTCCGATCACATGTTTCTCTATCCCCTCTCCAAGCTCGACGTCTCCAGTGTTGCCAGATCGCACGCTACGTTGCCAGTCTCATCACTTAAGTTACGCCATTAAGGTGGCGTAATACATGCTATTTCATACTGGAAACGTTTTCACTTCAAAATTTAATGGAGACTTTTCCTTGCTTATGTCGTACTGTATACAAAATTTCATGAAAATAAAATCATTTCTACTGGTATTCTATTTTCTTTGCCACTCAGTATACAGCCAAATGATGATTTTAAAAAATCCCATTAAACTCCTATCTGTCTCCAAATATCGTCTTTAAGGTGTTTCTCCAGTGTAATATGAATGAACATGCTGGAAGTTTGTCTACCAACATGTTCTCTCTTGTGAAGGCGAGTCCGACATATAACACTTTATCGATAAAAGCCGCTAGATAATATGAAAAAGTGATTTTCATACGAAGAATACGGGGAAATTCATGGCAAGGTTTCGCAATCGGTTTCGCATTAGCATCAAGTTGGCACTGGCTGTCTCCACACGACCCTAACTTCCTTCTACACTGCCTCACGTGTGCTGCCTGATCATAGACGTTACAACAACCATTCGAGGTTTGATCTGAGAAAGGTCGGTTATTCACACCTTATAAATCATAATTAGGAAGTTTCCTATAGTCGATGATACTGCTAGGCTTACTTGCATTTGACAGGATAAGTGGTACCTGAACTATTTTTTATTTTCTGAGTTGGGTGCTGTAGCCGACCGCCCTCGCGTATCGAGGTTCAGGCGTGACGTCATATGACATAAGTTCGGCTTCTGGGCCACGGCACTAACGCAGACGGATGACGCGACGGCCTTTAAATATCGCATTTATCCTTAGCGCTCAAGCTGACCAGTCGCAATATGTTGTTTGCATCTTGACATAGACTGCTGTGCGATATTATGGATAATACTAATGGGTGATTTTTTTGCTAGTATCTTTTTGGCAACACTGTTTTTGACAGATGACGCGTGAATCGTGTCTTGTGTCATTGTCAAACTTGTTCAGTTTGGTCTATAATTTAACCATGAATCGACTTACGAACGAACAACGCTTGCAAATTATTGAATTTTACTATCAAAATTCATGCTCGGTTAAGAGAGTGCATCGAGCACTGCTTCCAGTTTATGGGCAATTTGGTCGGCCTACTGAGGGAGCTATTCGGAAGCTTGTGACTAAATTTCGAACCCAGTTTACATTATTGGACATTAAACCACCAACACGCAGACGTAGAGTGAGGACTGAAGAAAATATTGCGGCTGTATCCGCCAGTGATGACCGTGAAATGTCGATTCGCCCCCGTTCGCCCCCCCGTATGACCAAAATTAGAAAGATTCACTAAATATTACAAAAGCATCCATTTCCACGTTTTCCAGGTCGCTGATAACGAATATGATATATATTTGTCACAGATCAAAATGGCGAATTTGAGTTTTGTAATAGATGTTTTCAGCACAGAAATATTTGCAGATATAAAGAAGGGTTGAGAAGATCTTTAATTTGAAACCCGGTATTTAAAACATTGTTTCGTTATTAGGCAGAAGTATGAACACATGTTAGTTAAAAGTCCTTGTTACCAAGGCCGCCAGGGGGCTGATAATATGAGATATTTTCTGCGAAAGTTTTTTTCCAAACTAGGGTCTAAGTAATTATACATATAATTTGATTGCGTTGTAAATATACAGGGTGTTCATTTGAAAACTTCCCACCACTGATGTATCGAAAACCAGTGATTAAAAGAAAAGAAAATTTGAACTAACAAGGGCTATCGAATAATAGGTGTTTTGAAAGGTCTTCCGAAGTTCCTTATTTTGACGTTTGATTTTTTAAAATCAATCCATTCGTTTTCGAGAAAATTAGACAAATCTTTATTTATCTTAATTTTTTGAGATAGAAAACAAAAACACGAAAATATCACTTTTTATTTCAATAAGTGTTCAAAATGCTCGTTAAAGTTGGTCATATCTACAATTCGTTTATAATTTAAAACGGAAACTACCAACATAAACAGCAATTCGGAAGATTAGACGTGGCAACAACCAAATAACAACCCGAATGTGCTTGCATTCATTTCATCAACACAGATATCCTGGGCGAACTGTATTCATTGTTATACCTGTTTAGTTATTTGTTGCTAAGGGGAAAAAATATTTTTTTATACTCCAACTACCACGAAGGCGCAAGGCCTAAGCACCCATTGGTACCATGGGGCTATAGGGGGATACATGGGAAAGTAGGGACGCCACACGGACTCTGGCGAGGGAACACGTGTGCATGCAACATGCACACATTCTGGCTCCGCCTACGAGAACCGCCGGGTGGTACTTCCGCGTTCGACAGTCAGAGACCATCTACCACCTACGGACAATCACAACATCCATAGCCAAGAGAAGAATTTCTCCTAGGACGGGACTCGAACTCGCACAACGCACGGCGCCTGATCAAGAGACCGAAGAGTCTACTACTGCGGCCACCGCTGCTGCCTTATGCCTTATTAATGGAAATTTGAATGGAGACATTTATTATGGATATGTTGAAAAATCAATACGCTTAACACAGAAACCATTGAAAACCAAATCGAAGATGATGGAAACCCAATACTTGATGAGGCTGAAATATATGTATTTCCAGAGGACGAGTTTCTAGATAAGCGGATAGGGCGAAGAGCGCCTACAGAAGGATCTGCTGGATCTCCTGGTTTGACGCCATTAGACTTTCTTTATGGGGCCATTTAAAATCTATTTGGTTTATTCTGATGATCATGAACTTCGTCAACGCATCATCGAAAGGTGCCATGATATCCCACATGTTTTTGAAAATGTCCGTCAGGAATTTGAAGATCGCCTATATCATTGTTTGGCCAATAACGGGCAACATTTTAAACACTCATTAAAAAAGTGATATTTTTGGGTGTTTTTGTTTTATGTCTGAACAAATTAAGATAAATACAGGTTTTCCTAATTTTCTTAAAAACGAATCGACCGATTTTAAAAAATAAAAAGTCAAAATAAAGGAATCATAAAGGCGTATCAAACAAGATATTACTCGATACCCTTTGTCATTTAACGTTATTAAAGGGATGATCCTGGGGCAGAGGGTGAAAGGGGGTGAAGTAGTTTTTGGTTAAAAAGTTTTTTCTTTTAATCAGTGGTCGTCGATAAATACGTGGTGGTAAGTTTTCAACACCCTGTATGTTTAATAGTTTGTGAGGTTAAACTGCTGCTAGCTGCTGTTTACAAATGCTATGACGTCACAGTACATTATTCCATAGACCAAACATGACAAACAGCATTTCCGTTTGTATAAGAAAAATATATTTTTAAAGTTTCACCGTCTTTTAGGTGTCAAAAAATATAGTATCATTTTTTTTTATCTAATAGAACAAATATTAACTATTTAAGACCTACTGAAAAAAGTATCATCTAGGCTATTAGTGGGGTTGAAGGCGTATGAATATACAAACGTAAAAAATTGAGATATAATCTCCCTCGCCGGATACAATATCTAGCCTCCGATTGTTAACCCCTACAATTTTTTTTTTCTGTAAAAAGGCGAGAAGCCTCTGAAACACTAACAAGTTTTTGTCACTAGATCCGCCGCCACTGAACCAATTTTCAGAAACTACAAAGCTTCTTTGTACATGGCATAGTGAGAAATTTTCATCAAAATCCGAGGGGTATTTTCCAATAATATTTTATCAATTTTCATTAAATTAAGGTCACTAATGGCATTCGATACATGATCTTATTTTCTGAGATCATTTACCAGCCTGCAGAATGTATTCATAATACTTTGAATACGATTTTTTGTTATAATATCTAAATAGGGATAGTAAACCACTAAGCAATACGGTATTTTTGAAAATAACAGATTCAGATAAAAGATTCACACAATTGCTTTGTCGCAAATGTATACTAAGTGACATATAAATCCGAACACCCAGTTTAAATGGTTTTATTTTAATAAAAGTTGGTGAATGTATTAATCTTACTGTAAATAACAAGTAAAAAAATTTTCAGCCTTATCAGTTGGACATTCCGGTTTTTATACTGCTTTTTTTTAATTCACTAATGCTCTAAAAATGAATATTTCAGCCGCAGTAAAGAATCAACGTTGGCGGATTTTGGTTCTTGACATCCTTTACGATCGGTTACGATGCCTAGAGTACGATTTCGTCAACTTAGTGAGTTTGATAGGGGCCGTATAGTGGGACTTCGGGAAGCTGGACTTTCTTTTCGGGCAATTGCAGTTAGAGTGCAAAGAAGTGTAGACACTGTGGTTAGGTGTTGTCAGGCATGGCTTCGAGAAGGCCGTACGCAAAGAGCAAGGGGCACTGGGCGCCGCCGTAGAACAACAGACCGTGAAGATCGCCGCCTAAGATTAGTGGCTTTAAGGGACCGTTTTTCCACTACCAGGTCCATTGCAAATGAATGGTTTGCAGAACACGGAAGACCTATTGGCATGCGAAGTGTTTACCGACGAATGAGAAGTTTTGGCTTGTTTTCATATCGGCCACACTGGGTCCTCACTTTAACTCGAGAACACCGACGTAATCGCCTTGAGTGGTGCAGACAACGGTCACTCTGGGATCAGGAATGGAACAGTATTGTCTTTAGTGACGAGTCTCGATTTTGTTTAGGCATGCACGATGGTTGTGCCAGGGTTAGAAGGCGACGTGGTGAAAGGAGGAATCCACAGTTTTTTGTTGAAAGACATGTTCATCACACTGTTGGAGTTATGGTTTGGGGTGCTATAGCTTATGGTTCCAGGTCACCTTTAATCTTCATCAGAGGTAACATGAACGCGCAGCGTTATATCCACGAGGTTCTAGAACCCCATCTTTTACCCTATCTTGACACCCTGGCAGATCCAACTTTCCAACAAGATAATGCCCGACCACATGTTGCAAGAGTTACAATAGACTTCATTCAACATAATGATGTCACATTGTTACCATGGCCACCAAGATCTCCCGACTTATCCCCAATTGAGCACGTGTGGGATATGATGGGTAGGAGATTGCTCAATTTGCAACGTCCTCTTCAGACTCTAGAAGCACTTCGAGAGGAGTTGGTGGTTGCCTGGAATGAGATACCACAGGAGGACATTGACCGCCTGATCAGAAGCATGCCTAGGCGCGTTGGAGAATGCGTAGCACATCAGGGTGCATCCACACATTATTAAAGGTCAAAGGGCTTTAAAGCAGTGCAATCATTTTGAAATTTTTATCATTTACTTATTATGCTTCATTAAGTACTTGTACAAAATTTTATTAAAATAAAACCATTTAAATTTGCAAATGAATCTCTAAGAATAAGATAGCACTGGAAAATGAGATAGTTTACGTGTTCAACAAATTTTAAGTCATCAGCCATTATAATACCTAGGTTCCTAGAATGATGTACAGAAACTACATTATTACCTTTTAAAATGTCAAAGCTATTCACATTGACACACGAGCTAATTTAAAAATGAACCCGTCAAGGTTTTCATCGAATCAACAACTTTTTTCCCTGTCTATCAAATATAAACAAATCGCAATCGAAGCTTTCCTATATTAAAAATCATTTTTTTGTTCTGTTGGGAACTCCCCCTTCTTAATAAACGGAGACCGCCTATGTTTCAGATCCGAACATGAGTACAATCGTAAATCAAACAGGATTAAATATTAAAAACGTTCAAAAGTTTTCCACGCGCAGTCTAAATTTAAAATGAATGTAAAGTAGATAATTCGAATTTGAGAAATTAGAGCCATTCTTTTCACAAAGGAAAGAAATTTAATTTAATAGTGTCGACACATGTGCTTGTCGTTTCAAGATTTCCATATTTTTACGCCATCCTTGTCTGCTCCCGGCACGAAATCTGGAGGGCATGCTCTTTTTTGCGGACTATATAATCAAGATGAGGAATTTTATCATAAGATGGATATTTTCCATTCCACTTTCCAGGGCAATGGGCGGGGAAGTGTAGTAATCAGGAACAACTTTCTTCGTTGAATTCGGTTCTACTTCCCAATGAGAAAATTACTGTAATACCAAATTTCAGCGACAGACAGTCTCGGGACACTTTCGCACCGACGGGGCGTTGGCGATCTGGCTCTGTTCTACCGCTTGGTCAACGTGCTTTGCTCCCGCCTGACTTGGCCGCCCATCCTAACCATATCGAGCTTCGACTGCCTTTAATCTCCTTATAGCAGCCGCGGTGTCCCAGTATTTAGGCTTTTGTCTGCTTTGATATATCAAAAACATTTTTACTTCCCGTGCCACCGCCCATCTAACCGCTGAACGGTGTTCTGATACGTTCCACTAGGGTTGTCAGTTGTCAACTTATGAATATGAAATTAAATAAATAATAGCTTAAAAAACTAAAAAAAAAAACACGCTTTTATAGCTAACCTTACCAGAAAGTAGAAAATAATTTTTAATTATAAAGAGTTTATATACTAAGTGACATATAAATCCGAACACCCAGTTTAAATGGTTTTATTTTAATAAAAGTTGGTGAATGTATTTATCTTACTGTAAATAACAAGTGAAAAAATTTTCAGCCTTATCAGTTGGACATTCATTCCGCTTTTTATACTGCTTTTTTTTAATTCACTAACGCTCTAAAAATGAATATTTCAGCCGCAGTAAAGAATCAACGTTGGCGGATTTTGGTTCTTCACATCCTTTACGATCGGTTACGATGCCTAGAGTACGGAGACCTGTACGATTTCGTCAACTTAGTAAGTTTGATATCGGCCGTATAGTGGGACTTCGGGAAGCTGGACTTTCTTTTCGGGCAATTGCAGTTAGAGTGCAAAGAAGTGTAGACACTGTGGTTAGGTGTTGTCAGGCATGGCTTCGAGAAGGCCGTACGCAAAGAGCAAGGGGCACTGGACGCCGCCGTAGAACAACAGACCGTGAAGATCGCCGCCTAAGATTATTGGCCTTAAGGGACCGTTTATCCACTACCAGGTCCATTGCAAATGAATGGTTTGCAGAACACGGAGGACCTATTGGCATGCGCAGTGTTTACCGATGAATGAGAAGTTTTGGCTTGTTTTCATACCGGCCAAACTGGCTCCTCCCTTTAACTCGAGAACACCGACGTAATCGCCTTGAGTGGTGCAGACAACGGTCACTCTGGGATCAGGAATGGAACAGTATTGTCTTTAGTGACGAGTCTCGATTTTGTTTAGGCATGCACGATGGTCGTGCCAGGGTTAGAAGGCGACGTGGTGAAAGGAGGAATCCACAGTTTTTTGTTGAAAGACATGTTCATCACACTGTTGGAGTCATGGTTTGGGGTGCTATAGCTTATGGTTCCAGGTCACCTTTAATCTTCATCAGAGGTAACATGAACGCACAGCGTTATATCCACGAAGTTCTAGAACCCCATCTTTTACCCTATCTTGACACCCTGGCAGATCCAACTTTCCAACAAGATAATGCCCGACCACATGTTGCAAGAGTCACAATAGACTTCTTTCAACATAATGATGTCACATTGTTACCATGGCCACCAAGATCTCCCGACTTATCCCCAATTGAGCACGTGTGGGATATGATGGGTAGGAGATTGCTCAATTTGCAACGTCCTCTTCAGACTCTAGAAGCACTTCGAGAGGAGTTGGTGGTTGCCTGGAATGAGATACCACAGGAGGACATTGACCACCTGATCAGAAGCATGCCTAGGCGCGTTGGAGAATGCGTAGCACATCAGGGTGCATCCACACATTATTAAAGGTCAAAGGGCTTTAAAGCAGTGCAATCATTTTGAAATTTTTATCGTTTACTTATTATGCTTCATTAAGTACTTATACAATATTTTATTAAAATAAAACCATTTAAACTGGGTGTTCGGATTTATATGTCACTTAGTATATATGACTTCATATATTTCCTAAATATTTTCGAAAAATATTAGATACTTCATCAAAATATAAAACTGATATTTAAACATCTTTCCTCATATATTTTCTAAATATTTAGAAAAATATCGCAGAAATATATAAATTAGATATATACATATATATATACAGGGTGACTTCGAAGTTGAGTCATTTATTTTAACAGTGAGTAGATCTGATCAAAAGAAATGTTTTTTTCCTTTACCATTTTTCTGGTAAAATTAAAGTAACAAAGTTATAGCCCTTTGGAAGTTTGAGTACCGCCCTGTCTCAATAATAATATCATGTACTTGTGTTTGGCAACAACGGATATAATCCGCCTTACCGGTTCATCGCATCGGAAACAAAAAAGCGAAAGAATTTGGAACGATGTTTTTGCAATTAAGTATTTTATTCAGTTCAGTTATACATACAGTCAGCATCTGTCGGTTAGCGTGTGAACAGTGTCTGTTGCGTGGCTCAAACGAAATAAAAAATGGCACATGTTTATGCGGATCGGTTTCCCAATCGAGTGCAACCAACCCCTCGTGCCTTTGTTAATGTAGTACAACGGGCTCGTGAATCAGGTGACTTAAGACCTCACAGGGGACCTCACAATCAAATACAGGTCCGCACTGAAATACTTGTCGGGAGGATACTTTATAAAACAAGGTAAAAAAATTTTTTTAATTTTTTTTTTATTTTTACACACATATTCTGGTTCTTATTCCTTCTACAATCATTATCTGAAAATTAATGACTCAACTTCAAAGTCACCCTGTATATATATTAAAAATACAGGGTCTACCAATAGGAGTGATACAAGTTTAGTAGGCCATGTACGAACAGTGGTATTTGTCAAAACGTGGATCAACGTATAGTTTTCGTTCAAAAGTACTACGAAAATGCGCGATCAGTTAGAGCCTGTTATCGTGCTCTTCGAGAAGATTCTGAATAAATAATAAATAATTAATATTTTATGAATTTATAAAAATTTTATTTATTAACAAATACAAATACTTAGCAAACATTTTTAAAAAATGTTTAATGAATATATCATGCTGTCGAGGTTATGTATGAAATTGGGCTAAATATACTACTACAACTACTAGTACGACTATACAGGGTGACTTTGAAGTTGAGTCATTAATTTTCAGATAATGATTGTAGAAGGAAGATAAACCAAAATATGTGTGTAAAAATAAAAAAAAAATTAAAAAAAAAAATTTACCTTGTTTTATAAAGTATCATCCCGACAAGTATTTCAGTGCGGACCTGTATTTGATCGTGAGGTCCCCTGTGAGGTCTTAAGTCACCTGATTCACGAGCCCGTTGTACTACATTAACAAAGGCACGAGGGGTTGGTTGCACTCGATTGGGAAACCGATCCGCATAAACATGTGCCATTTTTTATTTCGTTTGAACCACGCAACAGACACCAACCACTATTCACACGCGTTACCGACTGACACTGACTGTATGTATACAACTGAATAAAATAATTGTAAAAACATCGTTCCAAATTCTTTCGCTTTTTTGTTTCCGATGCGATGAACCGATAAGGCCGATTATATCCGTTGTTGCCAAACACGAGCACATGATATTATTATTGAGACAGGCGGAACTCAAACTTCCAAAGGGCTATAACTTTGTTACTTTAATTTTACCAGAAAAATGGTAAAGGAAAAAACATTTCTTTTGATCAGATCTACTCACTGTTAAAATAAATGACTCAACTTCGAAGTCACCCTGTATAAGCCAGAGGCATCATATGTAACATAATCTATATGAAATAAAGGTCACAAATTGAATTGATTTTGGTCACGTATTATCCAAAAAACATAATATCACATTTTCCGAATTTTACACGATTACAAAACTTGCTCGACGGTTGGCGTTGGAAGTAAAAAGGAGGCAGATCTTGAAAATCAGCATGTCATCAAAGAAAATTTGAAGAGGGCGTATTTTGCGTATGCCCCTTTGATAAATGACGTTCTAATTTCGTGTTTCATGGCGTGGCAAATCCTCAATTATTCAGCAATCAGCATATTCACTTTCAACTAATCCCTTGTACATCAACTTGTCGCAAGGGTTGAAGTTATCTAGCCCGTATCGGCGTTGGGCACGTGTTGGTCACGTGTCGTGGCTACATGCCTACGAAATGTACATATATTTTGATACATATCCACCACTTAAGCCATTTTAAAACCGTGCTTCGGGATTTATGGGTAGCAGTTTCGGGTTTCAGGGTTTGTTACTTTATCACATCCCGTTATATAGCACGTGTGTCAAATCGCTTGTTCTAAGATCCGTGGATGCGTCTGTCGCCTAGCGATATGGCTTTGGGGCGGAATAGACAAGGTGTTACCCCTTATGGAAAAGATACGTCCAACGAGTATTTGTATTATACCGGAGCAGCCGCGTAGGCAGAAGCCTAAATACCGGCGCACCTCAGCTGCAAAAAGGAGCTTAAAGACACTTTGTCAATCGGATTTTTGAACTGCCTAGGGCAGTAGAGCTGGGAAAAGCCTCCTCAAGCAGATTGTTCCACAAGGGTGAAGCAGCAATCGTACCAGCCAGTTCTGGATCTACGAAATTTGACACGATTAGGAGTAGGAGGCCGAGGTCTAAGAAGCAAAGCCTGTTGAAATAGCAGTGGAAGAGACCTAGATTGCCGAGGCCCATCGGTGCAAAATGGTCCCGGGACTGTCCATTGGAGAAGAGCCATCGATCCGTCGGATAGCATTGAGCATGGCTACATTACTACATTAGTTGTCGAGGCGGCAGCACCTCAAACATGTGAGCAGTACTCAAGGCTAGATCCTAATTGAACCTTGTACAGAGTAAGGAGGTTATTTGGAGAAACATACTTCTTACTCTACCATCCATCGAAACCAGATTAGCACTAGGGCGCTCCTTGTCTTTTGGATGCATTAAATTGCGTGCCCAAAGAGTGATAACTTCCAGGTCTCTCGGTAGATTTTGGCTTGTCGCTCTGCAGAGTACTCTCATCAGCAAAGCTGTGGATCGGCTTGATCGTGGAGGAAAGGAGGTCGTTGATATATAAGGGGAGCAGTGTCCTAGCCAAGACCGATCTCCGAGGAACACCCACATGGACATTGTGGGATAAAGAGGAGAACTCTTGAATTAGGACGGATATATTGGATCCAGAGAGGAAGTCAGCCACATATCTGCAACGCTTATCTGGGAGGTCACACGATTAGGGTTACCAGATGGACGGGATTCGTCGCGATAGATTTATTTGAAGCCGAACTATTAATATACTAAGTGACATATAAATCCGAACACCCAGTTTAAATGGTTTTATTTTAATAAAATTTTGTATAAGTACTTAATGAAGCATAATAAGTAAATGATAAAAATTTCAAAATGATTGCACTGCTTTAAAGCCCTTTGACCTTTAATAATGTGTGGATGAACCCTGATGTGCTACGCATTCTCCAACGCGCCTAGGCATGCTTCTGATCAGGTGGTCAATATCCTCCTGTGGTATCTCATTCCAGGCAACCACCAACTCCTCTCGAAGTGCTTCTAGAGTCTGAGGAGGACGTTACAAATTGAGCAATCTCCTACCCATCATATCCCACACGTGCTCAATTGGGGATAAGTCGGGAGATCTTGGTGGCCATGGTAACAATGTGACATCATTATGTTGAAAGAAGTCTATTGTGACTCTTGCAACATGTGGTCGGGCATTATCTTGTTGGAAAGTTGGATCTGCCAGGGTGTCAAGATAGGCTAAAAGATGGGATTCTAGAACTTCGTGGATATAACGCTGCGCGTTCATGTTACCTCTGATGAAGATTAAAGGTGACCTGGAACCATAAGCTATAGCACCCCAAACCATAACTCCAACAGTGTGATGAACATGTCTTTCAACAAAAAACTGTGGATTCCTCCTTTCACCACGTCGCCTTCTAACCCTGGCACGACCATCGTGCATGCCTAAACAAAATCGAGACTCGTCACCAAAGACCATTCCTGATCCCAGAGTGACCGTTGTCTGCACCACTCAAGGCGATTACGTCGGTGTTCTCGAGTTAAAGGGAGGACCCAGTGTGGCCGGTATGAAAACAAGCCAAAACTTCTGATTCGTCGGTAAACACCTCGCATGCCAATAGGTCTTCCGTGTTCTGCAAACCATTGATTTGCAATGGACCTGGTAGTGGAGAAACGGTCCCTTAAGGCCAATAATCTTAGCCGGCGATCTTCACGGTCTGTTGTTCTACGGCGGCGTCCAGTGCCCTTTGCTCTTTGCGTACGGCCTTCTCGAAGCCATGCCTGACAACACCTAACCACAGTGTCTACACTTCTTTGCACTCTAACTGCAATTGCCCGAAAAGAAAGTCCAGCTTCCCGAAGTCCCACTATATGGCCCCTATCAAACTCACTAAGTTGACGAAATCGTACAGGTCTCCGTACCCTAGGCATCGTAACCGATCGTAAAGGATGTCAAGAACCAAAATCCGCCAACGTTGATTCTTTACTGCGGCTGAAATATTCATTTTTAGAGCGTTAGTGAATTAAAAAAAAAGCAGTATAAAAACCGGAATGTCCAACTGATAAGGCTGAACATTTTTTCACTTGTTATTTACAGTAAGATAAATACATTCACCAACTTTTATTAAAATAAAACCATTTAAACTGGGTGTTCGGATTTATATGTCACTTAGTATAACTCAGATTGCTAAAAATTGTTTCGATCTGAAAACTTTTTTGAATACTCCAAAGGGCACCAAATTGGTGGCATCGATGGACTCAAAATACTTATGGTAAATTAAAATAAGCATAGCACAGATTGGCTTGATACTCTGAATTGCTCCATGGAGAGTACTGTCGTCAGCAAAGCTGTGGATCCGATTGATCATACAGGAAAGGAGGCCATTGATATGGAATAGGAATGAGTCTAGCGCAGCGTGAGTGGTCTAAGCCCAAAATCATAGTTTTGAGAAAAACGCAATTTAAATTTTTCGATTTTTTTGGTTCTTTGTAAATAAGGTTTTTGTGTTTTAATTTGATTTTTTTTTCACTGCAACGGTTTTTATAAAATGTATTTTAATTGGTATTTAAATATCACTGATCAACAGCCAAAAAATATCCTAAATAAAATCAACAAAATATTACTATTTTTAATGTGCTAAAACCGGAATGAAACTTATTTTTTCAATATTAGTTCAAATTTTAGAGATACGGTAATTATATGTGTTCCTGCTGTGACAGTGTTAATATACTGTAATTCACAAGAATGCACGTGCTACATTTTTATATTCGGCAAGGAAAGATGATGTAATCGGCATGATTGTGTTACGTTATACATACG
This sequence comes from Acanthoscelides obtectus, assembly GCA_963669975.1. Taxonomy (NCBI): domain Eukaryota; kingdom Metazoa; phylum Arthropoda; class Insecta; order Coleoptera; family Chrysomelidae; genus Acanthoscelides; species Acanthoscelides obtectus. Next base: position 32,626,051 of record CAVLJG010000002.1, on the reverse strand, counting down.
TGTACATTATATTGTTTTATATTAGCCATTTTTTCCTCAGTTGGCTGACAGCGTTCATGCAAGATGTCTCGAAAGTGTGTAAACAATCCAGATCAGTTTTGTTACGTGTGTGGTGATGTGACTTTTGCGTCTCAGAGACGGTATATTACTCCACTAATAACAAAGGCATATCAGCTTTATTTCGGTTGTAAACTAGGTGATCAAGACAAACAGTGGGCATCTGCTGTAATACATGTGCTTCAAGTCTGAGGAGCTGGTTAAATGGCAAAAAACGGTCTATGCGCTTTGCTGTCCCAATGGTTTGGAGAGAGCCTACAAATCATATTAATGATTGTTACTTTTGCATGGTACCTTGTGTTGGACAAGCCACAGGTATGTCCAAGAAAAAAAAATCGGTTATTAACTACCCAAACATACCATCTACGATGAGACCTGTGCCTCACAGTGACGAAAACCCTATTCCAAAACTTCCAGAATCCTACACTTGCGAATCAGAAAACGAATCAGATCATAGCGATCGAGTGATTCGTCAGGAAGAAGATATGACATCAACGTCAAGAGATCCTGATTTTATACCGAGCACGTCATGCCACCAACCGCACAAAATAACACAGTCAGAATTAAATGATCTTGTAAGAGATTTAGAACTTCCAAAATGTAAGGCAGAGTTACTTGGATCAAGACTGCAACAGTGGAACTTGTTAGAAGACGATGTTTCGGTATGTGTTTTTCGTAAACGCCACAAAGACTTAGAACCATTTTTCAATATGGAGAATAACTTGGTTTTCTGCCGTAACATCAACGGCTTACTGGAGGCTTTAAATATAAACTATAACCCAGAAGAATGGAGATTGTTTATAGACAGTTCAACATTGACTTTAAAGGCAGTGTTATTGCATATTGGAAATATTTTACCATCTCTTCCTGTAGGGTATGCAGTTCACATGAAAGAATCATATGACAATATGAAGTACCTATTGACATGCATAAAATACGATGAGCACCAATGGCATATTTGTGGCGATTTAAAAGTTGTTGCACTTTTACTTGGGCTGCAGCTAGGCTACACAAAGTTTTGCTGTTTTTTGTGTGAATGGGACAGTCGGGCAAAGGCACTTCATTACACCAGACAAAACTGGCCTGTTCGTCAATTCCTAGAGCCAGGTCAAAAAAATGTACAGCATATGCCATTAGTAGATTCGAAAAAAATTTTATTACCACCACTGCATATCAAGTTGAGCCTAATGAAAAACTTTGTCAAGGCATTAGATAGAGATGGGTCAGCTTCTCAATACCTGCATCAGAAATTTCCAAGACTAAGTGAGGCAAAGGTTAAAGAAGGTATTTTTGTTGGGCCACAGATTCGAAATATTTTGAAAGATACACCGTTTGAAAACACTTTAACAGGTATTGAAAAAACTGTTTGGAATGATTTCCGTCTGGTGGTCACTAGTTTCTTGGGAAATAGAAAAGCTGACAACTATAAAACCCTTGTCAAAAATATGCTGTCATCGTATCAAAAGATGGGCTGTAATATGTCTCTTAAGATACATTTCCTACACTCACACCTGGACTTTTTTTCTGACAATTGCGGAGCCGTAAGTGATGAACACGGCGAACGTTTTCATCAGGATATTTCAACAATGGACTACTGTTGGACTCTTGGTAGAGATGCTCCAGAAACGATCCATAGAAGAACAGCAAAAAGACAGCGCATATAGTGATTCTTATAGGTATATGAATCTTGTTACTTTTTTTAATATATCCTTAAAAATAAAAAGTTTTTTTTCTAAACCGCGACTAATTTTTTTATTTCATTGTCATTTTTGGATTCAGCGCCCCAAAATTAACAAAGAAGTGCACTTTTCCCACAAGATACAATTAAAAAACTAAAATTTGTTGTCCAGTGTATTATGGAAAAAAACGAAATTTGACAAAAAAATGTGGTTGGTCACTTTTGAATTAACGATAAATTGTCATTGTGCAAGGAAATCCGTTGGTTCGGTAGGATAGGCCATTCTTGAAAAAATGCCTGGGCGGTCAGGAAAAAACGAACAATCAAAAAAAAAGTTATTTTTATTTAGTCTTTTAACAAAAGAAATAATAACTTTTTATTAGTCTCTTAACAAAAGAAATAATAACTAATTTTTCGCATTCACTTTCATCGCTATAATAGGTCATTTTTCTTTTTTGATATCAAGACCTTACGTCCTTTAGGATATAACAGATTCAGCTCTTCAAAACTGTTAGTAGAGTTCTTTTTAGACACGTTAACTGAATCAAATTAAGCAAAATCTTGATTTGAGTATTTAAAATAGATTTTAAATGGATCCGACTTCTTAAAGAGTTAGCCACTGGATTTTCATCCATTCTACTTTGATTTACTTTCGGAAATTTTTCGATTTGCTATATTCGTAAATCAACAGTTAAGCAACAATCTTTGGCTGTCATCTGAATAACATTTTTTCTTTCTGCCTTAACAACGGTTTCCCAGCTATCTGGCCCATAGATGTCTTTGAAATATTTCTTTTGTTTGCCAATCAGTCCGAAATACTTACCTATCCCACAATATTTGTGGCTTAGGCCGGTGCTGCTCTCTAGTTGGAACTTTTGAATGCAATGGAAAAACAGATTAGGTGGTGCCATCTCATGAAATGTTGTTAAACGTGGCATAGGCCACTTTTACCCTAATGTACATTTCGGTTTGAAGTGGTAAGGATATTGAAAAAATTCGGTGCTCCGTTCTCAGGTCACCAGTTCTCCCAGTCACTTTGAATGCAAAACAATCTTTTGGGAAAGTGAATTTTGAAAAAGGCATCTTATATTTAATTTATCATAAATAACACTAAGCATGTTCGTGTAGCTAGAATTTTGAAGAGTGGTATGTCTATGAATGAGAATATACCCACTGAGTCAATCTACTTAACTATATTTATTCCACATTGTTGAATAATACTTCCCACGCCTATTGGCGAGGAAGCATTGTGATCGCGAAAAAAACTAAAAATGAGATATTATGGTTTTGGATGCTATAATAACAAGACATCACAAAAAAACATGTCTCTCATTTCCGTCCATCTCACTTATTTCCGTCGATTTGTCTGTCTGTCGGTCAATCTGTCCGTCTCTCTCTCTCCGCTAATCGTTGGTCCGTCTATAACTTGGAAAGTACCGGTCGGATTTGAATAAAATTCACACAAGGTTAGTACTATACCAAGGACTTTTTGAAAATCGGTTCAGTGGCGGCGAAGAAAAAGGCCAAAAATGCATAAAAAATAAATCGATCAAACTTCATTTTTTGACGCGCAAGAGGATTTTTTAGGTGTAAAAAATTGTATCGAAGATTTTTGATATTAGTATATTAATACACTTCCAACCCCTCATCTGTTAGACATATTTCACACGTCATATATGTTTTGCATCTGTTGTCTTACATCCGCGGCCCCTGTGCCGTTGTTCGTATCTGTCCTGCATCACTGACGATCTGTGGGAGCTCTGCGACGTTGTCAGATGAACGGTACTACAGATAGGTCAGGGACATAATATAGATATTCGTAACTAAGTTTTTTCTCAGAGTGTCTACCTTAAACATGCTGCTTTCATCTGTACAACCACAGACAGCTGTTTCTTGTGTTTTTGGCAACTCATCAGCATTAGGCTTGGTCTCTGGGACAACGAACTAAGACCTAGCCGCTATTCGTTATCCAGGATATAAGGCTTTATGAACCGATGACGGTGTTGCGTGGTAAGTGCAGAGTCAACCTTCTTGACGATATCTTTACTGAAAAGAAATACCAATGCCCCACCTAGTTGTACCGAAATGGAAATATTTCGGCAACCTATCAATATCTAGGAGTCCAACTTCATATTTGCTACATTGTGTCCAGATCATGTTTATAACGCGTCCTCCAATAGTGACTCGAAAAATATTATCGGTAGCAATATCAAAATTTATGGGTTTTTTCTTTGTCAAACATCCGATTTTATGAGTTTCATAGCTGTAGACCAGTAGTTGTAATAAATAGTATAATAAAAGATTTCCACTGGCCAGAAACCGTCCAATTCCACAACGATAAATTTGACTGGGGAATATGAAACCCTTGACGAGAATTCGAGATGGTTGAGTAGAAAGGCATCGATATTTCTTGCTAGTCTCAAAAACGTATTTTACACAGAGTGTTCCAGAATAAGATGGCAATCTGTCGGGGGGATATGAAACACAAAAAGATCATGTCACAAGTTCAAAAAGATGTTTTTCAGGGCTTACAGAGATTTTTGGTACCAGGGATCAATGGGGGATTTCCTAGCTTACATCACACAAATGTGGAGTAAACATTTCCAAACATGTGGTGAGGCATGCTGCCCTCTTATGTTGGCTTTGAATCTATGACTCCTAGAGAAGCTTCGCAGGTGGCTTCCTCTCTGGCCGCAAGATATGGGGATCCCACAAGGTCAATGCGGGTGTTCCCCAGGGATCGGTCTTGGCTCTGAGATTGTTCTTATTGCATAGCAACGACCTCCTCTCCTGTATTGTCAATCCCATCCATAGCTTTGCTGATAACAGCAAACCGTTCTCTGCCGGTAAGCTGGAGAGAAGAATCGCGGCAACTTGTCTCTGACGAGAGATAATAATAATAATAATGCCTTTATTAGCTGCAGTGAGGCGAAGTTTAGCCAGACAACTACTCTTACACCCAACCACACAACAGGAAAAAAGAATACTTAATCACATAAACAAAATAATAACATACCAAAAAAATACAATTCATAAGAATGACAACATTGATTGCACGAGACAAATGCAGATGCGAGTTTTAAATTTGAAACAAAAAATAGTAGAAAATAGTCAAACAAAAAAAAAGCACATGAACACAAGAAAAACTGAACTAAATGGACTCCAGCAGCTGACTTTTCATTAATTTCTTAAAAGAAGCAACCTGTTTGGATCGATAGCCACTGTTGACTGCATTGTAATTGCTTGACAGCATTATAGTTGTAACTTCTTTCAAAGACCGAGGTATTGTGAGGAGGCATGTTAAAATTAGCATTAAATCTAAGAGCTCTGGTAACAAAACTACCTCGGTGAACTAATTTGCTAGCGAGGTAAGCTGGTCTGTTAGATAATAGAACTTTATGCGTGAAGACGGTCAAAAGATATAAAAATAACTTATCAATTCGCAACCAGTTGAGTTCTTTGATTTTATCTGAGACGCGACTAAACTTGCGCAATCCAAAAATAAACCTACAACAGCTGTTCTGAATTTTCTGGAGTTTCCTTTTGTGGACGTAGTCTAAACATGGGTAATACAGAATAAGAGAGTAAGAAATGACAGACAACACAAGACTTTCATCGAGCTTTTTTCGGGTTTTAAAATTCAAGATGAATCGATTAGAATAGAGGAGTTTCAAACGCATGTACGTTACTCTAGATAAGAAAGAGACATGCCGATCGAATCTCATATTTAAATCAAGGGTAACACCGAGATTCTTGGCGTAATCCACAAAAGGGATGAGTGTCTCATCCAAAACAACACAAATCCTCTGCTTCATTTCACGGTAGGAGTTCTTTGAACAGTACAACATTGCAGTAGTTTTATTAGGATTGATCTTCAAGCAGTGTTTGTTACAGTAATCACCGATGTTAGGCAAATCTAAATTAACTTCAAAAGAAACTTCATCAACCTTTGATGGATCGAAACCAAACACTGACTGAGTATCATCTGCATAAGTTTGCATACTACAGTGGACTAAACAGTCCTGCAGATCGATCGTATAAATCAGATATAGTAAGTGACCTCCTGAATGAACTGGCTCAGAGGAGGAAATTCCCTGATCAGTTTTCACTGTTTGTTGACGATTTAGCAAGTATGACTCCAAGAACCTTAGAACTGTATCTGACATTCCATAATGAGATAACTTACTCAGTAGTATCTGGTGATTGACCATATCAAAGGCTTTCGAGAAATCTAGCAGTACCAAGACCATATTGTATCCATTGAACCCAATATATAATCTGTCTTTTTTCATCACCGAAAGTAGCTAAACACTACTAGAGATAATTCTAATATAACGTTAACAGTGTTTCCTTAGCTCTTTGGGGTTTTGTACTTATGAACCACCTTCACATCACCAATAATATCCTCAGGAATGTTATCCTTCCGAAGCGTACTTAAAAATTGAGAAACATCAATGACCTCATCCTCCTTACCATTAAGTATTTGGTTTTTAGATTATCATGTTGCCCCAATTCTTTCACAGCTGTCTACCTCAAATTTTCTGAGGACTTCTCGTCTTAGCAATGAATCACTACCTGACCGTGTGAGCCCTGCTTTACACCCGTAACTGATATGTTGATATCAGCAGGTGAAATTTTTTGTGCTAATACTACTTTGTGGTCGAACTATTCGGATTGCCATTCTTTTTGGTTTGATAATAAGTAGCTGTTTAGATTTCAATACTTCAGCAAATGACATTTTTCCATCAGACATGGTAATAGACGAGTAGATCAGTAGTTTTATTAGTTTACCAGTTTTTTCCAAAAGTTCACGGGTCCGCTGGATCAGTCTTCTTTAACTTTCCATCAATGGCAGAGGTAGGCAGACATGGCAAAACCATTTTAACGCAGCACATTCACGTATATTCTTTAGCACTTTACCATCAACTCCTGCACAGTGGATGAAATGGAAATGGATGAATTTTGGGCAAAGATTTTTTTATACTTTAACCTCCACGAAGACATAACGCCTAAGCATCTGTGAGTGGGGCTATAGAGAAATACAGGAGCCAGAGAACACGTGTGCATACAACGTGCACACATTCGGGCCCCGCCTTAGAGATCCGCCGGGTGGTACCGCGTTCGACAGTCAGAGACCGTCTACCACCTATGCCTAGATGCCAAAATACAATCACGTACTAAAATGAAAAGAAAACTGTTGATGAAAGTTTATAATACCATTGTTCATAAATATTTGAACGCAAAAGTTTCATAGATACGATTCAAATTTTTAGTTGTTTTCAAGGCCGAAGCACCCAGTTAAGACCCTGATTCCTACTCAGAGTTGAATGTTAGTGGATATGATAACTGATTCCTTAAAAAAAATAGCAGCTAAGATTATGAGAAATTAAAAGTATGGATCGCTGAGTGTAAATATCAACCACTTTGTAGCATTGTATTTCTACTGACTACAATTTGCAACTATCCCATCAATCCCGACTTTTTTGGCAGCGCCCATGGATATCGCCTAGCCAAGTATTCTTTCGTATGAATCGATATTTAGAACATTTGAGTATATCCCAGAATGAGGATATCTGTTCCCTCTATCGCTTATTACAGAGGGTAGAACGAGGGATGAACCGGCAAAGCAGAGAAACCACCCCATTATCTGCTTCTCCCCTTCCTGAAACAGACTAGTTCCACCGTCGACGAATAGATGGCACATCACTTTAATAGAAAGTTGGGCGACCTCTGTGAGTCATAGGATATATATAGCCATTCAACGAGCTTTCTACAATACAGACTTTCTGGTAAGAGCTGTTACTAGTTGTGTTGCAGATAAGCATACACTAGATGCCGCTGCTAACTTTAAGGACAAAGTGAAATTGTTGGTGTTCAGAGGGTGTAAAAATTATTGTATTTCAAGTTGACAGAGGGATTCTATCGGAATATTGATATGAAACAAAGTAACTTTCAATGGATCGGTCATTTAAAATTATACAAAATTAAATGAATTAAATTACACTGGACAACAAATTTTAGTTTTTTAATTGTATCTTGTGGGAAAAGTGCACTTCTTTGTTAATTTTGGGGTGCTGAATCCAAAAATGACAATGAAATAAAAAAATTTGTTGCGGTTTAGAAAAAAAACTTTTTATTTTTAAGGATATATTAAAAAAAGTAAAAAGATTCATATACTTATAAGAATCACTATATGCGCTGTCTTTTTGCTGTTCTTTTATGGATCGTTTCTGGAGCATCTCTACCAAGAGTCCAACAGTAGTCTGCAAGCATGGAAGGATTCCACTTTCCCTGGTACCTTTTTTCCATTGTTGAAATATCCTGATGAAAACGTTCGCCGTGCTCATCACTTACGGCTCCGCAATTGTCAGGAAAAAAGTCCAGGTGTGAGTGTAGGAAATGTATCTTAAGAGACATATTACAGCCCATCTTTTGATACGATGACAGCATATTTTTGACAAGGGTTTTATAATTGTCAGCTTTTCTATTTCCCAAGAAATTAGTGACCACCAGACGGAAATCATTCCAAGCAGTTTTTTCAATACCTGTTAAAGTGTTTTCAAACTGTGTATCTTTCAAAATATTTCGAATCTGTGGCCCAACAAAAATACCTTCTTTAACCTTTGCCTCACTTAGTCTTGGAAATTTCTGACGCAGGTATTGAAAAGCTGACCCATCTCTATCTAATGCCTTGACAAAGTTTTTCATTAGGCCCAACTTGATATGCAGTGGTGGTAATAAATTTTTTTTCGAATCTACTAATGGTATACGCTGTACATTTTTTTGACCTGGATCTAGGAATTGACGAACAGGCCAGTTTTGTCTGGTGTAATGAAGTGCCTTTGCCCGACTGTCCCATTCACACAAAAAACAGCAAAACTTTGTGTAGCCTAGCTGCAGCCCAAGTAAAAGTGCAACAACTTTCAAATCGCCACAAATATGCCATTGGTGCTCATCGTATCTTATGCATGTCAATAGGTACCTCATATTGTCATATGATTCTTTCATGTGAACTGCATACCCTACAGGAAGAGATGATAAAATATTTCCAATATGCAATAACACTGCCTTTGAACTCAATGTTGAACTGTCTATAAACAATCTCCATTCTTCTGGGTTATAGTTTATATTTAAAGCCGCCAGTAAGCCGTTAATGTTACTGCAGAAAACCAAGTTATTCTCCATATTGAAAAATGGTTCTAAGTCTTTGTGGCGTTTACGAAAAACACATACCGAAACATCGTCTTCTAACAAGTTCCACTGCTGCAGTCTTGATCCAAGTAACTCTGCCTTACATTTTGGAAGTTCTAAATCTCTTACAAGATCATTTAATTCTGACTGTGTTGATGGCATATCTTCTTCCTGACGAATCACTCGATCGCCATGATCTGATTCGTTTTCTGATTCGCAAGTGTAGGATTCTTGGGGTTTTGGAATAGGATTTTCGTCACTGTGACACACGTATGTATAACGTAACACAATCATGCCGATTACATCATCTTTCCTTGCCGAATATAAAAATGTAGCACGTGCATTCTTGTGAATTACAATATATTAACACTGTCACAGCAGGAACACATATAATTACCGTATCTCTAAAACTTGAACTAATATTGAAAAAATAAGTTTCATTCCGGTTTTAGCACATTAAAAATAGTAATATTTTGTTGATTTTGTTTAGGATATTTTTTGGCTGTTGATCAGTGTTATTTAATGCCGGAAATTATCAGAAACAAAAGATGTACGAACCCTTAAGGGGTAACACCGTAATTGGGATTTCATCAAGTCAAGCAGCTTGATATGTTATAAACTACTTGACGTGACTTGATAACAAAATTACTTGAAACGTTAATGCTTGATTTGATTTTCTTATTGTTCTACTTGACTTGAAGTGAAGCATTTTCAAACTATACTAAGTGACATATAAATCCGAACACCCAGTTCAAATGGTTTTATTTTAATAAAATTTTGTATAAGTACTTAATGAAGCATAATAAGTAAATGATAAAAATTTCAAAATGATTGCACTGCTTTAAAGCCCTTTGACCTTTAATAATGTGTGGATGCACCCTGATGTGCTACGCATTCTCCAACGCGCCTAGGCATGCTTCTGATCAGGTGGTCAATGTCCTCCTGTGATATCTCATTCCAGGCAACTACCAACTCCTCTCGAAGTGCTTCTAGAGTCTGAGGAGGACGTTGCAAATTGAGCAACCTCCTACCCATCATATCCCACACGTGCTCAATTGGGGATAAGTCGGGAGATCTTGGTGGCCATGGTTGCAATGTGACATCATTATGTTGAAAGAAGTCTATTGTGACTCTTGCAACATGTGGTCGGGCATTATCTTGTTGGAAAGTTGGATCTGCCAGGGTGTCAAGATAGGGTAAAAGATGGGGTTCTAGAACTTCGTGAATATAACGCTGCGCGTTCATGTTACCTCTGATGAAGATTAAAGGTGACCTGGAACCATAAGCTATAGCACCCCAAACCATACCTCCAACAGTGTGATGAACATGTCTTTCAACAAAAAACTGTGGATTCCTCCTTTCACCACGTCGCCTTCTAACCCTGGCACGACCATCGTGCATGCCTAAACAAAATCGAGACTCGTCACTAAAGACAATACTGTTCCATTCCTGATCTCAGAGTGACCGTTGTCTGCACCACTCAAGGCGATTACGTCGGTGTTCTCGAGTTAAAGGAAGGACCCAGTGTGGCCGGTATGAAAACAAGCCAAAACTTCTCATTCGTCGGTAAACACTTCGCATGCCAATAGGTCTTCCGTGTTCTGCAAACCATTCATTTGCAATGGACCTGGTAGTGGAGAAACGGTCCCTTAAGGCCAATAATCTTAGGCGGCGATCTTCACGGTCTGTTGTTCTACGGCGGCGTCCACTGCCCCTTGCTCTTTGCTTACGGCCTTCTCGAAGCCTTGCCTGACAACACCTAACCACAGTGTCTACACTTCTTTGCACTCTAACTGCAATTGCCCGAAAAGAAAGTCCAGCTTCCCGAAGTCCCACTATACGGCCCCTATCAAACTCACTAAGTTGACGAAATCGTACAGGTCTCCGTACTCTAGGCATCGTAACCGATCGTAAAGGATGTCAAGAACCAAAATCCGCCAACGTTGATTCTTTACTGCGGCTGAAATATTCATTTTTAGAGCGTTAGTGAATTAAAAAAAAAGCAGTATAAAAACCGGAATGTCCAACTGTTAAGGCTGAACATTTTTTCACTAGTTATTTATATTAAGATAAATACATTACAATAAAGTATGTAGACAAACTTTAACCATCGAATCCTTGGTCAATTTGAAGACTAAATGTTCATATGAACATGGGTCCGTAACGGCTTTCTTTTCGAGCTAGACCACTATCATTAAAGAAATACGAGTAATGTTCCAAATATTTTTATGAATGATGAAACGTATTTATTGAACAGATAAATTTTGCATGTTTTACTAGTTGATGAGGCTCAAACAAATCAATGTCATGTTACTTTTTCAAAATATACTGGATAATATTATCCGTATCCACGTACATGGAGAGTCTGAAAACATTTGTAAATCATGTGATATTCACCACGGGGCATACTAAATTAAAATGAAATACGTTCCATTCTTTTGTAATTTTTTAGAACAATATCATCATTTCTGCTTGAAAACAAAGCCGTTGCGGACCCATGTTCATATGGAAATTTCGTCTTCAAATTGACCAAGGATTCGATAGTTTGTCTACATACTTTATTAACACCCTGTATATAATATACATATTATAATATACATATTATATACAATATAATCCGTTAGGAACCTCACGTGTTTTAACTTGTGGTTAGTAAATAAAAAGCTCATTCAGAATTTTTCATTTGTGTTGTATCAGCTGATGAAGAAATGCCTTTTGTTATTTGAGGTTACATTTCCATCTTTCTTTCATTTGTTATACGATTGAAAAAATATTTTGTTCAATATGTATGTATTGTTTTCTTTGTAACTTGTCATAAAGTCTTTTCGTTGTGTATTCATAATCTACTCACATTTATATTCCAAAAATTATCAAGTAAAATCAAGACTACTTGACGTAAAAACTACTTGACCTGGTTCACATTACGAATACTTGACTTTAGCTTGACTTGGTTCCAAGTCAGGTAGTGAATCCCTAACCGTAACGACCTAAAAAGTATTTTGTATTTTTTGGTAGAATAAATGGCGATAAAATAATAATAACGGAGGACGTTATTAAGTATATATTTAAGTGAAAAAAAAGATTATTATCATAAAAAAATATTCAGAAATGGCGACGCCGTTGTATTTCCTCGTAACGCGATTTTTCAAAAACGGCAAAAAGCATAACTCGAACAAATATCGCTCTTTTCATTCGAATTTTATACAATATATTTAAAATAACATTTTGAAGTGGAATGCTTAGGGTATTTTCGGTGAATTAATTCAATCATTATTTATTAACAATTGATTACCTTTTTTCGTCCAAAATTGAACAAGTTAATTCAAATACTCTTCAATCATACAAAAATCAAGATTTTCAAAATTTCCTTTACGTATTTCTTTAACTGTAAACATATACAATAAGTTGTTTTTTTTTCTTCTCTTTAGATCCAAATTTGCAGCAGCTAGGTACAATGCGTGCTGCAGAACGCCTCAAATTCCATGTGCCTCTTTAAATATTTTAGTTTTTCTTTTGTTAATGTACCGACAGCAGAAATGTCCTTTTCTACGCTCAGGAGGCCCAAAACGTGGTTGACGTCTATGACAGAAGATCGCCTAAAATGCACACTTTTATATGTCTATGAAGATCTACATGTCGATAGGGAAAAAAGTCATAAACCGATTTGCTAGAAGACAAAAAAGTTGAATGAATTTTGTTATTTAACAATAAAAACTTTCATTTCAAATCAGGTTTATTGTTTAAATCACTTTTAGGCTACACTGTATGAGTAGGGGCGACCGGGGCTGGTTAAAACATGGGTTGGTTGTCACAATTGTTAAATCTCAGCAGCTCCGCAAGATGTAGTTGCCTGGCGTGCTACACATCGTTTCTGCGTCCGCGCAGAACACTTGTATTCAGTACGAAAGTTGTTGGTAGATTAAGGTCGCACACACAAAAATAAACAAATCGCCTGACCTGAGTAAATTGTTCGTTTGCCACATAATTTGTGTTTTCAAGGCTACATTTGATAATAAAAAGAACTGTTGAATTTATTTTGCTCAATAGTCCGAACGTAAGTATTGACTTTGAATTTGTTAATTTAGTGACGCTATCTAACCTTAAAAATTAATTATCTAGTGGGGCAGGTTGTCTCAAATTAGCGGGGGCTTCTTGTCACATGGGACAACCAGCCCCCACACTAGACGATTAGCTTTGCACATCATTCTACGTAGGTATATGTATATAATGTATTTTTTTAATATTTTCAGGTTACATACGCATGGTTCGAAATTTCAAAAGGAAGACTTTTTTTAATTCACTAACGCTCTAAAAATGAATATTTCAGCCGCAGTAAAGAATCAACGTTGGCGGATTTTGGTTCTTGACATCCTTTACGATCGATTACGATGCCTAGAGTACGGAGACCTGTACGATTTCGTCAACTTAGTGAGTTTGATAGGGGCCGTATAGTGGGACTTCGGGAAGCTGGACTTTCTTTTCGGGCAATTGCAGTTAGAGTGCAAAGAAGTGTAGACACTGTGGTTAGGGGTTGTCAGGCATGGCTTCGAGTAGGCCGTACGCAAAGAGCAAGGGGCACTGAACGCCGCCATAGAACAACAGACCGTGAAGATCGCCGCCTAAGATTATTGGCCTTAAGGGACCGTTTCTCCACTACCAGGTTCATTGCAAATGAATGGTTTGCAGAACACGGAAGACCTACTGGCATGCGAAGTGTTTACCGACGAATGAGAAGTTTTGGCTTGTTTTCATGCCGGCCACACTGGGTCCTCCCTTTAACTCGAGAACACCGACGTAATCGCCTTGAGTGGTGCAGACAACGGTCACTCTGGGATCAGGAATGGAACAGTATTGTCTTTAGTGACGAGTCTCGATTTTGTTTAGGCATGCACGATGGTCGTGCCAGGGTTAGAAGGCGACGTGGTGAAAGGAGGAATCCACAGTTTTTTGTTGGAAGACATGTTCATCACACTGTTGGAGTTATGGTTTGGGGTGCTATAGCTTATGGTTCCAGGTCACCTTTAATCTTCATCAGAGGTAACATGAACGCGCAGCGTTATATCCACGAAGTTCTAGAACCCCATCTTTTACCCTATCTTGACACCCTGGCAGATCCAATTTTCCAACAAGATAATGCCCGACCGCATGTTGCAAGAGTCACAATAGACTTTTTTCAACATAGTGATGTCACATTGTTACCATGGCCACCAAGATCTCCCGACTTATCCCCAATTGAGCACGTGTGGGATATGATGGGTAGGAGATTGCTCAATTTGCAACGTCCTCCTCAGACTCTAGAAGCACTTCGAGATACCACAGGAGGACATTGACCACCTGATCAGAAGCATGCCTAGGCGCGTTGGAGAATGTGTAGCACATCAGGGTGCATCCACACATTATTAAAGGTCAAAGGGCTTTAAAGCAGTGCAATCATTTTGAAATTTTTATCATTTACTTATTATGCTTCATTAAGTACTTATACAAAATTTTATTAAAATAAAACCATTTAAACTGGGTGTTCGCTTTTATATGTCACTTAGTATATATGGTAAAAAACAACTTTACTTCTTACATACCATCACTCATTATCACAGAATTAATTAGTGAACGTCACACAATTAAACATTGTCACCCGCAGGGGTATTACATATTTTGGAAAGTAACATTTTGCCGATTTTTGGAAATTATGTCGGCTCTTTTGACATTATGTAGACGTCAACTTTTAACTATAATAGCTGTCGTTCACTTCATGCTCACTTCTAGCAAGCGCACACTAGCCTACTTAGACAACAAGGATTTATATGTCACTTAGTATATTTATCTGATGTGCGTAGACTATAACGTATACTATATTAAAGAACCGTACTCAAGTTTTGGTTGCACCAGCGAAATAAAAGTGTTTTTAGTGCTGACTCGTTAGAAGGAGAACGGCAGTTACGCACTATACAACCTTAAAAAAGTGAAGCACCAAGATAAATGCATTTCAGTTGTAATCTACAAAACTGCCTTATTTATGGTATAATCAAAAATCATTGGCTTCTTTTTGCGTCTGTATGAGGAAACTTTATATTTGGAAATGTTTAAGACGAGAAGATTATTATCACCCCTCTGTGTGATAGTAGGTATCTCCTGAAGTTAAATACAATTCTCTAAATTTGTAATTGTGGTGCAGATTTTAGGTTATAGGCAAACAATTTTTTGGGACACTTTAGTGAAGTGGTCAAATTCTTGATGAAGGAGCATGGGTCTAAGTTCGATCCCTGTGGCACACCAGAAAAGAGTATAATTCTTAACACCTTTAAATGATCAGTGGTCAATATCCCGGATATGAGCTTGACGTATGATAGCAAAAAATTCAACAATAAAGCCAACTCTACTGGACGAGTCGTATGTTTACCTAGAAATGGGGTCTTTGTACTTGGAGGCCTGTGAAGTTATTACCCTGCGTGAGAGATTCAGTGTCAAGTAAAGTGTAGATGAATCAAATATGTGCTAGAAACCGGATCCTTATTTTTTCTCATCTGAATCATTTTCTACGCTATGAAAAAGCGACCAGAAATAAGAAACTATGTTACTGCACGTGCCTGCAACTTTAATTTGCCTGGTATCACGAAATAAATGCCACCGCAACCATTGCGCTTTCTCAGAAATGAAACATTGCCCTGTTGTTTTGATAACACCGCTTTCAACGGTATCAGCATTAAATTGGTTCATATCGATTAACTTGCTTGATGGTTTAATTAATAGGAATTCCTGCTAATCGCTCCAGGGCCGTACTGGCATTTGAATGCTTGGTTTGGACATATCCATAGACACTGCTGTTTACTAGAGAATTCTTTGTATACAGTAAACATCTCTCCCCCTTTTATTAGCAAGCTGAAATAAATGGTAATAGAATTGAATCATGAATACTATACAGGGTTATCCAAATTAAGTGTCCACCATTAGTAACTTTGTTATTAGTGAAAATACAAAGTTGTTTGAATTAGCAAACTAGTAGCATTTTTAACGCTGGTAAAAAAAAATGAGAAATAAAAAAAAACAATTGAGAGTCGTTATTTAGATTTTTTTCAGTAAAATAACATTTTTTTAAATGGAAACCCCTGTATATTATATTTTTTTCTGTTAAAGCATCAAATTTTAAACAAAAAAGTTCATAATGACTTTTCCGCTAAAGTCAAAAATAAAGTCAAAATAACGATAAATATTTTTAATTATTTGCAGTATTATAATATTAAGACGGCTATGAAAACAACATGGCGTTCGCGATTTGACAGCATTAAGATAAGCGACAAATTGTTAAACTGGACATACTCGCAACTAGAAGGCTTTGGAAAACAATGATAAAATCAAATAATGTCAAACATTAGTGTAAATACTTGTTTATAAGCTTTATTGTGTCATTAATTTAAAGAAAAATGTTCTCCCATGAAGAAAAGTGTGATATGTTAGAATGCTATTTAGTGTGCAGAAAATCCTCCTTGAGAGCAAGTGAATTATATCCCGCTCGCATTCAACCGTATGAACGATATTTTCTGAGACTTTATCAAAAATTTAGGGGCAACGAAAATGTTTTTGCTAAAACAAGGGCAAAAAAAGAATTCATAATAAGCGAGGCCACGGAAATTGCAGTTATTGGATATTTTGAAGCTTATCGTGAGAATTCAATAGCAGATATTCTCAAGGACTCTAATTTCAGTTATGGTACTGTTCAAAGGATTTTAAAAAAATACAAATTTATTCCGTATAAGTACCGACCAGTTCAAACGCTTTTGGCAGGGGATCCAGAGAGAAGACTTGTTTTTTGCCATTGGTATCTTAGCTTCTGTCGCCAAAATGTAAATAACTTTCGTTACCTTTTATGGACAGATGAATCAAATTTTTCAAATTCTGGAATGTTTAATAGAAAAAACCACCATTATTGGTCAAGAGAAAATCTTTTGTTAGTACATCCAAGAGGCCCACAAGTCCGTTTCAGTTTCAACGTTTGGTGCGGTATAATTGGTTCAAAAATTGTTGGCCCGTTCTTTTATGAGGGAACCCTAACTGGTGAAAGATATGTGGAATTTATGTCAGAAATTCTGACTAATTTCTTAGACGAATTGGATCTTATAAGTAGACATCATCTGCATTTTCAGCAAGATGGCGCACCTGCCCACAACTCCAGAGGTACTTATCATTTTCTAAGTACTACTTTTAATGATCAGTGGATAGGAACAAATGGCCCAATACAGTGGCCTCCCAGATCACCAGATCTAAACCCACTTGATTACTTCTTGTGGGGTTACTTAAAGAACCAAATTTACAAGCGAAGGTACGATAACCTTGACGCGTTAAAGACTGCAGTTAGGGAAAAGATAACCCAGATAGATGGTAGGACCATACTTAAGACAGTTCGAGCAGTTGAAAAACGTGCCCAAAAATGTATTGAAGAACAAGGTGGTGTTTTCGAGCATCTTCTTTAAAAAAAATTGTTATTGTATTTTGTAAGATTATAAGTTGATAATAAAGTTTGTCGATACAATTTAATTGTTTCAGATTGGAGGCCATAACTTCAACAATTTGTAACCTAGGAGAAAAGTTATTGTAAGCTTTTTTGTTTAAAATTTGATGCTTTAACAGAAAAAAAATATAATATACAGGGGTTTCCATTTAAAAAAATGTTATTTTACTGAAAAAAATCAAAATAACGACTCTCAATTGTTTTTTTTATTTCTCATTTTTACCAGCGTTAAAAATGCTACTAGTTTGCTAATTCAAACAACTTTGTATTTTCACTAATAACAAAGTTACTAATGGTGGACACTTAATTTGGATAACCCTGTATTTTAGCGTAAAAGTGGCAGTTAACAATTCCAAATGGGCGCCACAGATTTGTCTAGTTAAGGAACATTTTCGGGTGTAATTTATATCGTTGTTGCGTAAAAAGCCTCAAAAGCCTATACAGGGTGATTGGCAAGTCGTGACCAAAAATAAAACATCATACACAGGACCGCATTTTAAGGCGGTGTTCTAAGTAACATTTTTTCCCCGAGAGCTTTATGAAGAAGATACGCGGTGTTGAAGTTTAAAAATAAGAACAATTTTTTAAAATCTTAAAAACCATCAACTGTAATGAACTAAAATTGGGTTTGTCCACATTCAAAAGTCTTTACTTAAAATTAACGGGCACCAGTGGCGGAGACACAGAAGATTGGTGCCATTATTTTTCCAAATAGAAATAGTACGCCACTCTGTTTTTTTTTTCGAAACATAAGTTTACCTTCAATTTGCTACAAATTACTCTTGTTTTTTCCTAGAGTGCATTGTTTTCGTAAAAAAAATAGATATTCAAAGCTTTATTTCAATAAATGTTTAAAAATACCACCATTCTGACGGATACAAGTGCGGCATCCTTTTAAGAAGAAAAACGTATTTGCGCAAAATTTGGTGTAGCTTGAATTTGATGAAACGCATTATCTATCTTTCTTGTAACTGGTCAACAGTATTAATTTGTTCAGTATACACTAGTTGTTCAAAAGCGCCCACAAAAAGAAATCTAGGGAGGTTCAAATCAGGAGACCTCGCAGGTCCGTTTCTGATAATATACTAAGTGACATATAAATCCGAACACCCAGTTTAAATGGTTTTATTTTAATAAAAGTTGGTGAATGTATTTATCTTACTGTAAATAACAAGTGTAAACATTTACAGCCTTATCAGTTGGACATTCCGGTTTTTATACTGCTTTTTTTTAATTCACTAACGCTCTAAAAATGAATATTTCAGCCGCAGTAAAGAATCAACGTTGGCGGATTTTGGTTCTTGACATCCTTTACGATCGGTTACGATGCCTAGAGTACGGAGACCTGTACGATTTCGTCAACTTAGTGAGTTTGATAGGGGCCGTATAGTGGGACTTCGGGATGCTGGACTTTCTTTTCGGGCAATTGCAGTTAGAGTGCAAAGAAGTGTAGACACTGTGGTTAGGTGTTGTAAGGCATGGCTTCGAGAAGGCCGTACGCAAAGAGCAAGGGGCACTGGACGCCTCCGTAGAACAACAGACCGTGAAGATCGCCGCCTAAGATTTCCGTTCTCCGTTTCTCCACTACCAGGTTCATTGCAAATGAATGGTTTGCAGAACCCGGAAGACCTATTGGCATGCGAAGTGTTTACCAACGAATGAGAAGTTTTGGCTTGTTTTCATACCGGCCACACTGGGTCCTCCCTTTAACTCGAGAACACCGACGTAATTGCCTTGAGTGGTGCAGACAACGGTCACTCTGGGATCAGGAATGGAACAGTATTGTCTTTAGTGACGAGTCTCGGTTTTGTTTAGGCATGCACGATGGTCGTGCCAGGGTTAGAAGGCGACGTGGTGAAAGGAGGAATCCACAGTTTTTTGTTGAAAGACATGTCCATCACACTGTTGGAGTTATGGTTTGGGGTGCTATAGCTTATGGTTCCAGGTCACCTTTAATCTTCATCAGAGGTAACATGAACGCGCAGCGTTATATCCACGAAGTTCTAGAATCCCATCTTTTACCCTATCTTGACACCCTGGCAGATCCAACATTCCAACAAGATAATGCCCGACCACATGTTGCAAGTGTCACAATAGACTTCTTTCAACATAATGATGTCACATTGTTACCATGGCCACCAAGATCTCCCGACTTATCCCCAATTGAGCACGTGTGGGATATGATGGGTAGGAGATTAATCAATTTGCAACGTCCTCCTCAGACTCTAGAAGCACTTCGAGAGGAGTTGATGGTTGCCTGGAATGAGATACCACAGGAGGACATTGACCACCTGATCAGAAGCATGCCTAGGCGCGTTGGAGAATGCGTAGCGTATCAGGGTGCATCCACACATTATTAAAGGTCAAAGGGCTTTAAAGCAGTGCAATCATTTTGAAATTTTTATCATTTACTTATTATGCTTCATTAAGTACTTATACAAAATTTTATTAAAATAAAACCATTTAAATTGGGTGTTCGGATTTATATGTCACTTAGTATATATCCTTGTCTAAAATGATTATTTAACCATGCGATGGGGCACCGTCGTGCTGATAGCACATTTATACTCTCGTTGGTAACGGAACATCATCTAACAGATTTTCTATGTACTTCTCTAGAAAAGCTAAATATGAGTTTGTATTTAAACGTTGTGGCAATACGTACATAAACAGTAGGCCATTGAAAATGCTGCACCAGTCTTTTCTAGAAAATATGTTAATTATGAGAATTAAAGATTCCACTCCTCGTAAAAAGCAATTTATCTAACCACAAAACCAAATCAATAAAACCTGCATTTTGATTATGCATTTCAATAACCACCCACACAAATTTCGCCGTTGCACGTCGTCGCCGGGTTGCAGACATTGCACATTTTGCCGATGGTAAGGATGTAAAACTTCCAGATTTAAAATTCTCTCGCACTTTGGGAATACGGACTCCGGAACAATCCCATATTCCGAAGTCTTAGAAATCAACGCGCAGAAACCTTTGGGGTACTTGACGTTACGAAATCTACGTTGATACTCCCGAAAAGCCGCTAAAGCATTTCCATTACAGAACCCGTACACAAAAATAATATCGGCGTACTCATCATTGCTAAATTCCAATTCACAACACTCAAAAATGGAAAAAAGAAACTTTTGACTTGACTTAAAACTCGAAAAATTGCTCGTTTCGAAAAAAAAAATACAGTGGCGTACTATTTTAATTTGGGAAAATTATACCAGCAATCTCCTGTATCTTCGCCACTGGGCACGTTAACTTTAAGTAAAAACTTTTGAATGTAGACAATACTTAGGTAAATCCGCATACCAAATCTTAGTTCATTCCAGTTGGCGGTTTTGAAGATATAAAAAGAAATTGTCTTGATCTTTAAACTTCAACATCTTGTATCTTTTTAAAGAAGCCCTCAAGAAAAAAATGTTACATAGAAACCCCCTTAAAAAGCGGTCCTGCGTATGATGTTTCATTTTTGGTCACGACTTGTGAATCACCCTGTATAATGTCAAACAAACAGATAAAATGTCAACTTGTTGTCTAAGTAGGCTAGTGTGCGCTTGCTACAAGTGAGCATGAAGTGAACGACAGCTATTATAGTTAAAAGTTGACGTCTACATAATGTCAAAAGAGCCGACATAATTTCCAAAAATCGGCAAAATGTTACTTTTCAAATTATGTAATACCCCTGCGGGTGACAATGTTTAATTGTGTGACGTTCACTAATTAATTCTGTGATAATGAGTGATGGTATGTAAGAAGTAAAGTTGTTTCTTACCATATATACTAAGTGACATATAAATCCGAACACCCAGTTTAAATGGTTTTATTTTAATAAAATTTTGTATAAGTAATGAAGCATAATAAGTAAATGATAAAAATTTCAAAATGATTGCACTGCTTTAAAGCCCTTTGACCTTTAATAATGTGTGGATGCACCCTGATGTGCTACGCATTCTCCAACGCGCCTAGGCATGCTTCTGATCAGGTGGTCAATGTCCTGCTGTGGTATCTCATTCCAGGCAACCACCAACTCCTCTCGAAGTGCTTCTAGAGTCTGAGGAGGACGTTGCAAATTGAGCAATCTCCTACCCATCATATCCCACACGTGCTCAATTGGGGATAATTCGGGAGATCTTGGTGGCCATGGTAACAATGTGACATCATTGTGTTGAAAGAAGTCTATTGTGACTCTTACAACATGTGGTCGGGCATTATCTTGTTGGAAAGTTTGATCTGCCAGGGTGTCAAGATAGGGTAAAAGATGGGGTTCTAGAACTTCGTGGATATAACGCTGCGCGTTCATGTTACCTCTGATGAAGATTAAAGGTGACCTGGAACCATAAGCCAGAGCACCCCAAACCATAACTCCAACAGTGTGATGAACATGTCTTTCAACAAAAAACTGTGGATTCCTCCTTTCACCACGTCGCCTTCTAACCCTGGCACGACCATCGTGCATGCCTAAACAAAATCGAGACTCGTCACTAAAGACAAAACTGTTCCATTCCTGATCCCAGAGTGACCGTTGTCTGCACCACTCAAGGCGATTACGTCGGTGTTCTCGAGTTAAAGTGAGGACCCAGTGTGGCCGGTATGAAAACAAGCCGAAACTTCTCATTCGTCGGTAAACACTTCGAAAGCCAATAGGTCTTCCGTGTTCTGCAAACCATTCATTTGCAATGGACCTGGTAGTGGAGAAACGGTCCCTTAAGGCCAATAATCTTAGGCGGCGATCTTCACGGTCTGTTGTTCTACGGCGGCGTCCAGTGCCCCTTGCTCTTTGCGTACGGCCTTCTCGAAGCCATGCCTGACAACACCTAACCACAGTGTCTACACTTCTTTGCACTCTAACTGCAATTGCCCGAAAAGAAAGTCCAGCTTCCCGAAGTCCCACTATACGGCCCCTATCCCCTATCAAACTCACTAAGTTGACGAAATCGTACTCTAGGCATCGTAACCGATCGTAAAGGATGTCAAGAACCAAAATCCGCCAACGTTGATTCTTTACTGCGGCTGAAATATTCATTTTTAGAGCGTTAGTGAATTAAAAAAAAGAGCAGTATAAAAACCGGAATGTCCAACTGATAAGGCTGAAAATTTTTTCACTTGTTATTTACAGTAAGATAAATACATTCACCAACTTTTATTAAAATAAAACCATTTAAACTGGGTGTTCGGATTTATATGTCACTTAGTATACTTGTAACTTGTGGAATAATGTTTCATCGGGAACATGCTCCTAGTCATTGATATATTACCGACCGTGTTTGTCAGACTTAGCCCCCAGTGGTTTCATACTATTTCCCAAATAACCAGAACATGTATAAGTGAAAGATTATTCATGTAGTCAACAGGTGATTTCTGCGTGAAGGAGGGTAATTTTTAACAGTCTAACAAGAATTTTACCTTGCGGGTCAGGTGTGGGGCATCAGGATCAACCTTCGTGAAGTGTCAAAAACTATGAGACAAACATGGATAATCTCTTAAGAAAAACTAGCGTCTCTTCTCATACAATCGGTGTATTCATAATAATAAAACACTCAAATATTACATGAATGACTTTACTGACCTTTAGTTAAAAGTACAATGAACATGGGGTATAAACAGTAATTTACACATACAAAATATTTTATATTAGGTATAGAAAGATTATCTAATGGATTTTTATTAAAAATACTTTTTTCTAACATCTACGTAGGTACATCTAGTTATATATAGCATTTTCTTTACAATTTTGACAAAACAAAAACATTTACTTCTTTTTGTCTGTAAATTTTGTCGAACCGTAATCTAATTTATCACAGAACAATAAATCTATATTTCAGATTGTTTCAAAAATATCTAATAGAACATACATATATGTACGGTAGCTATTTACAAAGTGTATATAACCTCAAAAGCCCACAAATATTTGGTTGTCATCTGGACAATGAACAAACTGAAGTGTAATCTAACATACAGTAGTGAATTATCGCGCTGCAAAAAAAATCGCAGTTAGCCTTACATTGATGTTGATGGAACGCGCGTTTTACAGGGCGACATTTTGGGTGACACCGACTATTTAACGCCCGTGTGTACCGGCAGTAAACGTCGATTCCAAGATTATCAGTCGGACAAGTTCACTCTGAAATGCTCATAATCTAGGATCCCTTATAACACAACAAACAAAATGTCATTTTTACTACTTTCTTTGCCTATATGCTAACGAATGCAAAATTATACAGGTAACTTTGGAGATTAGAATGATGTGACAAGTACGTCGAGACATTTCGTGGTATATATATAGAATCCTAGACCAATTTTTTTTAAAATACTATCATTTTGTGCTAGTCTTAAGAATCAATTTCATTTTGCTACCATACCAGATGGCGACAGAAATTTGATGAGGATTCTCACACTAAAAATAGCATCCTGCATGCTTGATTTGACTGATCACTTGGAATTAACAGATACTTTGGAATGAGGCATGAAGACTAGAGATAGGAGGGTAAGCCCATAGAGTGAAGTGATGCCAAAAGCTATCTCTTAAGTGCAGAAAATAAGTTTCTGGTTCTGCGCATATGGCATGTCTCTCTCTATCTCTCTCTCTCTCTGCTGTCATCATGACTGTGAACCATGAAGCAGATGTTCTACACAAGCTAGATTCCCGAGAGCCACGCCATGCTTGGCGACAAGATTGGCGAATAAGTGCATCCCTTGCGCAGTTTAACCTCCTATCCCAAATCTTCGTGGATATAAGTGTTACGATGTTCATTGTCTAAAAAACGGGCGACAATTAATGAGTCCTCCCTCGAGCCATCATGCAGTGTTCAATTTAGCTCATATAAGCAATCAATATACAAAAAATTACCCTGTACCCGAATTAAGTATTCAATAGTCTAATTACTAGTCTCTTCAAATTTACATGAAATGAAATGATACAAAGTTCTTTTGGTAACTTTATACCGCCAGGTAAGATCAAATCACTGCAGAGTTAACCTAGAAAACATTAAAGTACGTGTGTGGCCGACTTTATTATTGATAAAAAGGATCAGAGTCTATAAGTGGGGTTTTCGGCCCTGAAAATGAATCAATTTTCGAGTTAAACACATCTATGAAATTTTTGCGCATGATTGTTCTTTAAAGCCCCAAAGATCGTGATCTTGACATTTTTATCGAAAATTGACCCATCTGCGAATATTTAACTGTTATAAAACATCCGGCACATAACATATACTCTCATTATAATATCCCAACCTAAAAATTTCGAAAATCACCCATCCTAGAAAAGAGGTTTCAAACAAATCTTGTAGGGTTTCAAGAGAGCAAAATGAGGGTGACCTTGACAATGACGTTGACCACGACGGTCATTTCAATGTCAAGTGGACATTTTTAAATAGAAGCTCCCCTTTTTGCATATGGAGAAATCACCTTGACCTTGACTATTTTCTTTAAAGCCATCTCAAGACGTTGAAAACAATGATCTGCAGTACAGTTATGTGTTTTGTGGGGATCACTCAAATATGACATTGACTATGACCTCGTGAAATTGAGTCAAGTCAAAATTTCCAAAGAAAATATCAATTTAAAAATGGAAATTGGAAAAGTAGGATATTTTATGTCCTAGTGTGACGTTGACCTCTAAGTCAAGGTTGTGTCAAGGTTAAATGTTATTTGAAGTGAACATCACATTTTGACAAAATATCCCGCTTTTTCCGTTTCCAGTGTAAAAATGGAAGGTTTTCTTTACTTGACCTTGGAAGTCATTGTCAAGGTTATGGTGAAAGTTACTTTTGGGTGATCCCAACAAACCTCACAACTGTGCTGTCGAACATTTTTGGCCAAAGCAAATTGGTTTCGCTGTCTGGATTTGACCTTGGAATGACCTCGATGGAAATGGTCAAGGTCATGGCCAAGGTGATACTCGGACGTATGATTTCCTCCTATTTTCAATGCCGATGTGAGTTCCGTTAGAAAATATTTAGGTGACCTTGAAATTGCGTTAGTATCGTGGTCAAGGTCATTGTCAAGGCCACAGTCATATCGCCTCTTGAAACCCTAAAACTTTTGTTTGCAACTTTTTTTCTAGAATGCAGGTTTTAGAAATATTTATGTAGGGAGATTAAAAGAAGTTCCAGCCTGTGTATAAAGTACCTGCGTAGTTCAAGTTTGCCTAAAATGGAGGGAACGTATTATTATCGCCTTTTGGTCATGACTACGTAGTTTTGCTTTGCCTTGAACGTTGAAATGTTACTGATGTCGTTTTATTATTGTGTCAGGTTGGCCCTAGCCTATTATAAATAAATCATACAGCACACAAGGTAGAAGGTTCAACTATCGCGATAAGACTGCATATTTACAGATGCGTTACCTAATCGAGAAGTTTATTGGTAAGAGTTTTGATCCAGGAATATGGTCCCCAAAGAACTCCAGCCGCCGGTGTTATTAGGATTAAAAAAAGAACCATTACCAACTAAGATCACAAAAACTTTTTATCTAAGCTAATCACTTTGTAAGCTCAGACTAAATAAATAAAATCCAGTTTAAAAATACTTATCATCTCATAGGCAAAGAAAACATAAATTAGATTATAGTTTAAAAGACTAAAAAATACGTTTTAGTGTCAAATCGAACTGAAAATAAGAAAAAGTATAGGAGAGTTTGTGTTACTTCAATAGAAAGCTGAACAATCAAGTATTGATGTAATTAATTTTGCTCTCAATACAGCAATTTAGATATTAACAAGAAAATCACATAATCTAGTAAAAAAGCGTGGAGTGCTTGATAATGAATTTTAGAATTATTTTTTAGTTGCTAAATGAAAATATAGTAAATTGTAAACTACGCTTTACTTTCACTGAATTTTTTGTTAATATCTTAAATTTTATATTGACATTCCAAATCAACTAAACTCTGGGCGCTGAAGAAAGACATTAAACGTAAACAGTGATCAGCACGTGAACAGATCCCTCGAAAGCATCCACGGATATACTCCAGTCACTTTAGGTCTAAACATCCTCGGCAGTGTATTTCTAGTGAATCTACAGACCCTTTTTCGTGTCATCTTGAGACTAGAAAAAGGATGACTGTTAAAATAAGTTACCTTGATCTTTCATGAGCTCCCAGTACAAAACATCATCGATATATTTTTGATGTAGGAACAACAAATTGGTTTAGAAAACATCCACTTTGAACCTAAATTGACTGGAGTAACATCGATCTACAGACAAATTCAAGGTCACTAGCAGTCGTCGGCGCTCTACGAATCTGCACAGGTTTGGACTTGTAAACGTGATTATAGATGACACGACAGGCATCTAACAGTTAATTCACGCACAGGATTGCATTGCATACGCATTACGCATTCAGTAGCGTATACTCGTTTTTCGCGAGTGGAACGTTTTGTTTATATATTGCCTAAGATACGATGTCTGACACAGATACAGCCGACGAAGTGGTTGACATCAGCGCAACCCCACCCAAAAAAAGGGCTAAGAAGCTACATTTAAGTGCAAATGAAAAACAAATAATATTAAATATATACAAAAACCAAATTCAAGAAAAACCCGATTTGGTCGTGGACGAAGTTATATGTAAGGTAGCACATATTTCTAGAGTATGTCGGTCCAGTGTTTATAGGATCATTAAGGAATATAGGAGCACTCACTCACTTTCTGAGCCAAAACCGTATCCTGCAAGAAAAAGGATAACGGACGGAGTAGATGACTTTGACAGAACTGCCATCAGGAGGAAAGTGCATAATTTTTTCTTCCGAAATGAGATACCTACAGTAGATAAGATATTAAGATTAGTTAATGCTGATGAGGATCTTCCATCATTTAAAAGAACCACATTCCGAAAACTTTTGAAGGAACTTAATTTTCGATTCTTGAAACGGGGAAGAAACAGTATGTTAATAGAGAAAGAAGAAATTGTTGTGTGGAGAAGGGAATACCTTAGGAAGATTCGGAAGTTTCGCGATGAAAAAAGAAAAATTTACTATTTGGACGAAACGTGGGTGAATGCTGGACATACTCAAGCGAAAGTTTGGGTTGACAAATCAGTAACATCATCAAGGCAGGCTTTTCTAGACGGTCTTTCGGCTGGATTGAAAAATCCTGCAGGTAAGCTCCTTCATCTATCCGGCAATTTAATTTTCATAAATTCGGGCAAATAATATGCTGTGATAGCAGATAATGTGTGATATTCTCCAAAAATGGTGCATTCGCAGTGTAGTCATTAGGAAAAAAACTTCGACCCTCTTTTAAGCGTTATTTTGAAATTTATTATCATTTTTGGGTGCAGTCAATTTGCTTTGAATGGGTTTTGAGAAGTTGCAAACTTCAATTTTCTACGTTTTTCAGTTTTTGATCAGCATTCCGTAACTCTTAAATTCAGCTAAATGAACTCAATTGCCTCATTCCTTCAAATTTAATCAATCCATAGTGTAAGGAATAATTTATTTCCAGGAAAAGGCAAACGGCTGATCATTTGTCACGTAGGTAGTGAAGACGGCTTTGTTCCCGAAGCACTGTGGGCCTTTGAATCAAAAAAGACAGGGGACTATCATGAGGAGATGGACGGCAATTCCTTTGAAAATTGGTTCTCCAAAATGTTACTAAAGCTGGAGAATAACGCTGTTATTGTACTGGATAATGCCCCGTACCATTCTAGAAAAATAGAAAAAATTCCCACAATGGCAACTAAAAAAGCAAACATACAACAATGGCTGGCCTCAAAACAGATCGATTTTGATGAAACAATGGTCAAGGGTGAATTGATAAGTATAGTCAATAGACATAAATACAAATACGATTTTAAAATGATCGACGAAATGGCCAAAAAACAAAATAAAACTGTCTTAAGACTGCCACCCTACCATTGTGAGCTGAACCCTATTGATCTGATTTGGGCCAACATAAAGCAATACGTGGCGTCGAATAATAATACTTATAAATTTTCTGATGTTAAAAATCTCTTTCACATCGCAGTCAATAGAGTTACGGCAGAGGAATGGAAAAACTGTATCCGCCACGTTCGGGAGAAGGTTGAGGTCAAAATGTGGGATTTGGACAATGTCATCGATACCCAAATTGAACCTCTAATAATTCATTTAAACGATTCAGAAGATTCAAGTTCCTCTTCTGAATGAGTGCGCGCAGCTTACTTACTAATAACTAAAAAGTGTAGTTAACTCATTTGTGAATCTCTAACTGAAATTTACTCTAAAAGATAATAATTATCTTGTATGAAATTTTTGATGACTACCCATAATATCTTGATGCGGTCCTGTAATGTCTCCTGCGCCTAAACACTCACTCACGAGCAATATGCGTGTATTTGTTTGGGTTTAGTTTCTTTCTTCAGCGCCTAGAGTATAGTTATAAATACGTGATTGTTGGACCTTCTGTTACAGTAACAATCTATCCTATAGATACTTGTTTTTTGTTTTCCTAAAATATAATTTATTATCTGGATTTTTAGTCTTAAAACAACAAAAAAAAGTACTTATAGTCAAGAGCTTCGATTTTTGGTATATTTTGTACCAATTATTTCAAATTTCAAAATTTTTAAAACTTAGCAAATCTTTAAATTGTTTTACAAATTTCCGAATTCTCCAATTATTTTTCAAATTTTAAAATTCAATCCAAATATTTTCATCGGCCCTTCGTCCCTGTATAAATTTTCAAGTAATCAGACTTCTTGAAGTTGGTGAAAGTTAGGTTAAAAGATTCCGTAACATACAGGTTAAGATTGTTGAAGCTGAGTACGCTTGCTTAGTAAGCCAATTCCTATTAGTGGGAAACCTCAACGTCCAATGTACTACCTTTACTGTTCAAAAAGTGATTAGAGCTACAATTTATTTGGACCTACTAAGAAGCATAAAATGAGTTGGATATGGAGGCTCCCACTGTATATCCCGCCAAGTACGAGATTGAGATTAGAAATCTATTTCTGGATCAACTCGTATGATCCGCACATAGTCCACTAAAAGTAAAAACATATCTGGGGTCACAGAAGCCCAGCTACTTTTTCGAAATGCTGGATAGAAAAAACTCACCTTACAATATCATTTCTCATTACAGCTTGGCACATATAACATGACCTGAACCTTTCCTTTTTCAAGTGTATACATTATGTTTAAGTTACAGAACTTCGAGAATACATACAGGGGTATTAATAAAGTTTCTCCCCACCTCAGCGAATGATCTCTAGAATGATTCTACGACGAAAATCTCGTATTGACATAACTCCGATGATGCCTCGTCTTCAATATGCAGGGTGTTAATCTTTTCGTAAAAATCTCAATCGTTCAGACAGTTTTGTTGCAAATTCCAAAATAGGAAAATTAACAGATTTAAATCCCGCGGTATAGACAACAAATTTTAAACACATATGTGAAAAAACATAATTCAGAAGCAATTAGACATTTCAGAGCCCTCGTGCATGATTTCGCCGCGCGTTGAGCCTGCCACACGCACCCGCCAGGCTTTTGCCTAACATCTCATCTCTACAAACTTCGCAGATGGACAACTAACCGGTACGTCCATTCCTTCATCCCTAGGGTGTCGAAATTGTTAAATAGTCTGCATTAGGAGGCAGTCCAAAAATCGGTTTAATATGGCGTCTTTAAGTTCCTCATAGGAGTCGCGGTGCCCCGGTATATAGGGTTCCGGAAACGAAGGATTATCAGTCCTATGGTCTTCAGAACTTCAGAAAGATCCCAGAAATCTACGAGAATTTCACGATGACCTTGTCCAGGACGATCAAGGTCATACTTGAACGAAAAATTTCCCACCCTATCCATCCCCGGCTTCAAAAGTATAGGGTCCCATTTGAAAAAATCGGCTTGCCTTTGATTTGACCTTCAACTTGATGTCCAAGGTCGAATTCAAGGTCATCACTAAATATCCAGGGAAAATATTGAACCCTTATTTTATTTTTTCTATACCCTTTTCATATTCTGAAATATCTTGTCTTTGGATTACCCTGTATAGTGAGAGGCTGGTTGGGGAACGTGTTTTTCGAAATAAGAATCACTCTAGTCGTTACACGCCATCGGATTTCGACATCTTTCACTTGACTAATTATCAGGTAATTAAGTATTAGACCCCTACTTAGAAGCGTCTTAGATTTTATCTTTGACTTCCGCATCGAATGACAAATTCAACAACACATCATTGTTAGTGTCCATTTGAGTAGTTGTAGGAGAAACGGCCAATGGAGTATACGTCGGGTGAGTTTGCAAGATGTCCTTAAAGGTCTTGGCAGGTAAGATGTCGGTGGTAGATGTGACAGAGCTGCTCTTGGTATCACTCTCTATGCTCGAATTGGAACTTTGGCTGTGTCCTTTCAGCCTTGCACGACCGTCCTCGGTTGCTTTGTTGTTTTTGTGCTCAGCTGCCTCCACGTTTGATATGTTGTCGATCTTCTTCCATTTTGTCCGCCGGTTTTGGAACCAGATCTTCACCTGCAACAAAATAACCAGGTAAACCGAATATCCAAAAAAATTTTTGCTATATCGACTGTACAATGATAGTATCGGAATTGTCATTAAGAAAAAAGTTTAGTTGCTTTACACATAATCTCTGGTTAAATAAAAAACAAACAATACATAAAATTTCACAAACAACGAAAATACACATAGGATAGAGAATCTCGAACGACGAAGTACACATTATAAGCATCAGTGGTAAATGAATAAATCAGATAAGATAGGCTATACAAAAACACTCGTAAAATATTCCGAAACACTATAGAAGGGATTGTTTAACCCGGTGAAAAAAATTGGTAACGCGGCAGATTGTACAACTTTCTGCGTCACCGTTGCTAGGCAATGTGGTGATGGTCTTCGCTCTTCACTCTGCTTTTATCTCTTTCTAACATATACACTTCTCGCGATATATAATTTCAGGGATTTCGAATAATCAATATTTTTCTACTATGGCCTGAAATAACCAGAAAGCAGAAAAACACCAAATTACAAAGGATGATGCCAGAGACTGCATGGAATATAATAATAATAATAATAATAATAATAATAATAAATCGTCTTTATTTAGGGGGCGAAATTTAGCATGATGCTACTCTGCCACTTAACCCAAAAAAAAAAAGAAAAACTGAAAAAACAATACAAAATACATAAATACATTTGATAGGTTACAAGCCTAAAGTTACAAGACTATTCAATTATACTAAGTGACATATAAATCCGAACACCCAGTTTAAATGGTTTTATTTTAATAAAATTTTGTATAAGTACTTAATGAAGCATAATAAGTAAATGATAAAAATTTCAAAATGATTGCACTGCTTTAAAGCCCTTTGACCTTTAATAATGTGTGGATGCACCCTGATGTGCTACGCATTCACCAACGCGCCTAGGCATGCTTCTGATCAGGTGGTCAATGTCCTCCTGTGGTATCTCATTCCAGGCAACCACCAACTCCTCTCGGAGTGCTTCTAGAGTCTGAGGAGGACGTTGCAAATTGAGCAATCTCCTACCCATCATATTCCACACGTGCTCAATTGGGGATAAGTCGGGAGATCTTGGTGGCCATGGTAACAATGTGACATCATTATGTTGAAAGAAGTCTATTGTGACTCTTGCAACATGTGGTCGGGCATTATCTTGTTGGAAAGTTGGATCTGCCAGACTGTCAAGATAGGGTAAAAGATGGGGTTCTAGAACTTCGTGGATATAACGCTGCGCGTTCATGTTACCTCTGATGAAGATTAAAGGTGACCTGGAACCATAAGCTATAGCACCCCAAACCATAACTCCAACAGTGTGATGAACATGTCTTTCAACAAAAAACTGTGGATTCCTCCTTTCACCACGTCGCCTTCTAACCCTGGCACGACCATCGTGCATGCCTGAACAAAATCGAGACTCGTCACTAAAGACCATTCCTGATCCCAGAGTGACCGTTGTCTGCACCACTCAAGGCGATTACGTCGGTGTTCTCGAGTTAAAGGGAAGACCCAGTGTGGCCGGTATGAAAACAAGCCAAAACTTCTCATTCGTCGGTAAACACTTCGCATGCCAATAGGTATTCCGTGTTCTGCAAACCATTCATTTGCAATGGACCTGGTAGTGGAGAAACGGTCCCTTAAGGCCAATAATCTTAGGCGGCGATCTTCACGGTCTGTTGTTCTACGGCGGCGTCCAGTGCCCCTTGCTCTTTGCGTACGGCCTTCTCGAAGCCATGCCTGACAACACCTAACCACAGTGTCTACACTTCTTTGCACTCTAACTGCAATTGCCCGAAAAGAAAGTCCAGCTTCCCGAAGTCCCACTATACGGCCCCTATCAAACTCACTAAGTTGACGAAATCGTACAGGTCTCCGTACTCTAGGCATCGTAACCGATCGTAAAGGATGTCAAGAACCAAAATCCGCCAACGTTGATTCTTTACTGCGGCTGAAATATTCGTTTTTAGAGCGTTAGTGAATTAAAAAAAAGCAGTATAAAAACCGGAATGTCCAACTGATAAGGCTGAAAATTTTTTCACTTGTTATTCACAGTAAGATAAATACATTCACCAACTTTTATTAAAATAAAACCATTTAAACTGGATGTTCGGATTTATATGTCACTTAGTATATAAATGTACTATTAGTAGAATCATGAGCAGCTACTATGCGAGCCTATGATAACAAACTTGTGAGATAAAAGAGATTCGCTATGATGTCTTGGAGTGGGAAACCATACTCTCCATCGTTATGTCACGTTTGAAAGATTAGCTTTTGTTTATCGGTCAGTAGAATATCAACATCAGCAGGTATAGTGACCCGATGAGATGGCACATTGTCGAAATTTTCGTAGCAACTTGGTAGCCGTTCATGTCAAGGGTGCCGCACTACTATTCCGGCAATCAATTGTCTAGTGCAGGGAGGAAGGACAGTGTTGGAATATGTGAAATAGCGAAAATTACATGGCATCGTCGTGCATGAAATGCTGCAGGCATACATGCCGTTGCAGCTATTGCAGCAGTAACCAAACTCGATGACTGTTGCACAGGAAATTTCTAATTTCATATCTAATAGTTCAGTACAGAAACTCCGAATACAGCAAATAATCTCGGAAAAAATAGATTCCCAGGCTATCTAATGGTGACCTCGAATTTAGCCTTGACCTTCAAAATCAAATAGTCCACTTTTTCTAAACGAGACCCTATAGTGGTCAAATATTTTGGCTTTATACCATGGTTATTAGACCTATGATAACCTATGTCTCTATAGCTTGGTGGGGCAGGGCAACACAAAGAACTGTCCGAGCCAAACTGAGCGGAATACAGAGAGAAGCTTGTATGTTGATCACTGGTGCCTTTCGTACAACACCAACTGCAGCTAAGGAGGTCCTTCTTAATTTACCCCCTTCCACATATACCTGGAAGGCGAGGCAAGAAGGACATCTTATAGACTACATCATGTGGCAAATGGTACAATGGACAATATCACTATGGAGGAGACGGACATGCTGGTGGACTTACAAAACCACCACAGTCTGAGAATTCCTTCTGATATAATGCCAAAGATAGCAAGATATGCTACTACTACTCAGTGACAATTCCACACAGGAATGAGTAGGAACAGCAAGTTAACCTAAAAAGGAAATATATCTGTGCATACACAGCTGGCTCCAAGACCGAGGTAGGTGTTGGAGCTGGTATCTTCGTGCCGCAGCTAAAGATTAAAAAATCTGTTAGCCTGGGATCCTGGGCATCGATCTTCCAGGCAGAGCTATATGCTATACAACTGGGTGCCAAAATGATCGCAGAACGACAATTTTACCCTGGTTATCAGGCAATGACCTTGAATATACATTGACCTTGATCTTCGAAATAATTTCCAAGTAAGTTCCATTTTTTAAGGTACACCCTATATCTTTGACACGGAAAACAGAGCGAAAAATTGTACATTCAGATTGGTCGTTGACCACCAAAAAATTTTTGTCAAGGTCTGATCACCAATCGATTATGTAACCTCGAAAACCATGACTCTAAAAGAAACGAATTTCCGTTTTCGCGGTTATTTTGTCGACTAGACATTGAACCTTGACCTTTGTGAAAAAATGGATTTGACCTTGGGATGACCTTAACTGTTAGGTTTAGTTACCTAAATGCGAGACCTTGCCCCCATTTAAACGATTTCGTATCTCCTGCTGTTTTTGGGATCCCGATAGGGGAAGTGAAATTTGAAACACCCGGTAACTTTCAATCTATTATAAAGTGAAAATGACACAAATTATATTTTGTAGTTTTGGAAAATATTTGCTTTAATTTTACGATTTCACGGAAGATTATAATCAGTTGGAAGTGATGTTAAACAGAGCTGAAAATAATTAGCATGGAAATTGAAACATATTATTTATTCGATTGCTTTACTCATATTTATTTATATATGAATATAGACAGTTTTATGTACACTGAACCCTGATGCAAGTGACATATTTTTATTGACTATACAATACCCATTAGATGTCAAAAAATATAGAGCTAGTGTCCACATGTATCATGCAGCAAAAGTTCGAAGAGTTGCTCCAGTTTGCTATTCGGAAAATCATTAATGATTTAATGTTATTTCGAAAGATGATTTTACTTCCAGGCCCCTACTGGCGAGGAAATATCCATAGGTCTATTGGTCTGTCTATCGATCTGTCTGTTCGCTAATCTTTAGCTTAGCTCGGATTAGGATAAAATTTACACACTAAGTTATTGTGCCAAGGACGACAAAACTTTGTAGTTTTTGAAAATCGGGCTATAAGAAATTAAAATCGCCCAGACTTCCTTGTTTGACGTTTCAGACGATAGACATATTTCACACATCATAGTTTACCCCGTGCATTTGCCGTTAAAACTTAGAAGGATGGAGAAATGTTTTCTACAAGCGACTTCAATGACCGCGGCCGGAGTGCCGGTGTACGTATGTTTCTTGCATGACCGGTACTCTGTGGACGCTCTGCCGCATCTGAGGCATCATGCTTTCAGATAATTAAGATATTGACATAAATCAAAAAAGAACTGTTGAGAAAAGTTGTGGCTTAAAATTCTTATACGAAGACACATTATTCAGTAATCCAGGGAGTTCAGAAATGTAGGGCAAAATGCACCTTTTAGTTACACCCTGTATAACAACAAACATTTTCAGTTTTTTACAAGATCGACAGTCGATAATAATCACAATGAAATTACCTACAATTTGTCGAAGAAATTGACGAAATTGATGCAAAGGTTAAAAAGTTATTTAAAATTTAACTTTTACAAATTTTTTTTTGTTCGGTTAATTTTGCGTGGCCGTGTAGATGTGACCCTATCTTTGTATGAACCTTTTTTGTCGTAAAATCTAGAAGTTTATCCAGATGCTTTATCAACCCCCGCTTAAAAATCGATCAATTTCAAATATATGTTGAAACCAGTGTATCATATTTTTTGTCGAAAACATATTACGTCATCAAATAAAGTCGATGTTTCTCAGTAATAAAACGTAAAAACGGATCGACATGAGTTGAACGATGAATAAACGGAAGGCTGAAGAAGACGTTTAAAAATTATTTCCTGCAGGGAGGAATTATTATTGTAAGGGGCTCTCACCCCTCTTGATTCGATGCAGGATGCGATGCCGACGCAGACCTTGAGGGGGATGGAGATATCAATTTCAGTGGTGCCACTCAGGGTAGATAATGGGGTATACACTAACGAGTTTATTTTTATAATAAACTAGACTACGCTTGCGGCTCCGCTCGCGTGAAAGTAGTCAGTACAGGTCATTCATGTCGTATTAGTGTGAAGGAGATTTCTTTTGGAGATAGACATGCGCTATCCAAAGTAATGAAATAGTTACTTTGGCATTGAACATTTTTTCCAACATTTCAATAAATTAATTTGAATTTTTCGCTTTTTTATATCCTTGACAAAGAGAAAGGTTAACTGGAATATTTATCTGGTCTTAAAATGATCTTGAAGGTCAGGTTCATTGGAAATGATATACTTGAAACTAAAACTTTTCAAAATTTGCATTTCAGGAATTAAAAATTCATTTAATCTTCAAATGACCTTGATGGTCACAGTTAAGATCATGAACTTGGACATAAAGTTTTTTGCTTTTGATATTCCCGGTGTCGAAAATAGAGATTTCCATTTAAAAAAAACTGACCTTTAAATGAGCTTGAACGTCAAGGTCACATTTCAGGTCACCATTAGATGAATCTTTTCTAACCTTACAACTTTAGTATACAACATTTTTATTCATGAAACATACAACAAAATAAAAGTTGCTAAACTATGTTTATTGAGTATTAAGTGCCCTTTGAGTAATCATCTCTCCTTGGATTCTAAACCAACAATAACGTATCCAGGAACAATATTCAATGGAGAATTTTTCGAAATATTTTCAAAAATTTGGAAATCTTACAGTTTTCCAAATGTGCACGATTTAAGACAATTTTCAAACCTACCAGAATTTTGAAAATTTCAGAATTTTCAAAATGTTTGGAATCTTCAAAATTTCCAAAACTTTTAAAATTTTCATAATTCCCAATTCGTTGAAAATTTTGAAAATACGAAAAATCGTGCAAATTTTAAGAATCTTTTAATTGTTACAGCCTACCGGATATACAAATGTAAAATCCTCCCTTGAATGACCCTCAGAGAAGCGGTACTGTTGATTTAAGGTCCAAGGATAAGCCATTCTCAAACGGCACTCAATCTTCAATGAATGTCTATAAATGTGACCCTAAATCAGAAGGTGAGAGTCCACTGTCCCGAAAAACGTAAAAGAGATTTTCAAACATCCGCTTGAGAATTTCTCTTCTCAGCCAATTTGTTTTCAAGGTCATTAATCGAAGACCCTGTGTAGTCATGAATATTTTTGAAATATATACTAAGTGACATATAAATCCGAACACCCAGTTTAAATGGTTTTATTTTAATAAAATTTTGCATAAGTACTTAATGAAGCATAATAAGTAAATGATAAAAATTTCAAAATGATTGCACTGCTTTAAAGCCCTTTGACCTTTAATACTGTGTGGATGCACCCTGATGTGCTACGCATTCTCCAACGCGCCTAGGCATGCTTATGATCAGGTGGTCAATGTCCTCCTGTGGTATCTCATTCCAGGCAACCACCAACTCCTCTCGAAGTGCTTCTAGAGTCTGAGGAGGACGTTGCAAATTGAGAAATCTGCTACCCATCATATCCCACACGTGCTCAATTGGGGATAAGTCGGGAGATCTTGGTGGCCATGGTAACAATGTGACATCATTATGTTGAAAGAAGTCTATTGTGACTCTTGCAACATGTGGTCGGGCATTATCTTGTTGGAAAGTTGGATCTGCCAGGGTGTCAAGATAGGGTAAAAGATGGGGTTCTAGAACTTCGTGGATATACCGCTGCGCGTTCATGTTACCTCTGATGAAGATTAAAGGTGACCTGGATCCATAAGCTATAGCACCCCAAACCATAACTCCAACAGTGTGATGAACATGTCTTTCAACAAAAAACTGTGGATTCCTCCTTTCACCACGTCGCCTTCTAACCCTGGCACGACCATCGTGCATGCCTAAACAAAATCGAGACTCGTCACTAAAGACAACACTGTTCCATTCCTGATCCCAGAGTGACCGTTGTGTGCATCACTCAAGGCGATTACGTCGGTGTTCTCGAGTTAAATGGAGGACCCAGTGTGGCCGGTATGAAAACAAGCCAAAACTTCTCATTCGTCGGTAAACACTTCGCATGCCAATAGGTCTTCCGTGTTCTGCAAATCATTCATTTGCAATGGACCTGGTAGTGGAGAAACGGTCCCTTAAAGCCAATAATCTTAGGCGGCGATCTTCACGGTCTGTTGTGCTACGGCGGCGTCCAGTGCCCCTTGCTCTTTGCGTATGGCCTTCTCGACGCCATGACTGACAACACCTAACCACAGTGTCTACACTTCTTTGCACTCTAACTGCAATTGCCCGAAAAGAAAGTCCAGCTTCCCGAAGTCCCACTATACGGCCCCTATCAAACTCACTAAGTTGACGAAATCGTACAGGTCTCCGTACTCTAGGCATCGTAACCGATTGTAAAGGATGTCAAGAACCAAAATCCGCCAACGTTGATTCTTTACTGCGGCTGAAATATTCATTTTTAGAGCGTTAGTGAATTAAAAAAAAGCAGTATAAAAACAGGAATGTCCAACTGATAAGGCTGAAAATTTTTTCACTTGTTATTTACAGTAAGATAAATACATTCACCAACTTTTATTAAAATAAAACCATTTAAACTGGGTGTTCGGATTTATATGTCACTTAGTATATTTTCAGAGACACTGTAGGATAATCCTGAAGTATACTAACTTAAAAACTACATCTGGTATAGGGACATCATTTAGCAATCTCCATTTCCATAATGAACTGTTTCTGTCGTGATGGTCTGCGCTGAGGCACCATCCGTCATTACACTAATCGAGATAAATCATTTAGCCTAGACGTCAGGTTTGCCGGATCACCAGCCACCTGTATCCAGACGAAATTTTAACAAATTGCCTTCTCTAGACACGCATGTTCGATAGCACTGATACACCCCGTACGATGTTCCAATCGCTGCGCCAGTTAAATCGTTTAATCAATTAGGAATTTCAGACCATTGGCGTGCAAACCTGCAGATCAGAGAGCTCATTCCTGACTTTTCGCTAGGGATGGTATTTTTCCAGACTGTATCGATGCTTAGACATCGTTAATCATCGCTATAGTAACATCGATGGATTCGATACATTTGTTATGTGCTTTTGATTCAGCGATAATTGATCGATTTCAATCAGGACCAGCAGAATCCTGCTTTTTATCTGTTGATGGAATTCCAATATCAAGTTTGTCCTAAAGTGGTAGTCAACTTCAGCTAGAGGACCGTGTATGGGATAACTGTAAAGTTGTGGTTAAGCCGTAATCTCTAACCAAATGGGGCCGTTTTTCTGCGTGGAATCGGCCCAATATTCGGCATAATAGAGCCCTGTGACCGTTTTGCCCTTCTACAGGTAGTCGATGTAGATCACACCTTGTGAATTCCAGAAAATGTTTCTGTTTCGACTGTTCCTTGGTCTCTGATGTGTACCAGTCGATCCGTCGACGGTGACGAAATGCTGCAGAAACTCCTTCGGAACCCTTACTAAACGGGGCCGTGGCAAATGCTTGTTCCGGAAGTTGTTGTATGTATACAACTTCTTCCCGTTCAAGTGATTGTATACGCGTTAAGGAATACCTCAGTACCGATTGCCGGGTGGCGGTACAAGTCCGCCAACGGGCCACTTTAGGTATATTTAATATCATTAACACGTAAAAAGAAGGTGGTAGACAAGGACCAATCGAACGAGGCGGTACCACCCGCTAGCGTGTCTTATAAATGTCCGCATGTTTGCGGGCGATTTTTGGTGAGTACACGCCCTAAGAAGTACTTTTCTCCGACAGAACGTTATCACTTTGTATTTAGAAATATTGAGATGCAGTTTATTCAACAAGCACCAATTTTCTAAATTTGATAAGTGACACTGCAGATACTCATAATCAGTAATGCTGTTGATTTCAAAGTACAATTTTAAGTCATCGGCAAATATCAATATACCACAATCAATATTGGTACTTATATCATTAATAAATGTATACAATGGCAAATCATAGTTCAACTAGATCACTTGGATATGTTCAACGCGTGTAAAAGTGGTTTTTAAATAATTAGAAACGGTGTAAATATAGGATATTCATTCTTATTTATATATATACAGTGTGTCCCAGATCCGCTTCTCCACACAGGGATCTCGGCTCCTGTTATACCTACAGCAAAGGTTAAATAGGGACAGTTTTAGAGAAAACTTAGTGCTTTCGATATTCGGCTTCGGATTTACGATCGGTTAATTGGTTTTGGAAATATCGGGAAAAAACAGAAAATGTCGAATTTTGTTTTTTGTCAGTATATCCGAAACGGTTAATTTGACAGCTGTCAAAATGTAATTATTCGGACATACGATAGCGTGTATGACATGTCTCAATCGACTTTTGTTTTCCCGCAACCTGCCTCAACTTTTATTTTTCTCATCGCCGCCATATTGGATTTTTCGATTTTTGAAAAGAGCGTAAAGTTTCCTATCTACGATCCAAAACTGGTTTGCTACTATGGTCATTATCCGTTATATTATTTACTATTCTCCATGTTGCTCTAATTTTATTTTCAGATTCTCGAATGTAACTCTGGTTAGACATATTTTTGGCTTCAGTAATAACTTTTTTTAAGATTTTCGAGTAAGTTTTATAGAATGCATCGGAGATCAATCCTTTTGTTCTTTTATAATAAAGAATTCTTTTATTCCTACAGGATATTCGTATGCCCCTAGTAATCCAATGGTTGTTTTTATTTTTTACATTTATCTTTTTAACTGCAAAGATCATGTTACCTCTGATGAAGATTAAAGGTGACCTGGAACCATAAGCTGTAGCACCCCAAACCATAACTCCAACAGTGTGATGAACATGTCTTTCAACAAAAAACTGTGGATTCCTCCTTTCACCACGTCGCCTTCTAACCCTGGCACGACCATCGTGCATGCCTAAACAAAATCGAGACTCGTCACTAAAGACAATACTGTTCCATTCCTGATCCCAGAGTGACCGTTGTCTGCATCACTCAAGGCGATTACGTCGGTGTTCTCGAGTTAAATGGAGGACCCAGTGTGGCCGGTATGAAAACAAGCCAAAACTTCTCATTCGTCGGTAAAAACTTCGCATGCCAATAGGTCTTCCGTGTTTTGCAAACCATTCATTTGCAATGGACCTGGTAGTGGAGAAACGGTCCCTTAAGGCCAATGATCTTAGGCGACGATCTTCACGGTCTGTTGTGCTACGGCGGCGTCCAGTGCCCCTTGCTCTTTGCGTACGGCCTTCTCGAAGCCATGCCTGACAACACCTAACCACAGTGTCTACACTTCTTTGCACTCTAACTGCAATTGCCCGAAAAGAAGGTCCAGCTTCCCGAAGTCCCACTATACGGCCCCTATCAAACTCACTAAGTTGACGAAATCGTACAGGTCTCCGTACTCTAGGCATCGTAACCGATCGTAAAGGATGTCAAGAACCAAAATCCGCCAACGTTGATTCTTTACTGCGGCTGAAATATTCATTTTTAGAGCGTTAGTGAATTAAAAAAAAGCAGTATAAAAACCGGAATGTCCAACTGATAAGGCTGAAAATTTTTTCACTTGTTATTTACGGTAAGATAAATACATTCACCAACTTTTATTAAAATAAAACCATTTAAACTGGGTGTTCGGATTTATATGTCACTTAGTATATTAACTGTGATCAGTATGTATATACTAGATTCATTTATGTTTGTATCCAATAACAGAGATCTTTTTGAAAACTTATCAAACAGCCATTAATATGAAACGAGACATAAAGCCGATCTGCTGCCTGACAAATGTAATTATAGTTGTATACAAAAGAATGTACAGTATATGATTGTTAAAATATATAACGCGTTCCCTGAAACTGTTCGGAACCTCCCACTGGTCCGTGTAAAAAATGTATTAATTGAGTACTTATCAGCAAAGGCATTTTATTCGCTTGCTGAATTTTTTACTGATAATAGAAACCGCCTGAGTGTTTAGGAATAAAGGCGAGAATACACATGCCAGTAAAATAGCATGCCAGTGGCCAGTAACTTGTATGCTAACTACTTGTCCTACGATATCCCAAAATACACATGCTAGTTTTGGATATGCCAGTCTGTGAAAACTTTCCTTTATCTTCTTTAACTCTTGATGGTAGGTTGTTCTTAGTTTTTTTATCTTATTTTTCATAATTTTCAATGTTAAATTGTTATCAGCCATTTGCTTCAATAAAGACTTGTAAGCATTGTCTCTAGCGATTTTATTTTTACACGGATACTCCCTATACTGCATAACAAACAATAAAGTCTTTTCGTCTCCCCAACGATCCATTTTGCTCGGAACTAAACAAATAGTTCTATAGTTCAAGAATCCGTTTTTCACATGCGAGTTTCTGGTAACGATGTCGTTCACACACCTTTGAACATGACTCGCATGTTTCCTCCTCTCCATTCCCTCGACGAAATCCTGCTACTGGCACACAAAAATCAAACGTCTTGCGATCTACTGGCGTGCTATCTTCTAGCGTGCTTTCTTGCTGGCAAAGAAAGTCACACATGCAAGTAGCACGCTTAATCCAGTAACTGGCATGCTTCTGTGCGTGTAACAAGCATGTGTATTCTCGCCTTAATATAGACTATTGTTTTTTGTTGTTTTTTTCTGTCATAGGTTATCTCCTTTGACTTGTATGAGTAGATTTGAAACGCTGGCAATGAAAAGAATTTGTAAATGGTATCACCTTAATTTTTAACAATGTTCTATAGCTAGCTTTAAGCTTATTTTATTGTAATTTGTCTGTTACTTTTGGACCAAATAAAATCTATCTATCTGTCTATGAGGCTGCCATCGTACGGGTACATCTCCAAGTAGTTGCTGACGTAATAACGGCGTTTCTGTGTGACTGCAAGTACAGCGCCAACATGTCGAACTTTTTTTCATTTGAGTAGGGAATACCGGGCCATTTTTGACAATTTTTTTTGTCACATTTATGATTTTAATTTTAAAACACAATTTTAATACTTTGAATTACTTAACGTCAAACTCAGAGACTGCACTGTACAGAATATTTCCTTCTGTCTTTGAACAGGTTCATAGTTCATCAGTATCCTTGTTCTAAGCGCGCTCCACCATATTGCTTTTGTAGTTGCCGGTTCTCGATTCAGTAATACTTTAACATCTGCAAACTTCAATGTTATGCTATTCTATACATTGTCTACGCTATTGTTTACATTGTATACGTATTGTCTCATTGGATACATCGAACCGCATACAATTATTGTATAAGCATAGCACGGAAGGTAACGCATAGAATACGTTAACAATTCGAGTATAAGTATTCTAAGTGACATATAAATCCGAACACCCAGTTTAAATGGTTTTATTTTAATAAAAGTTGGTGAATGTATTTATCTTACTGTAAATAACAAGTGAAAAAATTTTCAGCCTCATCAGTTGGACATTCCGGTTTTTATACTGCTTTTTTTTAATTCACTAACGCTCTAAAAATGAATATTTCAGCCGCAGTAAAGAATCAACGTTGGCGGATTTTGGTTCTTGACATCCTTTACGATCGGTTACGATGCCTAGAGTACGGAGACCTGTACGATTTCGTCAACTTAGTGAGTTTGATAGGGGCCGTATAGTGGGACTTCGGGAAGCTGGACTTTCTTTTCGGGCAATTGCAGTTAGAGTGCAAAGAAGTGTAGACACTGTGGTTAGGTGTTGTCAGGCATGGCTTCGAGAAGGCCGTACGCAAAGAGCAAGGGGCACTGGACGCCGCCGTAGAACAACAGACCGTGAAGATCGCCGCCGTAGAACAACAGACCGTGAAGATCGCCGCCTAAGATTATTGGCCTTAAGGGACCGTTTCTCCACTACCAGGTCCATTACAAATGAATGGTTTCCAGAACACGGAAGACCTATTGGCATGCGAAGTGTTTACCGACGAATGAGAAGTTTTGGCTTGTTTTCATACCGGCCACACTGGATCCTCCCTTTAACTCGAGAACACCGACGTAATCGCCTTGAGTGGTGTAGACAACGGTCACTCTGGGATCAGGAATGGAACAGTATTGTCTTTAGTGACGAGTCTCGTTTTTGTTTAGGCATGCACGATGGTCGTGCCAGGGTTAGAAGGCGACGTGGTGAAAGGAGGAATCCACAGTTTTTTGTTGAAAGACATGTTCATCACACTGTTGGAGTTATGGTTTGGGGTGCTATAGCTTATGGTTCCAGGTCACCTCTAATCTTCATCAGAGGTAACATGAACGCGCAGCGTTATATCCACGAAGTTCTAGAACCCCATCTTTTACCCTATCTTGACACCCTGGCAGATCCAACTTTCCAACAAGATAGTGCCCGACCACATGTTGCAAGAGTCACAATTGCAAGAGTCACAATAGACTTCTTTCAACATAATGATGTCACATTGTTACCATGGCCACCAAGATCTCCCGACTTATCCCCAATTGAGCACGTGTGGGATATGATGGGTAGGAGATTGCTCAATTTGCAACGTCCTCCTCAGACTCTACAAGCACTTCGAGAGGAGTTGGTGGTTGCCTGGAATGAGATACCACAGGAGGACATTGACCACCTGATCAGAAGCATGCCTAGACGCGTTGGAGAATGCGTAGCACATCAGGGTGCATCCACACATTATTAAAGGTCAAAGGGCTTTAAAGCAGTGCAATCATTTTGAAATTTTTATCATTTACTTATTAGGCTTCATTAAGTACTTATACAAAATTTTATTAAAATAAAACCATTCAAACTGGGTGTTCGGATTTATATGTCACTTAGTATAGTAGCATGTTCG
Source organism: Acanthoscelides obtectus (assembly GCA_963669975.1). Lineage (NCBI taxonomy): Eukaryota > Metazoa > Arthropoda > Insecta > Coleoptera > Chrysomelidae > Acanthoscelides > Acanthoscelides obtectus. The sequence goes on along the minus strand of CAVLJG010000002.1, from coordinate 32,581,178 downwards.
CCAGTTCACCTGAAGACGATTGAAGATACCGCATCAATCGAAATGACATGATCTTAAAAAGTGTATGGACAATGGAAGTGAAAAAAACTTTCGAAACATCCACACTATCTACAAATTTCAAATATTTCTGTTAATAGACGTCAAAATTCGAAACAATTTCATAAAACGTTGAGCAAGATTAATATCCGCACAATGACATGAAAATATCAAATACCTGACAATTTGAAGGACGCTAAAAAAATTATTTTATTTCAGTATTTAAAGCCGATACTTTCCTTGCCATGAATCAATTGAATATTTTAACAAAAATGAACTGAGGGACGTTTTAAATTTTTCATCTACACCGACTGGCAAAATTGAAGTATTGAACGCGTATCTTCTATAAAGTGCAACGCTAGTGGGTCTGACGGAATTTCTACTGAAATGATAATATTGAGTTTTCCAAACATGCGTATGTATAGAATTGCTTATCATTCCAGTCCCAAAAATCGCTCAACCAAATCATACAGTGATCTACGGCCATTCAGTCTGCTCCGTTTTATCCAAATTACTTGAAAAGATAATATTTCCTCAATTTAATACTTATTTAACTACCAATAACATCCATCTACTTTCAGATTACCATTCTGGATTTTGATTTTGACACTTTTTATTGATTTTTGATATTTCAAAAGCTTATTATCACAATTGAATTGAGGACTTTCCGAGAATGTGACTTTTTCTGTTATTATTTAATTAGTAAAAGTAAAAAAAATTCATTAGGCAACGAAATTCCATCATTTGAGCATATAAAATCTGGGATACCACAAGGTTCTGTTTTAGAGCCACTACTATTCACATTGTACATCTCAGATTTAACCAAAGTTGTTCAAAATTGTAAAACAATGACATACGCCATTTCACCCAAATAATTATGAAAACGCTACCTCACCGATAAACAAGAATCTAGAATCTAAAATTATGCTTTTGAATTGAACTCTGAAAAAACTGAAATCATTTTATTCAGCCCAAAACCGACTTCCATTTTTTTTAAATAACTATCAAATAGGTATTCATAAATTTTTCTTACTATTGATCGAGGTATATCCATATTTTCTGAAACATTTCGTATGCTTATTTGCGGATTATTTTCAAACATATTTAAAGCAATATCCATACGATAATTTCCCAGTGGCCTTCCTGAGCCCTGCATGCGCTGAAAACTTCCATGGTTTGACAAATTCCGGTGAATATCAGTAAACATTCGACGTCCAGGTACTATGCGATTGGGAAATATTGTTTGATATTCTCTTACGGCTGCCAATGTACTGCCATTGCAAAACCCGTACACAAAATGCATGTCAGTCATTTCTCTGTCTGTAAATCTTGACATTTTAAATCGATTTAACAAAAATTTTGATTTTAATCTACTAATTTTACACTGCTAAGAAGTCAGCTTAACGTCAAAATAAGTCATAACAAATCAAAACAACTTTTGTTTGCAGTCATGGCTAACTATGTATAATCAACAATTCATTTAAATTCGCAGTACATTTCCTATCATGTGACAAATTTTTTAGTTTGATTTTATTAAAAAATGGCACAATTTATCGATATTCAATATGAGTACCTTTTTTATGTAGAAAACCCTAAATTTTCAAATTCTAAAATTGTATTTCAAAAATAGAATCACACAAAAATGTTGGGGCTAAAATAAACTGAGTCCAGCCCTGTTACATACGCTTCCAAACAAAACTGTCTAAAATTGTTAATATTTTTAAATCCAGCATAAAAAACTAGGCAAGAGTAACAAATTTTATGTCTCTATCTCAACACGTTTCGGAAATATTAACGAAAAACCATCTTCAGAGGAGCCCCTTTAAAAGACAGTAGCGCCCTCAGGGGACGTTTGTCGACCTATGTTTATATAAACTTTTCTTCCTATTTTAAGCTCTAGAAACCGCTGGTAGAATATTGCACACTTTTTTGGGGACACCCTGTATACACATATATATATATATATATATACAGGGTGACTTTGAAGTTGAGTCATTAATTTTCAGATAATGATTGTATTTCCTCCCAACAAGTATTTCAGTGCGGACCTGTATTTGATCGTGAGGTCTTGGAGCACCGGCATGTCCTCCCCTGTGAGGTCTTAAGTCACCTGATTCACGAGCCCTTTGTACAATATTAACAAAGGCACGAGGGGTTGGTTGCACTCGATTGGGAAACCTATCCGCATAAACATGTGCCATTTTTTATTTCGTTTGAGCCACGCAGCAAACACCACTATTCACTCACGCGTTACCGACTGACACATTGACTGAATAAAAACATCGTGATCAGCGTTTCAAATTCTTTCGCTTTTTTGTCTCCGATGGGATGAACCGATACGGCGGATTATATCCGTTGTTGCCAAACACGAGCACATAATATTATTATTGAGACAGGGCGGTACTCAAACTTCCAAAGGGCTATAACTTTGTTACTTTAATTTTACCACAAAAATGTTAAAGGAAAAAACATTTCTTTTGATCAGATCTACTCACTGTTAAAATAAATGACTCAACTTCGAAGACGGATATAAATTTCTAGTATACAATGTCACAGCAGGGCTAAGTGGAAGAGTAGCCGAGGCTAAACATCGCCCATTTATCATTCTAAATAAAGCCGTTTATTATTTTTATTTTACTGTATAAAATATTGCAAACTGCGCCTATTTGATTTGCAAGCACAATTTGACAACTGCGTATATTTAGCTCTTTTACCTCATAACAGTTTGGAAGCACCTCTGGCAATTCCGAGACTAATCGCTGAAAGGGGGCTTCTATCGATCAACAGAGAAATAAGCTCCAAACAAGAACGATTTGGTAACGGTTTGAGCCGCATTGCGTGTATTTAATACTCCCCAGTAGGTAGTAGCGATTGAGGGCCGAAAAGGGTTGACTAATAACACGGTAAATAAGCTAATTTATGATGAATGCTCGTCGCATCCAGAAACAGCGCAAAACGGATGCAAATTAGGGGTGGAATCACTTAAGTACCGGAAAACTGAGTTTTATTGGAGATTTTCATATTATACTGGACCTTCTTATTCCCCATGTATAAAGGCATATATATATATATAGAGAATATGATCATGCGGAGAAAAGTATCTAACAACAAGTAGGAAAATAATGGGCAAAATCCGCAAAAAGGAGGAAAGTGGATTCGAGCAGAAAATAGGATAGGTAACCCGAGCGATACGTATTTCTGCTAGTTGGCTTCATCAGGCCCGAAATGAATGCACATATGAAACTACAAAAGTAGCTGTAACCGGCCGCGTGGTGGTGGTTAGACGTCTCCTTGAAAATTCGAGGTCGTATAGCCATTTTATACTACAATGTGTAGGTTGGCTCTTGTTGTGGACTTCGTGTGTCATTTTTTTTCCCCCAACTTCGTTTCCTCAGGTTACACCCGTATCCGGATGTGTGGGCATGTGTATCTACTTTTGTAGTTTCATATGTGCATTCATTTCGGGCCTGATGAAGCCAACCAGCAGAAATACGTATCGCTCGGGTTACCTATCCTATTTTCTGCTCGAATCCACTTTCCTCCTTTTTGCGGATTTTGCCCATTATTTTCCTACTTGTTGGTATATATATATATATATATATATATATATATTTTATTCATAGTTAATTGCCTTAACTGTTAGGAAAAGATATCCTTTAATTTCTTTGGGTAGAAGGCAAAGTATTGCAAAAGTACACTCTTATAACTTAAACTCTCAAGCTTTCGAAGATCTATGTCTTCATCGTCTGGAGTAAGTCGGCGACATTGTTGCTGAAATTGTTTTTAAAACAACAGTGGAGGGAACACATAGTCGACGAATAAAAAACTGGACTGATGAGGTTCGATTAGGTCGGAATTATTTTATTATTAAATGGCAAATCATTTTGAAAGGTTTTTTTTTTAAAATAAGCGTTGATTGATTTTGGAAGAAATTTGGACTCCGCCGGCACGTGTTGGATAATGTGGAGGTTATCAGTGGAGAAAAAAAGATGAAATCTCGGAGGAATTTTCAATAGTTGATAGTTTCTCCACGCATGGATGGGCCACCTTGTATATAGGTCAAACCTCCAGATCACTAAAGGGCAGAATAACCCCACCACAGGAGTGACCAGATTGCATCCAGAAAGATGTGCTTTAGCATCCCACGTTAACATTACAGGACACTCGATTGCCTATAACAGCATAAAGATCCTTGACAAAGAAGAACATCTTTCCAAACGTTTGTTCTTAGAAATGTCACACATTTTTATGACAGACAGTTGTATGAACAAATCTATTCATATTTGTTAAATTGCGAAAAGTTGGAACGATTACATACAGGGTGACTTTGAAGTTGAGTCATTAATTTTCAGATAGTAGAAGGGGGATAAAACAAAATATGTGTGTAAAAATTAAAAAAAAAATAAAAAAAAATGTTACCTTGTTTTATAAAGTATCCTCCCGACAAGTATTTCAGTGCGGACCTGTATTTGATCGTGCGGTCTTGGAGCACCGGCATGCCCTCCCCTGTGAGGTCTTAAGTCACCTGAATCACGAGCCCTTTGTACTACATTCAGCATTTTCGTAAATGTGCCATTTTTTATTTCGTTTGAGCCACGCAACAAACACCACTATTCACTCACGCGTTACCGACTGACACATCGACTAAAACAACTGAATAAAATTGTACATTGTAGTAAAAACATCGTTTCAAATTCTTTCGCTTTTTTGTTTCCGATGCGATGAACGGATAAGGCGGATTATATCCGTTGTTGCCAAACACGAGCACATAATATTATTATTGAGACAGGGCGGTACTCAAACTTCTAAAGGGCTATAACTTTGTTACTTTAATTTTACCAGAAAAATGTTAAAGGAAACCAATTTTACCAAGTCGAAACTCTCAACTTACAGCAAAAATATAGTTTTGAAAAAATATTTCCAAAATCAGTCTGAAATCTCTCTATCATGTTTTGCACATAAACTAACGCTCCTGTTAATATGGTATTATTGTACACTTTCTGCTTTAGGCTGGTACCAAACTAAACAAAGACAATTTATCCCCACCATAAGTACCTGTAAATAGTACCAACATTCACACAAAAACCCTAACCTCTCGAACACACCAGCAACTGGAAAGTCTTTGAATTAGGTAGGTGTATATTAGGGAATCTGTCAGCGTACAATCTTTGTACTTTTAGAGCATTACATCTTGCCAATACGTACATTAAATGCATATCAGAATATTCATCAAATGTCTACTACATGATGTTTAACAGCTTATTGTCAACTTAAAATTATTCATGAAGTTTAAAACGATATTAGGACAAACATTAGAAACCATAGCAATGCTACTCAGATATTATCCAAAGCAACTTGATTATTATGTTATACAAATGTTTTATCATCATGGTACAAATAATCCATTGGAACCTTTACAAACAAATATCTCAAAAACTATTAGGTTTACACACTTCTAACAAGTAAACCTTTTTTGTTGTGAAAGTACAGGGTAGCACAAAAAAGTTATGATAAGTTATTTACCCAAATCTGAATTACTTCACAAGCATTAAGGAAAAATAGTAAATAAAATTTTAACTTTGACACCTTGTATCTTGCAAACTATCAACTTTTGGACTGAGATATGTTTAGGTCAATTCACATATTTTGGTCTGTAGTATCTTCAGTTTCGAGATTTCCCAACCTTTCGCAGACACCCTGTATACAGGATGTTCCTTAATGATATGCGAATATTTAAGGATGTGAATCTACATGAAAAATTAATGTTAGTTTGCTCTATAAACTATGGTCCAAAAATGTTGCCTTACAAAAACTCGGCGTGTTGAAGTTTTAGAAAAAAAATGGAAATTAATTAATATTTTTAGAACCGATTAAAATATTTCACTACATAGTGAAAGTTAATAAAGTTGCATATTTTTCAATGCAAAAATAATGTTTAGCTTTAAATAATAGTTCCATGGCCATGAAGGATTTTGGACCATACCCCAGCCTTTCTGAAGGAGAGAAAACACTATGAAAACAAGGAGGCCATAGAAGCGTCCTACAAAGTAGGAACGACGATACGGCAAACAATGCAATGTAAATATATATATATATATATATATATAACAAAAATAGGAAAATAATGGGCAAAATCCGCAAAAAGTGGATCCGAGCGATACGTATTTCTGCTGGTTGGCTTCATCAGGCCCGAAATGAATGCACATATGTAACTACAAAAGTGTGCATTCATTTCGGGCAGGATGAAGCCAACCAGCAGAAATACGTATCGCTCGGGTTACCTATCCTATTTTCTGCTCGAATCCACTTTTTTGCGGATTTTGCCCATTATTTTCCTATTTTTGTTATATACCTTTCTTCGCATGATAATTTTCTCTCTCTATATATATATATATATATTTATTGCCTTGGCTCCTTCTAATGTATTCGAATTCGTTGGTTTATGCCACCCCTGTACATAGACATGCTGTAAATGTTCATAAACACATTGAAATCCTTCAAAATTTAATTAACTCAACGTCAGGGCAACTAGCAAGCTCTTGGGGACGAGTTATGGATACCTTACATAGTCTAAATTAGAATAAACATTATATACATGCATGCCAATTAGTTTGGGGAATAGCTTATCAACTTTATATGAGTAGATTATTGGAAACATGGCAGGTATTATAATGTAAACGTAATAACACCTCTGATTAAACGTAAAATTTCTATCTGATTTGACAGAAGTCACTGTATTTTATTGAGTAAACGTGAAATAGGTGAAACGAACATGAATTGTAGATATATTATACAGGGTGTCCTGAAGGTTGGGGCTTTCCTTTTTAGGAACAACTATGTTTGTATGTGCTCGACATACCTAAGCATGGGTGTAGGGGTTTAGAATGGACTGGCTTTACCGAATGAATGCAGCAAACTTCTAAATTCGCACACGTATTTCGTCAACCATGTTCACTCCAGCTTTATACACTAAATTTCATTTCGCCCCAAATAAATCAAGAACTCACGAAGGATCTTGAAAAACGGTCTGCATGCTCTCGTGGAGCCTCGTTAGCACTTCGAAATTAAAATAATATGGACAACTACGATATTGCTGTATGAGTTTGCCATTTTTGTTTTGTTTTTTCAGAACCGATGTGTAAACGTTTTGTTTACCAACCCGGCAAGCGCCTGGATTGAGTACTGATGCGCATCGCACATGTTCACGTTTGATCTAACCGGGATGCAGGACCGGATTAGGTTTTGTTTGAGTTTTATATGTTACTAGGAAAAACTTTTAATTTTTCCAATATCTGTACGCTGTGTAAAGGAAAGACCCAAAGTTGAGGACACCCGCGGTTCCGCTCGAGTGTCAATTATACGTCTTCTATTAATTTGAAAGAGGCTACTTTCGGAGAAATAAATACAATATTCAAAGCGATGAAATAGTACTTTGGTAATAGATTTTTTAATTAACATTTTAATGCAACGATATATAAATCTGAACGTCTCGCCAGTCTGTCGGCATCTCGTTTAAACCAAGGGACGTAAAAATTCGTACTCATTTTAATTTATACCCGAGAAAGGTTATAGGCATGGTTTTATCGCTAATTCATCGTCGAATTGCCCTATATTTACAGGACGCCTATGAAATGCTCGAACACTACGAAAACTTGGCAACTACACATTTTTTGGGGATGAGGTTCTAGGAAAAGTTACAGGACACAGAAGTAATTTGTCGATAACCTCAAATATGACGTCAAAATGATCTCTGAGAGTATTCACACTCCACCATGATGAAAATAAGTTTCCTATAACTTTCTTTCATAATACATTTTTGTATAGATAAAGGGTATCACTCACAGTGGAAACTGGCCTTAATTATACCCTAAAATATCAAACCATACTAAACTTAAACATCTTAGACGTATAAACTTGTTACCATTGCTTCCAAAAATTCTATAAAAAATTATACACCGACAGTCGGAGTGTCCGCAAAGTTGGGGCAAAGAGGTTTTTCCTACCAAAGTCTCAAGATAACCGAGATATGAGGCTTCGCAAAGGCAATCAATCCTAAAAATGTCATGTAAATAAACTAAGTGACATATAAATCCGAACACCCAGTTTAAATGGTTTTATTTTAATAAAAGTTGGTGAATGTATTTATCTTACTGTAAATAACAAGTGAAAAAATTTTCAGCCTTATCAGTTGGACATTCCGGTTTTTATACTGCTTTTTTTTTAATTCACTAACGCTCTAAAAATGAATATTTCAGCCGCAGTAAAGAATCAACGTTGGCGGATTTTGGTTCTTGACATCCTTTACGATCGGTTACGATGCCTAGAGTACGGAGACCTGTACGATTTCGTCAACTTAGTGAGTTTGATAGGGGCCGTATAGTGGGACTTCGGGAAGCTGGACTTTCTTTTCGGGCAATTGCAGTTAGAGTGCAAAGAAGTGTAGACACTGTGGTTAGGTGTTGTCAGGCATGGCTTCGAGAAGGCCGTACGCAAAGAGCAAGGGGCACTGGACGCCGCCGTAGAACAACAGACCGTGAAGATCGCCGCCTAAAATTATTGGCCTTAAGGGACCGTTTCTCCACTACCAGGTCCATTGCAAATGAATGGTTTGCAGAACACGGAAGACCTATTGGCATGCGAAGTGTTTACCGACGAATGAGAAGTTTTGGCTTGTGTTCATACCGGCCACACTGGGTCCTCCCTTTAACTCGAGAACACCGACGTAATCGCCTTGAGTGGTGCAGACAACGGTCACTCTGGGATCAGGAATGGAACAGTATTGTCTTTAGTGACGAGTCTCGATATTGTTTAGGCATGCACGATGGTCGTGCCAGGGTCAGAAGGCGACGTGGTGAAAGGAGGAATCCACAGTTTTTTGTTGAAAGACATGTTCATCACACTGTTGGAGTTATGGTTTGGGGTGCTATAGCTTATGGTTCCAGGTCACCTTTAATCTTCATCAGAGGTAACATGAACGCGCAGCGTTATATCCACGAAGTTCTAGAACCCCATCTTTTACCCTATCTTGACACCCTGGCAGATCCAACTTTCCAACAAGATAATGCCCGACCACATGTTGTAAGAGTCACAATAGACTTCTTTCAACATAATGATGTCACATTGATACCATGGCCACCAAGTTCTCCCGACTTATCCCCAATTGAGCACGTGTGGGATATGATGGGTAGGAGATTGCTCAATTTGCAACGTCCTCCTCAGACTCTAGAAGCACTTCGAGAGGAGTTGGTGGTTGCCTGGAATGAGATACCACAGGAGGACATTGACTACCTGATCAGAAGCATGCCTAGGCGCGTTGGAGAATGCATAGCACATCAGGGTGCATCCACACATTATTAAAGGTCAAAGGGCTTTAAAGCAGTGCAATCATTTTGAAATTTTTATCATTTACTTATTATGCTTCATTAAGTACTTATACAAAGTTTTATTAAAATAAAACCATTTAAACTGGGTGTTCGGATTTATATGTCACTTAGTATATTTTAAGATCAAATACATGCGATGCTTATAAGGAATATCGAAAAAATATTAAAATTTTTTCTTCTAAATGCAGTTGACGTACTTATATCTATTAGGTATTCTTACAAAATTGATTATAATATATATAATACTGTTAAAAAGTTGAAATTTCATATAGTTATTATAGATGAGTATTTTTACAGACTAACTTAATCATCAGACCAAAAGACTAGATAGAGTACTTGTCATTAGGAAATCCAGGCTCTATTCGATGGGTTCCCATGACCACTTCATAGCTTCATCATTAAATGATATGCATGTTATAATACTACTGCCATTGTCAATTGTCATATTAAACGTCCACCATATTGGATTAGAATGACGTCACTTTGCTTATTGAGTTTCTTTCATCAATTTATGTTATTTATATTGGATCTTGAATGACGTCACGTTGCTTACTGTATCTCTCAACAAGCCCTTTCAGTCGGTAACCATATCATAGGGGTAACTATATAAATTGTAAACGCCATCTTGCGGCGGCCGACAAATTTGATTTTGTTTATTGTGTTTCTCTCAAGTCCTTTCATCTGATGCCCATATTATAGGGGTGACTATGGAAATCATAAATCGCTAAATCACGGCCTCGGTCATATTGGATTTAGAATGACGTCAGTCTGTTTATCGTGTTTCTTTCTCTTTCATTTAATACCCATATCATATACTATGAAAAGGATAAATCGCCATTATGTAGCGTGCGCCATATTAGATTCAAAATGGCTGAATTTAATCCATTATGTATTGTCACACGAGCCAGACAGGCATACAAAATCAGCTCGATTGGTTACGGTTGATTAGTTCAAACTTCACTTTCAGGATTTGTCCCAGACATGCATACTAACTTGTACAAGGCTTGTAAAAAGTGTCACTGTTAATGCAATTTATATTGAAATCCCAGCTCAACTGATGGCAGGAGAAAATGAAAACGGTTCAAGACAAATTTGTATTTTCTCTCTCTCTCTCTAAAAATTCTCTGAATTGCCAAACTATCTAAGTAATATTTTATTACTTACCTAAATGCCCAACTTTGCCTCCATAAATGATTTTGTAGTATTGCTGTTTCTGACTGTGAAATCGCTAGTGGATATGTATAGAGTGCTTTTAGAAAAGCTGAATTAAAATTCATCGCATATTTCAACTAATCCTAGTAATTTTTCATGTACTACAGATTGGCTCAGCTTGGCTATACTATACATTAACAACTTTGTTATAGTTCATTTTTATAAAGATATGCACTTCATTTGATTTCGTGAGGCTTGAGAGAACGAGGACAGCTCCTTCGAAAATGCTCATAAACTACAATACGTACAGCGAGAGTGAAAATAGCGAGAAAAGTGAATTTTTTCAACGAAAAGTGAGTAAAAGCAAGATGGATCGAAAAAAGTGAAAAAAAGCCAGAATCCCTGTGAGCTACATTTAAGTAATTTGCTGCGCTAAATTTCAATAAAAAAAACTGTTTGCACGGGGTTACCCGTGAATTGAAATCTAAGTTGGAATCTGCACATCCAATTTACCTAGAAAACAGGCTTCTATCCAGATCATAGGCGCAGAACAATTTGTAGATTTTTTTGATAATTAGAACCCCTGTCAACATCTCGCGAATAGGGCATTTCTGGACTGAATGGGCAACGGACTCGGTTTCAGCGACCCAAAAACCTATTACAAGTATCGTTCAGGCTCTCGACTACCCCTTTTTGGTACTTTGCTTTGCTTATTTTGGATGACATGGGGGGTAGGGGAGTCTAGATGATGAGTACGTCATCGGTAGTTATTTACTTTTTTACACGAATGGCAACCCTCACATTGTCTTTGCTTGAAAACGAAACGCATTTTCGGGGATTCCCGCCAATAATGCATACGTTTAGTGAACAGCGCGCGGTAATTCCCCTACTCGCTTTAGAACCGAGTAGGGGAATTACCGCGCGGTGTTCACTTGTCTAAATTTCCTCTATCAGTGTATTGTTTCGTTTGGATACCATAGCGAGTACACGTATTGTAAGCATAGTAAAGCAAGTTAACATTTGTGTTACCATTGATTCCATTAGCCAAAGTTTAATGTTTAAATAAGATGTCGTTTCACATAGACAAATCCAAGTTATACCAAAAATTGTTTGAAAGTTTTAAAAAATCTCATACAAGTACGAAAGTACAAAATGTACAAAAGTTAGTTAACGAAGTGTGGCGAAATTAAAAATGACAAGCAAAATCCGACAAGGAACTAGATATTATTATATCTAAGAGAATCGAAGAAGAATTGCAAGCGGCGACTAAGAATAAATCCAATCTACTAAATTTTTTTTCTAAGGTGAGTGACGAAATCATTTTAGGAACCTATGAGTACCAGAAATATTAGAAATCGCCAAAAAGTTTCTCTTTACTGATTAGAAAATATTATGGCCTATCTCAAAGTATCAAGGTAATATTCATTATATTATAGATTTATTTCTTATGATTGATTCCATCAATTGGTCACAATGTACAGGATGTTAGTTTTATACATATATACAGAAAACTAACACCCTGTATTTTGTGACCGGAACGAATTGCTCGTTTAAACATATTAGATTTAAAGCCATAGGGTTCTGTATTTACCATATATATTGCCATACTTTGTATTTATGTAGCTTAATAAGAGAATCTTTAGCAGAAGCCATAGAAAGTTTTTATTTTTAGGCAACCTGTAAACTTGCAGAAAAAAACACAAATTATACAGTCAGCTTCAAATATTAAAAAAGAAGAAGAAGATAAAATAAAACCCGGTAATGAATCACAACAGCAATGCGTAATTAATGAAAATACAGATAAACAGAGAGCAAAACCTTCTCAGGAAGCTATGAAAAATAAGATTGCTCTACTCGAAAAAAATCTGAAAGCTTTGTATTCTGCCAGAGATACTATGCCAAGAAAAGCTGAAGTTGATAAACAGATCATTAAGTTGCGCGAGGAAATAAAAACAGCAAAACAGTCTTTAAACAGGAACGTTCAAAACGCAGTTGCCCAGAAGAAACACAGGGATGGTATGAAAAGAAAGTTAGAAGATATTTGTCATGAAAATCCAGAAATAAAAAGGACTATCTCTGAGGGATTCAGTGGGACGTCCTAATCTTGAAAGCAATCAACATTCACTATTGAAAACAATCGCGGATATAGCTTCATTTATGAGTGCAGCAGATGATAGAAGACGAACGGAATCAATTCGCAGCATAAAAACTCTTGATGAACTCACACAAGAATTACGTAAAATAGGATTTGACATTAGTCGCAGTGGGACATATCTTCGTTTGATTCCCAGAAAATCTAATTCTGCAGAGGGACGAAAAAATGTATCGACAGTCCCTGTTAAGCTCATTCGGGCTCAAACTGATCACCACAAGAGTCACTTAGATAGCAAGTTCGCTGGATCATCAATCAATTATTTAGAAAACATAGCATCCATACTTGGACCAGATCAAGTATTTTTCATATCTCAAGATGATAAAGCTCGAGTCCCTATTGGCGTAACTGTGGCAAATAAGCAAGCACCTCTTCTAATGCACATGGAATATAGTATCAAATTGCCTGATCACGATTGGGTAATCGCTGAGCGTCATAAATTCATACCATCTGTTTATTATGCTGGTATCAAAATCACTTCCAATATGCTAGGACAACCGTTGGATATTCTGGACCAACATACATCGCTATTCGAAGTGGAAAGCATAGTTCATCTACTGCTAATACTCATGCTCAGGATTTCGAGACGCTTCTCTTACTTGAAGAGTTTCGACCATTAGCTAAAACTGACCATGGACTAGTAAAACCAGTGGTAATCATGACGGTTGATGGAGGGACAGATGAAAACCCACATTATCAAAAAGTCATAGGGTTTGCTATACAACACTTTAAGCGACATGATCTCGATGCATTGTTTTTAGCTACCAATGCTCCTGGAGGAAGAGCAGCAATCGAAGCAATCCAATGTCAACGAAAACTTAGAATCATGGATTCGGGTTTCATGGACTGAAGACTGTTAATTTGAATTTAATATATGTACCAAAGATTTAAAATAAGTTTGTTATGTCAGTAAGATATAATATTTTTGTCCTTTACTCTATGTTGAGTACCATATCAGTAAAATATAATCTCTGTCCTAAATCTATTTTCTTATTTTTCAAATTATAATTATAACGTTATAATTATAATATTAAAAAAAAAACAATACATTAATTGACAAATGTTAACGTAAACATGGAGGGAGGGGGTAAGAGCTTTGTTTACTTTTCCTGACAACGGGGATGAGGGGGTAAATAATTGTAAGAAATCTGCTTACGTAATACTTGATCGGCCCCAAGATAGTCGTACGATGAGGACAATCATTCTTTACTGCAAGCGTCATTTCTTCTAAGCACTGGTCTATGCTTAAACCACGCGTAAAATTATACTGTAAAACTGCCCTTATCTCATTGTGTGACCACGATATCATACTCCGCACTTTACACTGTCAATACGAATGAAGAACTAAATCAACATGCAGTCTCCTGCGTCCGTTTGTTGAGTCATATTGCAAAACTTTTAAAGTACCTAGGGACCTATATCCTTTAAAATCATAGCTAAAAAATCTCATCTTCCCTACTGTCTGCTGAGCATAACTGTTGAAAGATTGGTCAGGCACGCTGTAGGGTCTGAACATTTATGAACCGCACCCCGTGCATCCGGCATAATAAGTTTATATAATTATCGCAGGGCAATATGTATGATGAACGGCGTAGGACGTAGGGTGAAGGGCTGCCGGGGGTGGGTAATTGATCAATAGCGCATGATGGAAAGGGACGCGAGGTTTACAGGGGTTGAAGTTTGAAGGGGCGGCCAGTTTTCAATAGCCCTCCGAGTGTTTATCACGGTATGCATCGCTTGCATCACTAATAGCGTTTAGTTATTGATTTGATTCATGAGCCTATGTACTGATGTTTGTTTATTAAATAGCGATTTGGGCCTGTAATTTATCCAGATGATTATCGAAAACCTGAGAGTGCACGTTCCTACTACCTCTGGAAAATACAGACTAAATGGTACGATTTAAATTAACCCTTTGCAGCTTACTGGATTTCTGGAATGGCCACACATTAATGGTCATTTTACTTACTAATTTTTTTTTTTACCGATGCAGCCACGTAGGTAAAAGCCTCAATACCAGGGCACCGCGGCTGCTATACTAAGTGACATATAAATCCGAACACCCAGTTTAAATAGTTTTATTGTAATAAAAGTTGGTGAATGTATTTATCTTACTGTAAATAACAAGTGAAAAAATTTTCAGCCTTATCAGTTGGACATTCCGGTTTTTATACTGCTTTTTTTTAATTCACTAACGCTCTAAAAATGAATATTTCAGCCGCAGTAAAGAATCAACGTTGGCGGATTTTGGTTCTTGACATCCTTTACGATCGGTTACGACGCCTACAGTACGGAGACCT
Organism: Acanthoscelides obtectus; assembly: GCA_963669975.1. Taxonomy (NCBI): domain Eukaryota; kingdom Metazoa; phylum Arthropoda; class Insecta; order Coleoptera; family Chrysomelidae; genus Acanthoscelides; species Acanthoscelides obtectus. The sequence continues at coordinate 32,566,155 of CAVLJG010000002.1, read as the reverse complement.
GTACGATTTCGTCAACTTAGTGAGTTTGATAGGCCGTATAGTAGGACTTCGGGAAGCTGGACTTTCTTTTCGGGCAATTGCAGCTAGAGTGCAAAGAAGTGTAGACACTGTGGTTAGGTGTTGTCAGGCATGGCTTCGAGAAGGCCGTACGCAAAGAGCAAGGGGCACTGGACGCCGGCGTAGAACAACAGACCGTGAAGATCGCCGCCTAAGATTATTGGCCTTAAGGGACCGTTTCTCCACTACCAGGTCCATTGCAAATGAATGGTTTGCAGAACACGGAAGACCTATTGGCATGCGAAGTGTTTACCGACGAATGAGAAGTTTTGGCTTGTGTTCATACCGGCCACACTGGGTCCTCCCTTTAACTCGAGAACACCGACGTAATCGCCTTGAGTGGTGCAGACAACGTTCACTCTGGGATCAGGAATGGAACAGTATTGTCTTTAGTGACGAGTCTCGATTTTGTTTAGGCATGCACGATGGTCGTGCCAGGGTTAGAAGGCGACGTGGTGAAAGGAGGAATTCACAGTTTTTTGTTGAAAGACATGTTCATCACACTGTTGGAGTTATGGTTTGGGGTGCTATAGCTTATGGTGCCAGGTCACCTTTAATCTTCATCAGAGGTAACATGAACGCGCAGCGTTATATCCACGAAGTTCTAGAACCCCATCTTTTACCCTATCTTGACACCCTGGCAGATCCAACTTTCCAACAAGATAATGCCCGACCACATGTTGCAAGAGTCACAATAGACTTCTTTCAACATAATGATGTCACATTGTTACCATGGCCACCAAGATCTCCTGACTTATCCCCAATTGAGCACGTGTGGGATATGATGGGTAGGAGATTGCTCAATTTGCAACGTCCTCCTCAGACTCTAGAAGCACTTCGAGAGGAGTTAGTGGTTGCCTGGAATGAGATACCACCGGAGGACATTGACCACCTGATCAGAAGCATGCCTAGGCGGGTTATTATTAAAGGTCAAAGGGCTTTAAAGCAGTACAATCATTTTGAAATTTTTATCATTTACTTATTATGCTTCATTAAGTACTTATACAAAATTTTATTAAAATAAAACCATTTAAGCTGGGTGTTCGGATTTATATGTCACTTAGTATATGAGGAGCTTAAAAAAACTTTTATAATCCGATTTTTGAACTGCCGAAGGCTAGTAGAGCGGGGAAAAGCCTCTTCAGGTAGATTGTTCCACAATCTCGATATTCTAGCGACAACGGAACGGTCGCATCGGCCATTTCTGGATGTATGAGCTTCGACACGCTTACGATGGGACGCCGACGGTAGTCAGGCGGGTCTTTCTAGGAGGCACATCGCGCGGCGGCATCATGGAGGAGAGCTCTAAAGAGCGAAGCCGCTTAACAAAGTGCTAGAAGAAAACTAGAATACTGGTGCGAAATGGTCTGGAGACAGCACCGAGCATCAATAATGTAGTCAGGGCGGCAGCACCCCAAACATCTGAGCAGTATTCGAGGCGAAGGCTTATCTGGGCATTGTATAGACTGAGGAGTGTATCTGGAAAAAGTATTTCTCATCCGTAACCAAATAGTCTATACTATAACTATCTAAAACTGTAATGACTCATCGATGTTCACGTGAACATCACTTAGCTACCAGTAGTCGGCTGTTCATAGGCGGGGTATGAATGTTTAACATGGGTGAACTAGATTTGTCACATGCTTAATAAAGAGTGGTTTGAAACATATTGTAAATCAAAAATTTTGGAATTACCTTTATTCATCGTCGTTTCCACTTACATCTGACAGTAATAAACTGTCGCTATCGCTTTCCTCGTTGAAATTGACTATAACTGGCTCTATGATGGTGTCGATGTGGTGGTCAAGCTACCACATTTTTGTTTCTTCCTTCACAACATGACGGATAGCATTCTGCCAAGCTTCGGGCGTTACTAGCTGTATGGAAGTCTCAAGTAAAACCTTAACGTCTGGTAATTTGAAGGTTGTGTTATGGCGCGCAATATAGCCCTTCACTTGAGCCCAGATGAGCTCTATTGGGTTCAGTTCACAGTGGTAGGGCGGTAACCGCAGCACAGTGACACCACATTGAAGGGCCATCTTATCAATCACGTAACTAATGTTCTCAGGTTTGTGCTGTTTAATTTTTTCATACAATTCCGCTTTCACACATGAATCGTCAAACGGGATTCCTTTTCGCGCAACCATTGCTGCATGTCACTTTTTCGAGATCCCATAGTCGGTACACGTTCGGCTCGACGACTATGGCAGGAAGCATTATCCATGACGATCACAGAGTTGGGCTCAACTCGCTGAAGGACCCCTTGAAACCAGCTCTCGAAGCAGCTGGCATTCATTTTGTCATGGTAATCACCTCCTTTCTTAGAGACGAAAATCAAGTCACACTCTTCTAAAAAGCCACTATCGCTACCAATGAGTTACGATCAATCTTTGACCTTTCCCTGACGGTCCACGAAGACCTGTTGACAAACCTTCAATGCTTGCTTGTCGGTTACTCACTACATTTTTGTCTATCCAGGTTTTTTTAACTGTGTGACCTGCATTTACCCATGTCTCGTCCAAATAATAGATTTTTCTGCTTTGTCGCCTATATTCAATCATTTTGCGTAGGTATTTTCGACGCCAGGCGACTATTTCAGGTCTCTCTATCAATACTGACTTCCGATTACGCGTTTCGTAACGAAAATTAATTTCGTGCAGGGATTTCCTCATTACCTCGACGCTCATTTGGGGTATAATTTCATTTTCCTTGATCGCTGCATGTACAGCCTTGAGGGTTGGTATCTCATTCCTAAAAAGAATGAATGTACGGTTCGCCTTAACGCCATTTTGCTATCGTCATCCAATTTAACGGCCTTTCGTCCCTTCAAATTAAACTTTGGATCAGTAGTAGCTCCAGTTTTCTTCTTTTCATGCACCACTCTGCGAATGGTCCACTCTGGAACGCCTGTCATACTTTCACAACGCGCGAGTGCATCTCCTTGCGACATAGTTCTGTTCAGATAATTGAACACGTTGAGCACGATTTCTTTCGCGTCCCTCTTCAGTGCTTTACGAAGCCGTCTACTTGTTCCCTGGCTTTCAGTACTTCCACTCGTGCCATTTGTACTCACCAAAACCGTAACCACAGAAACCACAACAATAACAATCACACTACAATTCTTATAAAAACACACAATATGCGATCGCTCAACGAAACACGTTCCAATGCGTTGCCGACGCCTATGAGTCTGCCGGTCGAGGCGCGTCTTTGATTTCATTGGTTCTACCGGCGGAGAACAATCAGCCATTATTTCCATCTCTGTCTGTGCTGTTGACCACCGCAAAGCCACAGAAACGACATATGTCGTACGCTATACGGCTGTACTGGAAGGAAGCCGGGATCGAGCTCTGATCACGTGTTGATCACGCGTATGAGTCATTACAGTTTTAAATAGTTGTAGTATAGCTTTCTTCCAGCAGCTGCTGCTATTGACGAGATGTGTTCATGCCAGATCAAGTCATTGATGATCTGGATGGCTCTTTAGTAGAACTTGGCTATCCACCGAAACCGAATGAGCGCTAGGCTTTCTTGTTAGTCAAGGTACAGTACTGTGTTTTATAAACATTAAACTGCATTGCACTGCAGATTGTTGTTTTCCAAGCAGTGATAGCCTCCAGGTCTCGTCAGAGAGAAAGTCGCCGCTAGTGATCTTCAGCAAAGCTGTAGATCGGATTGATCGTGTGGGATGAAGAGGGAAACCCATCAACTACGATGAATATCTATAGAGGAAGTCAGCTACCCATCTGCAAAGGAAGTTTGCATAAGAGGGCAGCGTGCCACAGTTTTTTGGTAGGCCGTCACAAAATATTTTTACTTGACGTTTCGCCAACGGGAGTGGTTGGCGTCTTCAGAAGATGTTCGCAGTTTGGAGTCCTGTGAGCTATTGACGTCTACTTCTCAAAAGATAAGAGGGACCTTGAAGAAGCGGTCATTGCCAACACACCAGCATATCATGCTACATTATACAGGGAGGCTATAGGGATACACAAACACACGGACAACTTCAACAGAACAGAGGAATCACTGAAAGTACACAAAACCTAGCTACCAGCATTAAAAAACACAAAAATTTCCAAATGGTAAAACAACAGCCGAGTCACCCCGAGCGCCACGCCAGCCAAGGATTCTCGAAGAGCTCTCCGCACCACCCGAGCCGCATATAAATATGAGCTAAGACCGCGGACGCGGAGATGTCAGTATCTCACATGACTCCAAACTGTGAACGTCTTCTGAAGACGGCAACCACTCGTATTCGCGAAACGTCAAGTAAAACAAATAAATAACATTAGATGATGGCCTCAAAAGCCTTTCGCATTTCTTACTTATAACAGAAAGCAGAGCTATGGGACTGTAGTTGTAAGAATCGGTCTTGGATCGTTTGTTTTTTTTATATCGAAGCAGCCGCGCAGGCAGAAGCCTAAATGCCGGAACACCGCGGCTGCTATGATGATCCCAAAGAAATTTTGAAATTTTTGAACTGCCTAACGTTAGTATAACTGGGAAAAGCTTCCTCTTGTAGATTGTTCCACAGTCTAGACACCCTCGGGACAAAAGAGCGATCTTATCGCTAGTTCTGGATATACGAAGTTTGACACGGTTAGGATGGGACGCCGAAGTCAGGCGGGTCTGTCTGGCAGGCACATCGCGCGGCGGCATACTGGTAGAGAGCTCTGAGGAGCAAAGCCCGTTGGTGTAGCGATAGAAAAGAGCTAGATCGCCGACGACCCGCCGGCGCGAAAGAGTCCCGAGACTGTCTGTTAGAGAAGAGTCATCGATCAGTCGGACCGCCCTCCTCTGGACAGCATCGAGCATGGACAATGTAGTCGGGGCGGCAGCAACCCAAATGTGTGAGCAATACTCGAGGCTAGGCCTTATCTGGGCCCTGTATAGAGTGAGAAGGTCATGCGGAGAAAATTACTTCTTAGCCCTAAACAAATAACCTAGCTTTTTCCCAGCAGCTGCAGCTATTGACGAGATGTGTTCATGCCAGATCAGGTCCTCGGTGATCTGGACTCCGACCAGCCGAAATAAAATTTTTGTTCGTCAAAGTACAGTACTGCGTTTTGGAAGCATTTAACTGTACAAGATTGTTGCGTCCCCAAGCAGTGATAGCCTCCAGGTCTCTTGTCAGAGAAGAGGTCGTCGCTAGTCTTCTTTTTTCCAGATCAGCGGCAGAGATCGGCTTGTCACTCCGAATTCCTGCATGTAGAGTGCTGTCATCAGCGAAGCTGTCGATTGGGTTGATCGTGCAGGAAAGGAGGTCGTTGATATGTAATAGAAACAGTGTTGGAGCCAAGACCGATCCCTGGGGAACACCCGCGTTGACGTTGTGGGATGAAGAGGAGAATCTGTTAACTACGAAGGATATCTTGCGGCCAGAGATAAAGTCAGCCACCCATCTGCAAAGCTTTTCTGGGAGGCCATAGGATGGAAGTTTGCTTAAGAGGGCCGCGTGCCACAGCTGATCGAACGCTTTCGTGATGTCAAGAGCAACGACATGAGCCTCACCATAAGGCTGGGTCCCCTGTGGATCGTTGGTACCGGAAAAGGTAGTCCAGAAGCTCGCGATTTATGCACCTCTCCATCACTTTACTTATAACAGAAAGCAGAGCTATAGGCCTGTAGTTGTAAAGGTCGGTCTTAGATCCTTTTTTTGGGATGGGCTGGACATGAGCAAATTTCCAGTTTACTGATTATAAGTTGATGTTGAAAATAAAGTTTGTCGATACAATTTAATTGTTTCAGATTGGAGGCCATAACTTCAACAATTTGTAACCTAGGAGAAAAGTTATTGTAAGCTTTTTTGTTTAAAATTTGATGCTTTAACAGAAAAAAATATAATATACAGAGGTTTCCATTTAAAAAAATGTTATTTTACTGAAAAAAAATAACGACTCTCAATTGTTTTTTTTTATTTCTCATTTTTACCAGCGTTAAAAATGCTACTAGTTTGCTAATTCAAACAACTTTGTATTTTCACTAATAACAAAGTTACTAATGGTGGACACTTAATTTGGATAACCCTGTAGAACTGCCCAGTACATTCCCTATTTGGACGATGTATCGTTTTGCACATGCAGTTTAGGAAGCTTTATAATCATTTCGGAACTAACCTCATTTGTTCACCATAAAATAAACTCGTTTTAAGGGCTATTGTGTCTAATTCTACTGGTGTAAAGAACGCTTTAGTTACAAAGAAATCTCTACACTTTGTTAACTGGCAATAATGAAAAGCGTAGTTGTTTATGCTCTAGTGATTCGGAAACACTACTACTTTTACAAACTACTCAAACACGTGTATCTTTATCCTCAAAAGATGTGCAAACTATAAATAAAATTATTTATCGACTATAAATGTGTCTATGGACAGTGGTGTAGAAAGTTTTACGAAATGTTATTGGATGTAAATATGAATATGGATCGGAAATCGTAGCTTCTTAGCGTGCCACTAATATTGCTCAAATCGTAGGTTTGAGTGATTTTCAAGCTACGCTTGGTTTTGCCATTCTTGGACAAATGTTTGTGGATTCTCTAAAGGCATCAAGCTTTCCTGTACTCCAAATACCTAATAGAGGTAGTTAAAGAAGTAGACGGTGGAAATTTTCAGTAATAACGGCTTCTAAAGGGTGTTTTTTTTTTCGAGGTATGGAACTTTAAGTTGGCATTACTTTTGAAGATGGCGACCGATTTGATAACTCGCATCCCCAGAGACGCCGTACGGTGCGTACAGAAGAAGCTATTGCTACTGTAGAGAGTAGCATTGAGGTAGACCCGAATGAGTCCATCCGCCATCGAGCACAAGAATTGGATCTGTATCCATCCACTTTATGGAAGATTTTGATGAAGGATCTTGGTTTGCGTGCTTACAAAATCCAACTCGTGCAAGAATTGAAGTCAAACGATCATCAAGCAAGGCGTAGATCCGTTGAATGGGCCTAAAACGACAACGTTGTTCCCGATTTTCATAAGCGAATTTTATGCGATGAAGCGCACTTCTGGTTGAATGGCTACGTCAACAAACAAAACTGCCGCAATCCTCAAGTCTATGTTGAAACACCGTTACATCCAGAAAAACTGACTGTTTTTATGCGCTTTATGGGCTGCTGGAATCATTGGTCCGTACTTCTTCAAAAACGATGATGGCCAGAACGTTGCAGTCAATGGTGATTGGTATAGAGCCATGATTAGTAACTTTTTCATTCCTGAATTGAACGATCATGATGTCCAGACGCTGTGGTTCCAACATATCACACAGCTCGTGCTACAATCGATTTATTGAAAGACAACTTTGGTGACCGCCTAATTTCACGTTTTGGAACTGTGAATTGGCCTCCAAGATCGTGTGATTTAACACCGCCAGACTATTTTCTGTGGGGCTATGTAAAGTCATTGGTCTATGCGGATAAGCCACAAACGCTTAGACCATTTGGAAGAAAACATTTGCCATGTTATTGCCGATATACGGAAAAAGTCATCGAAAATTGGACGTCCAGATTGGACTACATCCGATCCAGCCGTGACAGTCATATGCCAGAAAAAAAATTCATGTCAATCGAATAATCCATCGTGGTTTTTTGCAATTTAAAGTTCTATACCTAAAAAAAACACCCTATATATGATCAGTTATTTAAAATTCATGTAGAAGACAAAATAGTCTTAGAGCCAATTTCAATAACATTAAAATTTGATGGTGAGCTCGACCAATCAGGAAATACATTATTGAAATGCAATTTAATGAAACATGACAAAGGTCTCTAAATATCAGTGATTTCTAATAGAATTTTGGAAAATCTCAAAAAAGTGGTTGTATTATAGAAGAGGGTACCTCCTCAATCTAACAGTTTTTTTTTTTTATATCGAAACAGCCGCGCAGGCAGAAGCCTAAATGCCGGAACACCGCGGCTGCTATGATGATCCCAAAGAAATTTTGTTAATACGATTTTTGAACTGCCTAAGGTTAGTAGAACTGGGAAAAGCTTCCTCCCGTAGATTGTTCCACAATCTAGACACCCTCGGGACAAAGGAGCGGTCGTATCGGCCAGTTCTGGAGGTACGAAGTTTGACACGGTTAGGATGGGACGCCGAAGTCAGGCGGGTCTGTCTGGCAGGCACATCGTGCGGCGGCATCATGGAAGAGAGCTCTGAGGAGCAAAGCCCGTTGGTGTAGCGATAGAAGAGAGCTAGATCGCCGACGGCCCGCCGGTGCGAAAGAGTCCCGAGACTGTCTGTTAGAGAAGAGTCATCGATCAGTCGGACTGCCCTCCTCTGGACAGCATCGAGCATGGACAATGTAGTCGGGGCGGCAGCACCCCAAATGTGTGAGCAATACTCGAGGCTAGGCCTTATCTGGGCCTTGTATAGAGTGAGAAGGTCATGCGGAGAAAAGTACTTCTTAGCCCTAAACAAATAGCCTAGCTTTTTCCCAGCAGCTGCAGCTATTGAAGAGATGTGTTCGTGCCAGATCAGGTCCTCGGTGATCTGGACTCCGACCAGCCGAAATGAATGGCTCTTTGGTAGAACTCGACCGTCCATCGAAACTGTATGAGCGCTAGGATGCTTTTTGTTCGTCAAAGTACAGTACTGGGTTTTGGAAGCATTGAACTGTACAAGATTGTTGCGTCCCCAAGCAGTGATAGCCTCCAGGTCTCTTGTCAGAGAAGAAGTCGTCGCTAGTCTTCTTTTTTCCAGCTCAGCGGCAGATATCGGCTTGTCACTTTGAATTCCTGCATGTAGAGTGCTGTCATCAGCGAAGCTGTGGATTGGGTTGATCGTGCAGGAAAGGAGGTCGTTGATATGTAAGAGAAACAGTGTTGGAGCCAAGGCCGATCCCTGGGGAACACCCGCGTTGACGTTGTGGGATGAAGAGGAGAATCCGTCAATTACGACGGATATCTTGCGGCCAGAGATAAAGTCAGCCACCCATCTGCAAAGCTTTTCTGGGAGGCCATAGGATGGAAGTTTGCTTAAGAGGGCAGCGTGCCACGGCTGATCGAACGCTTTCGTGATGTCAAGAGCAACGACATGAGCCTCACCATGAGACTGGATGAGTTTACTCCACAGTTGCGTGACGTAAGCTAGAAGGTCCCCTGTGGATCGTTGGTGCCGGAAACCGTACTGCCTGTCGCTAATCAAGCTGTGACGTTCGAGGTAGTCTAGAAGCTCGCGATTTATGCACCTCTCCATCACTTTACTTATAACAGAAAGCAGAGCTATAGGCCTGTAATTGTAAGGGTCGGTTTTAGATCCTTTTTTTGGGATGGGCTGTACATGAGCAAATTTCCAGTTTTCTGGGAAGGTGCCGGATTCATAAGATATCTGGAAGAGACGCGAAAGAACTGGAGCAAGCTCCGCTGCACATCTCTTCAGTACAATGGCAGGAATCAAGTCCGGACCAGAAGCTTTGTTGATGTCGAGCGACAAGAGCACTCGTCTTACGGTCTTATGCCTGAATGTTACCTCCCGCATAGTGTGGGGAACCCTTTGGATTGACGGCACTTGGGCGTTGGTGAGGACGTCCATGGTGGAGTTGGCAGCAAAGATCTTGGCTAGCACTTCCGCCTTGGCCTTTGAGTCGAATACAATAGTTCCATCCTGACACGTAAGTGGTGGAAGGCTACTGTGTGAGAAGTTCTTTTCAATCTGCTTGGCCAGCGTCCAGAAAGACCGACTGCCATTGCGCTGCGACATTACCCTGTGCCTAACTTTTATATCATGCTGGTTTTTGGCATTGCGAACCGCTTCGTTATATTTGTTTCTGGACTCGACGTCGGCTTGTCTGTTCTCTACAGTGGGGTTTTGTAAGTAGGTTCTGTGGGACTTGATCTTCTGCTGGCACAGTGTGTTCTTGGGCAATAAAAACAGGATAACTCGCATAGAATTAGCTGTTTGTCTGAAATATTTTGATGCTAACCTGTCATCGCATAGTTTGACAGCTTATATTTGTATTACCTACTTGACATCACTTTTTGAGTCCAGCCCTGAATATTATGTGCGTTATTTAGCTTTTTGTGCATTTCCTATTGGAAATGCAAATTAATTAGCCTCTATATTTTTCATTATTTGCTAGCGTAACAGTGATTCCAGTTTTGGCTCATTCCATAAATGGAATATTTTAAATCCGGCAAATATTTTGTTGTATCGCCTATAATCATTTTGCGCTAAATTTTAATGCAGCTGGTTCCAACATTATTTTTAATTTATACCTTAACTCCAACGACAAAAAATTATAGTGTGTGCTTGTTTCTACAATAGTCTAAGTTTCGTCAGCACACATGGACAAGTCGATAGTGAAGATAAAGCTTATCAAGCTTTACGATAAGAAGTTTCAAATATGTCATATGGCTTATGATGTCACGTGCCAAAATCATGTAACCTTTTTTTCACTATTTTGATAACTTACTAGTAATTTGAATTTCTCTTTATGAATGGTATAGTGCCCATTCCTAGGCCAAACCCTTTTCGATAATTATTTTCTTCTGGTAAATTTCATGGTTTATTGATTTTATAATTTCACACGTATTATATCTTTCTTTCTCAATGATTCAGTATTGTGTTGAAAAAAAAACTGGGTTTTCTCCATTGTTTGGTTTCCTATCGAACGTATCTCCTTCAAGGCCGCTCATTGATCCTTCCTTTGTAAAGTTAGGTGTTTCGTATCAGTCACTTTCCTCCTGAGATTGTGGTGTGAGCGCCATTTGTTTAACCTCAATATTCTGGGATATTAGGTGCCGAATACCAGTTTGTGGAGCAGTACCCCTTTATATAGTACGTTTAGTTGTTTTAGTTTGGGTGCTACCCCGTCCATTTTCTAATGGGATTTTAATCTTCAGCGGTAAGTCTTGCCTTCTTATACCACCGGACCACGTGCAATAATGCATGTCCTGAAGAAGTTTGTTTAATATCTGCTTCCTTTTAGTGGGAAGGCATCACGGAGGACCACTACACACTCCTCCAGCTTTGTAAGCAAAGAAAAGGGTACATGATTTTGGCACGTGATAATGAATATGTACTGGCCGAAGTTATGGCCGTTAGATTCAAAAACGCAAGCTTGTTAACTTCTTGTCTTCTACTGTGCCCAATTTGTCGTTCTTACAAATGGCGTAGAAACGTCAAGAGAAACTGTCTGAATACACTCGTGAAAGATCAGCATCTCGAAGGCAGCCACCGTAAACTAGCACATCACATAGACAGGATCATTATTGCAATAGTAATATGTTTAACTCTGTTTAACTATTTAATTGGGGAGGGACTAGTGGTTAACAATAAAGGCGCTGAGGAAAGAGGTACTTGACTTGACAATTAGTACTAATTATCTAAGCAGTAAGATCAAAGATTGGCGGGTAACGTCGGAAACCTCGTGTTCTGATCACCGACATATTCGCTTTGAGATTGCAACGGGTGTAAGACCCATGGTATACTACAGGATTGTGAGGAATACGGACTGGGATGGACATAAAACGACCCTGAAGGAACACCTGCCTTTCTGTAGTAAGACCATGACAAATAAAGATCAACTGGACTTCATGGCGGATCGGGTGATGCAGGCCATAAGTTCAGCCTATCAGGAAAACGGTCTCCTCAAGGCGAAAAAAGACAACCAGAGTACGCCTTGGTGGAATAACAGTCTTAATAAGAAAAGGATAGGGTTCGGAAACTCTTCAACCGGGCCATAATCTGGTGAGTGGGACCAGTATAGCAGGGCCTATACTGACTATAATAAAGCGGTCCGCAAAGCCAAAACTGAGTCATGGGAAAGGTTCTGCGAGAGCATATCAGATACACCGAGCAGTGCTAGGGTCTACAAGATCCTCTCCAAGGATTGTGGAGAGGAGCTGGGGTCGATCAAGCGACCAGACGGTACGTTCACACAGTCCAGGGGGAAATTTCCGAATACGATAGTTTGGCCTTTTTTCTTATCGCCCACATTGGGTGCTACCTTTCGGCATAACCATTTGCTCTGGTGTAGAAAAAAAATAAAATCAGGTGGTCTTTAGTGACGAAACCCCCCTCACAGACTTTAGCAGCCCTTACGATGTTGCAGTAGCCTGGAATGATATACCCCAACAGGATATCAACCACCTGATCAGCACGATGCCCATTCGTGTTAATGAGTGTATAAGAAATCGTGGATCCTCAACACAGTATTGAACCAGCTGCTCCAATCATTGTCGAGTCAAGCTGAAAATTTAATCATTTTACTAGTGAGGGACACTGAACATATACTAAGTGACATATAAATCCGAACACCCAGTTTAAATGGTTTTATTTTAATAAAATTTTGTATAAGTACTTACTACTATAATAAGTAAATGATAAAAATTTCAAAATGATTGCACTGCTTTAAAGCCCTTTGACCTTTAATAATGTGTGGATGCACCCTGATGTGCTACGCATTCTCCAACGCGCCTAGGCATGCTTCTGATCAGTTGGTCAATGTCCTCCTGTGGTATCTCATTCCAGGCAACCACCAACTCCTCTCGAAGTGCTTCTAGCGTCTGAGGAGGACGTTGCAAATTGAGCAATCTCCTACCCATCATATCCCACACGTGCTCAATTGGGGATAAGTCGGGAGATCTTGGTGGCCATGGTAACAATGTGACATCATTATGTTGAAAGAAGTCTATTGTGACTCTTGCAACATGTGGTCGGGCATTATCTTGTTGGAAAGTTGGATCTGCCAGGGTGTCAAGATAGGGTAAAAGGTGGTATTCTAGAACTTCGTGGATATAACGCTGCGCGTTCATGTTACCTCTGATGAAGATTAAAGGTGACCTGGAACCATAAGCTGTAGCACCCCAAACCATAACTCCAACAGTGTGATGAACACGTCTTTCAACAAAAAACTGTGGATTCCTCCTTTCACCACGTCGCCTTCTAACCCTGGCACGACCATCGTGCATGCCTAAACAAAATCGAGACTCGTCACTAAAGACAATACTGTTCCATTCCTGATCCCAGAGTGACCGTTGTCTGCACCACTCAAGGCGATTACGTCGGTGTTCTCGAGTTAAAGGGAGGACCCAGTGTGGCCGGTATGAAAACAAGCCAAAACTTCTCATTCGTCGGTAAACACTTCGCATGCCAATAGGTCTTCCGTGTTCTGCAAATCATTCATTTGCAATGGACCTGGTACTGGAGAAACGGTCCATTAAGGCCAATAATCTTAGGCGGCGATCTTCACGGTCTGTTGTTCTACGGCGGCGTCCAGTGCCCCTTGCTCTTTACGTACGGTCTTCTCGAAGCCATGCCTGACAACACCTAACCACAGTGTCTACACTTCTTTGCACTCTAACTGCAATTGCCCGAAAAGAAAGTCCAGCTTCCCGAAGTCCCACTATACGGCCCCTATCAAACTCACTAAGTTGACGAAATCGTACAGGTCTCCGTACTCTAGGCATCGTAACCGATCGTAAAGGATGTCAAGAACCAAAATCCGCCAACGTTGATTCTTTACTGCGGCTGAAATATTCATTTTTAGAGCGTTAGTGAATTAAAAAAAAAAGCAGTATAAAAACCGGAATGTCCAACTGATAAGGCACTTAGTATATATGCCAAGAATTATGAAAATCGGATAAACATACGTAGGTGTTTACTTTTTCTTGTCGCTCAGTATATGATGGGAAAACAGTCTTTACCTCATCCTCCATAAAAGTATCAAACGCATCCATTATTTCAGAAAGATGGAATATCATAAACATATCAAAAAATATAATAAATTGAAATACGAATTTCCACTCGACTGCATCAACTGCAAAAAGGTGATAAACAAAATTCTGACACGTTTAATTTTAATACTGACAAAACCAGCAGAATTATTTAAAAACCTTTGATAGACAAGCAATATTAATGTTTTTATTGAGTTAATTAGCATTTGGAAATGTCAGCTTGACGTACGTATTGTGTATTTTAGACCTATAGGCGTGTCATTGAATTTTTTCAAAGGGGCAGCGAAATATGCTAAGTGGAAAAAGAACACCCAGTAATAATGGATTCATTACGAAGATTTTCTAGGTATGTTTGTAGGTTATGAAAAAAAACGATAAGTTCTTCAACATATCGAGTTTGTTCTTAAAAAAAGTAAGTACAATTCGCATTTGATCATCGAACAATACGTTGTGAAGCTGATTCAATCATTATGTCTAGAGTTAGAAGAAAAGAAAATTTTCAACAGCCTAGTGAGTTTGATGTGGGTCGAATAGTAGGCTTGTATGAGGCTAGTTGGTTTTTTAGAGAAATAGCCACCATATTGCACAGAAGTCTTAGTACGGTGGTGTTTTGTTGTCGGACATGGAATCAGGAAGGCCAGACACGAAGAGTTAGGGGTACAGAAAAACGGCTCCATACCAAGCTCGCCCACTTCTCGCCCACAAGGTCAATTGCGGACCACTGGTTTGGAGAGCATGGAAAGCCTGTTACAATTTAAATTGTTTATCACCGGATCAACAGTTTTGGATTTTTGGAACTATAATAGAAACAATTATAATTAGGAAGGGCATCACATACATATGTAAAGGCACTATGAACATAACACTAGACATACGAGCCCCTTCCCACGTCAGTTGGCCCAACTATTGAAATCTTAGTTTTTTTCTTATCAAACACAAATAATAAAAATGTAGCAGGGTGTTATAGGTTTAAAATATTAACAATGAATATTTAGATAATATATAGTAGAAAACACCAACTTTATCACTCCCCAATCAAATTTGCTGCACAAAAATAACACATGTTGCAATATCAACCTATTTTCAGTTCAATGCAAAATAAGTCTATAACGCATAGGTGGCTGTGAAAAATAAAAGCCATGACAATTGTTTTTATTAATCACAGCTGTCAGAATACGTTTAAAATAGTTTTGGGGTTAAGGTTTTCAAAATGGGTAGAGGAAAGGTTATTAGTGAGAAAATTCAATTAGCGAGAATTAAATTTTCTAATTCTGGGAAATCAAACTCAGAAATTGCAACTTTGTTAGACTTATCGCGGTACAGTGTGAGAAATATTGTTAGAAGATATAACGTAACTGGTTCAGATAATATTAAGCCACGATATGTGAAAAAAAGTAATATCACAAATGCCGACCGAAGAGCATTAAGAAGAATAATCGTGGAAAAACAGGCGTGCCAATTATTTACAATTAAGTGCTCTGTGGAGTGACGCTGTTCGAAGGAGAATTTCGAGGTCCACAACTCATAGAGAGTCCCACAAACTGGGATTTAGCACTTGCAAGGTAAGTTTTCTTATAAAAAAGTGAAGTAAAAACCCTAAAGTTGCACAACTTGTTTATAGGCCAAAGAAAAGCCACTATTAACTCCACTGCAAAAGAGAAATCGGCTTAGATGGGCTAAAGAACATAGACAATGGACACCTCAAGAATGGTGTGCAATACAATGGAGTGATGAGGCCCGATTCGAAGTTTGTGTTGGTGACAGTCGCAGTAGAGTTATTCGCAAAGAAATGAAGCATTCCATGTTGACTATCTGAAGAGAAAAGTGAAATTTCCAGCCTACATTATGGTCTGGGGCAGTATGTCATCAAAAGGAGTAGGAAAACTTCATTTTATTGCTGGAAATGTGGAAAAAACTATAAAATAGATGGAAGAAAATAGTGTACCACTTTTGAAATGGGTTTCTAGCAGTCCAGATCTGTCACCTATTGAAACTTTGTGGCGCGAGATGAAAAAGGTTCTACGACAACATCCTGCTCGTACAATCACCGAACTAAGACAAAAGCTTCAAGAAATATGGGATTGTATTACACCAAATTTTTGCCAAAACTTGGTTAACACTATGCCCCAAAGAATTTCAGCCGTAATAAAAAATAAAGGTGATGTTACCCAATGGTAATCTTTCAATTGTTGCTTTGTTAACTTCGTGCATTTATTCGCACATTGTTTATTTGTTCAGACGTTCTATTAGTTATAGGTCTAAGTGATTTCAAATATGTATTTTTTACGACTAGACTGTATCTAAAATGTTTTTGAGAAAATAAATTGTTTTAGAAGTAAACAGTTTCGTCATGTTTAGTTTATAAAGACATATTTTGGTACAAATCTTGAAGTGGGCCAACTGAAGTGGGAAGGGGCTCGTACTACAATACAAGTACATAATTACACTACGTCTGATCACTGATTAAATAAATTATCCATTGTTTGCTGTAGTTGGTTCAAAATGAATTGTTGAGTGGCGCCAAGTTGTTGATATGTATGTTTGAAGGAAGCGTGTTGTACAGCTTGGGAGTAATATATACATAGGAACGTTGCCCGACGCACTTTTGGAAAAAAGGCACGACGTGGCGATGTTTTTACCGTACAGGGCTGTGGTCGCCAACCCGTCGATCGCGAGCTACCGGTAGCTCGCAAAGGCAATTCTGGTGGCTCCCAACATATTTTAAAAAGGTGTAAAAATCATAGAAGCTTCCGTAAGTTTTGTAAATAATAAACACAAGCAGCGGCAACACTGCAGTGAGCGATCTGTTCGAGAACGATCTCGATTATTTTGAACTGAATAAATACCCAAGGCGCAGAGACAGTGCGCTCAGTTTAAAACTGAACGCCGCTAAGTTCAGCGGTTGGGTTAGAGTTGGCCTGCAATTAAAAACATTACGAGCAGTAGTAAGAAGATGAAGTCATAACATTTCCATTCGGAATGGGAAAAACAATATTTCTTTACAGAAGTTAAAGGTAAAATGTGTGTTTGTTATGTAATATATCTGTTTCCGTTGCTAAAAAAATGGAATAACCAGAGGCACTATAAAACTGTACAGTCAAATTTTGAATCATCATCCCAATTACGTTCTGCAACTAGAACGGAAAAACTGGAACAATTAAAAAATCAGTGAATTGGCAACAGACAATGTTTGCAAAAACAATCGACTAAAGTAAGGCTGCAACTGAAGCATCATACCGGGTGTCCCAGATAATTAATACACAAAAGAAGAAACCTCATGATATAGTTTTACAATTAAGAAATGACGTCGATAACTGTGCTTATTTTTCACTGCAGCTGGATGAATCTACAAATAATAATAATAATAATAATAATAATAATAATAATAATAATAATAAATCTTTATTTATAAATTTATTATTTTCATGGTTGTGAACCAATGTAAATACATGTAATTAACATATATATATATATATATATATATATATAGGTGAAAAATTAAAGCTTCCGCCTTTTGTTGGGTACTTCGACAAAATTTAAGCAAAGAGGACTCTTTATACTTTTTTTAATTCTCTCTAGCTTTCAATGGACTTTGCCATCATCATCAGGAGAGTAGTATGTGAGGATGTTGCTAATTGTTGTTTACGTATAGGATGAGGGAAACGTCCAGTAACATGGTGAGAGCTGGATAGATTGTACAGTAGTCAAACTTATATAAAATATGACAAGAACAAGTTAAAAACAGATTAAAAATTATTTAAAAAATTAAAGCATTACATCGTGAAGCCACTTGATGATTGCACAAATTAGTGGTCATGGAATGATGACATAATCTAAAAATATAAACAGATTCAGCAACACGTCAAATAAAATTTTGTGGCGGTTACTAATCTAAACTACAAACTAGTACTTAATTACTACTACGAGTCATTTTTGATAGCAAATGCTGCTTGACACAAACTTTAAATTTAGTTTGAGATAAATTTTTGAATGCATCAGGTTATACAGTTTGACACAATTATACCTAAAAGAGCGAGTAAATAAAGCCGTACGGTGCCGTGGAATATCTAATAATTTGCCATACCTGAGCATGCGATCTCTAACAGATTGCCTGAAAACAATTTTTTTTAAGAGGTATTCGGGAGTTCCCAAATTATGAATGAACTTCAAGATAAGATACTTGTAAGAGCTATTAATATCTAACCATTTTAAACTACGAATACAGTGTGAAACATGGTCATATTTTCTTAAACCGTAGATGAGGCGACAGCACGAATTTTGAATCAGTTGAAGTCTGCGAATTGAGACTTGATCTAAGTAAGGATAGAAAACTAAACTTTGAGAGAACTAGGCTTTCACAAAGATGTTTTTTCAATTTGAAATTGATGAAATGCCTATTAACAAACAATGTTTTTAGTACATCAAAGCAGTTTCTTACTAATTTAGATATATGCTCACGAAAACGTAAATCCTTGTCAAGTAAGACACCCAAATTTTTTGCAAGATCCTCATAAACTAAAGAAGTGTCATTAATCCGTACTGTCGTGTTATTTCTGATATTAATGATTTTGTTTTTTTGTGCAAAGAGAACAGCTTTAGATTTAGAGGCATTTATCGTTAAGGAGCTAAGCTTGGAAAAACTAACAATAGTGGCTAAGTCACAATTCAATTCGTCAACAGCTGCTACACAGTCATCTGGATCAAAAGTTTTACAAATTTGTGTATCATCCGCAAAAATCATCACTTTAGAGGAGCGTATCAGTTTACACATGTCTGATATGTAATTGGAGAACAATAGCGGTCCTAAAACAGAGCCTTGAGGGACCCCTGATATCACATTCTTATATGTCGAATATGAGTTGTCCAAATGTACCCTTTGCATACGATTCATGAGATAACTAGTAATGAACTTGATAGATGCCTGAGAAAATCCAATATATTTGCATTTTGAGATCAAAAGTGAATGATTGATAGTGTCAAAAGCCTTGGAGAAGTCAAGCAGTACAAGAGCCGCTGCTTGACCCCGATCCAAAGCCTCAACAATATCATCAGTCACCTTAAGCAGGGCAGTGGTGGTGCTATTCCCTACTTTGAAGCCAGACTGGGTTTTTGGAATTATGTTATTCTCAGAGCAGTACTCTTTCAATTGATCATGTATGGTATATCTGAAGTCACTTGAAATAGCATAAAAACCTTTGGTCGGCGCGTCCTTTGTAATTTCATGACGTATCATAGGCGTGCGGATTTACAGGAGCAGCCCAGACCAACTCAATCGGGTTAAAAATGCAGTAATAGGGAGGTAGACGTAATACTTCATGGCCATTTTGCTGAAGCAGATTGTCAACAACATACTCTTTTTCAAATTTTTGTCTTTTAATAAGATCCAATAATATGGCTTTGGTTGATTTTTGTGGTATTTCCATTCCCTTATCCTTCATAAAATCAATAATGTCTTGTTTTTTGTGCCTGTATTCGGAATTTTGTTTTTCTGTCGGGAATGGTATGGCGCATTGTCCATAATAATCACTGAATTTGGGGAAATGTTTGGTATTAACTGCTGCTCTATCCACTTTTCAAATAAGTCGGAGGTCATGTGCTCATGATAGTCGGCACATGATTCTTTGATATTTTTGGCAGATAACAGCAAGGCATTAGGTATAAATTCATTTTCACTGCCAGCATGGAGAATAATGATTCGTTTTCCACGGTTGCATGGTGCATTTAAAATGCACTTGTTGCTGTCGTCAACCCAGCCGTACTGCAAAACATCATGGGTATCATACCACGTTTCATCCAGGTAAATCAGATTTCTTTTCTGCTCTCTATAGATTTTAACTTTGTGCAAAAATTCTTGGCGCAATTCAACGATTCGAGACGACTCCATAATCACCATTCTTTTATCTAATTTCTGTATTGAAAACCACACAGTTTTACAATACAGTGCAGTGAGTCTAAGCATTTGTAATTATAAAAATCTTCAGGATAATCTTTTAATTTATCCCGTGTCATTTCCCACGTGGGCACCAAATTTTCTTTATAAAACCCGTATATTATACGACGAATATCTTCCTGAAAACCCACGTCTAATCTTTTTAATTTTTGCCCTATCCGCTTTCTGTGGAAGGAATGGTTGACTACATCTTCCCCTTTTATAACCCGATAAATGGTAGACCGACTGATTTTTGTCAGGATACAAATTCTGTTTAAAATTTGATTTTGCGAGGAATCTGGATTTTCGTTTTTCAGACAATCATACATATTTAGGATTACTCTTTGGGTCTGTTCCTCTAAATCTTTATGAAAGAATTCTGCCTGCACAGGTTCATCAACCATCTCCTCGTGGCTTGGACCATTTTCCCAAGGTCTCCAAAGAGCCATATTTAGGACACACAAGAACAATCAACACAACAATTAAATCAACAAGTAAACTGAGTATTCAAAAGTCAAAAACACACAAACTAATAAAATCTATGAAAAAACACGGACAGACTAAAGAAAACACGTTTATTCACCGCTACACGGCACTGGCTAAACTGTTTCAATTTTCAGTAGCCACCTGCACTTGTTCCGAGCTCTGAAATACACGCTTTCTCATTGGCTATGTCCACGCATAGGCGTGCTTTACTCCACGTGGACCGGTGAAACTGACTTTGATCTTATACGGGGGATATTTGCTTCGAAATTTGGCGATTTTTGCAGCAACAGAGCGTGTTAAATATAGATATATAAAACGCACCCGGTATTTCACAGTGTTTCAAGTGACTTCAGATAAAGTATACTATCCTTTCCAATATTTTTGATAGAATCGGAAGTAAACTTATTGGGCGCAAGTCGGAATAAGCTGAAGGGTTATTAGTTTTTGCCAAGGGAACAATTACTGCTTGCTTCCATGCAGAGGGAAAATAGTGAAGTTCTAAACAAGAATTAATGAAATACGTTAAATATTTGCCAATCACAGGAAGCCACAGTTTTATCATATTAGGCGTAATACCATCAAATGTCGTTGACACCTCTTAGGCCGTGTTTTTCAGGATGGTTTTTAGTGATTTTACGATTAAAGAAGATCTTTTGAAGTTTATTTCACTAAAAGGATAGACTACTGGGCAGGACTTGTTTTCTTTTTTTTTAAATATTATTTCTTCTGATAAAATTCCAATATTAAAAATGGTAGGCTTGACAACCCATGGCGACCCACCATAGTGGGGTTATGTCGATGGAAGTTTTCCACAATTTCTCTGTTACCATTGCATTATCCATTAGCAAGCATTATGTGGACATTTTCTAAAACCAAACAACGTTATGAAATTGGTTTTAAAAATTGTGAGCTCAAGTGTTACAAAGAAGATTACTCAAAACCGTGTCCTATGAAATTGACTGTCAATACGGGGAACTACTTCTTCAATTTGTCCGATGGTTAAGTAGAGGTCGAGTGATGAAACGTTTTAATGATATATCTGCCATAGTTTAATTTGATGAACCAATTCCGGAACTGGAAAATTGAATCTGGCTGAGAGAGTTTGGTTTTCAAATGAACTGTCAAAAGTATGCCATTTATAGTCATGGATTCGTTCACAACACAACAACGCATTTTGGTTATCCAAACTTATTACGAAAACGATCGAAATATAAAAAATACTTTTCGCAAACTTCGCGCTAGTTTTGGCCGACATGGACGCCCTACAGTGCCTGGAATTCGTTGGATTGTAAATCGTTTTGAGGAAACTGGTTCAGCTCAAGGTCGTAGACCATACCAACATGCTCGTCCAGCTCTTACTTGTGAAAACATAGCCGCAGTGAGTGAAAGTGTACGAGAAGATCCAACCACCTCGACTAGGTACCGTTCGCAACAATTGGGAATTATTGAGACCATTTTACGCCGGATTTTACACAATGATTTACACCTCCATCCATACAAAATCCAACTAACACAAGAATTGAAGCCGGCAGACCATCAACAGCCGCGTGATTTCGTTAATTGGATGCTGGAAAGAGAAGACGGATTTTCGGCCAAAGTGCCCTTTTCTGATGAGGCTCATTTTCACCTCAATGGGTACATAAATAAGCAAAATTGTAGATTCTGGGGGGCTGAAAATCCACACCAATATCATGAACAACCTTTCCATCATGAAAAAGTGACTGTTTGGTACGGATTATGGGCTGGTGGCATCGTTGGACCATTATTCTTTAAAGATGTCGAAGAAAAGGTCATTACAAGTCGTTTACAAGGAACGTTATCGCGGCATGTTAACAGACTTTTTGTGGCCACAATTGGATCGTATTGGTGCCCACGATCTTTGGTTTCATCAAGACGGAGCAACGGCTCACACATCTCGCCAAACAATTGCCTTATTGCACACGAAATTTCAAGACCGCATAATTTCACGAAATTCAGATGTCAGTTGGCCCCCGAGATCGTGCGATTTGACCACCTCTTGACTATTTTCTTTGGGGATTTTTGGAAGGAAAAGTATATGCGAATGGTCAAGTCCTAAAGCGCAATATTCGGACTGAAATTGCGGCCATAGACCCGATTATTCTAGGAAAAGTTATTGAACATTTTTATGTACGGATCTTGGTCTGAAAACGAAGCCGCGGTGGTCACATGACTGATGTTATTTTTCATATATAAATGGCATAAACCAACCATCATTTATCAATAAAAAATTCAATTCCACCTCGTAAAAAGCGTGTTGACTTTTCAAATAGAAAAAAGTAATAGGTGGCGCACCCTGTACTATGCCATACACATATCGCCTGGGATGAGACACCCCAAATTGAAATGAATCATCTGATTAGGAGTTTGCCCAGACATGTTTCTGAGTACAACATGTGTTTTTCGATGCAGAAAATCAATACTTGTTTTCAACATAAGGGCATTTATTAAATCTGAACACGCTGAAATATTCGAAAATAAACGTGTTATGATATAATGTTACTAGTTACTAAAAATAAATTAATTTCAATATGAAAGAATACTAGGGTTTGCATTTATATGAAACAGATATGTGACACTCTGGTATTACAAGTTCACCGTGGCGTGTTGACAAGGGTAAATGAGAAAGGTTTATTTAAAATTATATATTTTATACAGAGTGCTTAAAAAAATAATGCCAATATTTTCACAGCAGAAGGTACGCCTAAAAATAACTCGGATGGATTCTAGAATATACATCCGCAAATTATACTAAGTGACATATAAATCCGAACACCCAGTTTAAATGGTTTTATTTTAATAAAAGTTGGTGAATGTATTTATCTTACCGTAACTAACAAGTGAAAAAATTTTCAGCCTTATCAGTTGGACATTCCGGTTTTTATAATGCTTTTTTTTAATTCACTAACGCTCTAAAAATGAATATTTCAGCCGCAGTAAAGAATCAACGTTGGCGGATTTTGGTTCTTGACATCCTTTACGGTCGGTTACGATGCCTAGAGTACGGAGACCTGTACGATTTCGTCAACTTAGTGAGTTTGATAGTTGCCGTATAGTAGGACTTCGGGAAGCTGGACTTTCTTTTCGGGAAATTGCAGTTAGAGTGCAAAGAAGTGTAGACACTGTGGTTAGGTGTTGTCAGGCATGGCTTCGAGAAGGCCGTACGCAAAGAGCAAGGGGCACTGGACGCCGCCGTAGAACAACAGACCGTGAAGATCGCCGCCTAAGATTATTGGCCTTAAGGGACCGTTTCTCCACTACCAGGTCCATTGCAAATGAATGGTTTGCAGAACACGGAAGACCTATTGGCATGCGAAGTGTTTACCGACGAATGAGAAGTTTTGGCTTGTTTTCATACCGGCCACACTGGGTCCTCCCTTTAACTCGAGAACACCGACGTAATCGCCTTGAGTGGTGCAGACAACGGTCACTCTGGGATCAGGAATGGAACAGTATTGTCTTTAGTGACGAGTCTCGATTTTGTTTAGGCATGCACGATGGTCGTGCCAGGGTTAGAAGGCGACGTGGTGAAAGGAGGAATCCACAGTTTTTTGTTGAAAGACATGTTCATCACACTGTTGGAGTTATGGTTTGGGGTGCTATAGCTTATGGTTCCAGGTCACCTTTAATCTTCATCAGAGGTAACATGAACGCGCAGCCTTATATCCACGAAGTTCTAGAACCCCATCTTTTACCCTATCTTGACACCCTGGCAGATCCAACTTTCCAACAAGACAATGCCCGACCACATGTTGCAAGAGTCATTGTTACCATGGCCACCAAGATCTCCCGACTTATCCCCAATTGAGCACGTGTGGGATATGATGGATAGGAGATTGCTCAATTTGCAACGTCCTCCTCAGACTCTAGAAGCACTTCGAGAGGAGTTGGTGGTTGCCTGGAATGAGGACATTGACCACCTGATCATAAGCATGCCTAGGCGCGTTGGAGAATGCGTAGCACATCAGGGTGCATCCACACATTATTAAAGGTCAAAGGACTTTGAAGCAGTGCAATCATTTTGAAATTTTTATCATTTACTTATTATGCTTCATTAAGTACTTATATAAAATTTTATTAAAATAAAACCATTTATACTGGGTGTTCGGATTTATATGTCACTTAGTATATATATTTAGTTTTTGAAAATTGCGTGAACTTAAGAACTCTTGTTTTCCAAACAGAAAAGGTTCTTTGTTATGAGATACGTGAATGCGTGGAAACCGATAATACCGTTTATTTGACAATATTTGTGTAACTTTTAGTGCTGGTTGACGGCTGCTGTTGTCAGGATGAGTAAAAGGAAACAATACCATCGATTGGTTCCTTTCCAAACAAAACAAACTGTCTGATCCACCGGCACAAGAATTACCGGAAAAACTGATGATTATCCTACAATTCAACCTGAGCCTTCCACTTCAAAATTTCTTGATGTTGCACCGCATGCTGAACCAAGTGTTGAACCATCGGGTGCGAAACCTAAATGATCCAATTTTGTTGATGTTGCGCCATATGTAAATTTCAGCGGCAATTTGTCTTCCCATGAAAAATATACCTTATTAAGGTGTCAATAATCCCTAATGAGTCTTTCAAATATCCCTATTCCACACACTTGAAAAATAATAAAGAAATGAAGTGCTACTTATCAAAAAAACACTTTGAGAAATTGCCTTGGCTGTCATATTCAGAGGAACTACAAGGGCTTTTCTGTAAATATTGCATAGTTTTTGCAAAATTAGGAGGGGTACATAAACCAATTACATTAGTAAAACTTGTGACCGTACCACTACGGAAATTTTCGAAATTGTATGGAAAAACCGGTGATTGTGAGACTCATGAGAACTCAATATATCATACAGAAGCAGTTTCAGATGCTACAAACTTTTTAAAGGTTTACGAAAATCCAGAGAATGACATAAGAAATATGTATAATAGGTTCAGAGCGAATTAAGCAAGTATCAGAAAATCGGCAAAGATTGACTCCTATAATCCGAGTAGAATCTATAATTTTTTTAGGACGCCAAAATATACCACTTAGAGGGTATAGAGATAGGGGACGACTTTTTTCTAATGACAGCAGGAATGACGAGGATGTCCTTAATAATGAAGGGAATTTTAGAGAACTAATACGGTTTAGAGTCAAGAGCGGCGACAATTTATTGAAAAAAAACTTAGAGAACTCAAAAGCGCATGCTACGTACATAAGTAGTCACATCCAAAATGAAATTATAGGATGTTGTGGCGAAGAAATCTTGGATATAGTTTTAAGTCGCATCAGGTAAAGTCAGTATTACAGTATTATATTTGACGAAACTAAAAACATTACATATATATATATATATATATATATATATATATCCCTGTCAATGATCCACCTTTGCCTGCCAGTTATTCTCCATCACATCGTCCACATCTTCAACGACTGTTTGGAAAAAGGCTACTTTCCAAACACATGGAAACAAGCTCTAATTATTCCAATTCCTAAAAAAATGAAACCCACTGAGTATAATGATCTCAGACCTATCAGTTTATTACCAATTTTATCCAAAATTTTAGAAAAAATTATAAAGTTCCAATTGACCGCTTACCTAGAAAAATTCTTTATACTTCCCGACACTCAATCCGGATTTAGAAAAAATTATAGTACAACATCTGCCCTACTTAATCTGCAAGACAATATTTTAAGTGCCTTAGATAAGAAAATGGCACTAGCCTTAATCTCTATAGACTATTCGAAAGCCTTTGACAGCATCAATCATAAATTATTACTTGCTAAATTAAATTACATAGGTCTTGACAGTGTATCCCTTTCATTTTTCGACAGTTACCTTCATCAAAGAACTCAGTGTGTTTTTCTCAATCAAGAAATGTCTCAAGTGACAATAATTCCCTCAGGCGTACCTCAGGGCTCTGTATTGGGGCCGCTTCTGTTCCTCATATATACGTTCGACTTAAGCAAAAGTATTGATAATTCTCATGTCCAGTCATTTGCAGACGATACGCAATTGCTTCATTATTTTAACCCAGATAATGTCAATAATACTACTCAAATTTTACAAAACGATGTTAATAAATTAATTAAATACTCTTTAGATCACAATCTACTTATTAATCCACAAAAATCTAAAATGTTATTATTTTGCGCACAAAGAAAAACATACAATGTAACACAGCTCTTGAACATTCAGATAAATAACCAAATCTTGCAATTTTGTGATTTTGCAAAAATTCTTGGTATTGTTTTTGATACAAAATTAAGGTTTATTGAACATGTTAAAAGTCTATATCAGAAAACCTACCTACGGCTGCGCACTCTTATAGCAAACAGGTATTTACTAAATTTTAAGATGCGTAAAAAACTATGTGAAGCATTGGTCTTATCTATACTAAATTATTGTAATATCGTATACTATACTTGTTTAGACAATTTCACTAAAAACGTTATTCAAGTTATTCAAAACAATTGTATACGATTCATTTTTGGCTTACGTAAATTTGATCAAGTAACAGCGAAATATCCCGTTCTAAACTGGTTAAAAATTAATGACATGGTCAAGTGTCACTATTCAGTTTTTGTTCACAAATTGCGGCTCACGTCTCAACCTAATTACTTGAAGGGAAAAATTTCATTTAATAATGATGTTCACTGTAGAACTCTCAGAGAAAATAATATTAGAATACCCCTGCATACGTCTACACTTTTTAAACGCAGTTTTTCTTACAATGTTGCTATTATTTATAATGACCTTTCTAAAGTATATAAAGAATTTTCATTACCTGTCTTTCGACAAAAAGTTAAAACATTATTACTCAACCCTCCACACATATAATTTACGTAATCATTCATTTCTTTTTATTCCATCTTTAATTCAGATTAATAATTTTTTGGTGCATTTGGGTTTGGAAAGTATGCCTTTTTCTCTTTTTTTAAATTTTACTTTCGATGTAATGAACCAAATCTGTTTGTGAATAGTGTATTCTTTTGAACATCTGCTAGAGACTATATGGTTAAGTGTAAGAGTAGCAGCATGCTAAACTTCGCCTTATAAGTCTGACATTTGGCTATACTACAATGTAATTGTGGATAAACAAAGACGTCTATTATTGTTATTATTATTATTATTAGCCATAAATCACAAATGTCAATAGTATTGCGGTATTGTTATCAAAAACATATTTACGAGGACTTCATGGGACTTGTGGATTGCTACTCAAATTTTGATGAAGATACACTGGAGCCCAAACTCACAGGTCAAGTTCTTACTCAAACAGTCAAGCATTTCATTAAAACCGATAACTTAGACTCAAAACTATGTGTGGGCATTGGTACTGATACGTGTAACCTAATGTTAGGTGAACAAAAGGGCGCTGTAATGGAATTGCAAAAATGTTTGCCAAATGCTCTAAAAAGCCCATGCGCAAATCATGCCTCGAATCTTTCGATTTCAAAAAGCAGCAGTGTCCAAGCAGTAAGAAATACTGTAGGTATAATGAAGGAAGTAATTGCATTCTTCAAAGCATCCGCTAAAAGAAATACAGTATTAAAAAGACAACTAGACGGATATCAAATTCATAGTATGTGCGGAACGACCATCGTGCATGCCTAAAAAAAATCGAGACTCGTCACTAAAGACAATACTGTTCCACTCCTGATCCCAGAGTGACCGTTGTCTGCACCACTCAAGGCGATTACGTCGGTGTAAGGGTTAGAAGGCGACGTGGTGAAAGGAGGAATCCACAGTTTTTTGTTGAAAGACATGTTCATCACACTGTTGGAGTTATGGTTTGGGGTGCTATAGTTTATGGTTCCAGGTCACCTTTAATCTTCATCAGAGGTAACATGAACGCGCAGCGTTATATCCACGAAGTTCTAGAACCCCATCTTTTACCCTATCTTGACACCCTGGCAGATCCAACTTTCCAACAAGATAATGCCCGACCACATGTTGCAAGAGTCACAATAGACTTCTTTCAACATAATGATGTCACATTGTTACCATGGCCACCAAGATCTCCCGACTTATACCCAATTGAGCACGTGTGGGATATGATGGGTAGGAGATTGCTCAATTTGCAACGTCCTCCTCAGACTCTAGAAGCACTTCGAGAGGAGTTGGTGGTTGCCTGGAATGAGATACCACAGGAGGATATTGACCACCTGATCAGAAGCATGCCTAGGCGCGTTGGAGAATGCGTAGCACATCAGGGTGCATCCACACATTATTAAAGGTCAAAGGGCTTTAAAGCAGTGCAATCATTTTGAAATTTTTATCATTTACTTATTATGCTTCATTAAGTACTTATACAAAATTTTATTAAAATAAAACCATTTAAACTGGGTGTTCGGATTTATATGTCACTTAGTATATTATAGACAGTGGAATGTCACTGTATTTATCATGTGACGAAAACATTTTTCCTTCAATTATTAGATGCCTACAATTATTGATTTCATTGCCGGTAAGTGTTGCGACATCTGAAAGAAGTTTCATCTAAAGAGGATAAAAACTTGGCTGCGCTCCACTATGTTACAAGAGCGATTAGTGGGTTTAGCTCTTTTGTATATGCATAGGGATATTCAAATAGACGTTAATACAATCATAGATCGGTTCTCCAGCAAAACGAATAGGCGCCTTGATTTTGTAATATGATAACACTTGAACTTTGACTAAGGTTGTCCCTCAAATACATCTCCCTTCTGTTGGCCAATAAATAAAAAAGCAGATGTAGTTAAGGGTTTACTCATGTTTAAACCACAACGGTGATCTTTTCCAAAGTATCCAATCAAGATATGTGGTTTTATTTATTGGCCAGCAGATTGATATAAAAGCCTGTTCAAATTCTGTTCAAATCACTTTCTAAGCTAATGTAATGATTGTTTTATCTTGAGACTGTGAATTGATGTAGTTTCATAGTTTATATCTTTTTATTTTTTGAGACTGGCTAAGAGAATGTAGTTATGCAATGAATATTTTTTGTTATTCTCATGATTAATAATCACTGGACAACAAATTTTAGTTTTTTAATTGTATCTTGTGGGAAAAGTGCACTTCTTTGTTAATTTTGGGGCGCTGAATCCAAAAATGACAATGAAATAAAAAAATTAGTTGCGGTTTAGAAAAAAACTTTTCATTTTTAAGGATATATTAAAAAAAGTAACAAGATTCATATACTTATAAGAATCACTATATGCGCTGTCTTTTTGCTGTTCTTTTATGGATCGTTTCTGGAGCATCTCTACCAAGAGTCCAACAGTAGTCTGCAAGCATGGAAGGATTCCACTTTCCCTGGTACCTTTTTTCCATTGTTGAAATATCCTGATGAAAACGTTCGCCGTGCTCATCACTTACAGCTCCGCAATTGTCAGGAAAAAAGTCCAGGTGTGAGTGTAGGAAATGTATCTTATTAGACATATTACAACCCATCTTTGGATACGATGACAGCATATTTTTGACAAGGGTTTTATAGTTGTCAGCTTTTCTATTTCCCAAGAAATTAGTGACCACCAGACGGAAATCATTCCAAGCACTTTTTTCAATACCTGTTAAATTGTTTTCAAACTGTGTATCTTTCAAAATATTTCGAATCTGTGGCCCAACAAAAATACCTTCTTTAACCTTTGCCTCACTTAGTCTCGGAAATTTCTGACGCAGGTATTGAAAAGCTGACCCATCTCTATCTAATGCCTTGACAAAGTTTTTCATTAGGCCCAACTTGATATGCAGTGGTGGTAATAAATTTTTTTTTCGAATCTACTAATGGCATATACTGTAAATTTTTTTGACCTGGCTCTAGGAATTGACGAACAGGCCAGTTTTATCTGGTGTAATGAAGTGCATTTGCCCGACTGTCCCATTCACACAAAAAACAGCAAAACTTTGTGTAGCCTAGCTGCAGCCCAAGTAAAAGTGCAACAACTTTCAAATCGCCACAAATATGCCATTGGTGCTTATCGTATTTTATGCATGTCAATAGGCACTTCATATTGTCATATGATTCTTTCATGTGAACTGCATACCCTACAGGAAGAGATGGTAAAATATTTCCAATATGCAATAACACTGCCTTTAAACTCAATGTTGAACTGTCTATAAACAATCTCCATTCTTCTGTTATTTTGTGCGGTTGGTGGCATGACGTGCTCGGTATAAAATCAGGATCTCTTGACGTTGATGGTATATCTTCTTCCTGACGAATCACTCGATCGCCATGATCTGATTCGTTTTCTGATTCGCAAGTGTAGGATTCTGGGGGTTTTGGTTTAGGGTTTTCGTCACTGTGAGACACAGGTCTCATCGCAGATGGTATGTTTGGGTAGTTAATAACCGATTTTTTTTTCTTGGACATACCTGTGGCTTGTCCAACACAAGGTACCATGCAAAAGTAACAATCATCAATATGATTTGTAGGCTCTCTCCAAACCATTGGGACAGCAAAGCGCATAGACCGTTTTTTGCCATTTAACCAGCTCCTCAGACTTGAAGCACATGTATTACAGCAGATGTGGGGTGCCCACTGTTTGTCTTGATCACCTAGTTTACAACCGAAATAAAGCTGATATGCCTTTGTTATTAGTGGAGTAATAGACCGTCTCTGAGACGCAAAAGTCACATCACCACACACGTAACAAAACTGATCTGGATTGTTTACACACTTTCGAGACATCTTGCATGAACGCTGTCAGCCAACTGAGGAAAAAATGGCTAATATAAAACAATATAATGTACACGTATGTATAACGTAATACAATCATGCCGATTACATCATCTTTCCTTGCCGAATATAAAAATGTAGCACGTGCATTCTTATGAATTACAGTATATTAACACTGTCACAGCAGGAACACATATAATTACCGTATCTCTGAAACTTGAACTAATATTGAAAAAATAAGTTTCATTCCGGTTTTAGCACATTAAAAATAGTAATATTTTGTTGATTTTACTTAGGATATTTTTTGGCTGTTGATCAGTGTAATTTTATTTTGATAATAGTAGCAACATATTTGTTATTGTTATTTTTTTCATGAAGATGTATTTTCTGTTGTTTTGTCTGACATTGTTATGTAGAAAAGTCTGTGATAGATTATATTATTTTGCATTTTTGTTTTAATATATGAAGATTGCTCGAGCTTGGTTTGCTTTATTCACACTTTGATTTCGTATGATTCAAAATTAAAAAAAATTGTATGTATTTTCTACAGAAATTACTGTAACAAATTCATATGTCTGTATATGTCCATGCTTTTAATGTTAAATCATTATAACACTTCAGTATGTCACACTGAGAATTTACTTTCCATTTTACCCCTCCCATACTGAAATCCTGGCAGCGCCACTGATATTTGGTGTCAGTGAAAGACCTTCTTTTATAAAGAATCTGCTGATTTCTATGATACTATGCACCTGTTAGTCGAAATAAGTCACTTATATTTCCCTATATCTGCCATGGAGACAGAAATATGATGCCTAATCATCATTCGATATCGCCTTTTGAATCAATTTGACTCGTTCATTTTCCCTGAAACCTCCAATGAAGGCATAGAAAGTATAAAGTCAATCTACATAACGCCATTATTTTTGTCTAGTCTGACACATATTTTACAAGAAATCGACTATATTTATTAGATCCATTACATGAAAAACGCATTCTCATTGGTTGAGTTTGAGCCCTACGCCCAGCCTAGTAAGATCGGGCCTCAGTGACGAATTTGCCGGATCGTGTGTAGGCGCCTTTAGGAGAATAAACGATATTGCCTGGACAAATTACCGCAATATGAACAAAAATACGATGATGCATCGAGTATGATTTAGTCCATGCGGCGCGAGACGTAAATAACAGGAAGGACTTCATAAAATGCGTCTATATACTAACGAGACATCTGTTTCCAATGAACCTCTACCGCACCGCGTTTAAACGCAGATATGTTTGAAGAGCGGCAATAATATTTAGTAGGTGGCATATATCATACACACTATTAACATGGAACAAAA
Organism: Acanthoscelides obtectus; assembly: GCA_963669975.1. Taxonomy (NCBI): domain Eukaryota; kingdom Metazoa; phylum Arthropoda; class Insecta; order Coleoptera; family Chrysomelidae; genus Acanthoscelides; species Acanthoscelides obtectus. The sequence goes on along the minus strand of CAVLJG010000002.1, from coordinate 32,534,005 downwards.
AACTTGTAGCGTCAAACGGCTTAACTCGTCGACGCAATTGTTTTTTTGGTTTTCCGAAAATAGATACGTCAAGGGCGTACCGAGAAAACAGAAGATGCACAGGGTGTTTCAAAATTAGATTTTATTTAGTATGATGCTTGAACCTCTACATTTCAAGCTGTATGAAATGAATCTATCATATTTCTGTTTCAGTGATGAATGTATGGAAAATATGTGTTGTCTCTCACGTATACCAGAAATGCAACATTCAATCACTCCATAAAAATTTTGCGGTCCTACGTTTTTTTTTGTTGCTTCCGTAGTTCCCCTGTGAGGAACTCTATTTTCAAAACATATGAAACACAGCAAAGTGTTTCACCATACGATGTGGTCCCCTTCTTTAATCTACTCGTAATTAACAACGATACCTACTTTTCAATATCTTACCAGCTCATAACTTGACACCAAATGCGATCAAATCTAAAATAATGATTATTGGGACAAAAATAAATTTCCGTTACGAATTGTAGCCGTTAGCAAAAATTTAGGGTTATGGTTTGACAATTAATTAAAATTTAATTTCCACATTAAAGAATTACGTTCAAAATTATATAGTATTATCAAGCAAGTATACGAGATTGTCCAAAACCGACGCAGGAAAGTAAACGCATATTAAAACAAGAAAGATTGATATTCAAATGAAGTTGGGTACTTTATTTTGAAGGTTCATTTATACCATTTATGTATGAAAAATAATATCGCTCAAATAATAATAATAATAATTAACGTCTTTTATTTGTAATATTCTTACAGGAGGCGAGATTTAGATTATATATCTATTCTACCATCTAACCCCCTTAACAATTCGAGATGTAACAAAAAAAAAACAAAAAAAAAAAGAATTTATTGAAAATTAATAGGCACCTGTATACAATAACGAATAATCCAAGTGAATACATAAGGAAAATATGAGGACACTTATGGGTTACAACCGATTTCGCTGCTGATCAAGAAGAACTTCTTTCACTTTTTTTTTGAATTTGGATAATGGATTAGTTTCTTTTAAACTGCGGTCTAAAGAATTATATGATTTGATCGCATTGTCTCTCCCTTTCTCTTTCCCTTTCACTTTGCCTAGCCTTGGCCAATATTTTCACCCATGCATGTGCCTTGGCAGCGCCATCGCCTTTAAGTTCGCCTACAACTGGTTATGAAGCCACTATATGGAGGTCATCCCTCATAACTGGGACCTCCCCTTCAAGCCCCTGGCCATCCTGGCTTCAGTCGAGTAAAAATGGACCAGCGAAAGATAAGTCGATAGCGTTATAGCAGCGCCAAAGATGTAAAACTTATTTTGTTATTTTTGTAAAATTGTAATGTAATGAAAATGCCTTTTTTTTGTTAAATAAAATCTGTTAAATTTTTGTGTTCTGTTTGTTCTTCTATCCTCTAGCCATGCCATGGTCGACACACAGCTACACGCCTGTAGATGTCTTCATGCCACCGACTGAGCTACCGGAAGCTAATGGTAACCCCCTTTCTGTGATTGTGCAGAAAAGTTGGAATCTTCATTGCATTCCATCTTTTCTGGACATTTTGCGGAAAGGAAGCGTTACATAAATTATGTATGTATGAATTCTGAAATAGAGACGTGCTGTGGCGTGGAATTGAAAAGTCTCTCTATATCTAATATTAATACGATGCATATTCCCTCTACGTATGAATTTGTTTACTAAATATGACGGTGTTTTTGAATAAAGAACCTTATGAGTCAGATTTAGGAGCTGGTACTTATACATTTTATCAATTTTCATCCATTTGAGTTCATTAATGGCATTCGATATATGATCGTATTTTCTGAGATCATTTACAAGCCTGCAACATGTATTCATAATACTTTGAATACGATTTCTTGTTATAATATCTAAATAGGGATAGTAAACCACTAAGCAATACGATATCTTTGAAAATACGAAATATTCACACAATTGCTTTCTCGCAGATTTATGTAATATAGCCTTATTTGCAAATAAAACTCTGAGAATAGCGTAGCACTGCGTAATTAGATAGTTCACGTGTGCAACAAATTTTAAGTCATCATCCATTATAATACCTAGGTTTTTCGAATGATCCACAGGAATTAATTTATTACCTTTTAAATGTATGTCTATGTCCTTTTTTAAGGTATTTTTTTTCTATTTGCGTATACCAACATATTTGTCTTCAAAGGGTTCAAACGAAGATTATGACTACTACTGAACTTTTCAATTTGGGCAAGATCTTGATTAATTTTATTATTTGCGGTTTCTAAGTCATTACTCCTAAATGAATAGAAAATTTGAGTATCATCTGCAAAAAATTGTATGCTGCATGATTTTACCTCTGTTTCTAAATCTGAGATATATAATGAAAATAATAGCGGTCCTAAGACTGATCCCTGTGGTACACCAGAAAAAATTTTTTGTTCCGTAGAGTACTGTTGATTTAGACGAACTTTTTGATACCGATTTTCAAGGTAGGTTTGAATAAACGAAAGAGGTTTTTCAGAAAAGCCATAGTAACTGCATTTAGATACAAGAAGCGAGTGATTAATGGTGCCAAATGCTTTAGTAAAGTCAAGAAGTATGAGAGCTACTGCTTTTTGGTTATCAAGTGCCATTGTTATATTGTCTGTTAATTCACAGAGTGCCGAAGCTGTATTATGACCTTGTCGAAATCCAGATTGTTTAGATGGAATAATTTTGTTAGAATATAAGTAGGCGCACAGCTGCTCGTAAACAACGCGTTCCAATACTTTAGAGAAAATTGGCAGTAGACTGATCGGTCTCAGTTGACCATAGTTAGTAGGATCAGAACACTTAGGTAGCGGAATAACTATAGCGCGTTTCCACTGATTGGGGAAATATCCCCTCTCTAAACAGCAGTTTATAATATGCGTTAAGTAGACATCAATTTCAGGTATACATAGTAGTATCATATGCAAAGTTATTTCATCTGTACCAAATGTTCACCACGACTGGATTTACAGACGTCCACGCGATGGTCGAAATTTTCAATGACATTTTGCAACATGGTCGGTTCTATGGCAATTTATCTCGGCAATGATGTTTTTTTTGAGTTCTTGGAGGGTGGCTGGTTTGTTGACGTAGACTTTGCTTTTCAAATATCCCCATAAAAAGAAGTCCATGGGAGTCAAATCGCACGATCTTGGTGGCCATGGCACATTTCCTCTGCGCGAAATCACGCGATCACCGAAGAAGGACTGCAATCGATGGATATTGACGTTGGTTGTGTGGCATGTTGCACCGTCTTGTTGGAAATAAACATCGTCCATATCCATTCCTTCAAGTTGCGGCAAAAAATAGTCCTCTATCATCACGTGATATCGCTCAGAATTGACGGTATCGGCGTCCCCGGCCGCATTTTCGAAAAAGTAAGGTCCGATTATGCCTTTTGACCACAATGCACACCACACAGTCAGTTTTTGAGGATGCATCGGCTGCTCTTGATACTCACGGGGATTTACGTTCGCCCAGATGCGGCAGTTTTGCTTGTTTACCGTCCCATTCAAAGTGAAATGCGCTTCGTCGCTGAACATGATTTTTGATGAAAAATTGGCATCAATTTGGCGGTGTTCAAGGAGCCAATCTGAGAACGTTCGGCGCGAAAAATGGTCGGTCCGACGCAGCTCTCGCGTCAATTGGATCTTGTAGGCGTGTACATTCAAATCCTTGTGGAGAATGCGGAGCAAACTGGTTCTCGAAATGCCCAATTCTTGGGATCGACGTGTTGTTGATTGTTTCGGATCGTCTCTCACACTCTCCTTCACAACAGCAATATTTTCCGGTGTGCGAACGCTCCTTGGCCGGCCAGAGCCTGGCAGATTTGCCACAGAACCTGTTGCCTCGAATTTACGCACCAGACGACCGATGGTTGTTTCGTTTGGGCGGTTGTTGCGACCGAAATGTTCACGAAGCGCGCGAAACGTGTTTTTTATTTTTGCACCATTTTTGTAGTGCTCTTGAATAACTTTAATGCGGTCTTCAATCGAATACGACTCCATAGCGATCAATGGTAAACATTCAACTAACAAAATGACATGTCGGTGACAGAAAACAAAGATGGCGTCTATGTCAAATTGACGTTTACTTTCCTGCGTCCCTATTGGACAAGTCTATATATATGGCCCACCTAAAATAAAAAGTCATAAAAGCAAGTTACAACGATTACAAAATTCTTGTAACCATTTTTCTCTAGGTGTACGTAAACTTGATATAAGCCATGTGTATAAAGAGAATAGTAAAATACATAAGTATTTAGCACATAAAATTTTAGTGAATAAGAAACCAGGAATATCTTTTATATAAGCTCAAGAAATGTGGAAATATCAATAACTTGGCTACCAGAAATCGACAATTATTAGTTGTACCAGAACACTTTACGTATCTCTACAAAAAAGCTTCTCTTATACAGCTGCCCACGTATACAATAGTCTTTCAATTGAATTTCTAAACTGTAATTTGAATAATTTCAAAAAGAAGCTGAAATGGTAGCCACTTAGCAGTAGATAATCGCTACTCTGTTACCCAATCTACTTGAATGGTTTTGACATAAATTGTCCACGTACAACATCTTTATCTACTTTTACTAAAAACAAGAGTCTATAACAATAAATCGCTAATCATATTTTTATTCGTTTTTGAGCGGTCTAAAAAGGTTAATTTTATATTAACTAAATATTAGGAAATACGGCTGAGTCGAAAAATACCATCATGGTAACACTGCATCGATTCGATATTCAAAATTTTAGTGGCCTACCTACATTTATTGTCTGCGAAAGGTTGGGAAGTCTCGAAACTGGAGATACTACAGACCAAAATATGTGAACTGACCTAAACATACCTCAGTCCAAAAGTTGATAGTTTGCGAGATACAGGGTGTCAAAGTTACAATTTTATTTTCTATTTTTCCTTATTGCTAGAGAAGTATTTCAGATTTTGCCATAAAACTCGGTATAGGGAGGTTTCCTAGCATAAAAAACAAGAATCCGTTATTTTTTATGGCCAAACTTCTAGAGGGCGCCACTTACAGCACTATTTCGGTAAATGACTTATCATAACTTTTTTGTGCTACCCTGTAGACAACAACTAACCGAAGAATCTTATTTTCTCGAATTTACACAACAAAAAAGGTTCACTTCTTAGTAGTGTCTAAAGCTAATAGTTTTCGAGATATTTGTTTTTAAAGCCTATACAGGGAAAACCAAGTTTGTCTGACGGCTTAAATTCAATGGGTACGAGAGAGAAGCGCGGGAAGTGTGCAAGAAGACATTTTAGAAAGAGATAGAAGCCGGCTGAAGGGCGAAGGTTATCACCACAATGCCTAGAAACGGTGACGCATGAGGTCGTGCAGTCTGCCGCGTTGCCAATATATTACACCAGAAAACGGTCGCACAGGCTTCTGCAATAAGTTAGGTTACTGTTCGAACATTTAATTTCATAATTTTTTTTCATTTTGATTAGAATTATTTATTTCAATTTTTATGCGACTTAGTGTTTTAATTCTTCTTTTCGATTTCCACCGATAGTGATAATACGCAATACAATGTATCACTGCCTGCGTGTACGCAGGTGAAAACCATTTCGAAGTAAGACAACACTCCCCAATGAGCGCTAGATGCGTACTGACAAAAATCGCTCATCTATCATCATGGAGGTGGAAACTTAGCCTTGGAATGTACGACATGTAAGCTTGCCAAGCGAACCAAAGATGCAATGTTGCAGAATTTGTGACAATCCTGACCTTTGATTTCGACCTACAATTTTGTATGGGTAGAATTTCGAGGGTTAGGTGTTGTAGGGGGTGGGGGAGGATATATCTGATTTTCTTTTTGGCGGCAATATACTCATACGCTTTCAACTCCAGTAATTTTAGACATATATCAGTACATATTAATATTGTCTAACTGCTTCGCAGGCGGTTATGATCGTCGGGGCTCTCGATCTCGAGTTATAGTATCCTAGCGCATATGACATGTTTGACTAGCATGGTTTATCAGCGTTGCCAGATACTTGGGACAAGGAGAGACTAGCGCTAGCGTTATCAAATGGGTGGGGCTATGGAGCCTGGACACGTGGCATGTATCATCTTTTTAAAAATTGATTAACCTTAAGTTATGGCAAGAACAAAATAATAACAAGCTAATAAACTAATCATTTAAAATGTCAATAAAGTAAAAAGGCCCAACAAAAATTGTCTCCATACAATGATATTGTTACCACCTTGTGTCTTCAATTGTATATGGGCCTCTTTGGCTGGCTTGGCCCCTCTAATTTTCTTTGTTATACATGTTTTGTAGCTAGCTTAAACGAACTAACTTGTACCGAGCATAACTATACTAAGTGACATATAAATCCGAACACCCAGTTTAAATGGTTTTATTTTAATAAAATTTTGTATAAGTACTTAATGAAGCATAATAAGTAAATGATAAAAATTTCAAAATGATTGCACTGCTTTAAAGCCCTTTGACCTTTAATAATGTGTGGATGCACCCTGATGTGCCACGCATTCTCCAACGCGCCTAGGCATGCTTCTGATCAGGTGGTCAATATCCTCCTGTGGTATCTCATTCCAGGCAACCACCAACTCCTCTCGAAGTGCTTCTAGAGTCTGAGGAGGACGTTGCAAATTGAGCAATCTCCTACCCATCATATCCCACACGTGCTCAATTGGGGATAAGTCGGGAGATCTTGGTGGCCATGGTAACAATGTGACATCATTATGCTGAAAGAAGTCTATTGTGACTCTTGCAACATGTGGTCGGGCATTATCTTGTTGGAAAGTTGGATCTGCCAGGGTGTCAAGATAGGGTAAAAGATGGGGTTCTAGAACTTCGTGGATATAACGCTGCGCGTTCATGTTACCTCTGATGAAGTTTAAAGGTGACCTGGAACCATAAGCTATAGCACCCCAAACCATAACTCCAACAGTGTGATGAACATGTCTTTCAAAACTGTGGATTCCTCCTTTCACCACGTCGTCTTCTAACCCTGGCACGACCATCGTGCATTACTAAACAAAATCGAGACTCGTCACTAAAGACAATACTGTTCCATTCCTGATCCCAGAGTGACCGTTGTCTGCACCACTCAAGGCGATTACGTCGGTGTTCTCGACCCAGTGTGGCCGGTATGAAAACAAGCCAAAACTTCTCATTCGTCGGTAAACAGTTCGCATGCCAATAGGTCTTCCGTGTTCTGCAAACCATTCATTTGCAATGGACCTGGTAGTGGACAAACGGTCCCTTAAGGCCAATAATCTTAGGCGGCGATCTTTTGTTCTACGGCGGTGTCCAGTGCCCCTTGCTCTTTGCGTACGGCCTTTTCGAAGCCATGCCTGACAACACCTAACCACAGGGTCTACACTTCTTTGCACTCTAACTGCAATTGCCCGAAAAGAAAGTCTAGCTTCCCGAAGTCCCACTATACGGCCCCTATCAAACTCACTAAGTTGACGAAATCGTACAGGTCTCCGTACTCTAGGCATCGTGACCGATCGTAAAGGATGTCAAGAACCAAAATCCGCCAACGTTGATTCTTTACTGCGGCTGAAATATTCATTTTTAGAGCGTTAGTGAATTAAAAAAAAGCAGTATAAAAACCGGAATGTCCAACTGATAAGGCTGAAAATTTTTTCACTTGTTATTTACAGTAAGATAAATACATTCACCAACTTTTATTAAAATAAAACCATTTAAACTGGGTGTTCGGGTTTATATGTCACTTAGTATATGATGACAGCGTTGGATGGGAAGTGCAGACTCAACCTACTTGACGCCATTTTTGTGAACGTGAGTAAACACATTAACATTAAATTTGTAAGTGAGAACCACAGACAATTACGGCTGATAAATACTGGAGTGATTAAGGCAGCAGTTTGCAACAATAGATCCGTACGAGAGGGAAATGGGCAGGGAGACAGAGAGTCACGTCAATGATTTGTATATTATCTCCCGAAACAGGCACGGACTCTGATGTTTTATATAGACTTTGTCTTGAAATAATTCGTCAATTTACACATTGTTTAAGCAACTGCGACAGTCAGATCGTAATTCCTTATGCCCAATTGCGATTTCTTATGTCAAATTACGATTTTTGCAAAATTATACTGCATACTAGCTATTAGTGGCACTACCTGGGTCTGTTGCGTACTTTGAGATGGCGACACTGCTCCAGAGGTAGCACCCGCCTTAATGACTCTAACAAAACCTGTCCTTAAAACTTAGAACGCATCCCTCCGTCTGCTCCCGGACCTCGCGGTCTCCCTCGCAGGTGGTCAGACTGTCGAATGCGGAGGTACCACCCTGCGGATCTCCGAGCCGGGGCCAGAATGTGTGCATGTTTCCCACTATAGTCCCACGGTATCCACGTGTGTTTAGGCATTAGGCCTTCGTCGTGATTCAAGTATAAAAAAGAAGAGTGACGCTGTGTCGCGCCGCAGCGTCTGTCGCATCGTGCGATCAGGTATTGGAGCGAGGCGACGTTGCCAGATGAACGGTACTTCTTATAGGACAGGAAAATAATGTTTATGGACCTGTTTGACATACTTGATCCGTTTAATTTCCCTGTTATACATCTAGCTAACTTTTCTATCAGAGAATCGAACTTAAAAATGCTACTTTCTTTCGCCCAACCAAAGATAGCCAATCATAGACAGGTGTTTCGTGCTTTTATGGCAACTCATCAGCATGGTCTAGGCTTGGTCTCTGGGACAACGAACGAAAGTATAGCAACTGTCCTCTATCCAGGTATCCAGGATGTATGTTATTTGACGCCATTTTCTACTTTCTATCTTTTGATCTATTTTTGGAGTCCTAAGTTTAATGTTTTCCTTCAACAAGACAAGCAAATTTTCTCAAAGGGGTTAACTTGTGCAAAACATAATCGTGCAGTGTCAACGCCATTTTTTTAAACATTTGAGATAATTTTGATTGAAATATCTTCCTATTTAAGCTTGTAAAACAAAGAACATCTCTCGTGGTATTGCATTTTTGGGCATATGAAATGAACTCGCTGCAGCGTAGATGTGGAAAGGAACAACGTTGCCAGATGGACAGTAACTACCGGTAAAGCAGGGAAATTATGTCTATGAGCCTGTTTGACTGACTTAGGGTGGATTTCACAATTTAACAAACCATTATTCTGCACCAATAGGGTACGAGTACCAAACAGTCCGTTAAATATACCCAATCAGCCTCAAGATCTCTCCGTCAAATTTTTGGCAGCAAATAGCATCAAAGTATTCAAAACAAAACACTGTAAAATATGAAGTGACAGCTTGCCATTGAAATCTTTTCCGTTTATTAAATATTATGAAATTATGTAAAACTGAGCCAAAATTTTTAAAAATGCTTGATGTCTGAGCAAAATCTATTTCTTCAGATTAGCTGAAGGTTTTTCCATGTTTACTGCAACTTTTGTAATCCATATGTGATTATATCACCTACTGTGTGCTTATAGTTTATCCTATATTTCAACACATTCATACACTTCTTTCCAGTTTCTCAACGATATTTTAACCCCACTGGTCCGAAACTGTTCAACAGTTTCAACATTCATACATACAATTGCAGTTGCAGTTCTTTGTTTTAATTTCAGTGTATAATCAGTCGCACCATCGGTGATGGTACATTCAACATAACCACGTATTTAGGGGTTCGTGCAGATTTAACGTGTACACGACGTCATCATTAGGCGCTCCTCTGGGGATGTCCGATTGCGTTCACCTTCTGCAGGTACCTCTTCACCACGGTCAGGAGTTGACACCAGCGTGGCTCTTGTTTTTTTTGCTCTAGGGATGGCCATCCTCAATTAATCGCACAAAAAACAAGTCCAAGGCAGAAAAACACACCCGAAGACGAACACCAAAACAAATCTCTACCGCGAATTCGTCAACAACTCAAACAAAAACAACAGATGATTCACCGCCAGAATTATTATAATTACGTCTCAATACGAGCATAGAATAGTATAGAAAGGGCTATCCAAGGGTAAGACGAGTTCCGAAACCACTCGAATCATGTCAAAAAATGGCTGTGACGTCACCAACACGTTGACCACCACTGGAAATCACTAGCTAGTTACCATCTGGCGGCGTAACACGTGGAGGACACTGGTGTAGAAACAGCTGATCCTTAAATTCGGTTACGTTAAGTCGTGCATGAGCCCGACATTATTTTTCATTAATTACTAATAATTTTAGGTCTATGTACAGTAATTGCATTATGCACATCGGAGATGTAGGGATTAACATGTTTTACACATATCGGTGTTTTAGGATGGGGACGACATATTGTTTTGATTGCTTTGAAGATATTTATTAACCCATGAATTTATAACAAATGATTACTATTATGATGTAAAGAGAGGTGAAGAATTGGTTGGAATACATTTTATATTCTATTTTCTTGCAAATCCGCACAATTCAACAGGTATGTGTAGCTATAATGATCTCATAATATACACACAGTATATTTCGAGATTGCCATGAATTAACAAACGACCAAATTTAACAGCTAGAAAATCGACCTATTATTTCTCCCATTCCCATTCGCTGAGGAGATAACGGATTGTTAAATGTAAACCTATAAGATATATCAAAATACATGAAAGTTGTCCTGTTTTTTCTGTACAAAAGCATCATGTTGGAATCAAAAAGTGGTCTTGTTTATAATGCAGTCGGATTTTTACGATTTTATTCAACATTTTAATAGAAATCACTGATATTCTGACACCTTTGACAGCTTCCGTCAAATTGCATTTCGATAAGGTATTTTCCTATTGGTCCATAATAATAATGTTGGTGAAATCGGCCCTTAATGCGTTAAATTTCTCTGTTGTGCATGTTCCTAACTGACCTTTGATTCAAATTGCCCTGAACTTAGTCCTTTATGAACTAATGGCGTTGCGTAGGAAAAGCGGATTCAACCTACTTGACTCCATTTTTTTTAGTGTCTTCATCCTCTCACACCACATTGTATAGGCAATAAACAAAGGCGTTTGTAACCACCATATAAATTCTCGTAGCTAATAATTCCTGAATCCGGCCTATTAGAGATGGTTTGCACCCTTTCATGTAACAGAGCAATGTTGGAGAGGGAAAGACGACCGCCCCTCTGCAAATGCGGCCCGTTCCACCACGTGAGAGGGACAAGGACGGTTTCTGTAATTTATTGAGCGATAAATCGTGCGCTCTGACGGTCGAATGGGTAACTCCGTTGACACAATACCAACAGACCACTTAGTAGGCTCTGCATGTATCATCACTGCAGAAAGCGGATCCCGGCATCGCATGGCCTCCCCGGACCCCTCGTTCCCAGATCGACGATTGTTTATCGCTTTTACTCTGCTAATTTTCAGATCCTGTCCGAACGGCCACACGGTTGCCTGATATACAGGGTCATCAATCATGCACAAGTTCCAATCAGAAAAACATAAACAGTGCTTTTCGAAAAGCCCCTACTTATTCTTGAAGGGTCAAGTGAGCGGTCGGATCGGCCAGTTCTGGATGTTCGACCGGTAAGGATGGGAGGTCGAAATCAGGCGGATCTGTTTGGCAGGGACATCACGCGGCGGCATCATGGGCAGAGCTCTGAGGAGCAAAGCTCGTTGACATAGTAGAACAAGACAGCTAGATCGCGGACGGCCCATCAGTGCGAAAGAGTACTGGGACTGTCCGCTAGAGAAGAGTCATTGATGAGGCGAACAACGTTTTAGCCATAGCACGAGGTAATCTCAGATGTTAGAAATATCTCCCTACTGCTCTGATTCAAGCTCTGTATCGTAATAAAATTCTTCCAAACCGCTCGATCCTGCGTGGACAGTTCCCTTAAAACGTGTACGGCTGGGGCTTCGTTGTACAAAAATATTTCTTTGATGTGCTAAAACCGGAATGAAACTTATTGTTTCAATATTAGTTCAAGTTTTAGAGATACGGTAATTATATCGGTTCCTGCTGTGACAGTGTTAATATACTGTAATTCACAAGAATGCACGTGCTACATTTTTGTATTCGGCAAGGAAAGGTGATGTAATCGGCATGATTGTGTTACGTTATACATACGTGTACATTATATTGTTTTATATTAGCCATTTTTTCCTCAGTTGGCTGACAGCGCTCATGCAAGATGTCTCGAAAGTGTGTAAACAATCCAGATCAGTTTTGTCGGGACACCGCGGCTGCTATGAGGATCCCAAAGACATTTTTTTAATCCGACTTTTGAACTGCCTAAGATTAGTAGAACTGGGAAAAGCTTCCTCTTCTAGATTGTTCCACAATCTCGACACCCTCGGGACAAAGGAGCGGTCGTATCGGCCAGTTCTGGATGTACGAAGTTCTACACGGTTAGGATGGGAAGCCAAAGTCAGGCGGGTCTGTCTGGCAGGCACATCGCGCGGCGACATCATGGAAGACTGCTCTGAGGAGTAAAGCCTGCTGGTGTAGCTGTGGCTTGGGTTGAACGTACAGAAAAGGAGGTCGTTGATATGTAAGAGGAACTGTGTCGGAACCCCAGCGTTGACGTTGTGGGATGAAGACGAGAGCCCATCAATTACGAATGAGGCCAGAGAGAAATTCAGCCACCCATCTGCAGAGCTTTTCTGGGAGGCCATAGGATGGAAGTCTGCATAAGAGGGCAGCGTGCCACGGCCGATCGAACGCTTTCGTGAAGAGTAACGACATGAGCCTCACCATACAAATTTTTTGTCGACAGTTCAAAACTAATATCAAATGTCAAACAAGAATCCTGGGAACAATTATACTCTATAAATAATATAGACAAAGCAACGGGACTGTTCATAGAGAAAATAAAAAAACTAATAGATATTAGTACCAATAAAGTAATAATTAGTCACAAAGAGAAAAGCAGAAATGCCTGGATTACCAAAGGATTAATAACATCGGCAATAGAAAAAGAAAGACTATATAATGTAATGAAACTAACGCCAACTACAGAGAATACCGACTGTTACAACCAATATAAAAATAAATTTATTGAGCTTGCAAGGCAAACCAAACGAAAACATTACCTAAATAAATTGAATAATAACTTAAATGATCCTAAGCGGCTTTGGACAACTATTGATGAGATTACTGGGAAAACAAAATTTAAAGAGTGTGTCACTGAGTTAAATACAACATCGGGAACAGTATTAAAAAATACTCAACAGATATGCGATGAATTTGTACAATTCTTTACTGATATAGGCGAAAATTTAGCAAGTAATATACAAGCAAATGTACAAAATACTCAGCCTCCAAAAAGAACTTTAAACTCATTTATTTTGGATAAATTCGAACAATGTGAAGTATACACCACTGTTATGTCCTTAAAAAATCGGAAAAGTCCTGGGTTCGATGGTATTAAAAGCGAGCATTTGAAAATTATAGCCGAGGACATAACAGAACCACTCACTTACCTAATCAACAAATGCTTTGAATCTGGCATATATCCCTCAATTTTAAAAAAAGGTAATATAATACCGATACATAAATCAGGAACAAAAACAGATGTTAACAACTATAGACCAATATCAATAATATCCAGTGTAGCAAAGGTTTTTGAAAAAATTTTATCTACTAGAATGATTCGATACCTCACAAAATTCAAAATTTTAAGTGAAAATCAATATGGATTTACAGAAGGGAAGGCTACATCGGACGCAATAACTAAAATTATAAATCAAATATATCAAAATATTGATAACAGAATCCCTTCAATCTGCATTTTTGTTGATTTAAAGAAAGCTTTCGACACAGTTAATCACAAATTATTATTAGAAGCATTGGAGAGAATTGGTTTCAGAGGAAACGCGTACTCACTGATCGAAATTTATTTGTCAAATCGCCCACAATCTGTGCAGATATCAGGATCATTTAGTAAAGAAATGTATATTAAGCGTGGTGTCCCACAAGGAACTGTCTTAGGTCCGCTGTTATTCAATATATATTTAAATGATATTTTCCAAATTAATTGTGTTGGCAAAATAACTAGTTTTGCAGATGATACTGCAATATTAAATGAAGGCACTGACTGGTCTGATCTGAAAAATGTAATTGAAAATGATTTTATCAAAATTATTCGGTGGTTTAACAGTAGAAAATTAAGCATTAACTACTCTAAAACACATTTTTTACCATTTGGATCTTATGCTAGACATCTGCCAAATTACACAAATTTCTCCTTCAATATTAATGATCAAAAAATGCAAATTAATAGAGTGCCCAACATAAAATACCTTGGAGTGGTCTTGGATCCTCACTTACGATGGGACATCCATGTCAATTATATTTTAAAGAAAGTTAGATTTGTATCCTACAAAATTAAATACCTTGGGAATATATTGACAGAAAAATATCTTCGAACATTATACCATGCACTGATTGAGCCTCATCTCACATATGGTATATTAGCATGGGGAGCTGCATGTTCCTCACATATCTATAATTTAGATGTTTTTCAAAAAAGTATTCTAAAAATGATATTTAAAAAACCGAAACTTTATCCCACTGAAAAATTATATGCAGATGTTCGAATGTATGATATAAGACAGCTTTATTTCTTACACAGTGTCACTCACTACCATAAATTTGTAAACACCGACCAAAAAATTAAACATAATCATTATACCAGGTACAAAATTCGTGGCACAGTAGTTCCTCAACCGCATAAATCTATAATGCAGCGATCATATCTCTATTTAGCGCCTAAATTTTATGAAATTATACCTAAATACTTAAAAGATTTACGTTTCGGAAATTGTTTCAAAAGAAATTTAAAAAAGTTTCTACATTCTATATCTAGGACTGAAATTCATAAACTCATAAATACGAACATCAACTAAATACATAATCTACTGTAGCTAATTTTTGTCCTTTTTTGTCATTTGCATTCTACAGTTTCAACTTAAATTATTGGTCCATGTACAGGCGATGCCTTCTATTGGGCCTGTTTTGATTTTATATTTATTTACTCATATTGTTTGTTATCTTTGTACATTGAGTAAATAAATATTATTATTATTATACGACTGGATGAGTTTACTCCACAATTGCGTGACGTAAGCTAGGAGGTCCCTATGCATCGCTGTGCCAGAAACCATACAAACCGCTGCTCGACTGGGTGCGGAACGTCGATCGACATCCACGCCAGATGTACACATAGTCGCATGTACGCCTACAGGAAGTTTCCAACATTTTAATTGTATGAGCCGTTTGACTAACTTGATCGATTTAATAAAGCTAACGTGTGCCTTCATGAACTGATGATAGCGTTGTGTAGGAAGTGCAGAGTCAACCTACTTAACGCCATTTTTTCGTTTGAGATTAAGTGTTACAAAATGCAAAATAAATTTGAAAATTGACAATAACAAATTAACCGCGGTACAGATAAAGTCAGTTTTCGGAAGTATTTTCACGCACTTTCGTCTTACATACCACTTGTTCCAATACTCCAACCGTGATTTTTTGCAACTTTGAAATTCAATAAAGAAGGTAATCAGCAAACATTTTATACTTCTGGCCTCAAGAATATTAAATCTCTATACAATTTTATTCTGAAACTGTGATAATACCCTCATTTATTTTGAGCGGTACACTGAACTATTAGCCACTAATTATTATTTAAAAATAGCAAGATGCGCCACAAAAAGAACGATTTCCTTCACTTCATCGTCTCATCACGCACATATGTAACCAGTTATTCAGATGATTAGCAAACAGGAATATCCATTCATTAGAACTCACTTTATACCAGTTAAAATGTAAAGTGCATACTTTGGCAGCGGACCAATTTTTGATTTACCTCTTATGTGAAGTGAGTTGTTTTTGGATTTTAAGCGATCTCACTTAATGCTTTTCGGCGGGTGATAAACTCGGGAGTATTTTAACACATTTTAAAAATTAATAGAATGAGGAACGGTGTTTCAAATTCGACTCTCACAATTGCGATCTTGGAAACGGTAAGAGATACAAGTCGGTTAATTGGGGTCAAAGTTGCTCATTTAGGTAACTAAGAAAATGGCACTTAGAAAGTTCCGCAGTTCCGAGTATTTGCGGAGATAGACGAAATAAACCGAATTTTCCTAGAATTGTTTTCCTGACGTTATCTGAGATGGGATTTTAAAATTAAAGGTGCATTTACATTGCCACTTTATCTCATCTACAAGATGACACAATTAGAATTTCAATATTATGGTTCGTCTCTTGTCCTCACTTTATTTTTCATCATGGTTACCATAATGGAATTTTGCAGAGATTAATTGAGACTGCAAAAATCTATAATACCTACATTGACATTGTCAGACCAAAGCTATTTCAAAAAAACTAATATTTTCTAAGTAAAACATTGTTTGAGACCTTGGTGCTTAGCCATTTCAACTATTGTAGCTTCATTTATGGCTATGTTGATAACAAAAATTCAATGGGTTCCAAATAGCTGATGTAGGCTGGTAATGGGTGATTTTTTTGCTAGTATCTTTTTGGCAACAGTGTTTTGACAGATGACGCATGAATCCTGTCTTGTGTCATTGTCAAACTTGTTCAGTTTGGTCTATAATTTAACCATGATTAGACTTACGAACGAACAACGCTTGCAAATTATTGAATTTTACTATCAAAATTCATGCTCGGTTTAGAGAGTGCATCGAGCACTGCTTCCAATTTATGGGCAATTTGGTCGGCCTACTGAGGGAGCTATTCGGAAGCTTGTGACTAAATTTCGAACCCAGTTTACATTATTGGACATTAAACTACCAACACGCAGACGTAGAGCGAGGACTGAAAAAAATATTGCGGCTGTATCCGCCAGTGTTAGTGATGACCGTGAAATGTCGATTCGCCGCCGTTCGCAGCAATTGAGCCTCTGTTACTCCACTACGTGGAAAATTTTGCGACAGGATTTGGATGTAAAACCTTATAAGATACAGCTGGTGCAAGAATTGAAGCCACACGACCTCCCACAAAGTTTCCCATTTGGTGAATGGGCGCTGGCAAAGTTGGAGGAAGATCCACATTTTTATCGAAAAATTGTGTTCAGCGACGAAGCTCATTTCTGGTTGAATGGGTACGTTAACAAGCAAAATTGCCGCATCTGGAGTGAAGACCAGCCAGAAGCATTGCAAGAGCTACCAATGCATCCCGAAAAAATCACTGTTTAGTGTGGATTATGGGCCGGTAACATCATCGGGCCGTACTTCTTCAAAGACGACAATGGCCGGAACGTAACTGTGAATGGCGAGCGCTACCGTGCGATGATAACAAACTTTTTTTTGACCATATTTGAAGAGCTGGACTTGGCTGACATGTGGTTTCAACAAGACGGTGCCACATGCCACACCGCACACGAAACGATGGCCCTATTGAGAGGCGAGTTCGGGGAACAGTTTATCTCACGTTTGGGGGCCGTCAATTGGCCGCCTAGATCGTGTGATTTAACGCCGTTGGACTATTTCTTGTGGGGCCATGTTAAGGCTAATATCTACAGGGATAAACCAGCAACGATTGACGCACTGGAAGCCAATATTGAAGCATTTATTCGTGAGATACCGGCCGATATGTTGGAGAGAGTGTGCCAAAATTGGACCTTGCGCATGGGCCATTTAAAGCGGAGCCGCGGCCAATATTTACGTGAAATAATCTTTAAACATTAAATTATATCGACCGTTCTATCGACTCAAATAAAGATTTAATCGTTTTTTCAAATATTTTGTGTATTTTTTGAAGATCAAATCCTATACCTCTTAAAAAATCACCCGTTATATGGAATGAGGAAGTATGACCCTATATCACACAAAATCAAAGAGTGCGAATGGCTTAACATGAAAATAGGAGATCCCTCGCCTGTGTAACTTTACGCATAAATTGGTAAAAAATTCAGATCCTTCAGGTCTGGATAACAATTTCATACCTCGCAAAGATGCTCATCATTTTAGGATTAGATCAAAATTGAACTACACAGCTCCTCAGCAGTTCCAAAGCTCGTTCATATACAGGGTGTTAATAAAGTATGTAGACAAACTTTAACCATCGAATCTTTGATCAATTTGAAGACTAAATGGTCATATGAACCTGGGTCCGTAACGGCTTCCTTTTCGAGCTAGAGCACTATCACTAAATAAATACGAGTAATGTTCCAAATATTTCTATGAATAATGAAACGTATTTATTGAACAGTTGGTGTAACCTATGATAAATTTTGCATGTTTTACAAGTTGCTGAGGCTCAATATGAACGTGAATGAAAATAGTATTATCCTGTATTTTTGTAAAAAAATGTATTTAGAAGGTCAATAATTTTGAACAGTAACATTCGAATAGAACGACAACAATAGAAAATATCGAATAGTTTTTTTACAATAAATGTTCAAAGTGGCCACCAATATTGGACAGCTGTCGAATTATTTGAGAAAATAAATTAATTCAATTGTTTTCGAGTACATCGTAAGTGTCTAGATAAGCACAATGCTTAAATATTAAAAGTATTGCGATCAAAACAAATTGTCATGCAATTTTTTCAAAAAATTCTGGATAATATTATCCGTATCTACATAATGTTGGACCAGCGAAAGATTGCAAGCCGAAAGAATGCGGACAAAAAATTGCGAAGTTGTCAGATGTTCTACATAAAATGCGGTCCATACATATTAACATATTTAAGATATAGAATTGTTCCGCTGAATTTGGCAATGTAGCTGGAAAACCCAGGCCGCAGGTAAACATCCGGTCGCTGATTGGTCCAAAACTCTTATCTTATCTGAAACTAGAATAACGTGCCGATGGCACGGTCATTTATAAACCTACTCCCATAGGCGTAGGCAGTTGGCAAATACTTTGAAAATATAATTTACTGTTTAGTGGTGATAATGGAATTCAAGCATGGGAAAGTTATTCACAGCCAGGCAAGGGAAATAATAGCAAACGTGATACGTGCTTGCGATGCAGAAGCGGCTAACAATACTTTCGTTTATCCACTGGTAGCTAGAAATGCAAGGGCGGCATATTATACGGGTGTTAGTGAACGAACTATAAGTAAAATTAGAAAAGAAGATAAAGACAGGCAAAATGCAACCTCCACACAGCCTTTAGCTTCTCCCGGAAAAAAGAGATCACGCCCTTCTGTGATCCAAAAAATTGATGGAGTCGATTTTTCCATTATTCGGAGAATGATAGAAAAATTTTACTGTGATTTTAAAGTGGTACCTACTTGTAGTAAACTTCTAATCAAACTGAAGGAAGAAATGGAATTTCCATTTGGTAAAGAATCGTTGAGGCTGCTTTTAAAAGCAAAAGGATTTTACTGGCGTAAATGCCACAACAAAAGGAAATTACTAATGGAAAGACCCAGTATTTTACATTGGCGATACAAGTATCTTAGGTCTATTAAAAAGTTCCGGGAAGAAGGAAGGCATATTATTTATTTGGACGAAACTTGGGTTGATAATGACCTCACTTTCAAGAAATGCTGGCAAAGCGAAGAAATTATGGGTGTCCTGAGCAATATAAGTTCTACAGGTAATAAAGTTTCTTTCACCTCGATTTTGCTTATTATACATTTTTCTCAATTTTGGAATATTCTTAATAAGTGCTCATTTAATTTGTCTAATTGAATACATAATCCCTTGCAAGTATTTTTTTCTCAAAAATATGTTTTTTATACATAGTGATTCAAAAAGGTGTTGGCAAACTTAAAATAACACTAAAATGAGGCTATTTATTCATTTCCAGGACGACTTATAATTGTTCATGCGGGTTCGCAAGATGGTTTTGTTCCTGGAGCCTGTCTCATTTTCAAGGCTGGCTGTGCCACTGGTGATTATCACGGTCAAATGAACCAAGAAAATTTCACGAAGTGGCTTACTGAAAAACTATTTCCTAACATTCCTCCTAATAGTATTATAATAATGGATAATGCACCTTACCATTCAGCTTTGGAAGACAAGCCTCCAACTAGATCTTCTCTAAAAAGAGACATCATCACGTGGTTGAGCAAAAAAGGTATAGAGCATGATCCTAATGCTAAAAAAATGGAGCTTTATGAAATAGCTTGTCTACATAGGCCACCATCTGATGAGAAAAATTATAAGATAGATAATTTAATAAGAAGTTTCGGACACACCCCACTTCGAACGCCACCCTATATGTGTCAGTTTAATCCCATAGAGATGATTTGGGCACAAGTAAAATTTTTCATTAGAAGCCATAATACAAGCGGCGAATTTACTATAAAAAAACTAGATGAAATTTCTAATAAGGCCATCGCTTCAGTAAGTGCCAGTGACTGGCAAAAGGTTATTGGACATGTTATAAAAATTGATGATGAATATTGGGAAAAAGACAGTCTCATTCAAGAAATACAGGAAGAAATAATAATCAACATAGGAGGTGAAAGTGATAGCAATGACAGTTCCTCAGACAGTGATCATGACTCTAATCAGGATTGAAACTATACTAGATTGGCTACCTTTTAGAATTTTTAGATATTCATTTATTATACTACTGGTTTGTGGCTTTTAGTATCTCAGTAGAAAGTCTAATTCTATGTGTTGTTTATGGGTTATTTCATCAAGAAATTACTTTTTGTTTTCCTATATTTTTCTATTCAGTCAGATATTTTTGACTTGTTGTATTCTATTTTAGAAGAATGCATAATTTGTTTTGCTGTTCAATCATAATGCGTACATAGGAATATTACTTGTTGCCTAAAAAATATATTTATTTTGTTCTCAATATTCAGTGTTTGTGTATATTTATTTCTTATAATGTATGTTTGGTATCACGTCATTATGAATCGCAAAAAAATATTAATACTACCAGTTGTAATAAAATATAAATTCAATTAATAATTCAAGTCTCTCCGATCTCCGCCTATGACTCCATATAAAATCGTCTAATGGTAAGGTTTTTTCATCGCATTTCCCCCTTTCGTCCCTAGCAATCTTTGGCTGGTCGATCAATACATGGAGAGTCTGAAAACCACTGTAAATCATGTGATATTCACCACAGGGCATACTTAATTAAAATAAAATACGTTCCATTCTTTTATATTTTTTTAAAATATAATCATTTCTTTTAGTGCTAATTGCTCTATCTTGAAAACAAAGCCGTTGCGGACCCATGTTCATAGGGAAATTTCATCTTCAAATTGAC
The DNA here is from genome assembly GCA_963669975.1 of Acanthoscelides obtectus. Classification (NCBI taxonomy): domain Eukaryota; kingdom Metazoa; phylum Arthropoda; class Insecta; order Coleoptera; family Chrysomelidae; genus Acanthoscelides; species Acanthoscelides obtectus. The sequence goes on along the minus strand of CAVLJG010000002.1, from coordinate 32,512,823 downwards.
CAAGGATGGAATTTGGCGATTACAATACTTCCTAGCCAGTTTTGGCATAGGAAGTAATAAAAACGATTTTCAAACTTTGTATCTCTTACAGTTTCCGAGATCCTAATGATAGCTTATTAATCGACCCATCCGTTTATCCGTACATTGCGCCGTTATGTCGGCATACATACCGTTATCGGTCGATCCCTACTAACGAGCAAACCTTCCCGATTGCAGTTATTTACTAAATAATAGAAATGTATCCAGAAATGTGTGGAAACTAAAACTGCCCCGACTCCCTTTCCTGAAGCTCATGGCCATAATTATGCAGGAAACGCATACAAACGGAACGGCTAATTGTCCAATAGCACATTATATGCAAAGCTCACAATTTACCAATCCGTATTGAATGACCGGGAAATCATATAAACTGCATCCTCTAAACCGGTATATTGGTTTAAAACGATCAACCATCGATTTACTTTGATTTACACCAAACTGAATTAATTAGTTCATAGGCGGAATCAACTAAATGTTCCACGGTCGATTCTTGCTAGCTCTCCCTCCCTCTCTCTGTTTCTCATAGCGCAGTATCGATAGATAAAAAAAATTAACACCGAAGCAGCCACGCAGGCACAAGCCTAAATGCCAGGACATCGCAGCTACTATGAAGAGCTTAATGAAACTTATCCCATTGTTGAACTGCCTAAAGAGACTCGAGACTGTCCATCGATCAGCCGAACAGCCCTCCTTGGCACAGCACCAAGCATGGATAATGTTGTAGAGGCGGCAGCACCCCAAACATGTGAGCAGTATTCGAGGCTAGGTGTAACCTATGTGGAGAAAGTTATTTCTTAGCCTTTTCCCAGCAGCTGCCGCTATAGACGAGATGTGTTCGTGCCAGATCAAGTCATCAGGGATGATGAGCTTCGACCAGCCGAAATGAATGGCTTTTTGGTAGAACTCGGCCATCCATCGAAATCGGTTGAGCGCTAGGACGCTTCTTGTTATTCAAGGTAGAGTACTGTGTTTTGGTAGTATTAAACTGTGTAAGATTCATGCGCCCCCAAGTAGTGATAACCTTCAAGTTTCTCGTCAGTGAGGAAGTCGCTGCTAGTCTTCTTTTCTCCAGCTCACCGGCATGTCACTCTGAAGTCCTGCATGTAGAGTGCTGTCTTTGGCAGTGCTATGAATCGGATTAATCGTACAGGAAAGGTGGGCGTGGATATGTAAGAGTAACAGTGTCGGAGCCAAGAGACGACATATATACTAAGTGACATATAAATCCGAACACCCAGTTTAAATGGTTTTATTTTAATAAAATTTTGTATAAGTACTTAATGAAGCATAATAAGTAAATGATAAAAATTTCAAAATGATTGCACTGCTTTAAAGCCCTTTGACCTTTAATAATGTGTGGATGCACCCTGATGTGTTACGCATTCTCAAACGAGCCTAGGCATGCTTCTGATCAGGTGGTCAATGTCCTCCTGTGGCATCTCATTCCAGGCAACCACCAACTCCTCTCGAAGTGCTTCTAGAGTCTGAGGAGGACGTTGCAAATTGAGCAATCTCCTACCCATCATATCCCACACGTGCTCAATTGGGGATAAGTCGGGAGATCTTGGTGGCCATGGTAACAATGTGACATCATTATGTTGAAAGAAGTCTATTGTGACTCTTGCAACATGTGGTCGGGCATTATCTTGTTGGAAAGTTGGATCTGCCAGGGTGTCAAGATAGGGTAAAAGATGGGGTTCTAGAACTTCGTGGATATAACGCTGCGCGTTCATGTTACCTCTGATGAAGATTAAAGGTGACCTGGAACCATAAGCTATAGCACCCCAAACCATAACTCCAACAATGTGATGAACATGTCTTTCAACAAAAAACTGTGGATTCCTCCTTTCACCACGTCGCCTTCTAACCCTGGCACGACCATCGTGCATGCCTAAACAAAATCGAGACTCGTCACTAAAGACAATACTGTTCCATTCCTGATCCCAGAGTGACCGTTGTCTGCACCACTCAAGGCGATTACGTCGGTGTTCGCGAGTTAAAGGGAGGACCCAGTGTGGCCGGTATGAAAACAAGCCAAAACTTCTCATTCGTCGGTAAACACTCCGCATGCCAATAGGTCTTCCGTGTTCTGCAAACCATTCATTTGCAATGGACCTGGTAGTGGAGAAACGGTCCCTTAAGGCCAATAATCTTAGGCGGCGATCTTCACGGTCTGTTGTTCTACGGCGGCGTCCAGTGCCCCTTGCTCTTTGCGTACGGCCTTCTCGAAGCCATGCCTGACTACACCTAACCACAGTGTCTACACTTCTTTGCACTCTAACTGCAATTGCCCGAAAAGAAAGTCCAGCTTCCCGAAGTCCCACTATACGGCCCCTATCAAACTCACTAAGTTGACGAAATCGTACAGGTCTCCGTACTCTAGGCATCGTAACCGAAAGTAAAGGATGTCAAGAACCAAAATCCGCCAACGTTGATTCTTTACTGCGGCTGAAATATTCATTTTTAGAGCGTTAGTGAATTAAAAAAAAGCAGTATAAAAACCGGAATGTCCAACTGATAAGGCTGAAAATTTTTTCACTTGATATTTACAGTAAGATAAATACATTCACCAACTTTTATTAAAATAAAACCATTTAAACTGGGTGTTCGGATTTATATGTCACTTAGTATACATTGTACTATGTATGGATGTATGGTACAAATAGCGGTTTTCAGGTTACAAAATGTTCTAGCTTAACAAATTCGAAAAATTTTTGAGTAGCATAATTTTAAGATTTCATAGATTAGAAACGTAGTAGCTCCTATACTCGTAACGCCAATTTGATCCAGGTACTGAACTAGAGTCTGGTAATCCAATCACTTTCCCTTAAACAAAATGTCAGCTACTCCGATTGATAATCTCAGATTTAATCCTCCTGAAAGTTATCATCGGTGACATTTTTACATTGGCTAGTGGTGGACGCAATAGGCTCTATAAGTCCAAATCCTGCTCTCTCTCTCTCTCCATTACTCCCTTTTCTCTTTTCGACTCGCTATTCCTGAACTATTTAATAAATAACTGTTTACTTTATTATTTACATTCATAATGGAATACTGTCCGGTTTTTAATTGTTGCTCGTTATTTATTAAAGTATGAAGTTTGCGCTTTTAATTTTTAGCACGGCACATGGACAGAGTAGGCCCAGATTAACAGATTATTCAACAGGGTCAGTTGAATAATAAAAAAGAGAGCACTATTAAATTTTAGTTTAAATTGGAGTTAAAAAATGTACGAATCCCCGTTTTTCCTTTAATAATATGCAAATCAACCAGTGCTTTACTCGCAAGCGATTACTTGGTTACACCAATTTGCGCCTCGACAAAACAAACATAAGCACTCGATCGTCGCCTCTCTTCGCTTGTCGCTGCCACGCCCAGGCATTCATAGCCCACTAGCCAATAGGAGTACGTAAATTTGAAGGTCGCGTGCTGGTGTTTAATTTGAACGGCGGTAAATAAAATGTGAATACATTATGGTACTTTTTCCGAGGCACTGAAACAAACTATACTAAGTGACATATAAATCCGAACACCCAGTTTAAATGGTTTTATTTTAATAAAAGTTGGTGAATGTATTTATCTTACTGTAAATAACAAGTGAACAAATTTTCAGCCTTATCAGTTGGACATTCCGGTTTTTATACTGCTTTTTTTTAATTCACTAACGCTCTAAAAATGAATATTTCAGCCGCAGTAAAGAATCAACGTTGGCGGATTTTGGTTCTTGACATCCTTTACGATCGGTTACGATGCCTAGAGTACGGAGACCTGTACGAGTTTGAGTTTGAGTTTGATAGGGGCCGTATAGTGGGACTTCGGGAAGCTGGACTTTCTTTTCGGGCAATTGCAGTTAGAGTGCAAAGAAGTGTAGACACTGTGGTTAGGTGTTGTCAGGCATGGCTTCGAGAAGGCCGTACGCAAAGAGCAAGGGGCACTGGACGCCGCCGTAGAACAACAGACCGTGTAGATCACCGCCTAAGATTATTGGCCTTAAGGGACTGTTTCTCCACTACCAGGTCCATTGCAAATGAACGGTTTGCAGAACACGGAAGACCTATTGGCATGCGAAGTGTTTACCGACGAATGAGAAGTTTTGGCTTGTTTTCATACCAGCCACACTAGGTCCTCCCTTTAACTCGAGAACACCGACGTAATCGCCTTGAGTGGTGCAGACAACGGTCACTCTGGGATCAGGAATGGAACAGTATTGTCTTTAGTGACGAGTCTCGATTTTATTTAGACATGCACGATGGTCGTACCAGGGTTAGAAGGCGACGTGGTGAAAGGAGGAATCCACAGTTTTTTGTTGAAAGACATGTTCATCACACTGTTGGAGTTATGGTTTGGGGTGCTATAGATTATGGTTCCAGGTCACCTTTAATCTTCATCAGAGGTAACATGAACGCGCAGCGTTATATCCACGAAGTTCTAGAACCCCATCTTTTACCCTATCTTGATAATGCCCGACCACATGTTGCAAGAGTCACAATAGACTTCTTTCAACATAATGATGTCACATTGTTACCATGGCCACCAAGATCTCCCAACTTATCCCCAATTGAGCACGTGTGGGATATGATGGGTAGGAGATTGCTCAATTTGCAACGTCCTCCTCAGACTCTAGAAGCACTTCGAGAGGAGTTGGTGGTTGCCTGGAATGAGATACCACAGGAGGACATTGACCACCTGATCAGAAGCATGCCTAGGCGCGTTGGAGAATGCGTAGCACATCAGGGTGCATCCACACATTATTAAAGGTCAAAGGGCTTTAAAGCAGTGCAATCATTTTGAAATTTTTATCATTTACTTATTATGCTTCATTAAGTACTTATACAAAATTTTATTAAAATAAAACCATTTAAACTGGGTGTTCGGATTTATATGTCACTTAGTATAGTAGTAGAAGGCATCTATGGACTGTGGGCATCGATTAAAAAAAGATGAGGACAAAATAATACGAGTTTTTCCGAAGTTCCCTATCCACAAAAAGTACTTCAGGTATTCAATTAGCCAGAACTTCCACGATCTCGTTTGGGACTCTGTCCAGTGCCTTACCCCGTTGCAGCTTTTTCTTTGGAAACAAGCCTTCTTTTTGTTCGGCATAGCTCCGGGCTGACAAACATTTTTCTATACCGAATCAGCCTCGCAGGCCGAAACCTTAATACCAGGGCATCGCGGCTGCAATGACCAGCTTGAAGTAACTTTGTCAATACGATTATAAAACCGATACATTGGACCCCTTTAAACAAAGAGTCCATGCGAGAAAGCCCTGAACACCCTAAAAATCCTTAAACAAAATAAAAAAAAACGATAAAGAGGCAAATGAAAATCGTTCCATCCTGGCACATAAGCGGTGAAAGGCTTGTCCAGCATCGAGAAAGTCCGACTACCATTGCGCTGCGACATTACCCTGTGCCTAATTTGAGTACAACATATGTAAAAGTACTGTTGAACTTCAAAGCTGATCATATTGAACATGGGGCAGGTCCGGTTCTGGCGGATCCGGATGCTATATCTCCTTTGATATCGACAAGTCACAAATGTCAGTTCTCTGTGCCCTTGCTACCGATCAATACTGATTGTAATACCCACTAAAGCTTTCTGCTAATTGTGCTGCACACACATGTCTGCACAGGAGCGTAATAAGAGATTCAATCGAATCGCGAATAACTTAGTAGCAGCTTACAATAGAACTAAGGAGGCTGATAGCTGAGCTGACTTCGATAACTGATCTATAGATTATACAGGGTGAATTCAGTGTGTAATCATAAGCACCTTACATTTTTATGCCAAGCAGAAACCTAAATAATGGGGCACTGCGGCTACTATACTAAGACATCTCCTTAATTCGATTTTTGAACTGAACTTGAACTTTGAAAGCAGTGGTCGTATCGGCCAGTTCTGGATTCACAAAGTTCGACACGGTTAGGATGGGAGGCAAGCGAGCCTGTCTGGTAGGCTCACTGGGCAGCGGCTTCATGGAGGAGGGCTCCCAGGACCAAAGCCCATTGACATAAAGGTATAACAGATACCGTCGACGGCCCGTCTGTGCGAAAAGGTCTAGGTCTCACCTGGGCCTTGTACAGGGTAAAGAGGTTATGTGTTACGCCATTGACACACCTTATTAATTAATTAACACAGGAATGGGTGTTTCCGTCTGTGCGCAAAGAACGATTGTTGTACCGATTCATAAAAAGGGTAACTCTCGCCTCATTTCTAACTTCAGAGGTATAGGAGGACTGTTATGAGCCTTTTCTAAGATTTAAGAAAAAGCGTATGCTTCCACATTATACAAATTTATCGTTAAGAACAACATACTGAACAATTACCAATTTGGTTTCCGAGAAAAGCGCTCTACTCAAGATGCTGTAATTCGACAAACAAAAGTATGTTTAACTTTATTCTTCGATCTCAAATGCTCTTTTGATACAGTAGACCATTCAATTGTAATAAGTAAGATTTCTGATTATGGCATCCGAGGGTGTGCTCTTAATTGGTTGACAGCGTAACTATACTAAGTGACATATAAATCCGAACACCCAGTTTAAATGGTTTTATTTTAATAAAATTTTGTATAAGTACTTAATGAAGCATAATAAGTAAATGATAAAAATTTCAAAATGATTGCACTTCTTTAAAGCCCTTTGACCTTTAATAATGTGTGGATGCACCCTGATGTGCTACGCATTCTCCAACGCGCCTAGGCATGCTTTTGATCAGGTGGTCAATGTCCTCCTGTGGTATCTCATTCCAGGCAACCACCAACTCCTCTCGAAGTGCTTCTAGAGTCTGAGGAGGACGTTGCAAATTGAGCAATCTCCTACCCAACATATCCCACACGTGCTCAATTGGGGATAAGTCGGGAGATCTTGGTGGCCATGGTAACAATGTGACATCATTATGTTGAAAGAAGTCTATTGCGACTCTTGCAACATGTGGTCGGGCATTATCTTGTTGGAAAGTTGGATCTGCCAGGGTGTCAAGTTAGGGTAAAAGATGGGGTTCTATAACTTCGTGGATATAACGCTGCGCGTCCATGTTACCTCTGATGAAGATTAAAGGTGACCTGGAACCATAAGCTATAGCACCCCAAACCATAACTCCAACAGTGTGATGAACATGTCTTTCAACAAAAAACTGTGGATTCCTCCTTTCACCTCGTCGCCTTCTAACCCTGGCACGACCATCGTGCATGCCTAAACAAAATCGAGACTCGTCACTAAAGACAATACTGTTCCTTTCCTGATCTCAGAGTGACCGTTGTCTGCACCACTCAAGGCGATTACGTCGGCGTTCTCGAGTTAAAGGGAGGACCCAGTGTGGCCGGTATGAAAACAAGCCAAAACTTCTCATTCGTCGGTAAACACTTCACATGCCAATAGGTCTTCCGTGTTCTGCAAACCATTCATTTGCAATGGACCTGGTAGTGGAGAAACGGTCCCTTAAGGCCAATAATCTTAGGCGGCGATCTTCACGGTCTGTTGTTCTACGGCGGCGTCCAGTGCCCCTTGCTCTTTGCGTACGGCCTTCTCGAAGCCATGCCTGACAACACCTAACCACAGTGTCTACACTTCTTTGCACTCTAACTGCAATTGCCCGAAAAGAAAGTCCAGCTTCCCGAAGTCCCACTATACGGCCCCTATCAAACTCACTAAGTTGACGAAATCGTACAGGTCTCCGTACTCTAGACATCGTAACCGATCGTAAAGGATGTCAAGAACCAAAATCCGCTAACGTTGATTCTTTACTGCGGCTGAAATATTTATTTTTAGAGCGTTAGTGAATTAAAAAAAAAGCAGTATAAAAACCGGAATGTCCAACTGATAAGGCTGAAAATTTTTTCACTTGTTATTTACAGTAAGATAAATACATTCACCAACTTTTATTAAAATAAAACAATTTAAACTGGGTGTTCGGATTTATATGTCACTTAGTATATATGACCGTACAGAAGCAGTTCGGGTTAACAGGCCTTCTTAAATATTCACCTTTAGCTATGGAAACTGGTGATGCACAGGGAAGTATAGTAGGCCCGTTGTTATTTATTATTTTCATCAATGATGTCATGACAACGTGTCCAAATGTTGCAATAACGCTATACGCTGACGATACTGCCTTCATTTTTATAGCTACTACTATTGATGATCTAGTTAACACAGCTACTAGGGATATTGCACTGATAACTGTTTAATTCTAAACTCATCTAAAACATCAATGGTAGCCTTCAACACCAAAAAAAGATCTCGTAGTCTGTTAGTCAGATGCAACAATCTAATTTTAATTATTTAGGCGCACATATTAATGAACTTTTAAACTGGAACAAGCAAGTTGGTGTCATTCTTAATAAACTGCCGAAGCACTGCTATGTTACGTATTTTTCAACTCCACAATTTTGTAAGTGTTGAAATTCTCAAGCTGTACTACTTTTCGTACGTCCATTCGGCCCTTAGCTACTGCACAGTTTGCTGGGGGAACTGCTCTCGCATTGGTGAAGTGTTTATAATTCAGAATAAAATATTGAGAACAATATCTTCTGAGAATTGGCGCTACATGTGTAGAGCTCTTCAGATAGTTGACAGTTTACTCTCTTTATATCTACAAATGCCTTGTTTATATTAAAGAAAATTTTAGTTATTTCTGCATAAGTAGGAGATATATGCAATGTTATGAACCAGGCAGAAGATGTACTAATAGACTGTCTCTTACTTCTAAAGGGCCTTATGTTATGGACATAAAGTTGTATATATAAAGTTACCAAATTGTATAAAAATCATACCAAATGTTTTTTTTAAGGCCTAAATAAGGAGAATTATGTTGAATATCGCTTTCTATAGCATTGAGGAATGATTCGACTACGTATTTGAGTGATGTTCTCTTTTGTATTCATCAAAGTTTGTCTCATATTGTGATGTTATGTTAGTCATTCTTGTTATGTTTGTTTTATATACAGGGTTGTCTGCGAAAGGTTGGGAAATCTCGAAACTGGAGATACTACAGACCAAAATATGTGAATTGACCTAAACATACCTTAGTCCAAAAGTTGATAGTTTGCGAGATACCTGGTGTCAAAGTTACAATTTTATTTTCTATTTTTCCTTATTGCTTGAGAGGTATTTCAGATTTTGGGATAAAACTCGGTAAAGGGAGGTTTTCTAGTATAAGCAACAAAAATCCGTTTTTTTTTTTATGGCCAAACTTCTAGAGGGCGCCACTTAGAGCACTATTTCTGTAAATAACTTATCATAACTTTTTTGTGCTACCCTGTAACCAACAACTGACCGGAAAATCGTATTTTCTTGTATTTCCACAACAAAAAAGGTTTACCTGTTAAACGTGTCTAAAGCTAATAGTTTTCGAGATATTTGTTTTTAAAAGTTCCAATGCATTATTTGTACCATGTTGATAAAACATTTTTATAACATAATAGTCAAGTTGCTTCGTATAATATCTGAGTAGCATTGCTATTGTTTCTAATGTTTGTCATAATATTGCTTTAAACTTCATGAATAATTTTAAGTTGACAATAGGTTGTTAAACAGCATTGAGTTTACGTTTGACGAGTAACTATTCTTATATGCATTTAATGTACGCTTTAAAAGTACGAGGATTGTACGCTGACAGATTCCCTATAATAGGCACCTGCCTAAATCAAAGACTTTCCGACGAATCGATCAGCGGTTACGAGAAACTGATCAGAAATGATTATAGCCTTATTTTGGGAAGTGAAGCCTATTTGGATTTTAGGTAGTTTTGCTCAAAATATCAGCCTACATGGTGGAGCTCCCAGAACTGTACGTACAGCTGAAGTTGATGAAAATGTTTTAGATGCTGTCTTTGAAAATCCTACAGTTGAGGTTAGGAATGTAGCTCGAGAATTTCAAGTTTCGCTCCCTATACCGAGTTTTATGCCAAAATCTGAAATACTTCTCAAGCAATAAGCAAACATAGAAAATAAAATTGTAACTTTGACACCCTCTGTCTCGTAAACTATCAACTTTTGGACTAAGGTATGTTTAGGTTAATTCACATATATCCCAATCTTTCGCAGATACATGATATACCTGGAATTGACAATTCCAATACTACTAATTGTGTGGTCATCCCGAAATAAAGTTATTATGATTATTATCATTATACCACCTCCCCCCCCCCTCCCTTTCCCGCTCCCAAAGCTCCACGGCTTGATACTCATAAACTTTTTATGATTGCATTATACGCTTTTTGAAACTTGACCCATCCAGAACGGTTATCTGGATACGCCATTGCCTTGGCGTGTTAGTTAATTTCGCGGCACGGGTCATAAACGCCAACTTTACGCCCTATATACACAGGGTGACTTCGAAGTTGAGTCATTTATTTTAACAGTGAGTAGATCTGATCAAAAGAAATGTTTTTTTCCTTTACCATTTTTCTGGTAAAATTAAAGTAACAAAGTTATAGCCCTTTGGAAGTTTGAGTACCGCCCTGTCTCAATAATAATATTATGTGCTCGTGTTTGGCAACAACGGATATAATCCGCCTTATCGGTTCATCGCATCGGAAAGAAAAAAGCGAAAGAATTTGGAACGATGTTTTTACAATTATTTTATTTAGTTGTATACAGTCAGTGTCAGTCGGTAACGCATGAGTGAATAGTGGTGTTTGTTGCGTGGCTCAAACGAAATCAAAAATGGCACATGTTTACGAAAATGCTGAACTTGTGGACATGATTCTTATTTACACGGCATCACGGATTTATGCGGATCGGTTTCCCAATCGAGTGCAACCAACCCCTCGTGCCTTTGTTAATGTAGTACAAAGGGCTCGTGAATCAGGTGACTTAAGACCTCACAGGGGAGGGCATGCCGGTGCTCCACGACCGCACGATCAAATACAGGTCCGCGCTGAAATACGGGAGGATACTTTATAAAACAAGGTAACATTTTTTTTTTATTTTTACACACATATTTTGGTTTATCTTCCTTCTACAATCATTATCTGAAAATTAATGACTCAACTTCAAAGTCACCCTGTATATAAGTCACTATCAGCGCGGTGGGACTTTCAGCTTCAGCTGCTGAAACTCCGGCCCTGTATCAGAGTAGAAGCGGCTGCCGCATCGTGCAGTCGAAGCTAAGCGGGAAGCTCTACCGTTTAAGATATTCTATAATTAGGAATGAGGTATACACACAGACAGACAGATACACTACTGCCAAATCATTAACTCGATTACACGATTACAGGTGGATAAACCGCCGTTTTGTGTCTGGAATGGAGTTACCGTGTTATCCTACACTAATGGAGGTATATACCTGTATATGCGCCCTTTGTGTAAGAGGAATTGAATTCGATAACCATAGAACGGGAAGACGGAAGGCTACTGAGCCTTCAGAAAATAGGAAACATGACTCTATTTTTAACCAATAAGAGCATCCTAAGACTAAGCTTGTAGTAAGCTTTGCCACGCCTTTTTTATAAAGAGGAAATGGTGGGGTGGTTCCCCTTTCCTTTTTTGTTAATTAAATAAATTAATGAATTAATAAATTACTATAAATGAAATCTAAGGATCAGTCAAAGCAAAACAGCTGCCAGGTGGCGTGCAGATATAGGCCCTAGCTCAATAAATCGGAGAGTAGAGGAGGGGGTTAAAAGCGCCAGTGACTTAAGACGGATTAAGTCACAAATCCTCGAGATGTTAGTCGTAGCTTGTTCTGCTTGACCACCAGAAAAGAATCTAACAGTAAGGATGAAACCTAATTAACTGTATACAGAGAGCCAAATAAAACAAGGTATCAAAAAAGAATAACAATATATTATCAAAACAAGCAGCACACATGCCCCACCACTGATATGCAAGTTAAAAGAAAGGATGTTATTAAAAACTACCTAACAATAAAATTAATAGACCGTAATAACTAACTCTGTTTACCATGGTACTCGTACCAAGGCTTTACAAATATAGGTCTTAGAAATACTGGACAATGGTCTTGCAGTTACAGCTCTAGGCGTAGCTGTGATGTTCTCAGCTCTCAAAAACTCAGGTCAAAAACCAGTGGCCAGTCGTGAGCAGTGATGTAAGGGATGTCACAAGGTAGGGGCTGCTTGCCTCGTTCTCAAAATGTATGGTATAAAAAAAACCTGTTCACGTCAGGGTTTTTTTTTATCAAGGGGAAGAGATGGCTTCCAACAAAATCGGTTGCGAAACAGCTACAAGGCAGTTACAAAACAACGCTGTAGGAGTGTAAATAGTGGTTCTCCACAATAGCTTTCCACTAAAAGGAATCAGATATTGAACAAACTTCTTCAAGACAGGCATTAATGGACATAGTCCGATGGCATACAAAAGAGAATCTACCTAAATATCCTAATATCCCAAAATCTGCAAGAGAACGAAAAAACGCCCGCACACAACCACAACTACAGCAGAAAGTGCAATGGCGCTGGACCGTCTGAGTACGCAACCCCCTAAAAGAAGGTTGAATATGTGGCCCTGAAGAAGGCACGTTCGACAGAACATCAAAAGGAACAGATAAAAGCCGGTAAAGTAGGTATCTTGATATACGGCTAGTACGTGTAAAAATCACAATGTGGCGCGCTGGTTGCCTATGGACAGACTATAGGCAGAAACAAATCTGTCTACGAGGGACCAACAATATTTTATGAGGAAATTTCTCAGACAGAAGAAAGATTTCAATACAATACTGAGTCGCTGAGAATGATAGATATAATACATGTGAAATTCTACAATCAATAACCTATGAAATTTGCCAAAAGAAAATCATTGATAAAGGTTTGGTCCAAGAATCGGTACCCTGCTATTTATAAAGAGAAATTCAAATTACTCATAAGAGGTCAAAATAGTAAAAAGAAAGGTTATGTGATTTTGGGACGTGACAGCTTCTTGGCCAACGATAATTCATGGCCAGGGCAAGAGTCCTTAAGGCTCTCCAGTACAGAGCGACACACAGTATTGTCGCGAAATGTTTATCCCAGAATCAGTTGAGGGATGATTCACCAGTTCTCTTTCTTCTGCTTCCTTCAGTAAGCAAAAGAAGGGAAGTGAGAAGGTCCAAACATCGGAGGTAGGCGACACGGCGGTGGTATTGCCTCTACCGCTGTCGCCCTGCTAGTCCGAGACACCCAAAGGCGATGGTCGACAGGTATACCGGGTGTTCATTTGAAAACCACGGATTTATCTAAAACCACTGATAAAAAGAAAAAACGCCAAGACACATCAAAAGATTTGTCAGGCGGGACTAGTTTTTAACCAAAAACTGCTTCACCCCCTTTCACCCTCTGCCCTCCAGGGTGATCCCCTTAAAAATCTTAAATGACAAGTGGTATCGAGTAATAGCTTATTTGAAAGGCCTTTCGAAGTCCTTTATTCTAATGTTTGATTTTTTAAAATCGGACGATTCGTTTTCAAGGAAATCTTTATCCATCTTAGTTCGTTCAGATAGAAAACAATAACACACGAAAATATCACTTTTTATTTGAATAAGTGTTCAAAATGTTGCTTGTTAGGGTTTGCCAAATCTAAATTCGTTTATAATTGAAAACGGAAACTACCAACATAAACAGCAATTCGGAAGATTAGACGTGGCAACAACCAAATAACAACCCGAATTTTTTCCGCATTCTTTTCATCAACATAGATATCCTGGACAAACTGTATTTATTGTTATACCTGTTTAGTTATTTGTTGCTAAGGTAAAGAAAGAAGTTAATTTGCTGTCAGTTACCTTTGTGATAATCTTATTATTATTATTGATTCACCTCCAAAATGGTTTACACGCTAGCCGAAAGAGTGGAAATAATTCTTATTTATCACTGAAACCATTGATAAGGCTGAAATATATTTCCAGCAAGAGTGCGCTCCTACTCACTATGTTCTTCCGGTTCGGCAATGGCTAGACGACGATAAATGGATAGAGCGAAGAGAGCCTACAGAATGGTCTGCTAGATCTCCTGATTTGACGCCATTATATTTTTTCTATGGAGTCATTTCAAATCTATTGTGTTTGCTCCCCAACCTGAAAGTATGGATGAACTTCGTCAACCCATCATCGAAAGCTGCCATATCCCACAACATGATTTTAAAGATGTCCGTCAGGAATTTGAACAACATTTCGAACACTTATGGAAATAAAAAGTGATATTTTCGTGTGTTTTTGTTTTCTATCTGAACAAATTAGATAAATAAAGATTTTTCTAATTTTCTTGAAGACGAATCGACCGATTTTAAAAAATCAATCTTCAAAATAAAGGACTTCGAAAGACCTTTCAAACAAGCTATTACTAGATACCCCTTGTCATTTAAAATTTTTAAGGGGATGACACTGGGGGAGCAGAGGGTGAAAGAGGGTGAAGTAGGTTTTGGTTAAAAAGTTCTCCCCCTTGACAAATCTTTTGACATGTCTCGGCGTTTTTTCTTTTAATCAGTGGTTTTCAATAAATCCGTGGTGGGATGTTTTCAAATGAACACCCTGTATAGTTGTACAGTACGTTTGCTTATTTCCGCGCAGGCTTTCAATTGAATTGGGTATCGTTCTAGTGGAGTCTGTTAATTGTACATGGTATTTCGAACAGGCGTTAAATTAAACCTAAGATTCTAACAAAACGTATATATTTATTCAAAACATATTGCTTTCGTCCACCCGACCAAACATAGCACCATGGACAGCTGTTTCGTACTTTTTGGCTACTCGTCAGCACGGTCAATCGTCTCTGGATAACGAACGAAAGTAGAGCAACTATCCTCCATCCAGGAGGTATGGTCTATCGAAATAAGACAACTCATACAATATATTTGTATGGCTCCTTACTTCCCCCCAGGGATGAGATACGTTTTTTCAATGTTATATGACATGCATATCACGAAAAACCATGTCACTCATTTCCGTCATTCTGTTGGCCTGTCCGCTAATCCTCTGAAACCGCTCGGATTTTCATGGAATTTTCACACAAGAAAACTAAACTGCCAAGGACGAAGAAGCTTTGTATTTTTTGAAAATTGGTCCAGTGGCGACTGCGTGAGAAGCAAAAAACGAAGAAAATAAAAATGGCACAAACTTCGTTTTTGGCGTTTCCGAGTCTTCTCATCATTTTCAGAAAAATGTATGTAGGGGTTAAAAATCGGGGGTTGTGGGTTATATGGAATGAGGCAGGGTATGTTATTTTTTAGCGGCAGTATATTTGTACGCTCCCGAACTCGGTAATTTTACGCATCTATTGCCCTTAAAACTTGACGAAATATTTCCAGACGCGAGACGCGACCGGTTCGCACGATGACAACCCTCATGCGACAGACTCTGTATATATCGGACTGCATCGCTGGCGTTCTCGATCTCGAGTTATAGTATCAACGCTGGCGCATATGGCAAGAGTGACTGATGTGGTTCAGCATCGTTGTCATATTATCGATGCCTAGGGAAAGGAAGAAATTAGCGTAAGCGTTATCAAATTGGTGGTGACTAAGGAAAATGGACTATTTGTATGGGCCTGTTTGGCTGACGTGATCCATATAATTTTTTTGATATACATGTTTACAAAGACTAACTTGGGCATAGTCAACATACTGACGCCATTTTTGTTTGGTCTTCACACTGTGTTATGTTCCACTGTTGCCAAACTATTGGTTAACGTTTGTTATTTGTATATTTTCTGTAATTAGGTGTAAGCAGTTTGAAATTAGAATGAATGAATGCATAAAAACATATAAGTTATCACCAATCTGACAGTAACAAACAGAAATAAACAAACATGTAATAATGTCTGCGAAAACCAAATGTTCGCCAATTTTGGCCTAACAGACAAGGCTAAAAATCGCTATGAAATAAAGTAATCTCAAAATACTCGTCGGAGTAGAAGTATTGAACATACCCATTTTCAGGGCTTGTCAGACATTGAATCACTAGAATTTCGAAAATGGTCAGCTTTACCCTGAAAAGAAATTGTAGTTTAAAAAGAGATGTTTAAACAAATTTGATCTGGGTTACCGTATATTCAATGCTCAAAAGCTCTCTCTGTTAAAATATCATTTTTGAGGTCGCAAAGTATCTGAATTAAAGTAAAAACGTTGATCCACAAGACCTTGAACAGTATTTTGAGATTAGTTCACTTTAAAGCGATTTCAACCTTATTTTTCAGGCCAAGTTTGGCGAACTTTTGGCTTTCGCAGACTGTACTTATTTAATCAATCAAGATGTCCCTTGAGTGTCCCTATGATCCTAGATACAATTATCAGCGCAGGTGGATGCTGAATACGCTAGACAGCCGATGTCCACGTAAGCCCTTCATTAGAAGGCATAAAATGCTTTTCGCTTTTACAAGATTTTTAAGTTGCCTTTGAAGTTTCAGCAACGGGATAAAAATCAGACCCTAGTGAAATAGATGCTCTGGAGAATCGTTTTTTTTTTCAATAACGTGCGCGTTTCATTAACTAAGTTAAAAAAATAGCGGCAAGTAGGTTGACTCTGTAATTCTTATCTAATTCTAATCCTCTGAGAAAAAATGAGTTACGAACATATAGATTAAAGAATTTAAACGGATTAAGTAAGTCGAACAGGTACATGCAATTAGTCCATAGACACTCTTTCAATGCCCGACTGGTAGTTACTGTCCATCTGGCAACATTGTTCCTTTCCACAACTGCGCGGCATCGTTAATTACGTGCATAGTCCGTGTGTACGTTTTTTGCGCTGCAGTACGGATACATTAGTCAGCCGGGCCGGTTCGACGGGCGATAGGCTTAGATAGCAAGAGTACGCGGATCGAAAACAATTCTCTATCAGTCCAGTTTTAAAGGCGGAGAAATCTATGATGTGTGAAATATGGCTAATACAGGGTGCGGCAGAGAGGACGGACGTTTTTGGGATGGGTAGTACTCTCCGCCTCCGTCTACGAGAGAGGTGGGGAGGGTGCCGTTTGACTCGTGAGATCCTAGCATTATTTTACCAGTTGTCGTTATGGAGCCTTGGACGGTGTTTCGCCTATGATTGTTTCGTCCGAAATAATGAGTCAGTCATGGTCGTACAGCGTGAATTTCGTCACCACTTCAACATTTATCGGAATAGAGCTGTTCCCTCTCGAAACACCATCCTTCGTTGGGTTGAATCACTTCGCAGGCATGGTGAACTGATCAACAGAAGACCAAGAGGAGCGCCGCGAACAGTTCGAACTCCTGAAAATGTTGAACACGTCTTTCTTCGCAGTCCGACTCGATCTGCCCGGAAACATGCTGCTGCACTTCGCCTTAGTGATCGTTCGGTAAGGCGAATTTTGCATATGGATCTCCGCTTTCACCCCTACAAATTGGCCATTGTGCAACAGTTACAGCCCGGAGATTATGCACAACGAATGAACTTCGCACGTGAGATGGAAGCACTGATCGATCAAAATGAGAAACTCATTTTGTTTATGAGTGACGAAGCCCACTTTCACCTGAACAGCATGGTTAAACAGCAGAATTGTCGTTACTGGGCTAATGAAAATCCGCAACAGTTACACGAAAGACCGCTGCACAGTCCAAACGTAACAGTTTGGTGCGCTGTATCGCAAACTTGCATCATTGACCCTTAGTTCTTCGAAGACGGTAATGGTCGTGATGTTACCGTGACATGATCACCAACTTCTTTCTCCCTGAATCACGACGGCGACGTGTTCAAATCCGACGTGTGTGGTTCCAGCAGGATGGGGCGACCGCCCACACAGCCCGAGCATCCATGGACGTTATTCGCCCTCTCTTCCCTGGTTGCCTTATTTCCAGGTTTGGCGATGTTCATTGGCCTCCTCGGTCCCCAGATTTATCCATATGCGATTTTTTCTTATGGGGACACCTCAAGGCTAGAGTATACGCGAACAAGCCCCGAACTCTGGACGAATTGAAGGGCGAAATTCGCGTGGAAGTCGCCCAAGTTGAGAGAGCGATGTTGGAGAGAGTCTACGCGAACTTCCAAGATCGCCTCCAGCACTGCACCAACGATTTCGGCCACCACATGCCTGATGTGATTTTCCACACTTGACTGTCTCAAATGCTATTTCCTTTTGAACCTGATTCCATCAATAAATTTGTTTTCGAGTAAAAATTAAGTATTTTATGATTTTTTGAAAACCGTCCATCCTCTCTGCCGCACCCTGTATATGCGTATAACCACAGTTTTTATTCAACATGACCTGTTTGTTAGTATGTGTGGGACACATTTTGGAACTGAATTTTGAACCAGATCAGCTTAACCAATTGATCTGAAATTTTGTACACATGTTTGGTTTGTGTTAAAATAAAAATTGCCGCCACTTTGAATCCTATATGGTGGATGCTGCAAAACCGAGATTGATCGTTTCCGTAGTATCCCTATGGTATTGGTATCAAATGAAATGAGAGAAACTCAATAAGCAAAGTGGCGTCATTCCAATATGGCGACCGCCCCAAAATGGCGTTTATAATTATAGTACTCGCCCCTATCATATAGATATTAAATTAAAGGGCTTGATGAGAGAAAGACGACAAGCAACGTGACGTCATTCTAAATTCAATATGGCATCCGCCGTAGAACAGCCAGAACAGCGATTTACAATTTTCATGGTCACCCCTATTCTATGGGTAGATGAAAAGGTTTGATGAGGAAAACATAATAAGCATAGTGACGTCATTCTAAATACAATGAACAAATGACATCATTCTAAGTTCCACATGACGATCGAGGCAAAATATCGATTTATCATTATCGACAAATAGAAGAACAATGTACAATGACATTTTTGTTGAGTCAGAAGGTTTAAGATAATAAAAATAATCAATCATAAAAACAAAGAAAATTCATAAAACACAGTGCATACACATATGAATGACAATTCCAACAAGCATGACTGTATACGTTGTAACGCATATATATAATATTAAAATTATAGCATAAAGAACGGTATATGATTTGTATCTGTCGGAATCTTATAACACAAATAAAGTGGGACGTTTTATCGAGTCTTATTAATGAAATATAAGAAAATTATATAGAAATTACTAAACTATACTAAGTGACATATAAATCCGAACACCCAGTTTAAATGGTTTTATTTTAATAAAAGTTGGTGAATGTATTTATCTTACTGTAAATAACAAGTGAAAAAATTTTCAGCCTTATCAGTTGGACATTCCGGTTTTTATACTGCTTTTTTTTAATTCACTAACGCTCTAAAAATGAATATTTCAGCCGCAGTAAAGAATCAACGTTGGCGGATTTTGGTTCTTGACATCCTTTACGATCGGTTACGATGCCTAGAGTACGGAGACCTGTACGAGTTCGTCAACTTAGTGAGTTTGATAGGGGCCGTATAGTGGGACTTCGGGAAGCTGGACTTTCTTTTCGAGCAATTGCAGTTAGAGTGCAAAGAAGTATAGACACTGTGGTTAGGTGTTGTCAGGCATGGCTTCGAGAAGGCCGTACGCAAAGAGCAAGGGGCACTGGACGCCGCCGTAGAACAACAGACCGTGAAGATCGCCGCCTAAGATTATTGGCCTTAAGGGACCGTTTCTCCACTACCAGGTCCATTGCAAATGAATGGTTTGCAGAACACGGAAGACCTATTGACATTCGAAGTGTTTACCGACGAATGAGAAGTTTTGGCTTGTTTTCATACCGGCCACACTGGGTCCTCCCTTTAACTCGAGAACACCGACGTAATCGCCTTGAGTGGTGCAGACAACGGTCACTCTGGGATCAGGAATGGAACAGTATTGTCTTTAGTGACGAGTCTCGATTTTGTTTAGGCATGCACGATGGTCGTGCCAGGGTTAGAAGGCGACGTGGTGAAAGGAGGAATCCACAGTTTTTTGTTGAAAGACATGTTCATCACACTGTTGGAGTTATGGTTTGGGGTGCTATAGCTTATAGTTCCAGGTCACCTTTAATCTTCATCAGAGGTTACATGAACGCGCAGCGTTATATCCACGAAGTTCTAGAACCCCATCTTTTACCCTATCTTGACACCCTGGCAGATCCAACTTTCCAACAAGATAATGCCCGACCACATGTTGCAAGAGTCACAATAGACTTCTTTCAACATAATGATGTCACATTGTTACCATGGCGACCAAGATCTCCCGACTTATCCCCAATTGAGCACGTATGGGATATGATGGGTAGGAGATTGCTCAATTTGCAACGTCCTCCTCAGACTCTAGAAGCACTTCGAGAGGAGTTGGTGGTTGCCTGGAATGAGATACCACAGGACGATATTGACCACCTGATCAGAAGCATGCCTAGGCGCGTTGGAGAATGCGTAGCACATCAGGGTGCATCCACACATTATTGAAGGTCAAAGGGCTTTAAAGCAGTGTAATCATTTTGAAATTTTTATCATTTACTTATTATGCTTCATTAAGTACTTAACCAAAATTTTATTAAAATAAAACCATTTAAACTGGGTGTTCGGATTTATATGTCACTTAGTATAGTTATTTGACATCATCAGAACTAAAAAGTAAAATATCAGTAAAATTAAAAAATAAATTTTTAAAAACAAGCTTTTATTAAGCTTATAATGAAACAAACTAAAATTAAAAAATGTTTTGCGATTGGAAATACTAAAACGACAATGAAGCTAGAAAGAGATGAAGAGCTCAAATTTTCAAATAAAATTGTATTTCTTTTTAACAGGACGGAACAAGGGTGTCACATGCTTTGATTTGAAAATTTGAGATAAAGCAGCTTCATTAGCGCTTTAATATTCCCAATCGGAAAAAATATGTTTGAATTTCTAGTTCGTTTTGTTATTATAAATATTATAAATCATAGCTTGTTTTCAAGAATGTATTTTTTTTTTGTTCATTATTTCGTGTTTATTTTGTTCTTAGTGTTTACTTATGGAAAACTCCAGCAATTCTTTTCTTCGGATATTCACCTTCCTCGTGCCCTAAGTACAACAAGAACTGACCGGTATGACAGCTTTTTTGTTCCTAGGGTAAAAAAAATAACACTGATCAACAGCCAAAAAATATCCTAAATGAAATCAACAAAATATTACTATTTTTAATGTGCTAAAACCGGAATGAAACTTATTTTTTCAATATTAGTTCAAGTTTTAGAGATACGGTAATTATATGTGTTCCTGCTGTGACAGTGTTAATATACTGTAATTCACAAGAATGCACGTGCTACATTTTTATATTCGGCAAGGAAAGATGATGTAATCGGCACGATTGTGTTACGTTATACATACGTGTACATTATATTGTTTTATATTAGCCATTTTTTCCTCAGTTGGCTGACAGCGTTCATGCAAGATGTCTCGAAAGTGTGTAAACAATCCAGATCAGTTTTGTTACGTGTGTGGTGATGTGACTTTTGCGTCTCAGAGACGGTCTATTACTCCACTAATAACAAAGGCATATCAGCTTTATTTCGGTTGTAAACTAGGTGATCAAGACAAACAGTGGGCACCCCACATCTGCTGCAATACATGTGCTTCAAGTCTGAGGAGCTGGTTAAATGGCAAAAAACGGCCTATGCGCTTTGCTGTCCCAATGGTTTGGAGAGAGCCTACAAATCATATTAATGATTGTTACTTTTGCATGGTACCTTGTGTTGGACAAGCCACAGGTATGTCCAAGAAAAAAAAATCGGTTATTAACTACCCAAACATACTATCTGCGATGAGACCTGTGCCTCACAGTGACGAAAATCCTATTCCAAAACCCCCAGAATCCTACACTTGCGAATCAAAAAACGAATCAGATCATGGCGATCGAGTAATTCGTCAGGAAGAAGATATGCCATCAACGTCAAGAGATCCTGATTTTATACCGAGCACGTCATGCCACCAAGCGCACAAAATAACACAGTCAGAATTAAATGATCTTGTAAGAGATTTGGAACTTCCAAAATGTAGACAGTTCAACATTGAGTTTAAAGGCAGTGTTACTGCATATTGGAAGTATTTTACCATCTCTTCCTGTTGGGTATGCAGTTTACATGAAAGAATCATATGACAATATGAAGTACCTATTGACATGCATAAAATACGATGAGCACCAATGGCATATTTGTGGCGATTTGAAAGTTGTTGCACTTTTACTTGGGCTGCAGCTAGGCTACACAAAGTTTTGCTGTTTTTTGTGTGAATTGGATAGTCGGGCAAAGGCACTTCATTGCACCAGACAAAACTGGCCTGTTCGTCAATTCCTAGAGCCAGGTCAAAAAAATGTACAGCATATGCCATTAGTAGATTCGAAAAAAATTTTATTACCACCACTGCATATCAATTTGGGCCTAATGAAAAACTTTGTCACGGCATTAGATAGAGATGGGTCAGCTTTTCAATACCTGCGTCAGAAATTTCCAAGACTAAGTGAGGCAAAGGTTAAAGAAGGTATTTTTGTTGGGCCACAGATTCGAAATATTTTGAAAGATACACAGTTTGAAAACACTTTAACAGGTATTGAAAAAACTGCTTGGAATGATTTCCGTCTGGTGGTCACTAATTTCTTGGGAAATAGAAAAGCTGACAACTATAAAATCCTTGTCAAAAATATGCTGTCATCGTATCAAAAGATGGGCTGTAATATGTCTCTTAAGATACATTTCCTACACTCACACCTGGACTTTTTTCCTGACAATTGCGGAGCCGTAAGTGATGAGCACGGCGAACGTTTTCATCAGGATATTTCAACAATGGAAAAAAGGTACCAGGGGAAGTGGAATCCTTCCATGCTTGCAGACTACTGTTGAACTCTTGGTAGAGATGCTCCAGAAACGATCCATAAAAGAACAGCAAAAAGACAGCGCATATAGTGATTCTTATAAGTATATGAATCTTGTTACTTTTTTTTAATATACAATTAAAAATAAAAAGTTTTTTTTCTAAACCGCAACTAATTTTTTTATTTCATTGTCATTTTTGGATTCAGCGCCCCAAAATTAACAAAGAAGTGCACTTTTCCCACAAGATACAATTAAAAAACTAAAATTTGTTGTCCAGTGTAATCTGTGTAGATGATTTCTTGTCTCCAATACACTTACTTGAGATGCATGCAAAGCTAAAAATTAATTGGGCATCCGCGTTTTCTTATCCAACCTGGAAATTACATTCGCAAATTTTCTGAATTTCGAAACACCGATAAGAAAAAAAATATATATATATATATATATATATATATATATTCAAACAAACAAGTGAGAAAATATGGTATATAGAGGAATATTTATGAAACGTAAAAAAGTTATTACATTTCACATTAATTTTTATTTCTTGTCATATAAATTTTATAGAAATTTATTTTACGATGTCAAGTAGAAAATACAAATCAGCGTCTAGAGTGAGGCAGTGTGAGAATGTTTCTTATGTGATGCGTCATTCCTAATTGTTCTGTGATGTGGATTAATTATACACAACGCGAGTACGGCGCTGATTTCCCGTAGTGCTTCTCAAAGTTTCTGAAAACGCAAAAACAAACGGCGAAAATCTTACTCTATAACTTTGAACATGACATCTCTTCAGAAAGAATAACAGAAATAACCTGTCTGGCACAGCTAATAGATATATTTTATGGTCAGCATATTCAGTAATAATTTTCTCATGCAGACAAATATAATCAGATGTGAACTTGCTACTCTGTTATTCAACCACACATCTTCTCAGAGTATACTCTATAGACTATCTCGGTATTCTAAAACCAAGAAAGCATGATGGGGAACTGGCTTGCAGTTTGCAGCATGGTCATTGAGCGTGTCGTGTCGTCGAGTCATTTCTCCATAGATCCTCCATGTACCATTTGCATAGCAGGTACTATACTAAGTGACATATAAATCCGAACACCCAGTTTAAATGGTTTTATTTTAATAAAATTTTGTATAAGTACTTAATGAAGCATAATAAGTAAATGATAAAAATTTCAAAATGATTGCACTGCTTTAAAGCCCTTTGACCTTGAATAATGTGTGGATGCACCCTGATATGCTACGCATTCTCCAACGCGCCTAGGCATGCTTCTGATCAGGTGGTCAATGTCCTCCTGTGGTATCTCATTCCAGGCAACCACCAACTCCTCTCGAAGTGCTTCTAGAGTCTGAGGAGGACGTTGCAAATTGAGCAATCTCCTACCCATCATATCCCACACGTGCCCAATTGGGGATAAGTCGGGAGATCTTGGTGGCCATGGTAACAATGTGACATCATTATGTTGAAAGAAGTCTATTGTGACTCTTGCAACATGTGGTCGGGCATTATCTTGTTGGAAAGTTGGATCTGCCAGGGTGTTAAGATAGGGTAAAAGATGGGGTTCTAGAACTTCGTGGATATAACGCTGCGCGTTCATGTTACCTCTGATGAAGATTAAAGGTGACCTGGAACCATAATCTATAGCACCCCAAACCATAACTCCAACAGTGTGATGAACATGTCTTTCGACAAAAAACTGTGGATTCCTCCTTTCACCACGTCGCCTTCTAACCCTGGTACGACCATCGTGCATGCCTAAACAAAATCGAGACTCGTCACTAAAGACAATACTGTTCCATTCCTGATCCCAGAGTGACCGTTGTCTGCACCACTCAAGGCGATTACGTCGGTGTTCTAGAGTCAAAGGGAGGACCCAGTGTGGCCGGTATGAAAACAAGCCAAAACTTCTCATTCGTCGGTAAACACTTCGCATGCCAATAGGTCTTCCGTGTTCTGCAAACCATTCATTTGCAATTGACCTGGTAGTGGAGAAACGGTCCCTTAAGGCCAATAATCTTAGGCGGCGATCTTCACGGTCTGTTGTTCTACGGCGGCGTCCAGTGCCCCTTGCTCTTTGCGTACGGCCTTCTCGAAGCCATGCCTGACAACACCTAACCACAGTGTCTACACTTCTTTGCACTCTAACTGCAATTGCCCGAAAAGAAAGTCCAGCTTCCCGAAGTCCCACTATACAGCCCCTATTAAACTCACTAAGTTGACGAAATCGTACAGGTCGCCGTACTCTAGGCATCGTAACCGATCGTAAAGGATGTCAAGAACCAAAATCCGCCAACGTTGATTCTTTACTGCGGCTGAAATATTCATTTTTAGAGCGTTAGTGAATTAAAAAAAGGCAGTATAAAAACCGGAATGTCCAACTGATAAGGCTGAAAATTCTTTCACTTGTTATTTACAGTAAGATGAATACATTCACCAACTTATATTAAAATAAAACCATTCAAACTGGGTGTTCGGATTAATATGTCACTTAGTATATACAGGGTGACTTTGAAGTTGAGTCATTAATTTTCAGATAATGATTGTAGAAGGAAGATAAACCAAAATATGTGTGTAAAAATAAAAAAAAAATAAAAAAAATGTTACCTTGTTATATGTGTGTAAAAATAAAAAAAAATTAAAAAAATGTTACCTTGTTTTATAAAGTATCCTCCCGACAAGTATTTCAGTGCGGACCTGTATTTGATCGTGCGGTCTTGGAGCACCGGCATGCCGTCCTCTGTGAGGTCTTAAGTCACCTGATTCACGAGCCCATTGTACTACATTAACAAAGGCACGAGGGGTTGGTTGCACTCGATTGGGAAACCGATTCGCATAAACATGTGCCATTTTTGATTTCGTTTGAGCCACGCAACAGACACCACTATTCACTCACGCGTTACCGAATGACACTGACTGTATACAAATAATTCTAAAACCTTGGTTCCAAATTCTTTCGGTTTTTTGTTTCCGATGCGATGAACCGATAAGGCGGATTATATCCGTTGTCGCCAAACACGAGCACATAATATTATTATTGAGACAGGGCGATACTCAAACTTCCAAGGGGCTATAACTTTGTTACTTTAATTTTACCAGAAAAATGGTGAAGGAAAAAAACATTTCTTTTGATCAGATCTACTCACTGTTAAAATAAATGACTCAACTTCGAAGTCACCTGTATATCTAGGCACCAAGTTAACATTTTATTGTTTTATTTTTTGACGTTTTTTAGGTTTTTGCATAATAGCCCTATCGGTACTCTGCTACGAGGGCATGTGTTTTCTTTGTGTATTTTTCTTTTTTTTTATTCATACTTGTGTTTTTATGTTCAAGCCACTTAGCAGGCAGCAATAAATTGTATCAGCCCCACGGTACTCTTGGCCTTAAGCTTGTATGGTAGCTGAAGTATAAAAAAAACAAGATCTCTCTAACGTCTTCACAGCAGCCGTGTTATTTTTCTATCCTGTTACATGATAAGCTCAGTAAAACTGCTAAATGCTCCCGAAAGAAAACTTCGTAAGTGAGTTGATACCTCCGATCGAAGCAGATGCCCTTACCGATGAACCATAGAATAATTGCATTACCCATTCCCGTTTTAATTCAGATAAATTGATCGTTATGTACACATAGCGTGCGGAGTGGTGCAGGAGCGAGCAACAAAGAGCGACGCCGACGCGCGACGCTAACGACGCCTCCGACGCCGGAATCATTAATTTATCACCAGAGGATTTGAGGTAATCGATGAATAACAAATGAGTCAGGGATAAACAGGGAGCGAACGAGGTACGAGCCACGGTAAACGGTGGATCGAGGATAGCGAATGCAGGGCCCCAAGTCGAATCGTTTACGACCGAATGGCCCCTAACAGTGGCGCACCAATCGTCAAAAGAACCCGGATATTAGTATTTTTACTTCCTACGCCAACTGGCGAGGAAGTATTGTAAATGCGAAAAATTTCAAAATTGAGATATCATGTTTTTTAGATGTTATATGCCCGCTAATCTTATAGCTGCCTATAACTTGAGAAGTACTGCTCGGATGTTGATTAAACAAGGTTTCTGTTATGCCAAGGATCAACAAGCTTTGCAGTTTTTGAAAATCGGCCAGTGGCGTCGGAGCTAGGGGCAAAAGACGAAAAACTTGAGGCTGATGTCGTTGCTCTTGACATCACGAAAGCGTTCGATCAGCTGTGGCACGCTGCTCTCTTAAGCAAACTTCCATCCTATGCCCTCCCAGAAATAGGCAGTTCAAAAATCGTATTAACAAAATTTCTTTGGGATCATCATAGCAGCCTCTGCCTGCGCGGCTGCTTCGATATAAAAAAAATACTTTTTTGACATTTCAGAGGCTCCTGACCATTTTAGGAAAATGTTTGTAATGGTTGGATGTTGTTGTGGGAAGCGGGTTGTAAATGTTATGCCTTTAGTATTAGTCAAATACGTTATATCGTCCGATGCGTGCACGGCGCGACGTGGAGGCCACTGCTGACTGTGCAATGGGTAACAAACTCCAACTGGTCAATCTCCGGTGGTGTCGTCACTGATACATCCCCAAAAAAATAAAAGAGATTCCTGCTCATTTTGGAGGAGATGATAATTGTAGGTTGGAAGCCTACATAATTTTCCTACATCTGCCATGGAAATAGAAATACGATGAAATATGATTTGCTTTATATAGTTCGATATGTACATCGTACCTAAGTGAGCCTACCTAATCATGATTCGATTTCTCCATTTGAAACGACTTGACCTTTCATTTGAAACATCCAACGGAGACTTAGGAAGTATAGAGTATTGACTTGACACCATTTTTTGACATGGAAAAGCTTTTATAGCCTCTCTCAGGCAGAAAAATGATCTAAGACCGACCCTTACAACTACACAGCTCTGCTTTCGGTTATCGACAGGCTTTGCTCCTCATATGCATGCCTATCAGGCTTCTGCCTCCCATCCCAATTCTGACGAACTTCGCATATCGAAAACTGGCCGGTACGACCGCTCCTTCGTTCCTAGGGTGTCGAGATTGTGTAACAGTCTGTCGGTGTTTGGATTTCCGGCTGTGGGACTGCTTCAGTATATAAAAATAAAGAAAAGCAGTCCAGAATACGGCACACTCACGAATACACCTTAGTCGTTCGCTACACCTCCCACCATGATAATGCTTGCAGCATTTCGTCATGGTGGGTAGCATTGCGTTAAATATTAATACCAACGGCATTAGCCGTCTTAAAGTGGGTGGAACTAGGGTTACCAACTATACTGTAAACAGTATTATACTCTTCAATGAATTATAATTTTTACTGTTGAACAAAAATAAAGTATACAAAGATACTGTATTCAGCATCACAGACAGGTATAGAGATACAAAGAAGTGTATGAAAAAGTATCCAAGGAAAAATATTTTCTCGAAATGAGTACTGGACAAAAGTGAAGACATCTCTGTTAGGAAACACATCAGAAGTATACTAAGTGACATATAAATCCGAACACCCAGTTTAAATGGTTTTATTTTAATAAAATTTTGTATAAGTACTTAATGAAGCATAATAAGTAAATGATAAAAATTTCAAAATGATTGCACTGCTTTAAAGCTCTTTGACCTTTAATAATATGTGGATGCACCCTCCAATGCGCCTAGGCATGCTTCTGATCAGGTGGTCAATGTCCTCCTGTGGTATCTCATTCCACCAACTCCTCTCGAAGTGCTTCTAGAGTCTGAGGAGGACGTTGCAAATTGAGCAATCTCCTACCCATCATATCCCACACGTGCTCAATTGGGGATAAGTCGGGAGATCTTGGTGGCCATGGTAACAATGTGACATCATTATGTCGAAAGAAGTCTATTGTGACTCTTGCAACATGTGGTCGGGCATTATCTTGTTGGAAAGTTGGATCTGCCAGGGTGTCAAGATAGGGTAAAAGTTGGGGTTCCAGAACTTCGTGGATATAACGCTGCGCGTTCATGTTACCTCTGATGAAGATTAAAGGTGACCTGGAACCATAAGCTATAGCACCCCAAACCATAACTCCAACAGTGTGATGAACATGTCTTTCAACAAAAAACTGTGCATTCCTCCTTTCACCACGTCGCCTTCTAACCCTGGCACGACCATCGTGCATGAATAAACAAAATCGAGACTCGTCACTAAAGACAATACTGTTCCATTCCTGATCCCAGAGTGACCGTTGTCTGCACCACTCAAGGCGATTACGTCGGTGTTCTCGAGTTAAAGGGAGGACCCAGTGTGGCCGGTATGAAAACAAGCCAAAACTTCTCATTCGTCGGTAAACACTTCGCATGCCAATAGGTCTTCCGTGTTCTGCAAACCATTCATTTGCAATGGACCTGGTAGTGGAGAAACGGTCCCTTAAGGCCAATAATCTTAGGCGGCGATCTTCACGGTCTGTTGTTCTACGGCGGCGTCCAGTGCCCCTTGCTCTTTGCGTACGGCCTTCTCGAAGCCATGCCTGACAACACCTAACCACAGTGTCTACACTTCTTTGCACTCTAACTGCAATTGCCCGAAAAGAAAGTCCAGCTTCCCGAAGTCCCACTATACGGCTCCTATCAAACTCACTAAGTTGACGAAATCGTACAGGTATCCGTACTCTAGGCATCGTAACCGATCGTAAAGGATGTCAAGAACCAAAATCCGCCAACGTTGATTCTTTACTGCGGCTGAAATATTCATTTTTAGAGGGTTAGTGAATTAAAAAAAAAAGCAGTATAAAAACCGGAATGTCCAATTGATATGGCTGAACATTTTTTCACTTGTTATTTACCGTAAGATAAATACATTCACCAACTTTTATTAAAATAAAACCATTTAAACTGGGTGTTCGGATTTATATGTCACTTAGTATATTTAATAATATTGCTAAAATGTCTTCATCTTTACTTTCTGATCCCGCTACCTCAGCATTTACAAAAAGAGTTTTTTTGGTGATGAATGCAAAGTAGTGGGATGGCAGAAATACAGCTTCTATAAATTTAATAAAAAGCGTTGTTGTTTTTTAAAATTTTAGATTTTAATTGTAGTGAATTGAATTGATAAGTTCTGCGAGAAACTCTAAGAAATATGTCTTTAAAAGAATAAACCAATAAAATATTGCTGATCGTTACATCAATATAAACAGGGTGTTTCAAATTCGACCCTCATCATTGGGATCTCGGAAACTGTAAGAGATACGAATTCGTTTAAATGAGTGCAAAGTTGCATATATAGACAATCAACAAAATGCCGCTTATAAAGTTTCTAAATTCAAAGTACTTCCGGAGACAGACGGAAAAAACCGGATTTTCCCAAAATCGTTTTGAAAATAAATTTGGTGGAGTACAAGAGACGAAACGTCATATTAAAATTCTAATTATGCCGTCTTGTAGAGGATAAAACGAAGCAATGATAACATGCAATTTATTCTGAAATCCCTTCTCAAATAAAGCCAGGAAAAAATAAAAGTGATTTTGTGATTAATCTGGTATAAACAAATAACAATTTGATAATTTCAAGGCCTACCTGCTTTTTTAAAATAACTAAGGTTTTGCAATGTCAATGTATGACGTATTATACATTTTTGGAATCAGATTTAAAAACTCTATTCATCTGTGCAAAAATCCAATATGGCGTCCGCAAGAAAAAATAAAGTTGATGCTGAAACGTCATGTTGTCATTCTAATTATGCTTTCCTGTAGAGTAATTTATTTTGAAATCCCACTACAAATACTTTCAGAAAGCAATTAAAACGATTTTGGTAAAATTCGTTTTTTTCCGTATTTCTCCGGAAGTACTTTTAATTTCGAAACTAAAACACCAAAAAAATATTTATAAATAAGTAAATACTGTTCATTTTCTGAAAACGCTGTTTATGTTTCTCCTCAGACCGAAATATACTTAATTGTAAAAAAAGTTGACAACCCTAGGTGAAACATGGAATGCCATTATAACCCATTGTATCCCTAGCCGCTATGCGGATATAAAAGTGCTCGGTCAACAATGGCATACATCTCCACCAAGGTACGTAATGTACTATTTCGGTCGTTTGTAGAAAAACAGTTCATCTGTAGACCCCGTGAGTAAATAAATGTCGTCCGCATGTGGCTGTCGGTTCTCTAGCCAGCTGGAGTAAATCTCTGAGAGATAGAAGCAAACAAGGGCATTAGATGGCCGCCGACAAAAATAAGGCACAGGATATTCGAATTTCAAACGATTAGTACCGACTCAACCGGAAACGACTAATTACATTTGACGCTAACCACTCAACTGACACCACAGAGAAAGAGGCACATACCAGAAACGTGTGCCGATATATGTATAGACGATGATATGCTCTTTAGACGATTCCCATACTCCTTTTTTCAAACGCAAATATTTATGCTTAGAAAATAGCGCAGGGGGAGTTCTACTAACTCAATAAAATTTACTCACGTATTTTTGTACCGAGTGTTTCTAATTCGACCCTCACCAATGGGAACTCGGAAATGTAGGAATGCACTAATTGACTTGATTTTCAAGCTACAAGTATTAGATATTAGCAAAGTGAATCAAGTCAAATCGTTTTTACGTCAAGTACTTGAAGATTCAAGTCGTCTTAATATTACTTGATAATTTTTGTAATATAAATATGATTAGATTATCACTGGTCAACAAAATTTTAACTTTGTGGTGCCACACGGACTTTTTTGATATTTTTTACTTTAATTGGTGATTGTAAGAAAAAATAAACAGTTAAAAAAAATTTGCTAGACAAGGATTTTATTCTATTGAGTAATTTAAAATATTAAGAAAAAACACAGATCTCGTAAATCAAAAGTTTTTTTTTATAAATGACTTAATAATCTAAGATTTTCTTGAATATTTAGCTTCTGGTTGGTCTCTTTTAATTGTCCAGCAGTAATCTGCTGACATATTTGGGCTCCATTTGCCCTGGTACCGCTTTTCCATATTAGAAATGTCCTGATGGAACCTCTCACCGTGCTCGTCGCTGACAGCCCTTAAATTGTCAGGAAATAAATCCAGGTGCGAGTCTAAAAATGGATCTTAAGTGACATGTTGCAACCCAATGCTTGATATGACAATAATAGCTCGCTAACCAACTCTCTGTAGCTGTCACTCTTGTGGTTACCCAAAAAATTTGAAACACCATTTTTAAAAGCCTTCCATGCAGATGTTTCTAAATCGCTTAATTTTTTTTCAAATCTTGAATCTTTTATTAACTCCCTAATTTGAGGGCCAATAAAAATACCCTCTTTTATCTTTGCATCACTTATTTTAGGGAATTTTTCTTTTAGATACAAAAATCCACTCCCATTACAATCCATTGCCTTCACAAAATTTTTTATTAATCCTAATTTGATATGCAATGGTGGTAGAAGCACATTATTTGGCTGTACAAGGGGTAAATACTTTACGTTTTTTGCCCAGGAACTAACGATGCACGCGTAGGCCATGTTTTTTTTATATAGTGATTAGTTCTGTCTCGGCTATCCCATTCACATAAAAAGCAGCAAAACTTTGTATAACCCAGCTGAAGTCCAAGTAATAGTGCAACAACTTTAAGATCACCGCAGATTTTAAAGGAATATGTACTGTAATTTATTTTTTCAAGTAAAAGTTTCATATTTTCATAGGTTTCTTTCATATTTGCAGCATGGGCCAGAGGTACAGACGGAAGCTTATTTCCATTATGCAATAACACTGCTTTTAGACTTGCTTTCGAAGAATCAATGAATAAACGCCACTGAGAGAGATCAAAATCTATGTCCAACATTTTCATAATCTCATTTATGTTATTGCAAAACACCAAATCTCCATCCTGAGAAAAATACGCTCTGAAGTGTTGATCACGGTTTCGAAAATAGCTAACTTTTGTATTATGATGTAGCAAATTCCATTCTTTTAGACGTGATACTAATAGTTCTGACTGCTTTTTTGACAAATTTAAATCCCGAACCAAATCATTTAGGTCTCCTTGAGTTATCAAATGTGGCTCGTTTACAATTCCTTTTAACTCAAAGTCATCCTCCTCGTCAACACATTCACCTGAAGTGGACGGTTGTGAATTGTTCTCAACAGACGTAGTTGCAACTGGTATTAGTTCTGACAATTTTTTACAATGAGAGACTGGTCTTATAGCCGAAGATAAGTTAGGGTAAATAACTGTGTTTTTTTTCTTGTAATTTATACCTTTTATGTCTGTGAGACAAAAATAGCAATCTGAAACGTGATCTCGCTGTTCAGTCCATATCATGGGTACAGCAAACGGCATAGGTCGTGCACCTTTCTTCCAGTCAGTTAAATTTTTCACACACGTTATGCAACAGACATGAGGGGCCCAGGATTTGTCTTGATGGGCGACAGAAAAACCAAAACATTGGTGATAACACTCCAACACAAGATTCGTAAAATTTCGTCGTTGTTTTTTGAATGTTAGTTCTCCGCAGACATAACAAAAAGAGTTACGATCATTATTACACTTCCTCGACATATTCACAGGGTTAATAAATCACAGGTGTTCAAATTCAACAAAAAATATTTTTATAAGGATTTACTTGTAAGCGTTTCTGTTAATTTACTGCCGTAGTACTAGTTATGAGTATTACCGTATCACAACAAATATGAGGCTAATAGACATATGACAGCTGTCATGTAATAATGAGGGTAGACTGATAAAACAAAATTAGCTGTCAAAGTTCGTGTGGCAAAACCAGTGTTGACCAGTGTTATAAATACACAACGGATAGACTTTTTGACAAGTTACAGAGAAAACACATGTTGAACAAAATAATTTGTTTATCGTATAACAAATAAAAAAAGAGCGATAAAGATGTAAGCTTAAATAGAAAAATAAATGTTTTCGTCAGCTAATACAAGAAAATTAAATATTCAATGGACAGTATAAAAAATCTCTTGCCATTAAAATTATATTTGTGAATTCATTTTCATGCCATTTTTCGCCAGTCGTGATTGAAATACAAAAAGACGGTTCATCGGTTGGTTGTACAAATAAATATCACTCAAGCCCCTTAGTGGAATAAAATCATAATTTGCCATCAAGTAGCAAGTAGTTTGAAAATGCTTGACCTCAAGCCAAGTAGAAGATTGAAAAAATCAAGTCAAGCATCAACGACGCAAGTCCAGTCAAGTATTTTAATAAAATATCAAGCTACTCGATAAATAAATAAAATAAACTAAAAAATCGAATCTTCTCATAATCATATTTATTTCTTCCTGCCTTTATTCAAGGCAAGATTTCAAAATGAATTGCACATTATAATAGCCACTTTCTCTCCTCTACAAGGTGGCATAATTAGAATTCCAAACTGAGGTTTCGTTTTTGTTCTCCATCATCAGAAAAAATGCAAATGAAAATTTAAAATTATTTCCATGACGCCGCAAAATAGCTCCGTCGGTACCTTGGGTTATACATCTTGACAGTAGGGATGTTCGATACGATCCTATATTTAGAAGTATCAATACATTTCACGAGTATCGTCATCTTTCGATCCGGACTGTGTCAGAAAGAGTGACTGCCATTTAGCTGCGACATTACCCTGCCAAATCAGACATATCTTTCATCATTTTCAAAGAAATTGTACAAAATGTTCAAATTTGTGAAGTTCATACGTTGTTACCAGACATGCCCAAATCATCACTTGCTGCCGTGATATTCATCCCGACCACGGCTAGGCGACCTTTATGTTAAATTTGTATTGATAGGGCAGCGGGTTATGCTATAAATCATATGTCACAGAGTTTGTGCACTGATTGCAACTATGAGATGATACCAAAAATATTTTCATAAATAGGAGATCATTCCGGATCGAACAATCTACCAAAGATGCTTATAATCATGATACCTAGTAAATTTTCACGAAAAAAATTCAAAACCAGCAAATGTAAAAGATTCATTTCGCACCCTCCACCACGGGACGTGATCGTCGTTAGACTTGGCAACCCTGCGAGTGATAGATAGATAACGCCGCCAGTCAAAAAGACAAACAATAAACATTACTAGTTTTTATGATTTTTGTACTTAAAAGACATTCGTTGTGAAACATTTTTCATAATTTTTTGTCTATGTCCATAGTAATTGCATTATGCATCAAGGAGATGTAGGGATTGACACGTCTTACACATATTATCTGTGTTTTAGGATGGAGAGGACATAATGTTTTTATTGCTTTGAAGAAATTCATTAAGCCATAAATTAATAAAAGATTACTATTATGACGTAAAGGAAGATGAGGAATTGGATGGAATGTATTTTATATTCTATTTTCTTGCAAAATACAGACAAATCCACACTATTCAACAGGTATGTAATGATAACAGTATATTGAACTTAAATTCGAGATTGCCATGCATTAACAAACGTCCAAATCTGCTGCCAAATTTAACAGCTAGAAAATCGACCTATTACTTGCCGCATTCCCATTCGCTGAGGGGGATAACGGATTGTTAAATGTAAACCTATAACATATATCAAAATAGAAAGTTTTTCCTGTTTTTTCTGTACAAAAGCATCATGTTGGAATCAAAAAGTGGTCTTGTTTATAATACAGTCGAATTTTCACGATTTTATTCAATATTTCAATAGAAATCACTGATATTCTGAGAACAGCAGAGCTATAGGTATATAGTTTTCAGGATCACAGTTTATTGTCCTCTTTTTCAATGAATTGAATATGAGAGAACTTGCTAACTGGAGGTGCAATATTACGAGTACGGAAATAGTTTTGTCTCAGATTCGAAATCCAAGTAATTTCGCTAAAACGCTTGCGATGATGGTGAAGTAAAAATAAACGGTTTGACGCTCATGACAGCATTTCATAATCATAAACGTAGCTACAGATCAGGAAACTACCACTCATATATCGTGATGACCGACAGAGAAGTTATAACGATTACTATAACTTATACTTAGCTCATTGGCAACCATCATATACTTTTAGTAGGTATTTAAAAGTACATTTAGTTTACAATGTCGCTACCGATAGTATAGTCGACAGGCACAGATGACCATTCCAAGGCTAAATAAAGAAGAGAGAGAATATAAGTCTGCATCGAAACAAGACACCACAAAATGCCATCTGTTACCAGAATCGGCCACTGCGAAAGTAAACAGTGAAGTTGTCTGTTGGAATTGTATCCCATTTCGATTCTGGTGCTATAGTGGATACGGTCTACTCGCCATTGAATAAACTAGTAATATAGCTATGCGCTACTGACAATTTCGGTACTTGTTTCACCATTTTGAAGATATGCTAATTTTGATGGTAGAATCGTAATCAGAGACCAGAAAATAATCCTGATATAAATTTATAACCTACTTATCATGTTTACGGCTGTAATCTTTTTTTATACTAAGTGACATATAAATCCGAACACCCAGTTTAAATGGTTTTATTTTAATAAAAGTTGGTGAATGTATTTATCTTACTGTAAATAACAAGTGAAAAAGTTTTCAGCCTTATCAGTTGGACATTCCGGTTTTTATACTGCTTTTTTTTAATTCACTAACGCTCTAAAAATGAATATTTCAGCCGCAGTAAAGAATCAACGTTGGCGGATTTTGGTTCTTGACATCCTTTACGATCGGTTACGATGCCTAGAATACGGAGACCTGTACGATTTCGTCAACTTAGCGAGTTTGATAGGGGCCGTATAGTGGGACTTCGGGAAGCTGGACTTTCTTTTCGGGCAATTGCAGTTAGAGTGCAAAGAAGTGTAGACACTGTGGTTAGGTGTTGTCAGGCATGGCTTCGAGAAGGCGGTATGCAAAGAGCAAGGGGCACTGGACGCCGCCGTAGAACAACAGACCGTGAAGATTGCCACCTAAGATTATTGGCCTTAAGGGACCGTTTCTCCACTACCAGGTCCATTGCAAATGAATGGTTTGCAGAACACGGAAGACCTATTGGCATGCGAAGTGTTTACCGACGAATGAGAAGTTTTGGCTTGTTTTCATACCGGCCACACTGGGTCCTCCCTTTAACTCGAGAACACCGACGTAATCGCCTTGAGTGGTGCAGACAACGGTCACTCTGGGATCAGGAATGGAACAGTATTGTCTTTAGTGACGAGTCTCGATTTTGTTTAGGCATGCACGATGGTCGTGCCAGGGTTAGAAGGCGACGTGGTGAAAGGAGGAATCCACAGTTTTTTGTTGAAAGACATGTTCATCACACTGTTGGAGTTATGGTTTGGGGTGCTATAGCTTATGGTTCCAGGTTACCTTTAATCTTCATCAGAGGTAACATGAACGCGCAGCGTTATATCCACGAAGTTCTAGAACCCCATCTTTTACCCTATCTTGACACCCTGGCAGATCCAACTTTCCAACAAGATAATGCCCGACCACATGTTGCAAGAGTCACAAGAGACTTCTTTCAACATAATGATGTCACATTGTTACCATGGCCACCAAGATCTCCCGACTTATCCCGAATTGAGCACGTGTGGGATATGATGGGTAGGAGATTGCTCAATTTGCAACGTCCTCCTCAGACTCTAAAAACACTTCGAGAGGAGTTGGTGGTTGCCTGGAATGAGATATCACAGGAGGACATTGACCACCTGATCAGAAGCATGCCTAGGCGCGTTGGAGAATGCATCCACACATTATTAAAGGTCAAAGGGCTTTAAAGCAGTGCAATCATTTTGAAATTTTTATCATTTACTTATTATGCTTCATTAAGTACTTATTATTATTAAAATAAAACCATTTAAACCAGGTGTTCGGATTTATATGTCACATGATGCTGATTTGAGGACTCATAAATGTCCGAATGAAAATTACTTCAACTTTTGCTGGATAGTTGTGTTATCTTTTCAAGTTTCAACGGCTGTCGATAAAAAACACTCAGTTTTTATTCTAGAATCCATTGAAAAAGTCACTAGATTCCATTCCAACTGTGAAGATTTCATTCGCCTACGATAAAGACATCAATCACAACGTGAAAAATGTGTGTAGGGGATTCAAAATGGCGCACTTCCCGCTCGACCCCATCGGATCATAAAAGATTGTTTTTAGCACAAGTGAGACCCTCTGAGAAATGTTAGTTACGAACCTGTATAACAGAGCAGCTATAGGGGTCAGTCAAACAGGCCCACACAATTAGTCTGTAGTCCATCTGGCAGTGTCGTCTTACCACGTTACCTGCCGACACCACGCGTCAGACTCGACAGCGCGGCAGTAAGGCCAGGACACTTACCGGTGATCCCAAACAGCAGAAGCCGCGACGCGTATCAAAAGCATTTATCTGCTTTAAGGGGACTGTGTGAAATATGTCTAACAGGTTGGGAGCATATAAACATACTAAAATCAAGTCAAATTGCGATAACCCTCCCCCACCCCTCTACAACTGCCACCTCCCCCCCCCCATTTTTTCACCCCTAAAAAAATTTTGAATAATCATCTGGAACCTATGAAACGTCAAAAGAAAGTTTGAGCGATTTTTATTTTTTTCGTTTTGGCAATTTTCTCCGCCACCATTGGACTGATTTTAAAAAACTACAACTATTTTCCTCCTTGACATAGTTGTAACCTTAAGAAAAATCTTCATACTTACCAGTTTATAGATGGGCCAGGGACCAGGGATTAGCAGTCTGACAGACAGACAGATCCACAGGCCAAAGGAAATAAATGACATCATGGGCATTTCAATAACATACAAAAAAAAGAATTTTTTTCGCGATTACAATACTTCCTCGCCTTGGGAAGTAACAAGCTATGGAAATACTTCTAGGATAGAAGGTAGGTTCAAAAATAATACGAAAATTTCATATAAACATTGCACCTTTGTCCTCTAACCGCAATACAGGGTTAATTTCAAAATCATAAAAAAATTAAAAATTTATACATAAAGCACCAACAGAATAAGCAGTACTAACTAATTTTTGTAGCTCTAACTACCAGTGGCGTATAAACTGAGACATTTTGACCTGGGCGAGGAACTATTGTATTAGATAAGGTACTTATTTTACTTTAAACTTATTGTACATAATACGACCAGCCGCAGACAGCGCTGTTTCGTTTTCATTAGCAACTGAACAGTGCGCTTCAATCATGTTTATTATGCACTAGAAATATTGCCATCGTTTATTGAATTGCCTTATACAAATAATAAGAATATGAACAAGTATCAGTGTTTAATAATGATTTTTTGAGTTTGAGTTTAAGTTTGATCCACCTATATATTGAGCTTATCGACGAGACTAACACCTACATTTCCTCTTTGGCGCGTTTATGAACCATCAAATGTACCCTAGAAAAATTAAACCGAGGAAGTTCGCGATTTTAGTGGAATTACGGGAAACGATCAATGGTTTATCTGATTCTGTGAATGTAGTTGTGCAGTGGGCCACATTGCCATACTAAATAGAGACCCGAGCGCTAAACGCCCAATTAACTGAGTCGTTAACGCAGATATTCGTTGAATCGCTATCACGCTCGCAAAATGGAAGCTTCTTGGAAGAGGGCTGAACGCTTGAACGCCGAAGGGCCCCTTTCAGGCAACGCGAAATCGATAAAATAATTCCCGTGACCTTCAGTGATAATACAGGAAATAGAAATGGAGTCAAGAAGACAAGTAGATTAACTTATTATACAGGGTGTTAGGGAAATAATATTCGGAACTTTAAAAGGTGATTCCTTGCATTATTCTAAGCAAAAAAGTTCATTATATCCTATGTCCGAAACACTGGACAACAAATTTTAGTTTTTTAATTGTATCTTGTGGGAAAAGTGCACTTCTTTGTTAATTTTGGGGCGCTGAATCCAAAAATGACAATGAAATAAAAAAATTAGTTGCGGTTTAGAAAAAAACTTTTTATTTTTAAGGATATATTAAAAAAAGTAACAAGATTCATATACTTATAAGAATCACTATATGCGCTGTCTTTTTGCGGTTCTGGAACATCTCTACCAAGAGTCCAACAGTAGTCTGCAAGCATGGAAGGATTCCACTTTCCCTGGTACCTTTTTTCCATTGTTGAAATATCCTGATGAAAACGTTCGCCGTGCTCATCACTTACGGCTCCGCAATTGTCAGGAAAAAAGTCCAGGTGTGAGTGTAGGAAATGTATCTTAAGAGACATATTACAGCCCATCTTTTGATACGATGACAGCATATTTTTGAAAAGGGTTTTATAATTGTCAGCTTTTCTATTTCCCAAGAAATTAGTGACCACCAGACGGAAATTATTCCAAGCAGTTTTTTCAATACCTGTTAAAGTGTTTTCAAACTGTGTATCTTTCAAAATATTTCGAATCTGTGGCCCAACAAAAATACCTTCTTTAACCTTTGCCTCACTTAGTCTTGGAAATTTCTGACGCAGGTATTGAAAAGCTGACCCATCTCTATCTAATGCCTTGACAAAGGTTTTCATTAGGCCCAACTTGATATGCAGTGGTGGTAATAATTTTTTTTTCGAATCTACTAATGGCATATGCTGTACATTTTTTTGACCTGGCTCTAGGAATTGACGAACAGGCCAGTTTTGCCTGGTGTAATGAAGTGCCTTTGCCCGGCTGTCCCATTCACTCATAAAACAGCAAAACTTTGTGTAGCCTAGCTGCAGCCCAAGTAAAAGTGCAACAACTTTCAAATCGCCACAAATATGCCATTGGTGCTCATCGTATTTTATGCATGTCAATAGGTACTTCATATTGTCATATGATTCTTTCATGTGAACTGCATACCCTACAGAAAGAGATGGTAAAATATTTCCAATATGCAATAACACTGCCTTTAAACTCAATGTTGAACTGTCTATAAACAATCTCCATTCTTATGGGTTATAGTTTATTTTTAAAGCCGCCAGTAAGCCGTTAATGTTACTGCAGAAAACCAAGTTATTCTCCATATGGAAAAATGGTTCTAAGTCTTTGTGGCGTTTACGAAAAACACATACCGAAACATCGTCTTCTAACAAGTTCCACTGCTGCAGTCTTGATCCAAGTAACTCTGCCTTACATTTTGGAAGTTCTAAATCTCTTACAAGATCATTTAATTCTGACTGTGTTATTTTGTGCGGTTGGTGGCATGACGTGCTCGGTATAAAATCAGGATCTCTTGAGGTTGATGGCATATCTTCTTCCTGACGAATCACTCGATCGCCATGATCTGATTCGTTTTCTGATTCGCAAGTGTAGGATTCTGGGGGTTTTGGAATAGGATTTTCGTCACTGTGAGGCACAGGTCTCATCGCAGATGGTATGATTGGGTAGTTAATAACCGATTTTTTTTCTTGGACATACCTGTGGCTTGTCCAACACAAGGTACCATGCAAAAGTAACAATCATTAATATGATTTGTAGGCTCTTTCCAAACCATTGGGACAGCAAAGCGCATAGACCGTTTTTTGCCATTTAACCAGCTCCTCAGACTTGAAGCACATGTATTACAGCAGATGTGGGGTGCCCACTGTTTGTCTTGATCACCTAGTTTACAACCGAAATAAAACTGATATGCCTTTGTTATTAGTGGAGTAATAGACTGTCTCGAGACGCAAAAGTCACATCACCACACACGTAACAAAACTGATCTGGATTGTTTGCACACTTTCGAGACATCTTGCAAGAACGCTGTCAGCCAACTGAGGAAAAAATGGCTAATATAAAACAATATAATGTACACGTATGTATAACGTAACACAATCATGCCGATTACATCATCTTTCCTTGCCGAATATAAAAATGTAGCACGTGCATTCTTGTGAATTACAGTATATTAACACTGTCACAGCAGGAACACATATAATTACCGTATCTCTAAAACTTGAACTGATATTGAAAAAATTAGTTTCACTCCGGTTTTAGCACATTAAAAATAGTAATATTTTGTTGATTTTATTTAGGATATTTTTTGGCTGTTGATCAGTGAATTTAAATTCATATGCCTAATAGCGTAAAATGGATCAATACATCTATTTTTTAATTAACTGTCTCTAACAAAATAATTTTCTTGCTTATTAAACACAATTTTCCGAAGACAAACAGACAAACTAAATCCCTCACACAACTGGCAACGTCGTACTCCGCCTGCACTGCATGTATCATCGCGTGTTGCCCTCGTGTCGGTAGAGAAAAAAATAAATACCCACATCGGGGAAAAATTATTTTATAGTTTCTTGCATACGTTAATGCAAGTAGTGTGTACCCGAATTGAAACCACATTTTATTATTCAGTATGTATTGCTGTACCAGTGCGTGCATTTTGATACGAAAGAAATGTTTTCGGTACGCGAACATCCCGAGATGCTTATTATTTACGGAGAGGTTCATTGCAATTCTGAAGACGCTAGGCGCATTTACGAATAACGTTTTCCTGATCGAAGGCTACCAGCTAGAAGAACATTCGCAGAAGTATCCCAAAGACTTCTGGACACAGGGAGCGTAGTGCCTAATTTTAACAGTCGCGGAAGACATCGTGAAGTTGGAGTGGAAACCGAAGAGCAAATTTTGAATTTAATTCACGAGGATTCGAGACGAAGTACGAGAAGTATTGCTCGTC
Source organism: Acanthoscelides obtectus (assembly GCA_963669975.1). NCBI lineage: Eukaryota > Metazoa > Arthropoda > Insecta > Coleoptera > Chrysomelidae > Acanthoscelides > Acanthoscelides obtectus. The sequence continues at coordinate 32,470,577 of CAVLJG010000002.1, read as the reverse complement.
AAGTCGCTGTCTCACACTGGATTGTACATCGCACCCTTAAAGAACAGTTATTGTACCCATATCATGTCCAGAGGGTTCAAGCTCTTTCGCCTGAAGATTTTCCACGAAGAGCAGATTGTGGTAATTGGTTTTTGGGTAAACACCAAAGAAATCACAATTTTGTAGCGAACCTGTTTACAAGAAATGGAATTTGGAATTTTCATAATTTTCATATTGGGCGGACGAAAATCCCCATGCAATGGCACAGAAAAATTCGCAGTATCAATTTTCTGTTAATGTGTGGGCTGGAATAATTGGTGACCAATTAATAAGACCATTTTTTGCCACATCTCTAAGAGACAATTTGACCGTTTTGTTGGAATAAGTGCTATTACAAACAAGAATGAATATGTGCTACTTGCACGATGGTACTCCAGCTCACGCTAGACGAGTAGTTGTGGAACATCTCAATAATACCTATAGGAATAGGTGGATAGGAAGAAATGGTCCAAATGCCTGGTCTGGGGATTCATGAGAAATTTAGTTTACGCCTCTAAAATAAGGGATGAGAATGATTTAAGGGAGCGTCTTTTTTGCCGCCTCTAATGAAATACGTAATATGCCTGGAATTTCTCAACGAGTTATAGAAAATTGGGTTCGACGGTGTCAAGCTTGGGTAGGTATCCATGGTTCCCATTTTGAACATCTATTGTGATTACTAATACATTTAACTGTAACTTTATGTTATTTACGGATGTTGTTTTTTTTTCTTTTTTCGTGCATCGCATCGTTTCAAATAAGTGACTGATAATCGTGGGAATTGGTGGTGTCTATCGCCACGTACCGGTAAGTTCTGTCCTTTTTTTAAGTAAATGTGCTGTACTGAAAGCGTTATTAAATAAAAATAATTAGCCACAAAAAATTGCGTAAAAGTATTCAATAATTCAAGGCATATTTTCAACAAAAATATCATACAAACGTAAACAATTCGATGAATCAGTTGTGGTCGTCGTCCGCTCCGATCGCGGTTATGTTGCGGCGTTGCCAAATGTTTGAGAAAATTTAATTATTCACGACTCACGTTCCTCGAAAACGATTGATTTTCGGACATAAGTTACTATACTACAACTATTTAAAACTGTAATGACTCATACGCGTGATCAACACGTGATCAGAGCTCGATCCCGGCTTCCTTCCAGTACAGCCGTATAGCGTACGACATATGTCGTTTCTGTAGCTTTGCGGTGGTCAACAGCACAGACAGAGATGGAAATAATGGCTGATTGTTCTCCGCCGGTAGAACCAATGAAATCAAAGACGCGCCTCGACCGGCAGACTCATAGGCGTCGGCAACCCATTGGAACGTGTTTCGTTGAGCGATCGCATATTGTGTGTTTTTATAAGAATTGTTGTGTGATTGTTATTGTTGTGGTTTCTGTGGTTACTGTTTTGGTTATACTTAACCATGGAGAGTACAAATGGCACGAGTAGAAGTACCGAAAGCCAGGGAACAAGTAGACGGCTTCGTAAGGCACTGAAGAGGGACGCGAAAGAAATCGTGCTCAACGAGAGATGCACTCGCGCGTTCTGAAAGTATGACAGGCGTTCCAGAGTGGACCATTCGCAGGGTGGTGCATGAAAAGGAGAAAACTGGAGCTACTACTGATCCAAAGTTTAATTTGAAGGGACGAAAGGCCGTTAAATTGGATGACGATAGCAAAATGGCGTTAAGGTAAACCGTACATTCATTCTTCTTTAGGAATGAGATACCAACCCTCAAGGCTGTACATGCAGCGATCAAGGAAAATGAAATTATACCCCAAATGAGCGTCGAGGTAATGAGGAAATCCCTGCACGAAATTAATTTTCGTTACGAAACGCGTAATCGGAAGTCAGTATTGATAGAGAGACCTGAAATAGTCGCCTGGCGTCGAAAATACCTACGCGAAATGATTGAATATAGGCGACAAAGCAGAAAAATCTATTATTTTGACGAGACATGGGTAAATGCAGGTCACACAGTTAAAAAAACCTGGATAGACAAAAACGTAGTGAGTAACCGACAAGCAAGCATCGAAGGTTTGTCAACAGGTCTTCGTCAACCGTCAGGGAAAGGTCAAAGATTGATCGTAACTCATACTGGTAGCGATAGTGGCTTTTTAGAAGAGTGTGACTTGATTTTCGTCTCTAAGAAAGGAGGTGATTACCATGACGAAATGAATGCCAGCTGCTTCGAGAGCTGGTTTCAAGGGGTGCTTCAGCGAGTTGAGCCCAACTCTGTGATCGTCATGGATAATGCTTCCTACCATAGTCGTCGAGCCGAACGTGTATCGACTATGGGATCTCGAAAAAGTGACATGCAGCAATGGTTGCGCGAAAAAGGAATCCCGTTTGACGATTCATGTGTGAAAGCGGAATTGTATGAAAAAATTAAACAGCACAAACCTGCGAACATTAGTTACGTGACTGATGAGATGGCCCGTCAATGTGGTGTCACTGTGCTGCGGTTACCGCCCTACCACTGTGAACTGAACCCAATTGAGCTCATCTGGGCTAAAGTGAAGGGTTATATTGCGCGCCATAACACAACCTTCAAATTACCAGATGTTAAGGTTTTACTTGAGACTTCCATACAGCTAGTAACGCCCGAAGCTTGGCAGAATGCTATCCGTCATGTTGTGAAGGAAGAAACAAAAATGTGGCAGCTTGACCACCACATCGACACCATCATAGAGCCAGTTATAGTCAATTTCAACGAGGAAAGCGATAGCGACAGTTTATTACTGTCAGATGTAAGTGGAAGCGACGATGAATAAAGGTAATTCCAAATTTTTGACTTACAATATGTTTCAAACCACTCTTTATTAAGCATGTGACAAATCTAGTTCACCCATGTTAAACATTCATACCACGCCTATGAACAGCCGACTACTGGTAGTTAAGTGATGTTCACGTGAACATCGATGAGTCATTACAGTTTTAGATAGTTATAGTATACCTGAACCTGAATCCCAATCTATACTACGAGGGCGGTCCGATATGTAATTAGCCTCACCACCCGATAGCAGCACTATCGCAAAACAAGTTTACTACCCTGTAGTACATTCTCGTAGTCGGCTACTATCAAAATTTCAGCTGAATCGGACTAGTTTTGTTTTAGCCGCGTGTGGAAGCGGGCGTGTCCGCGGATTTTAGAAAATTGGAAAACGACCAATATCGATCGATGATTCGATTCTTGTTTTTGGAAGAGAAATCGCGCAGCCAAATTAATGGGCACTTGGATGCTGTGTACGGTGACTCTTCTCCTTTGATGGCAACCGTCAAAAATTGGTTTAACGAGTTTCAACGTGGTCGCACGTCGGTTTTTGATTAGCCATGCACAGGTAGCCCGAATACAGCTACCACGGAGGATAACGCGACAAAAAAGCACGATCTTGTATTGGCAGGCCGCAGATTGAAGGTGCGCGAGTTAGCTGAGCCAGTAGGCATCTCAAAAGACCGCGAGGGTCAATCCTGCTTTTGTTTCCAAACTTAAAAAAGTCACTCGCCAGGCAGAAATTTGAGTCGAATGCGAAGGTTATTGCCGCCACGGAGACCTACTTTGCAGACCTCCAGAAAACGTATGTTTCAGACGGGTAAAAGGAGTTCGAGCATCACCACTTTTCAAAAATTTTCGTTTTTGTCTTATAGGCTTAGTAGTCGTACTTATCGGACCGCTCTCGTATACTAGCCTAAGCTCGCAGCTCTGGTCGCGTGAAAATACTGTCAAATAAATGTAATATTCAAAGTAATGCAATAGTTGCTAACTGATATTTTTTCTCAACATTTTAATGCAACAATATATAAATTTGAATGTCTCCCAAGTCTGTAACCATCAAGTCTGAACCATACGAAGAGACGTAAAGATTTGGACACTTACTAATCTGTACCCGAGGAAAGTTGTAGGGATGGTTTTATCCACGAACTCATCATCAAATTTGACTAGTCTTTAAGATACCCTAACACCCGAAACCCAGCAACCACGCATTTTCTGGAAATACGGTTCTAAGAAAAGTTTTAGAATAACAAAAGTAATTTAACCATGAACTCAAATATCACCTAAAAATGGGATTCAAAGTAACTCTTCCTATAACATTCTTTCCTAATATGAATGATGTTTAGAAAAAGGATATCATCCTAAACAGTTGAAGCTGGGCTTAATTATACATCAAATCCTACTGAACGTAAAACATCATAGACCTATAAGCTCGTTACCCGCGCTTTCAAACATTCTAGAAAAAATCAAACAGAAACAATGTAGATTACACTTGAAGTAAATTAAAACACCAAACAAATCTAAATCAAGACGATCACGCAAAGAAAACGAGTGTCGAAATGCAGTAAATTATACAGGGTGATTCAAAAGTCGTGACCAAAAATGAAACATCATATACAGGATTTAAGGAGGGTCTTCTATATAACATAATTATAACTTTTGACTTGACTTTTACAAAAAAAAATGGTAGTAATAACGACAACAACCCTATAACAAATAACTTTGACACAAACTGTCTCCCAAGAAACGTTAAGTTGGTATCAAAGCCTATTTTATTTTGAGACTACTTGTATCTCGGCTCTTCAAGAATGATCTAATTTGTTTAATTTTTTTTTACGAAAACAGTGCACTCTAGGGAAAAACACAAGAGTCATTATTTGTATCAAATTGAGGGTGAACTTAAAAAAAAATGCGCGTTTCGAAAAAAACAGTGGCGTACTATTATTATTCGGAAAAATAATGCCACTAATCCCCTACATTTCCGCCACTGGTGCACGTTAATTTTAAGTAAACACTTTTGAATGTAGACAATACTTAGGTATGAAGATATTTAAAAAAATTATATATTTTTTTATATTTAAACTTCAACCCCGTATCTTTTTAATGAAGCCCTTAAGAAAAAAATTTTACATAAATACCCCCCCTTAAAATATGTTCCTCTATATGAAGTTTTTGGTCACGACTTGTGAATCACCCTGTATATACTCCTTAATCATTTCGGTCTGACCAGCGACTGAGCGCTTTCGCATTAGACACCTCTTGTAAAATTTCATCAAGCAATTTGGACTGTAGCCCGTGAAATAGGTATTTCTAATTTATTTCCCGGTATTAAAAATAGCCTATGTGGTATTAGAGACCATAATATATCTCTGTTTGAAATTTCATACATATCCATTCAGTCATTGAGCAATAAACATCCACAGTTTCTCATTTACGAGTATATTATTAGTAAGGATATTACTAGGGATTCCGGTGCCCCAAAAGATCCTAGCTCCATCTATGAGCCAGTAGCAGAACTAAAGACCCTAACTCTTTTCAAGGTGAATTTCTAAAATCATTTTTTTCTTCTGTAAATGTAACCTGTATACGTTTTTACGGATGAGCGCATTCGTAACAATGAGTATGTTTAGTGAACAACTTGACAGTTGCTACTACTCACTAATTTTCGAGAAGTAGTTACTTTAAATAAGCCATTGTTCTAAAAAATTGAAAAAAAAAGATAATTTCGTGGGATACAGTATTACCGAATATCACGCTGTTGTTTTCTTGGATCGAAAATATATTTTGGAAGCTAGGCCGCGTCACCACGAGGAACTCAACCGTGTACCCTAAACACCCAATTAACTGAGTCGTTAACGCTGATATTTGTTAAATCCCTATAGAAGCTTCTTGGAAGAGGGCTGAACGCTTGAGTGACGAAGGGCCTACTTCAGACAACTGGAGATCGATACAATGGGAAAGTTCAGCCAACGTGCAGCGCTTCTAAGGTAAGTAGCAGCAGCCATGGTATAACTTTGTCAGTTTGGCAGCAGTTTTTACCTGGCTGTCAGATTTGATACGCGGTCTGTAAATTAAGTGATGATACTTGTTTTTTCATTTTTTTATCAAATATAATTACAGTTATGTTCCGTCCTCGTCGAAGTAAATATTTAGAATACATATCGTAGTACCCTCGTAGTAGTACCCAACCGCCACGATTTCAAAGCGCACTCGCAGAGAAGGAAAGCGGCACAGCGCCCCTTCCCCCTACCCTTTTCCCCTCTGACCGCCAATAAACCTTCATTTACTTCAAAGCCAAGTTTTTGCAACAATTGGGTGATACATAGGGAGGGAGGCAGCCTTTTATTTCGACGAGGACTTCACATAATTAAGATCGAACATCACTTACAGGTAAGTTGGTTTGATCATGTAATTATGTTCCGTCCTCGTCGAAGTAAATATTTAGAATACATATCGTAGTACCCTCGTAGTAGTACCCAACCGCCACGATTTCAAAGCGCACACGCAGAGAAGGAAAGCGGCACAGCGCCCCTTCCCCCTACCCTTTTCCCCTGTGAAGGCCAATAAACCTTCATTTACTTCAAAGCCAAGTTGTTGCAACAATTGGGTGATACATAGGGAGGGAGGCAGCCATTTACTTCGACGAAGACTTCAAAAAATTAAGATCGAACATCACTTACAGGTAAGTTCGTTTGATCATGTGATTATGCTCCGTCCTCGTCGAAGTAAATATTTAGAATACATATCGTAGTACCCTCGTAGTAGTACCCAACCGCCACGATTTTAAAGCGCACACGCAGAGAAGGAAAGCGGCACAGCGCCCCTTCCCCCTACCCTTTTCCCCTCTGACCGCCAATAAACCTTCATTTACTTCAAAGCCAAGTTGTTGCAACAATTGGGTGATACATAGGGAGGTAGGCAGCCATTTACTTCGACGAGGACTTCACAAAATTAAGATCGAACATCACTTACAGGTAAGTTCGTTTGATCATGTGATTATGTTCCGTCCTCGTCGAAGTAAATATTTAGAATACATATCGTAGTACCCTCATAGTAGTACCCAACCGCCACGATTTCAAAGCGCACACGCAGAGAAGGAAAGCGGCACAGCTCGCCTTCCCCCTACCCTTTTCCCCTCTGACCACCAATAAACCGTCATTTACTTCAAAGCCAAGTTGTTGCAACAATTGGGTGATACATAGGGAGGGAGGCAGCCTTTTATTTCGACGAGGACTTCACATAATTAAGATCGAACATCACTTACAGGTAAGTTGGTTTGATCATGTAATTATGTTCCGTCCTTGTCGAAGTAAATATTTAAAATACATATCGTAGATGTTCAAACGTCGCAGTAGTAAACGATAGGTTGTGCACAACTACACAAATTGTACGCAATGTATGTGTCAACTAAATGTACATTTCCATTGTACAATTCAGGTTAAGGCTTTTAGCAACAGGTAATATGACGTACCTGGTTCAAAAATTACCATCCATTTCATGGTAATTAGCAAATAACGTAATAACATAGTTATGTTTAAGGTGTGGAGACTTGGTTCACCTCAAATGCCGCTTGAGCAAAGCTATTGTTTGGCATAAGAGATTTGTGACGTATCTCAGAAAACGTATTCCAGCCCGCCGAGAGCCTGAGACTACTATAATTTAGCAGGCGGAGAGGTAGACGCATTTCATGTACTGTGGGTTGACCACCATTTGTTTGCCAAAAGTCATCACCGAGCTTCAAAGAATTAACCCCGAAGAACCATCCTCCACAACGACAATGCAAGCTCGCACACAGCCCAAAAAACAAGGCAGTATTTAACGGAAGAAAACGTGGAATTATTGGACCATCCTCCATATAGTCCCGATCTAAGTCCTAACGATTTCTTTACTTTCCCGAAAATTAAAAACAGACTGCATGGTCAAAGGTTCCAGTCACCAGAAGAAGCAGTTGACGCATTCAAAAATGCCGTTTTGGATCTGCCAGTAAACGAGTGGAATAAGTGCTTCGAAAATTGGTTCGATCGCATGCAGATGTGTATTAATCTTCGTGGAGGATACTTCGAAAAACAATAAAGTCATTTAAAACTACCTACCGTGTTGTTCTATTTCCATATGCAAAACTTAAAAGACATCCCTCGTAGCTTAGGCAGCTGCCGCTTTGCCGCGCTGAATCTTTGTTGTGCCGGAGAATGGACTACGAATAGGGTATAGGTGCTTTACGACATCGATATATGACATCAAAGGCGGTATTTTGCTCAGGATATCAGTACACTGATAATGTCATCGTTATTCGAAAACCGTAGTCACGTCACGACTTCAAATAACTAATATCAAACATTAACGATATCAGATATCACAAATATTCAAAAATAACGATATCAGCTATCTCTACAGCGAAACCTTGAGCAGATATTTTCCTGTTGTCCTGGGTTATTATCAGAAACCATTTCAGGAATAACAAATCGCAGAATGCTGATAATCGGCAGAGGGAGTATCTCAACGTTTTAAGCCGTCAAAATACACGTTCTGATTACTTTACGTGATTACTAGAATCACGATCGCATACAATTTGTCTGCTTTAGGTCTTTCGTATTATCATTTATTTATTTTTTTGACCGCATTGGTTTTTGCCGGCTTCAATTAGGATTAGGTTACCTAGTAAAAGTCGTCAGCAAAGTAGTGGCGGCAGATCACAAAGAGTTGTCATCCATTTGTCATCCACTTTTTCTGAGGCTTTAATATCAGGAGTGCTTCAAGGGTCGGTTCTTGGACTCCGATCTTGATAAGTTTGTTAAATACTGCAATATTCAGTTTTTTGCGGATGACTCGCAGTTATACAATAATTTTAATACAGGCAATATAATAATTGCTGAGGCTCAAATTAATGATGATTTGAGATCTATATATCTCTGCCCTACTGAGCGAGGGCCGTGGCAAATGCTTGTTCCGGAAGTCGTTGTATCCAGTATACAACTTCCTCCCGTCCAAGTGATTGCGCACGCGTTAAGGAATACCTCAGTACCGACTGCCGGGTGGCGGTACAAGTCCGCCAACGGGCCACTTTAGGTCTATTTAACATCACTAATACGTAAAAAGAAGGTGGTAGACAAGGACCAGTCGACCGAGGCAGTACCACCCGCTAGCTTTTCCCAGGGTGTCTTATAAATGTCCGCATGTTTCCACACCTAAGCTATGCAGTCGGTTATCTACCAAAACAAAGAAATTAATGATGATGGATCCCTCGAGCATTCGACTCAAAGGCCAAGGCGGAAGTGCTAGCCAAGATCTTTGCTGCCAACTCCACCATGGACGTCCCCACCAACGCCCAAGTGCCGTCAATTCAAAGGGTTCCCCACACTATGCGGGAGGTAACATTCAGGCATAAGACCGTAAGACGAGTGCTCTTGTCGCTCGACATCAACAAAGCTTCTGGTCCGGACTTGATTCCTGCCATTGTACTGAAGAGATGTGCAGCTGAGCTTGCTCCAGTTCTTTCGCGTCTCTTCCAGATATCTTATGAATCCGGCACCTTCCCAGAAAACTGGAAATTTGCTCATGTACAGCCCATCCCAAAAAAGGATCTAAAACCGACCCTTACAACTACAGGCCTATAGCTCTGCTTTCTGTTATAAGTAAAGTGATGGAGAGGTGCATAAATCGCGAGCTTCTGGACTACCTCGAACGTCACAGCTTGATTAGCGACAGGCAGTACGGTTTCCGGCACCAACGATCCACAGGGGACCTCCTAGCTTACGTCACGCAACTGTGGAGTAAACTCATCCAGTCTCATGGTGAGGCTCATGTCGTTGCTCTTGACATCACGAAAGCGTTCGATCAGCTGTGGCACGCTGCCCTCTTGAGCAAACTTCCATCCTACGGCCTCCCAGAAAAGCTTTGCAGATGGGTGGCTGACTTTATCTCTGGCCGCAAGATATCCGTCGTAATTGACGGATTCTCCTCTTCATCCCACAACGTCAACGCGGGTGTTCCCCAGGGATCGGTCTTGGCTCCAACACTGTTTTTCTTACATATCAACGACCTCCTTTCCTGCACGATCAACCCAATCCACAGCTTCGCTGATGACAGCACTCTACATGCAGGAATTCAGAGTGACAAGCCGATCTCTGCCGCTGAGCTGGAAAAAAGAAGACTAGCGACGACTTCTTCTCTGACAAGAGACCTGGAGGCTATCACTGCTTGGGGACGCAACAATCTTGTACAGTTCAATGCTTCCAAAACACAGTACTGTACTTTGAGGAACAAAAAGCGTCCTAGCGCTCATACAGTTTCGATGGACGGTCGAGTTCTACCAAAGAGCCATTCATTTCGGCTGGTCGGAGTCCAGATCACCGAGGACCTGATCTGGCACGAACACATCTCTTCAATAGCTGCAGCTGCTGGGAAAAAGCTAGGCTATTTGTTTAGGGCTAAGAAGTACTTTTCTCCGCATGACCTTCTCACTCTATACAAGGCCCAGATAAGGCCTAGCCTCGAGTATTGCTCACACATTTGGGGTGCTGCCGCCCCGACTACATTGTCCATGCTCGATGCTGTCCAGAGGAGGGCGGTCCGACAGTTCGATGACTCTTCTCTAACAGACAGTCTCGGGACTCTTTCGCACCGGCGGGCCGTCGGCGATCTAGCTCTTTTCTATCGCTACACCAACGGGCTTTGCTCCTCAGAGCTCTCTTCCATGATGCCGCCGCGCGATGTGCCTGCCAGACAGACCCGCCTGACTTCGGCGTCCCATCCTAACCGTGTCAAACTTCGTACATCCAGAACTGGCCGATACGACCGCTCCTTTGTCCCGAGGGTGTCTAGATTGTGGAACAAACTACGGGAGGAAGTTTTTCCCAGTTCTACTAACCTTAGGCAGTTCAAAAATCGTATTAACAAAATTTCTTTGGGATCATCATAGCAGCCGCGGTGTTCCGGCATTTAGGCTTCTGCCTGCGCGGCTGTTTCGATATAAGAAAAAAAGACAAGTATGCAAAAATTCATAATCTTAGATTAAATCCAGAAAAATCAAAAGGAATTCTATTCTCTCCAAAAAAATGTGGAAATTAAATTAAGAAATATTCGGCTATATCATTAAATGGTGGAATTATGATGTAGAACTGTAAAAAATCTAAGCATATCTCTTGCTGAATGTCTGAATTTTACTCCTCATATGAACAATGTTACAAAAAATTGTTTTTCAGTACTTCGGCAATTATATTTGAACAAACAAATTCTCGATCATAAAACGGAAGGAATTCTCTGTGAGTTATCAATTGAAGGGTACAGGGGCAAAACAAGAAATGTAGCAAAAATGCAAAAATGAGATAATGATGGAAACGTCTGCATTTTCCTGTGTAATTTCATTGGGTATGAATCAAAAAGCGTAAAAACCAGGGTAGTCCATAATTTCGCCCAAGTTTCTATGTGTGTACAGGCACAAAACAGGGAATGTCCTTACGTAACAGAACGTAAGAAGGAATGTCCACCTGTCAGTTGCCAAACAATTAACTTTGTGGTTAGGTAAAATTGTTTTAATCGACAAATTACCACGTTGTTATTTATGAGATAAGGATTTTGGGTTTATTAAGAGATAGTATGGATAAAAAAAAGAGAAAGAAAACGGGAAGAATTCGTGATTTAATGAAGACGTTGAAAATGTCTACTCATGAGCCGGGAGACGATTGTAGGTTTAAAACACTAAAGTGTTTTGAAAGGTTTCCACTGGTTGGCCGTGTTAAAATATTAAAAGACTTTAACAACCTGAACAGCACTGATGAACAAAATATGTATTTATGTGGTTTAATTACCGTGTGTTCAATAAAGAGGAGGTGAAGTACAAAGGCTGAGGTACATGCCCATTTTCACCAAACTTGTTTTACCTACAAAGTAAGAGTGAAAAAAGATGACGTTTTAAAAGAAATACCTGTTTGCTACAAGGCCTTTTTTGAAATCAACAGGCAATGCGCCATGTGATAAAAGAGACAAATCAGGCTCTCACAAAAAGTTGAACTACAGCTTGAGTGATACCAAAAAAGAATATTTACCTGAAGACCTGAATATAAAAAAAATATTCAAGATGTATTTGGATCAATACCCACAACCTGAAAATTATTATTCTTATGAAACCTACAGAAATATATTTAACACAGAATTTAACATCATTCCGTTACCCACGTACAGTTACTTGTAGTGCCTATGATGAATTTCAAATAAAAGCGAATGCACTGGTGACGGAAAGAAATAATGATGAGCTGAAACGTTTAACTATCCTGAATAATTTGCACAAGAATCGATGATGATAGGAAGAAAAATGCTAGAATCAAAAGCAGGACGGATGCTGAATTTCAAGCTATTGCCATAGACTATCAAAACAATGTCTCACTCTACTAATGATGTGTATTATAAACGCCAGTTGTCAATCTACTCATTTAATTTACATGTCTTAAGTGATGCTAGTTCCTACTTTTACACCTATCCTGAAATATGTGGTCGCAAAGGTTCAGATGAAGTGGTTTCACTTCTATTCCACTACTTGACAAACTACTTTGATCGATATTTGGAAATATATTGCGACTCAGCAGGTGGACAGAACGAGAACTATACTGTAGTACGGTTTATTCACTTTGTGGTCCATAGAATGAAACTTTTGGATTCGATAACAGTAACTTATCCTATCCGTGACCATTCATACTTAGAATGTGGCAAAATATGGGCTTGGTTAATCTAAAAAACCCCATGGAAGTTCTATATCAGTGGTATGATGTCCTCAGAATAAGTCGCCAAACCGCTTGATGTGATTGAAGTGGGGATGGGTGAAATCATCAGGAAGTTCACTAACGTTTTCCAAGATATAATAATAATATATATTTATTTCCAACAGGTATACACCCAATCACAGGAAATCAAAATAAAATGGTACCATATATGCACATGTATACACACACATATATATATATATATATATATATAGGTGAAAAATTAAAGCTTCCGACTTTTGTTGGGTACTTCGACAAAATTTAAGCAAACAGGACTCTTTATACTTTAGCTCTCTAGCTTTCAATGGACTTTGCCATCATCATCAGGAGCTGCAATTACAATGATGGCAAAGTCCATTGAAAGCTAGAGAGAATTAAAAAAGTATAAAGAGTCCTATTTGCTTAAATTTTGTCGAAGTACCCAACAAAAGGCGGAAGCTTTAATTTTTCACCTAACTGGTCTAGACGACAATGACCACGTCTCAAAAAAAAAATATATATATATATACACATACATATATACACATATACAGGGTGACTTTGAAGTTGAGTCATTAATTTTCAGATAATGATTATAGAAGGAAGATAAACCAAAATATGTGTGTAAAAATAAAAAAAAATAAAAAAAAAATGTTACCTTGTTTTATAAAGTATCCTCCCGACAAGTATTTCAGTGCGGACCTGTATTTGTTCGTGCGGTCTTGGAGCACCGGCATGCCCTCCCCTGTGAGGTCTTAAGTCACCTGATTCACGAGCCCTTTGTACTACATTAACAAAGGCACGAGGGGTTGGTTGCACTCGATTAAATAAGAATCATGTCCACAAGTTCACAAGTTCAGCATTTTCGTAAACATGTGCCATTTTTTATTTCATTTGAGCCACGCAACAAACACCACTATTCACTCACGCGTTACCGACTGAAACATTGACTGACATCGTGATAAACGTTTCAAATTCTTTCGCTTTTTTGTTTCCGATGCGGTGAACCGATAAGGCGGAGTATATCCGTTGTTGCCAAACACGAGCACATAATATTATTACTGAGACAGGGCGGTACTCAAACTTCTAAAGGGCTATAACTTTGTTAATTTAATTTTACCAGAAAAATGTTAAAGGAAAAAAACATTTCATTTGATCAGATCTACTCACTGTTAAAATAAATGACTCAACAATATATATAGACAATGAATCAGAAAATAATGACAAGAAAAAAGAAAATAGAAAAACATTAGTGATCTGAATGAACAAATAATACATAGGTGTTTGAATAATTAAACACTTCCACTAAAAAAGAGAAGAAAAAAAACATAAAAGTGCTCCAATTGAAGAATAACAATAACTGACACCATCAACAAAACGATTTTATCTCAATTGCTCCCTGTAAATGTTTAATATTTTATTAAGACTGTCATGACATACATCAGCTCTGTTACAGATTGAATTGAATAAGGTACACATTACCATTACTGGGGATCTGCATAAAATATTCGTCCGTGGTGTATCACAGTAAAATATGTGATTATGCCGACCAACTAATCTGGGAGCATGAAAATTAATCTTACTCAGTAGGAACCCACAATCAATATGATTATTCATTAACTTATAAACACAATACACAATAACCCATCAACCGTGATGCAGATGATACAATATCTGATATGTGATCGTTAAAAGTGAGTTTGTTATCGAACACTACTCCCAAGTCTTTAAAACTTGAATCTCTTCCTAAAACGCTTTCATTAAGGTTATAATTGTATATGATGGGGTCCTGCTTCCGACTATACGACACCACTTTGCATTTTTTGACATTTAACGTTAGCAGATTTCTGTTGCACCATTCATATATGAAGTCAAGCTTGCTTTGCATCTCCACACAGTCACTCGAAGAGTGAATTGGCGAAAATATCTTCAAGTCGTCAGCAAAAAGCAAGTGCATACAGGTTAGCTTCAAAGACAGATCGTTAATGAAAATAAGAAATAACAAGGGTCCTAGGTTCGAACCTTGCGGAACTCCAGCTGTTGCTGTATAAATTTTGGACTTACTTCCACCAAATTCAACATATACATGAAAAAGTGCTATTTCCCAATCCAGTCACAAAGAGAAATAATGAGCATAAGACATCATCCAGGTTTAATTTTGCCCCGAACTAACTACAATGGCTTGTGGGAAAAGTCACCTATATTGAGTAGACAAAGGAGGATCCAGCACGAATCTTCATTTAGCAATCAGTTTGAATTATCAGATTTTGCCTACAAAGATTATCTACCCATTAGTGCAGAGAAGTATGAAGACCTTATGTACTTAAAAAAAATTTGTTCTACTGGAGCTAAGGCCTTCTTTGGTAGCATTACTCATGTATAATTAATAACATTAATTGGTTTCAAAGATTCGTTGTTTTGGATGTGATGGACATTCCTTGCTTTTGTACTTCAAATAATCACTGATTAACAGCCAAAAAATATCCTAAATAAAATCAACAAAATATTACTATTTTTAATGTGCTAAAACCGGAATGAAACTTATTTTTTCAATATTAGTTCAAGTTTTAGAGATACGGTAATTATATGTGTTGCTGCTGTGACAGTGTTAATATACTGTAATTCACAAGAATGCACGTGCTACATTTTTATATTCGGCAAGGAAAGATGATGTAATCGGCATGATTGTGTTACGTTATACATACGTGTACATTACATTGTTTTATATTAGCCATTTTTTCCTCAGTTGGCTGACAGCGTTTATGCAAGATGTCTCGAAAGTGTGTAAACAATCCATATCAGTTTTGTTACGTGTGTGGTGATGTGACTTTTGCGTCTCAGAGACGGTCTATTACTCCACTAATAACAAAGGCATATCAGCTTTATTTCGGTTGTAAACTGGGTGATCAAGACACACAGTGGGCACCCCACATCTGCTGTAATACATGTGCTTCAAGTCTGCGGATCTGGTTAAATGGTAAAAAACGGTCTATGCGCTTTGCTGTCCCAATGGTTTGGAGAGAGCCTACAAATCATATTAATGATTGTTACTTTTGCATGGTACTTTGTGTTGGACAAGCCACAGGTATGTCCAAGAAAAAAAAATCGGTTATTAACTACCCAAACATACCATCTGCGATGAGACCTGTGCCTCACAGTGACGAAAATCCTATTCCAAAACCCCCAGAATCCTACACTTGCGAATCAGAAAACGAATCAGATCATGGCGATCGAGTGATTCGTCAGGAAGAAGATATGCCATCAACGTCAAGAGATCCTGATTTTATACCGAGCACGTCATGCCACCAACCGCACAAAATAACACAGTCAGAATTAAATGATCTTGTAAGAGATTTAGAACTTCCAAAATGTAAGGCAGAGTTACTTGGATCAAGACTGCAGCAGTGGAACTTGTTAGAAGACGATATTTCGGTATGTGTATTTCGTAAACGCCACAAAGACTTAGAACCATTTTTCAATATGGAGAATAACTTGGTTTTCTGAAGTAACATTAACGGCTTACTGGCGGCTTTAAATATAAACTATAACCCAGAAGAATGGAGATTGTTTATAGATAGTTCAACATTGAGTTTAAAGGCAGTGTTATTGCATATTGGAAATATTTTACCATCTCTTCCTGTAGGGTATGCAGAATCATATGACAATATGAAGTATCTATTGACATGCATAAAATACGATGAGCACCAATGGCATATTTGTGGCGATTTGAAAGTTGTTGCACTTTTACTTCCGCTGCAGCTAGGCTACACAAAGTTTTGCTGTTTTTTGTGTGAATGGGATACACCAGACAAAACTGGCCTGTTCGTCAATTCCTAGAGCCAGGTCAAAAAAATGTACAGCATATGCCATTAGTAGATTCGAAAAAAAATTTATTACCACCACTGCATATCAAGTTGGGCCTAATGAAAAACTTTGTCAAGGCATTAGATAGAGATGGGTCAGCTTTTCAATACCTGCGTCAGAAATTTCCAAGACTAAGTGAGGCAAATGTTAAAAAAGGTATTTTTGTTGGGCCACAGATTCGAAATATTTTGAAAGATACACAGTTTGAAAACACTTTAACAGGTATTGAAAAAACTGCTTGGAATGATTTCCGTCTGGTGGTCACTAATTTCCTGGGAAATAGAAAAGCTGACAACTATAAAACCCTTGTCAAAAATATGCTGTCATGGTATCAAAAGATGGGCTGTAATATGTCTCTTAAGATACATTTCCTACACTCACACCTGGACGAACGTTTTTATCAGGATATTTCAACAATGGAAAAAAGGTACCAGGGAAAGTTGAATCCTTCCATGCTTGCAGACTACTGTTGGACTCTTGGTAGAGATGCTCCAGAAACGATCCATAAAAGAACAGCAAAAAGACAGCGCATATAGTGATTCTCATAAGTATATGAATCTTGTTACTTTTTTTAATATATCTTTAAAAATAAAAAATTAACAAAGAAGTGCACTTTTCCCACAAGATACAATTAAAAAACTAAAATTTGTTGTTCAGTGTAATCAAATTACTTTAATCTTTGAGTACTTTTACAATTGGTTATCTGTGCATAAGCTTTATATGTGCCTAAACCTAAACTTTATAATATAGACTTAAGTTCCTATTGACTAGTTGTAGAATGAATTGATAATTCAAGAGGTTATTGACTTTCAAATATTAAAATGTTAATTACACATAACTTGGTCTTTGTGACATTCCATATTTTGCCCCTGTACCCTTCAATTATATCAAGCATTACAGTGGCCCTTACTAGTAAAATGATTAAATTTTCAGCTTGATTCGTCAACTGACTGCAGAAGTTGCTTCAATAATGTATTGAGGATCCACGATTTCTTATATACTCATTGACACGCCTTGGCACCGTGCTGATATGGTGGTCGATATCCTGTTGGGGTATCTCATTCCAGGCTACTGCAACTCCGTGAGTAAGAGCTGCTAAAATCTGTGGAGGGTGTTGCAAATTATGTACATGTTCAATTGGAGATAGGTCAGGCGATCGTGGTGGCCAAGGTAAACGGTTGATGTGATGTTGATCCATGAAGGCTAGCGATGCTCTAGCAACATGCGGTCTCTCTCTACACCAGAGCAAACAGTTAAGCTGATGTTCAGCTGTGAAAGGTAGCACCCAATGTGGGCGATAACAAAAAAGACCAAACTGTCGTATTCGGTGATATACCGCACAAATACCAACCATCCTTCCATGCTCTTCAAACCACTGATTAGCGATGGCTCGAGTACTACTGAATCTGTCTTATCGATAGACCAGCTTCACGCAACCCGACAATTCGACCCCTCTCAAAGTCACCCGGTGAATTCTACGCACTCTAGGCATTTTGAGCAATCACCAAAATGCTTTATTCGAATTTTTCGTTCTATGGAAAGCAACGGCATATAAAACAACTGCGAAATAAAATTGAAATCAGCTATACGGATTTTCAGTTATAAATCGAATTCGATAACGTTGTAAAAAAGACCGAAATTCGGCTATCATATACCTGTGAAAAAGTACGTAACAGTATGCAAAATTAGAGTTTAAATTGGCAAACACGTTGCAAATTCATTAGCACCTGTTCAATATATTGATTACCACTGGAATTGTTATATCTGTTCGGTTTTCCATATGAACGTTACAAACATTTCTGTCTCCATTCATGGAAATATTTTTATTCAAATGCATCATAATAGAACACGCACTGGTTACAATAATAGCTATTGGCAGATTGTTAATGGAATTTGTGGAAGGCTAGTATAATGTTCAGCTTCTCATTCGGTTTATGGATATTTTTATGAGAACTTTTTGGAAATTCAAAAAATGGCGCCACGAAGTGCCGCCTTTAATTCGTAAAGAATTATGTTTAACACAAATTGGACACTCTGAGAAAAAAGTAGTTTTAGGGCCGATTTCACCAGCATTATTATTATGGACCAATAGGAAAATACCTTTTCGAAATGCTATTTGACGGAAGCTGTCAAAGGTCTCAGAATATTTCTATTGAAATGTTGAATAAAATCGTGAAAATTCGACTGTATTATAAACAAGACCACTTTTTGATTCCAACATGATGCTTTTGTACAGAGAAAACAGGACAACTTTCATGTATTTTGATTTATGTTATAGGTTTACATTTGACCATCCGTTATCCCCTCAGCGAATGGGAATGGGAGAAATAATAGGCCATTTTCTAGCTGTTAAATTTGGCAGCAGGTTTGGTCGTTTGTTAATTCATGGCAATCTCGAAATTTGTTAAGTTCAATATACTGTGTGTATATTATGAGCTCATTGTAGCTACACATACCTGTTGAATTGTGCGGATTTGCAAGAAAATTGAATATAAAATGTATTCCAACCAATTCCTCATCTCTCTTTACATCATAATAGTAATCATTTGTTATAAATGCATGGGTTAATGAATATCTTCAAAGCAATCAAAACAATATGTCGTCCCCATCCTAAAACACCGATATGTGTAAAACATGTTAATCCCTACATTTCCGAGGTGCATAATGCAATTACTGTAGACATAGACCTAAAATTATTAGTAATTACTGAAAAATAATGTCGGGCTCATGCACGACTTAACGTAACCGAATTTAAGGATCAGCTGTTTCTACACCAGTGTCCTCCACGTGTTACGCCGCCAGATGGTAACTAGCTAGTGATTTCCAGTGGTGGTCGACGTTTTGGTGACGTCACAGCCATTTTTTGAACTGATTCGGGTGGTTTCGGAACTCGTCTTACCCTTGGATAGCCCTTTCTATACTGTTCTATGCTCGTATTGACATAATTACGAGTATAATAATTCTGTGGTGCCTCGTGTTCCACGACGATTTACGGTCAAAGCCAGGCGCTGAATCATCTGTTGTTTTTGTTTGAGTTGTTGACGAATTTGCGGTAGAGATTTGTTTTGGTGTTCGTCTTCGGGTGGTATTTTTCTGCCTTGGACTTGTTTTTTGTGCGATTAATTGAGGATGGCCATGCCTAGAGCAAAAAAACGAGAGCCGCGCTGGTATCAACTCCTGACCGTGGTGAAGAAGTACCTGCAGAAGGCACCTGAACGCAATCGGACATCGCCAGAGGAGCGCCTAATGATGACGTCGTGTACACGTTAAATCTGCACGAACCCCTAAATACGTGGTTATGTTGAATGTACCATCACCGATGGTACACTGAAATTAAAACAAAAAACTGCAACTGCAATTGTATGTATGAATGTTGAAACTGTTGAACAGTTTCAGACACGTGGGGTTAAAATATCGTTGAGGAACTGGAAAGAAGTGTATGAATGTGTTGAAATGCAACACCTAACAAAAATTTAAGTGAAAAGGCTTTTTCATGTAAGGGTTTGGAAGTGCAAGTTTGCAAATATAGGATAAACTATAAGCACACAGTAGGTGATATAATCACATATGGATTACAAAAGTTGCAGTAAACATGGAAAAACCTTCAGCTAATCTGAAAAAAGAGATGTTACTCAGACATCAAGTATTTTTAAAAATTTTGGCTCAGTTTTACATAATTTCATAATATTTAATAAACTGAAAAGATTTCAATGGCAAGCTGTCACTTCATATTTTACAGTGTTTTGTTTTGAATACTTTGATGCTATTTGCTGCCAAAAATTTGACGGAGAGATCTTGAGGCTGATTGGGTATATTTAACGGACTGTTTGGTACTCGTACCCTATTGGTGCAGAATAATGGTTTGTTAAATTGTGAAATCCACCCATAGACATGTATAACAGAGAAATTAAACGGATCAAGTCAGTTAAACAGAACCGTTACCATTATTTCCTTGCCCTACCAGTAGTACCGTCTATCTGGCAACGTTGCCTCTCCCCGATACCTCATTCGAGTCAAGAAAACGACCGACTACCATGAAGAAATGGACGGGAGTTCATTTGAACGAAGTTTTGAAGAAACGGTCCCAAAGCTAGACGACAATGCCGTCATTGTACTTGATAATGCTGCATCTCACACTAGAAAACTAGGAAAAATCCCCACAATGTCCACAAGAGAGGCAGAAATTCAACAGTGGCTGTTATCAAAAGACATTACTTTCAATGAAAGCAGTAGAAATATGAATATAATCTTAATGTTATTGACGAAATGGCTAAAAACCAAAATAAGACCGTTTTTTTACCCACTTGCGAATTAAATCCCCTTGAATTTATTTGGGCAAATATAAAAAAAATATGTGGCTTCAAACAATAGAACATTCTGACGTGGAAAATTTACTTTATGAATCTGTCAACTGAGTGACGGCAAACCATTGGAAAGATTGCATCCGTCACGTTCAAGAGACAATCGAAACAAAGATGTGGGATCTTGATAGTATGATCGATATTCAAATTAAACATGTAATAATTAATATTAACCATTCGGACGATGATTCAAGTACTTCCAGCGAATAAAGAATTGTAAAAAGTATGTGCACTTCTTTCTATAAAAATAATCATTTATTTTGTTAGATTATTCCAAGACCATTAAGGAAAATACGGACCTGTAGAATCTCGCTTTTGGGCATGTTGTGTTTTGTCTGGACGTAAATGCACTACGAATGGGGTATAACTGAAACACCAAAGAAAAACAAGTTGGCCTTATACGTAAAAAAGAGCTCTACCATTTATACTACACTGAGAAAAAAGTTTTCGATTTGTAATCTAGAAACCTTTATATGGGAGTGCTGTCATAAGCAAACTGGTTTGTCTGAAATTAAAATACTTGACATTAAAAAGCAATTTTCAAGTAAACTGATTGTATTTCGGTAAGCGTTTTAGCTGTATGAGTCCAGTAAACCATTTACTTGTGATCTGTCGTATTTATGAAGGATTCTCAATTTTCTTGAGGGTCCTGTTTTTTCAATTAGGATTATAATAAACAGTATACATGTAGATATTAAAAAGTACACCTCTCGCACAGTTCAAAATGCTTCTCAACCTAGGTATGTTATATACTAATCGTTGGTGAACTGTTTTATTATTGCAGATGTAAACCTGGCGCCCAATCCTTAGGCACATGTGCGTTTCCTTTAAATGATCTCCACGAGATTGGATTTCGTTATCCCTCGAAGAAATTGAATCCAAGCCGTTCGATATGCCGGAAGTAGATCAAAACAAAAAAGTCAAATTAATAGTCAATAAATTACAATACTCTACAGGGTGACTTCGAAGTTGAGTCATTTATTTTAACAGTGAGTAGATCTGATCAAAACAAATGTTTTTTTCCTTTACCATTTTTCTGGTAAAATTAAAGTAACAAAGTTATAGCCCTTTGGAAGTTTGAGTACCGCCCTGTCTCAATGATAATATTATGTGCTCGTGTTTGGCAACAACGGATATAATCCGCCATCGGTTCATCGCATCGGAAACAAAAAAGCGAAATAATTTGGAACGATGTTTTTACAATTATTTTATTCAGTTGTGTTGTATACAGTCAGTGTCAGTCGGTAACGCGTTAGTGAATAGTGGTGTGTGTTGCGTGGCTCAAACGAAATAAAAAATGGCACATGTTTATGCCAATCGGTTTCCCAATCGAGTGCAACCAACCCCTCGTGCCTTTGTTAATGTAGTACAACGGGCTCGTGAATCAGGTAACGGCATGCCGGTGCTCCAAGACCTCGCGATCAAATACAGGTCCGCACTGAAATACTTGTCGGGAGGATACTTTATAAAACAAGGTAATTTTTTTTTTTATTTTTACACACATATTTTGGTTTATCTTCCTTCTACAATCATTATCTGAAAATTAATGACGCAACTTCAAAGTCACCCTATATAGCGATGTTCACATTAGTGCGCTTTTATACAGGGTGTAAACGTTGTGGTAGTCATTATTGAAATGGGTAATAGGGGGGGGGCGGGTCATAACAAGTCAAAAAGTTCATATGACCCATGGTCCAAAAGTCAATAGATTTTTATCTAAATGGCTTTATAGTTAACAACTTCAAGCGCTTTATATCGACCACAATCTTACTAATTTTTATAATCTAATTCAAAACGTTTTTAAATTGGGTAATTAACAAATAAATGGTTTTTCTAAGTTAAGCCAAAATTTTTAGTCAGTAAGTAAGTTTCATTAAATTAAATATTTAAAACACACATGACAACAGCGCGTCGGTTTTTCATCACCCTTATCGAACCGGCAATCGATCGCAAACGGTAACAGTGGTTAGTTATCGGGCATCGGGCCTGTAGTTTTGTTTTTGTTCGCGTCCGTCGTCGTCTTTATTTACAATGTTCTTGAATCAAGAGTTCGCCGACATGTTGTTAGTTTACGGTGAAGCTCGTCAGAATTCAAATCTTGCAGCTCAAATTCATCGCGACAGGCAGAAGGACATTTGTGAAACAGTACCAAAGACTTCGAGATACAGGAAGTGTTCAGGCCACTAATATTCGCACTCGTGAAAGACAGGAGGAACAAATTTTAAATATCGTGGAAATCAATGCAGATATCAGCGCTTCTGAATTAGGCCGCCGCGTAGGACTATCGCATACCATAGTTCATAGAATCCTACGGGAATATTTGCTTTATCCCTACCGTATACAACGAGTGCAGGCCTTCTTACCAGAAGACTATCCTCGCAGACTAACATTCTTACATAAAAACATTGAAAATCCGGATTTTTTTAAAAACATTATAGCGACGGACGAACGTACTTTTACGCGAGACGGGCTATTAAATTTCCATAATACTCACACGTGGGCCCACGAAAATCCTCATACCATTCGTGAAGGTCATTTCCAACGTTTTAAAATAAATATTTGGGCGGCTATTCTTGACCATCAGGTAATTGGCCCTTTCGAGTTACCCCCAAAGTTGTTAGAAGAAGGATACCTTAGCTTCTTCATGACGGGGCACCACCACACATTTTTAGAAGCGTCATTCAGTATTTGAAAGAACATTATCCAAATCGCTGGATTCCGGTATTGGGGAGAACTTAAAGGGATGGTTTTTGGGGCTGGTCCAATAACAACTGAAGCACAACTTCGCGAAAAAAAAATTTAATCCGGCTGAAGTAATAAATGGACAACTTCGAGGACCTAGAGTAAGGAGAAACTGGAGAAAGCTTGTGTGGTAAGTGGAGGACGACATTTTGAACACCTTCTTTAAATACAAAAAAAGTGCAGTGTGGGTTTTAAAAAGAAAAACAATGTATGTATCAAAATTGTGTTCCCTATTTATAAGTGGATTTTTTTGATACGTTCAATAAACTTTCACACACCAGGTGAAGCGCTGAGACAGTTAGTGGTAAGTCCGTTTTCTTAATTGTTTGCATTTTACGAGCACATTATCAATAATGAAATAATAAGAGCGAAAAATAACAAAGTCCATCTTTATTTACACTGCGTGCCGTCGTGATTTGCGTCTGGCATTACGGCGTTGTCAGATTTTATTTAAGTCGCTTTTCTCTAAAAAAATGCCGTTTTGACCCCCATGTTATATGAAACTTTTTGCTTATTTTAACCCTCTCTATCCCCATTTAAATAATGACTATCATAACATTTACACCGTGTATATCTCGCCTTTAAAATTAGCATCACCTTAAAGTGACCTTGTATAATCGATAAAACTTAACAACCACGTCTTTTCCGTGCCCTTGTGAAGCGAACTGTCCCCTTGAGTGAATTTCTTTGAATGTTCGAATATCTCTTCATTTCAGTGTCAAGGAATAAAAATAAGCTTGCCCTTAAAATTACCTTGAAAACATCAACAACTTCTTAAAAGGTTTTCAATGAAATGCTTTCTTCATTATAACAATCTGATAATATTCGGTCTGAGAACTACAATTGGCAGATTCACGATTTTTGTTTCTCAGAAACATGTACAGAAACAGAACAAGGGTGTGTTTCGTTAGTGGAATAAACTTTCCAAACAAGCTGTTCTACACAAATATTTCAACGAAACACTCGCTGAAGTGACACATATCTTGTACACGGTTCTGTTTAATCCATACCATACATACTTACCTTATACAACATGCGCCAGGATAAGATGACAATCTCTCGGATGCATATACAGGACGTCAAGCCGGAAACAGGGATAGGCTAAGTCATAATAATGGGTGATTTTTTTGCTAGTATCTTTTTGGCAACACTGTTTTTGACAGATGACGCGTGAATCGTGTCTTGTGTCATTGTCAAATTTGTTCAGTTTGGTCTATAATTTAACCATGAATCGACTTACCAACGAACAAGGCTTGCAAATTATTGAATTTTACTATCAAAATTCATGCTCGGTTAAGAGAGTGGATCGAGCACTGCTTCCAATTTATGGGCAATTTGGTCGGCCTACTGAGGGAGCTATTCGGAAGCTTGTGACTAAATTTCGAACCGAGTTTACATTATTGGACATTAAACCACCAACACGCAGACGTAGAGTGAGGACTGAAGAAAATATTGCGGCTGTATCCGCCAGTGTTAGTGATGACCGTGAAATATCGATTCGCCGCCGTTCGCAGCAATTGGGCCTCTGTTACTCCACTACGTGAACAATTTTGCGACAGGATTTGGGTGTAAAACCTTATAAGATACAGCTGGCGCAAGAATTGAAGCCACACGACCTCCCACAAAGTTTCCCATTTGGTGAATGGGCGCTGGCAAAGTTGGAGGAAGATCCACATTTTTATCGAAAAATTGTGTTCAGCGACGAAGCTCATTTCTGGTTGAATGGGTACGTTAACAAGCAAAATTGCCGCATTTGGAGTGAAGACCAACCAGAAGCATTGCAAGAGCTACCAATGCATCCCGAAAAAATCACTGTTTGGTGTGGATTATGGGCCGGTGGCATCATCGAGCCGTACTTCTTCAAAGACGTCAATGGCCGGAACGTAACTGTGAATGGCGAGCGCTACCGTGCGATGATAACAAACTTTTTTTTGCCCAAAATTGAAGAGCTGGACTTGGCTAACATGTGGTTTCAACAAGACTGTGCCACATGCCACACCGCACACGAAACAATGGCCCTATTGAGAGGCGAGTTCGGTGAACAGTTTATCTCACGTTTGAGGCCCGTCAACTGGCCGCCTAGATCGTGTGATTTAATGCCATTGGACTATTTCTTGTGGGGCCATGTTAAGAATAATGTCTACAGGGATAAACCAGCAACGATTGACGCACTGGAAGCCAATATTGAAGCATTTATTCGTGAGATACCGGCCGATATGTTGGACAGAGTGTGCCAAAATTGGACCTTGCGCATGGGCCATCTAAAGCGGAGCCGCGGCCAACGTTTACATGAAATAATCTTTAAACATTAAATTATATCGACCGTTCTATCGACTCAAATAAAGATTTAATCGTTTTTTCAAATTTTTTTTGTTTTTTTTTTTTAAATCAAATCCTATACCTCTTAAAACATCACCCGTTAGTAACCAGAAAAAGATAAATAAAATCTCTTTGGGATAGAAGGATGGTTTGGAAGAAGGCAGGGAGCAGAAAAATAGGGGTATGTACGTCTGGTACGTACGTCTGCAAATTTTATCGCTCAGGAATGAAATACCATATCTGTATAAAAAAAATCAACATACTTGCACCGGATGGACCATTAATAAAGCACGCCATCTGTACTTCAACAACCATTCAACCTTCAGGTAGATATTGTTTAAAGCAGATAACGAGTTGAATTGTTCAACCTCGTACTGTTCAGATTACTGATACTGATAAAACAAAATTCCAACACAATTTCCTGCATCGCTCGGCTCTCTGTTTCACCCATTTCCTTTATTTCCCTTCAAAGAATAAATGACCTTTAATTTGCTGGAAAACATTTTCCCGATAGCATTTTCTTTGTTTTCAGTTTTCATAGAGTATCTATTTAAAGCTACCCAGCATCAACAATGCTTATATTTTTATATATCTGTACAGGGCATCCTTTAGAAACCGAGATACGAGGGCTAATACAGAAATAAGGTTCCTTAAAAATCTAGCCACATTGGAAGGTACGAGGCTAAGCACGGCAACACTGCTGCGACGCACAATGTTGCCATATTGGGGAATGTTCCCAAAAATTTGGAGGATTTTTAAGTCCATTTGTGAATTTCTGGGGGATAAAATGTTCTGGGAGATTTTTTGGGCGAAAAATAAAAACGTTTTGTATTTTTGAGGTGTTTTATCCCATCTTTAACTACAAAAAACTGTCAACTGCACCATCGACGTCCCGTCCAAACGCGAGTGCCATCGATTCAAAGGGAACAAGATCGAAGATAAAATTTGTTTTTCGAACATCTGCAGGATTAACAGCAACATTGATGCTGTTCATCACTACCTGCAATCCAATCGTCCCGCCGTGCTTTTCTTGGCGGAGACAAAAATCTCAGAGTCTGCACCGATTAACTACCCACTTCCCAAACTACGAGGTGCACTCCAATCTGAGAAAGAACGGGGGAGTTGTGGCTTTTGTCCGCAGCAGTCTTTCCTGCTCCAGAGACGTTTCTTTGGAATCAGACAGGAAGGACATTCTGTGGCTTCGCCTCAACTCCAAAACATCACCCAAGTTTATTTGCTGCCTTTATCGCTCTCCCTCGGACCATAACTGGGATGACCTACTCGAATACCTCGCCGTCCAGATCGACTTTCTGAACATCAATCATCCCGCTTCAGAGGTAGTTCTTCTCGGTGATTTCAATACCCATAACGAGCTTTGGTTGGGCTCAAACAAGACCGACGCAGCAGGTCGTGCCGTCGAAGAGTTCGCTCTTACCCAAGGGCTGACTCAGCTGGTGACGAGTCCTACTTGTTTCCCCCGCGTCTCGTCACACGCCAGTAGCCTGCTGGATCTCTTTCTGACCACGCATGCTGCCCCTTACAGCACTGCTGTCCTGTCCCCCCTGGGTAACTCAGACCACGGTGTTGTGGAGGTTAGGTTTCGGTCAGAACCCGCTGTGGCAGCAGAAACTCATACAGGCCGCAAAACTTGGCATTACGGACATGCCGACTGGGAGGGGCTCAGAGATTTCTTCTCTAGCTTTCCTTGGAAAGATGTCTGTTTCACTGATGCGGATGCGTCGGCTGTCTGTTCTTCGATAACCGAAATTATCCGCGTCTGCTGGTCTTGTAGATCCACGGGTCTGCAATTTCCCAATTCTCATGTGACGAAGTGATAGCGCATGTACGTTCATGTGCAATCATGACTCAAGAAACAATTTGTTCTAACAAAATTGAAAAATACTGTCAATGCGTTGGAAGAATAAATTATTTTCTATGTTATTCTCCCTCCCCATGGTCTTCCAACTGGTCAAACCTTGTGTGACCCTTTTAGAAGGCATGTTGAGTATCCATTCGCTAACAGTAGTGGGAAGCCTCTTACTTGAAAGCACTGATGTGATTTTCGGGAAGGTGGTTTTGTCAATGGGATTGTTCTCTAATTTATTTAATTTAATTTATTTATTCAACTTGATTAACATATTTTCAAATATATACAATTTGCTTCTTTTCAAAATATCCATATTTACTGTCCACCTCTCTATTCAGCTATACTTTTGGGTCATAATATCTTTTCAATTTGCTTTTTGAAATGCAGCAAATCTACCCAATATTGCACTAAATACCATTATTAATCGAGCATTAAATGAAATAAACATACATGAAAATATTATAGATCTATTCATCTGCTCTTTTAGAATACGTAAAAATCATTTGGAATAACTGACTACTGGAATATATAATGAAAGCTCATACATAGCTTTATATTCTCCCATATTTATACAAAATTTGATTGCAATTGGAATATTATGGTATCGTATATCAAATTAATAACCAATTAAATACTCTGCAATTATGAATACCGCGAATTTGTGCTTTTTGTATCTTGAAAACAGGGCTGGAGCCAGCGATATCTCGTACAAAAAGGATCGCAATTTACAGAACTGGAGGAAATACTCAACGAGGACAGAAAATATTGGATCATTGCTATTATATACGTGTATATATAAGTGACATATAAATCCGAACACCCAGTTTAAATGGTTTTATTTTAATAAAATTTTGTGTAAGTACTTAATGAAGCATAATAAGTAAATGATAAAAATTTAAAAATGATTGCACTGCTTTAAAGCCCTTTGACCTTTAATAATGTGTGGATGCACCCTGATGTGCTACGCATTCTCCAACGTGCCTATGCATGCTTCTGATCAGGTGGTCAATGTCCTCCTGTGGTATGTCATTCCAGGCAACCACCAACTCCTCTCGAAGTGCTTCTAGAGTCTGAGGAGGACGTTGCAAATTGAGCAATCTCCTACCAATCATATCCCACACGTGCTCAATTGGGGATAAGTCGGGAGATCTTGGTGGCCATGGTAACAATGTGACATCATTATGTTAAAAGAAGTCTATTGTGACTCTTGCAACATGTGGTCGGGCATTATATAGGGTAAAAGATGGGGTTCTAGAACTTCGTGGATATAACGCTGCGCGTTCATGTTACCTCTAATGAAGATTAAAGGTGACCTGGAACCATAAGCTATAGCACCCCAAACCATAACTCCAACAGTGTGATGAACATGTCTTTCAACAAAAAACTGTGAATTCCTCCTTTCACCACGTCGCCTTCTAACCCTGGCACGACCATCGTGCATGCCTAAACAAAATCGAGACTCGTCACTAAAGACAATACTGTTCCATTCCTGATCCCAGAATGACCGTTGTCTGCACCACTCAAGGCGATTACGTCGGTGTTCTCGAGTTAAAGGGAGGACCCAGTGTGGCCGGTATGAAAACAAGCCAAAACTTCTCATTCGTCGGTAAACACTTCGCATGCCAATAGGTCTTCCGTGTTCTGCAAACCATTCATTTGCAATGGACCTGGTAGTGGAGAAACGGTCCATTAAGGCCAATAATCTTAGGCGGCGATCTTCACGGTCTGTTGTTCTACGGCGGCGTCCAGTGCCCCTTGCTCTTTGCGTACGGCCTTCTCGAAGCCATGCCTGACAACACCCAACCACAGTATCTACACTTCTCTTTGCACTATAACTGCAATTGCCCGAAAAGAAAGTCGAGCTTCCCGAAGTCCCAATATACGGCCCCTATCAAACTCACTAAGTTGACGAAATCGTACAGGTCTCCGTATTCTAGGCATCGTAACCGATCGTAAAGGATGTCAAGAACCAAAATCCGCCAACGTTGAAGAAATTTTATTTATGAATGTAAATTGTATTAGAAACTAAAATATGAACATTATTTTGCTTTTGTAGGCCGTCATCAAAGAACGCTATCGCCTGACCGTTAAATCAGTTAGTAACTGTTTCTTTCAACATGTCATTATTTTCCCAGCGCTTTCCATCACGAAATTATTTAAGTTTTGGAAAAGCATGAAAGTCTGATGGTGCGAAGTCAGGGCTATATGGTGGATGGTCCAGTAATTCACAACGAAATGTTTCCATTTGCGTCTGTGTTAGTGCCGCAACGTGATGCCGAGCATTGTCGTGAAGCAGAACAACGTCGCTAAGGAGCAGGGTCCGCCAGCGGTTGTAAATAGCAGATTAGCGAACCTGATCCGACAAGCTGCTGGTGAATATCGACAGGAGGAAAGATGTTTGCGTTTATAGCATGCTTTCCAAAATGGGTGGGTTTGCGGATTGACATCGCGACAAGCAAAGCAGTATAACTACACAACCAACACCGACAGGGACGTGAAACGTAATATCGGCCAAGAGTATCTGAGGTTGAACGGACGTCTCGTGACAGGATGATTCATATTTTAAAAATGGCCCTCGTACCTATATCTTTTTTGGGTCATGTAGATGTTTGATTGAAATTTTATTAGATAAACAAAATTTTGGTCTTTGTCGTGCAAACTGGACCCCTCTCAGTTATCTAAATCTACTATCCACTATTCTTCTTCTTTCCAAGTTCGAAAAGGATGATGTAAAATAAAAACAACAAAATGATGGAGACCTTCTAGAAAGGCTAAAGTTATTGACGCTTTTGGGGATAAGGAGATGGGATGGGAGAAGGCAGCAAGCAAAAAGTGATTGATTGACAATTCTTACTAGGGGTCCGGTTTTGTGTCCCTATTTTTCAAATCAGATGTATGAAAGTTTTTTGAAATTTCATTTTTTGCTAACGTAATTGCTTTCGGAGGAAGTATCCGTCTTTTGACGCTCTCCGTACCGCTCTGCCCAACAAAGCACTGCGGACGCAAAATTGTCCCGCTTTTCCAAACCACGCGAAAATGCCAAGTCTTTTCTCTAATGAATAAAGTATGAACAACTGAAACCAACACAATTGCAGGTTCCGGTTTTTACGGCTATGTTAAGGTAGCGTTTTTCTGGGTTCTTTTGGGTGTGGATTAAAACACTGGATTCCAAAAAGAAATGCACTAATTTATTTATCTTGACTAAATAGAACATTTATGTACACCACTATTTATGTCTGACTAATTCTTGTCCAATGACTTAACTATACTCCACTCTGCTCTACCCTCTCCCGGCCGTCGAGTTATGTAGTCCGCATCGCACGGACTCGTTGAATCGAGAAGGTTCTAGTGAGCCACATAGCGGCATTCCAAAATCTTCGAGGTCACTTCGCGTCGATCTCGAAGAAAAGTCCTTGGCATGGTCCTCAACAGGCACCGAAGGAGAGTCTCGCGGTCCCCAACAGATGTCGCCAACAGTACTATTTATTCTTGTTACATTAATAACGAAAATGAACATTAAAAAAGCGTGCCAAGAATTTATTCTTACATAAAATCATCTTCAGCTGTATTATATGAAATTTGTTCGTCTGATACATATAAGAGCAACTTTTTTGAACTACCTAAAGTTAGTAGAACCGAGAAAAACCTCTTGTTCCACGGTCTCGACGCCATCGGGACATAAAATGAGCGGTTTATTGGTCAGTTCTGGATGTACAAAGTTCGACACGGTTAGGATGGGAGGCGGAAGTCAGGCAGGTCTCTCTGGCAGGCACATTGCGCGGCGGCATCATGGAGGAGAGCTCTGAGGAGCAAAGCACGTTGGTATAGCGGTAAAGGAGAGCTAGATCGCCAACGACCAGGCGGTTCGAAAGGGTCACGAGACTGTCTGCTGGAGAAGAATCATCGATCAGTTGGACAGTTCTCCTCTGACCAGCATCGAGCATGGTTAATAGAGTCGGGGCGGCAGCACCCCAAACATGTGAGCAATATTCGGTCTTGTATAGAGTGAGGAGAAAAGTACTTCTTAGCCCTAAACAAATATCCTAGCTCTTTCCCAGCAGCTGCCACTATTGACGAGATGTGTTCGTGCCAGATCAAGTCCTCGGTGATCTGGACTCCGACCAGCCGAAATGAGCAGCACTTTGACAGATCACGGCCATCCATCGAAACCGGATGAGCGCTAGGACGCTTTTTGTTCGTCAGAGTACAGTACAGTGTTTTGGTAGCATTAAACTGTACAGGATTGTTGCGTCCCCAAGCAGTGATACTATACCTCTAGAGATAAAGTATCTGCTAGTCTTTTTTTTTCGGCTCACCAGCAGAGAACGGCTTGTTGCTCTGAATTCCGGCATGTATCTAACCTGAAATAAATATACTAAGTGACATATAAATCCGAACACCCAGTTTAAATGGTTTTATTTTAATAAAAGTTGGTGAATGTATTTATCTTACTGTAAATAACAAGTGAAAAAATTTTCAGCCTTATCAGTTGGACATTCCGGTTTTTATACTGCTTTTTTTTAATTCACTAACGCTCTAAAAATGAATATTTCAGCCGCAGTAAAGAATCAACGTTGGCGGATTTTGGTTCTTGACATCCTTTACGATCGGTTACGATGCCTAGAGTACGGAGACCTGTACGATTTCGTCAACTTAGTGAGTTTGATAGGGGCCGTATAGTGGGACTTCGGGAAGCTGGACTTTCTTTTCGGGCAATTGCAGTTCGAGTGCAAAGAAGTGTAGACACTGTGGTTAGGTGTTGTCAGGCATGGCTTCGAGAAGGCCGTACGCAAAGAGCAAGGGGCACTGGACGCCGCCGTAGAACAACAGACCGTGAAGATCGCCGCCTAAGATTATTGGCCTTAAGGGACCGTTTCTCCACTACCAGGTCCATTGCAAATGAATGGTTTGCAGAACACGGAAGACCTATTGGCATGCGAAGTGTTTACCGACGAATGAGAAGTTTTGGCTTGTTTTCATACCGGCCACACTGGGTCCTCCCTTTAACTCGAGAACACCGACGTAATCGCCTTGAGTGTGCAGACAACGGTCACTCTGGGATCAGGAATGGAACAGTATTGTCTTTAGTGACGAGTCTCGACTTTGTTTAGGCATGCACGATGGTCGTGCCAGGGTTAGAAGGCGACGTGGTGAAAGGAGGAATCCACAGTTTTTGTGTGCAATCATTTTGAAATTTTTATCATTTACTTATTATGCTTCATTAAGTACTTATACAAAATTTTATTAAAATAAAACCATTTAAACTGGGTGTTCGGATTTATATGTCACTTAGTATATCTAGTGATTACTCAGATGATAACAATGCAGATGAAACCGGGATATTTTATAAAATGCTACCAGATACTCATAAATCAAAAGGTGAAACTTGCAATGGAGAGAAACTATCAAAAGAGCGAATAACTGTTATGATTTATGCTAATGCTAATGGTACTGAAAAATGGAAACTATTGATATTAGGCAAGTGAATGAATAGAAATTCATGTTCTATTTTTTTTGATATTCAACGGCAATGCTGCAAAGAATTTATGACCTTTTTTTATTTCAGGGAAATTTAAGAATCCCAGGTGTTTCAAAAATGTTAAACCAATTCCCGTCGATTATGTTGGAAATAATAAAGCTTGAATGAGTTCATCAATTTTTGAAGAATATTTAAAAAAGTGGGACGCTGAACTTGTTAAGAACAATCGTAAAATTTTGCTCTTGGTCGATAACTGCCCCGCTCATCCAAATATTTCACTTAATAACATCGACCTTCAATTTCTTCAACCTAATGTGACATCAGTTGTGCAACCAATGGACCAGGGTGTCATTTGGAGTCTTAAACAAATGTATCGGGCACATATGTTGATGAAAATTATGGAGCTTCAAGAAGATGTCAACATTACCAAAGCTGTCACCATTTTAGATGTTATAAATTTGCTTACTATTGCATGGGAATTGGTTACTCCAGAAACGATTCGTAATTGTTTTCGCCATGCTGGTTTAGTGAAAAACATAAGTGAAATAGTGAACGATTTTAATCCAGAAGATGAAATTCCATTTACTGAAAATTAAGAGCTTACTGAATATATACAAATATGACAATAATTTAATAGCAACACCGGAACTGTCAGACTCCAATTTGGTTAATGAAGGATCCGTTGATAACGAACAGGAAGACGAACTAGAAAACAATGATGAATAAGAGTTTTCAGTGACAACTAAGGAGGCATTAGACTACGACGAAAAGTTGAAACGTTATTTTCAGCAAGAAGAAGACAGTACAGCCACACTTACCAAATTAAATAAAATTCAGCTTGCTGTTCTAAATAATTATACAAAAAAACAATCTGTTCAAGTGAAAATTACTAGCTTTTTTACCAAATAATTTACGGTTTTTACACATACCTACACAGTACGTACGCCTATAACATGTGTATCAGATTCTGAACAAATGCAAATTTCAAAATTACCTATAACCTTTTTGTATGTATCTTTATTTATGTACTTCATGTTAAACAAACACATTTTAAGCTTTCAATATGTTATATCTGCTGATTTTTTCATTAAAAAAAAGTATAATAGACAGTCCCGCCGAGTCCATTATAAGCGGGTTGCACTGTATTTCGCATGATATTTACGTCTGTGACTCCAGCAACATGAGGTCCCCACGCGGTATCCTTTGCCTGCGGCTGGTCCGACCCGAATTCAGCAACTCCGACGGTGCCCCATAAACGTCATCGTGGTCTTCTACGACGCGTGACGATGTAATGATACCAAATCATATAAATATTGTACAGATATAATGTACCATGTATATAGTCAGTACTAATTAATGAAAACAAAATTTAATTAACATACCATTTGTATTCATTTCATATCACCAGCTGTAAGGGTTACCACGGCTAGCGAATAATAAAAATACCAACCAGAACGTACAAAAGTTGACTCAGACACATATGATCCATAATTCCAATTGCTTTAAATCAACAATACTGTTTTTCACTGATACCCATTCTACTCTATGGTCTTACGTCAAGGTATAAGAATTTTTATAGTCGTCGAATAAGAACAATACCAGAGTGCGCAAAAGCTGACTCTCTGACTAAGATACAATACATGCTGCATATTCAAAGTCCACTTATCTAGAATTGCCTGGGAAGTGCAGAGTTAATCAATGCGACTCCACTTCTTAGGGCCGCTCTCCCTAAGGGCAACTGGCAACTGCAATCCGAGGGCATGCCGACTCTGCACATGCGTACAAATACAAGCGTTCTCAACAAAGAGA
The DNA here is from genome assembly GCA_963669975.1 of Acanthoscelides obtectus. Classification (NCBI taxonomy): domain Eukaryota; kingdom Metazoa; phylum Arthropoda; class Insecta; order Coleoptera; family Chrysomelidae; genus Acanthoscelides; species Acanthoscelides obtectus. Next base: position 32,435,608 of record CAVLJG010000002.1, on the reverse strand, counting down.
CGGCTCAATGGTTGCTGACACTGCAGTCACTAGTCAATTTGCAGTAGCTGACCAATTGACGATAGATGTGATGTCTGTGGATGTCTTTGTCAAACTTATTCTTATTCTTATTTCATGACAATACATTAACTTGTTTTTCTATATAATATAAATATATATATATATATATATAACAACAAGTAGGAAAATAATGGGCAAAATCCGCAAAAAGGAGGAAAGTGGATTCGAGCAGAAAATAGGATAGGTAACCCGAGCGATACGTATTTCTGCTGGGTGGCTTCATCAGGCCCGAAATGAATGCACATATGAAACTACAAAAGTAGATACACATGCCCACACATCCGGATACGGGTGTAACCTGAGGAAACGAAGTTGGAGGGGAAAAAAGGACACACGAAGTCCACAACAAGAGCCAACCTACACATTGTAGTATAAAATGGCTATACGACCTCGAATTTTCAAGGAGACGTCTAACCACCACCACGCGGCCGGTTATAGCCACTTGCTGTGGTACTTCAAGCCCAAAGGATCTACAAAGAGAATATGATCATGCGGAGAAAGGTATATAACAACAAGTAGGAAAATAATGGGCAAAATCCGCAAAAAGGAGGAAAGTGGATTCGAGCAGAAAACGAAGTTGGAGGGGAAAAACGACACACGAAGTCCACAACAGGTTACACCCGTATCCGGATGTGTGGGCATGTGTATCTACTTTTGTAGTTTCATATGTGCATTCATTTCGGGCCTGATGAAGCCAACCAGCAGAAATACGTAGGTATCGCTCGGGTTACCTATCCTATTTTCTGCTCGAATCCACTTTCCTCCTTTTTGCGGATTTTGCCCATTATTTTCCTACTTGTTGTTATATACCTTTCTCCGCATGATCATATTCTCTTTATATATATATATATATATACAGGGTGACTTCGAAGTTGAGTCATTTATTTTAACAGTGAGTAGATCTGATCAAAAGAAATGTTTTTTTCCTTTACCATTTTTCTGGTAAAATTAAAGTAACAAAGTTATAGCCCTTTGGAACTTTGAGTACCGCCCTGTCTCAATAATGATATTATGTTCTCGTGTTTGGCAACAACAGATATAATCCGCCTTATCCGTTCATCGCATCGGAAACAAAAAAGCGAAAGAATTTGGAACGATCTTTTTACAATTATTTTCTTCAGTTGTATACAGTCAGTATCAGTCGGTAGTCGGTAACGCGTAAGTGAATAATCGTGTCTGTTGCGAGGCTCAAATCAAAAATGGCACATGTTTACGAAAATGCTGAACTTGTGGACATGGTTCTTATTTACGGGGAGGGGAGTCTTTACAAAATGCTGCCGCGGCATCACGGATCTATGCGGATCGGTTTCCCAATCGAGTGCAACCAACCCCTCGTGCCTTTGTTAATGTAGTGCAAAGAGCTCGTGAATCAGGTGACTTAAGACCTCACAGAGGAGATCATGCCGGTGCTCCAAGACCACACGATCAAATAGAACTAGAAGAACAAATTTTAGAATTAGTAAGTGATGATCCAACAGTAAGCACCCGACAAATTTCAACTCAATTGGCGATTAGTCAGTATAAAACTTGGAAAACTCTACGTGAAAATCAGTTCTATCCGTTTCACATACAAAAAGTGCAGGCCTTACAACCGGAAGATCATGAACAAAGGGTTGACTTTTGCAGTTGGCTTTTAAATAAACATCAAAATGATGACAATTTTTTAAATCAAATTTTAGTGAGTGATGAAGCCCTCTTTACTAGAAACGGAATTATTAATTCACGTAATTCTCACGTTTGGGCTATTGAAAATCCCCATGAAATAAGGGAAACCAATTTTCAACAGCGATTTGGACCAATCAACCTGTGGGCGGGAATTGTTAATGGAATTTTAGTGGGGCCTTTTGAATTACCAAATCGCTTAACTGGTGAAAATTATTTTGATTTCTTGCAACACAATTTGCCTGGTTTACTGGAAGATGTGCCTTTAAATATTAGACAAAACATGTGGTTTTTACAAGATGGGGCACCACCCCATTATGCAAGAAATGTGCCACTTAGAGCACTATTTCGGTAAATAACACATCTTTTTTGTGCTACCCTGTTTACAACAACTGACCGAAAAATCTTATTTTCTCGTATTTCTGGTCTGGATAAACTCTATTTAGGTGCTCTCTAACTAATATACTAAAATGAGGTGGAGCGTTGTCGTGCATAAATCACACCCAACTAGCAAAGTAGTGCTATAAGCTTTTGGTAAAAGAACCATTCAGCCATAAAAGCTCTCTATTGTTGTTGCCTGAACACCAAAATGCTGGCTTAATGTTGTGTGGAATGGAAATTTGCTTTCTGCAACATATTTGCTCTAAAATGAGGTGTTTAAAATATTCTTTAGCATAGTTATACAACACCTTATAGGACAAATTTTTAACTGTTGCATAAACGTTTATACAACTATTTTATATGGCATATTTGCACGTTAGTCAAAATAGTTGTGTTGTGGCATCCATGGTAACGTTTATAAAACAAACCTTAGCCTTGTTGTTTTGCTGTGCATATTACTACTTTACCCAACAAGTTGCTCCCAACGGAAGCTTATACAACTGTTGTTTAGTAACTGTTAAAGGCTGTACATATGCTAAATACGTTGGTATACAACTTCACCATAACCCAACTTTCTGCTGTCACATTTTTGTTAAAATGCCATAACCAATGATTTAAGACAAAGAACGCATGCATATTGGTTCAAAAGGTTTTATCAACTGTTCAAACAGAAGATATAGATCTGGTACAAATTCTGGGTAAATCATTGGACTCTGTCGGTATTTCATTTCAGACATTTGTCAAATTATTGTATAACACCTGCAGGCAACATCAAAATATTCTAATAAACTGAAGACAACATGGACGATGCCATGATTATACACAACCACCAGCCATATTAGGCAAACATTTATTCCTCTATTTAATATTAAATAATTATGTTTCAGTTCGGAATTACAGATATAAAGTGATAAACATTAGTGTAATTGTGTCTAAATATAAGATTTGTGGAAGATTTGACGCAGATAAGTTCAGTTTTCCATCTTAAAAATCATTATCAAAATATGCATGAAATAAGAAGCCCGTAGAAGTTGCGTAACTACTTTGCCCTATATCACAGTGTAGAAGTTCATCATATACCTGTGTATGAAATTCACAATGGCCGACATGTAAGTAATCAAGATGACTGTAATGTGTTAGTTATATATTCTTCACTTCGTCTATGCAATACATAAGAAATAGTTTGGTTGCAATAAAGTAGAATCACGTAACAGAATAGTTGTATAGTTGACAAAAACTGAATCTTGCACTGACGCAAATGTCCTATATCGCCTGCAAGGGGCTTACACTTTTGTTGTAGAAATGTTACCTGCAGCCCTTATACAACCTCTTAAATGACTGAAGTGTCCTATTAGGTGTTCCCATTCCGCTTGTATAGCTGTTCTAAGAGGGTTTTGCCAATGTTCTTACAGTATACAATGCTGTGTAAGGAATACTGTATAATCATTTTTGCAACTCTAATAGGAGTGATAATTGTTAGTTGGGTATATTCATGCGTAATGGAAGATCTTTCAGCAGAGTGGGTAATTGTTCTTCAAAAAATTGTAAATAATTTGGGCATTTAGTCTAGGTGGTAACTCAACGGGTCCTATTTTACTTTTTTTAATATATCCTTAAAAATAAAAAGTTTTTTTTCTAAACCGCAACTAATTTTTTTATTTCATTGTCATTTTTGGATTCAGCGCCCCAAAATTAACAAAGAAGTGCACTTTTCCCACAAGATACAATTAAAAAACTAAAATTTGTTGTCCAGTGACGTGATCGTCAAAGTCCGTGAAAAGATCATCAATACCTATTGACCTCATTCCACTGCTAATTCTCCAAGCTTTCGAAACTGCCTTTGTAACCTTTTCACAGATTTTCCGTTGGCAACTCACCTCAAATTTATAATCACCTTTAATTCCAAGTACTAATTAATTAATAAAAAGCTTTAAAAGTTTTCGCAGTATCACAAGTTCAAGTTCCAGAGGACTGCTAAAGTTGCTTTTTAAATTAATCAAAAAGTTGCGCCTGAATGTGTAATTTTAATGTTTATTTTCTTCGGATCAACTACAAACAACTGTCGTTATGAGCTCTCGTTACTTGTCTAAAAAATCTTACATTAGAAGACGGCACACACTTCGTATTATAGCCCAGGATAATTAGGTTCCAAAAGCCTCAGATTATCTCGTTTATGTAACAAGAATAGAGTGCTCGAAACATTTTATTGATTTAAAAAACTATGAAAAACAGCTGAAAGTACATTTTAAAAGCATTTTCGTAACGTTAAGCATCATTAACATTACACGTTCTGACATTGTAGTTGAAAACTGATATAAAAAATACAAATTGAGAAGACTGAATTTTCAATTGTGTTATCAAGCCGAATCTAAAGTTACCTCAAATGCCATCAAGCCATTTGGACTGCAACGCGAGAAATAGAAATTTCAACGTTGAAGTTTAACATCCGTCATTTTGATTTTATGAAATTTTGGTATACTCAGTGTTGTGGAGGTTAGGTTTCGGTCAGAAGCCGCTGTGGCCGCAGAAACTCGCACAGGCCGCAAAACTTGGCATTATGGACATGCCGACTGGGAGGGGCTCAGAGACTTCTTCTCTAGCTTTCCTTGGAGAGATGTCTGTTTCACTGACACGGATGCGTCGACTGTCTGTTCTTCAATAACCGAAATTATCCACGTCGGAATGGAGGAATACATCCCTCACACAGTGAAAGTTCCTAAACCAGGGTCCAACGGCTGGTTCAACAAATCGTGTGACACTGCTCGCCAGCAGAAGATCAAGGCCCACAGAACCTACTTACAAAACCCTACTGTGGAGAACAGACAAGCCGACGTCGAGTCCAGAAACAAATATAACGAAGCGGTTCGCAATGCCAAAACCCAGCATGATATAAAAGTTAGGCACAGGGTAATGTCGCAGCGCAATGGCAGTTGGTCTTTCTGGACGCTGGCCAAGCAGATTGAAAAGAACCTCTCACACAGTAGCCTTCCACCACTTACGTGTCAGGATGGAACTATTGTATTCGACTCAAAGGCCAAGGCGGAAGTGCTAGCCAAGATCTTTGCTGCCAACTCCACCATGGACGTCCCCACCAACGCCCAAGTGACGTCAATTCAAAGGGTTCCCCACACTATGCGGGAGGTAACATTCAGGCATAAGACCGTAAGACGAGTGCTCTTGTCGCTCGACATCAACAAAGCTTCTGGTCCGGACTTGATTCCTGCCATTGTACTGAAGAGATGTGCAGCTGAGCTTGCTCCAGTTCTTTCGCGTCTCTTCCAGATATCTTATGAATCCGGCACCTTCCCAGAAAACTGGAAATTTGCTCATGTACAGCCCATCCCAAAAAAAGGATCTAAAACCGACCCTTACAACTACAGGCCTATAGCTCTGCTTTCTGTTATAAGTAAAGTGATGGAGAGGTGCATAAATCGCGAGCTTCTGGACTACCTCGAACGTCACAGCTTGATTAGCGACAGGCAGTACGGTTTCCGGCACCAACGATCCACAGGGGACCTCCTAGCTTACGTCACCCAACTGTGGAGTAAACTCATCCAGTCTCATGGTGAGGCTCATGTCGTTGCTCTTGACATCACGAAAGCGTTCGATCAGCTGTGGCACGCTGCCCTCTTGAGCAAACTTCCATCCTACGGCCTCCCAGAAAAGCTTTGCAGATGGGTGGCTGACTTTATCTCTGGCCGCAAGATATCCGTCGTAATTGACGGATTCTCCTCTTCATCCCACAACGTCAACGCGGGTGTTCCCCAGGGATCGGTCTTGGCTCCAACACTGTTTCTCTTACATATCAACGACCTCCTTTCCTGCACGATCAACCCAATCCACAGCTTCGCTGATGACAGCACCCTACATGCAGGAATTCAGAGTGACAAGCCGATCTCTGCCGCTGAGCTGGAAAAAAGAAGACTAGCGACGACTTCTTCTCTGACAAGAGACCTGGAGGCTATCACTGCTTGGGGACGCAACAATCTTGTACAGTTCAATGCTTCCAAAACACAGTACTGTACTTTGACGAACAAAAAGCGTCCTAGCGCTCATACAGTTTCGATGGACGGTCGAGTTCTATCAAAGAGCCATTCATTTCGGCTGGTCGGAGTCCAGATCACCGAGGTCCTGATCTCGCACGAACACATCTCTTCAATAGCTGCAGCTGCTGGGAAAAAGCTAGGCTATTTGTTTAGGGCTAGGAAGTACTTTTCTCCGCATGACCTTCTCACTCTATACAAGGCCCAGATAAGGCCTAGCCTCGAGTATTGCTCACACATTTGGGGTGCTGCCGCCCCGACTACATTGTCCATGCTCGATGCTGTCCAGAGGAGGGCGGTCCGACTGATCGATGACTCTTCTCTAACAGACAGTCTCGGGACTCTTTCGCACCGGCGGGCCGTCGGCGATCTAGCTCTTTTCTATCGCTACACCAACGGGCTTTGCTCCTCAGAGCTCTCTTCCATGATGCCGCCGCGCGATGTGCCTGCCAGACAGACCCGCCTGACTTCGGCGTCGCATCCTAACCGTGTCAAACTTCGTACATCCAGAACTGGCCGATACGACCGCTCCTTTGTCCCGAGGGTGTCTAGATTGTGGAACAAACTACGGAAGGAAGCTTTTCCCAGTTCTACTAACCTTAGGCAGTTCAAAAATCGTATTAACAAAATTTCTTTGGGATCATCATAGCAGCCGCGGTGTTCCGGCATTTAGGCTTCTGCCTGCGCGGCTGTTTCGATATAAAAAAAAAAAAAAAAAAAAGAATTGCGCTGTCAAAACAAATCTAGAGACACCTCGTACGTCAAATCAAGCGGTAGCCAGTGAAAAACGGAATTTCAAGGTTGAATTCTTTTATTAAAACACAAAGTGTTTTTAATTTCATTCGTAACACATATTCATTACAAAAAGAAATTGCACAGTACACGCATATAAATATACTAAGTGACATATAAATCCGAACACCCAGTTTAAATGGTTTTATTTTAATAAAATTTTGTATAAGTACTTAATGAAGCATAATAAGTAAATGATAAAAATTTCAAAATGATTGCACTGCTTTAAAGCCCTTTGACCTTTAATAATGTGTGGATGCACCCTGATGTGCTACGCATTCTCCAACGCGCCTATGCATGCTTCTGATCAGGTGGTCAATGTCCTCCTGTGGTATCTCATTCCAGGCAACCACCAACTTCTCTCGAAGTGCTTCTAGAGTCTGAGGAGGACGTTGCAAATTGAGCAATCTCCTACCCATCATATCGCACACGTGCTCAATTGGGGATAAGTCGGGAGATCTTGGTGGCCATGGTAACAATGTGACATCATTATGTTAAAAGAAGTCTATTGTGACTCTTGCAACATGTGGTCGGGCATTATCTTGTTGGAAAGTTGGATCTGCCAGGGTGTCAAGATAGGGTAAAAGATGGGGTTCTAGAACTTCGTGGATATAACGCTGCGCGTTCATGTTACCTCTGATGATGATTAAAGGTGACCTGGAACCATCAGCTATAGCACCCCAAACCATAACTCCAACAGTGTGATGAACATGTCTTTCAACAAAAAACTGTGGATTCCTCCTTTCACCACGTCGCCTTCTAACCCTGGCTCGACCATCGTGCATGCCTAAACAAAATCGAGACTCGTCACTAAAGACAATACTGTTCCATTCCTGATCCCAGAGTGACCGTTGTCTGTACCACTCAAGGCGATTACATCGGTGTTCTCGAGTTAAAGGGAGGACCCAGTGTGGCCGGTATGAAAACAAGCCAAAACTTTTCATTCGTCGGTAAACACTTCGCATGCCAATAGGTCTTCCGTGTTCTGCAAACCATTCATTTACAATGGACCTGGAAGTGGAGAAACGGTCCCTTAAGGACAATATTCTTCACGGTCTGTTGTTCTACGGCGGCGTCCAGTGCCCCTTGCTCTTTGCGTACGGCCTTCTCGAAGCCATGCCTGACAACACCTAACCACAGTGTCTGCATTTCTTTGCACTCTAACTGCAATTGCCCGAAAAGAAAGTCCAGCTTTCCGAAGTCCCACTATACGGCCCCTATCAAACTCACTAAGTTGACGAAATCGTACAGGTCTCCGTAATCTAGGAATGTCCAACTGATAAGGCTGAAAATTTTTTCACTTGTTATTTACAGTAAGATAAATACATTCACCAACTTTTATTAAAATAAAACCATTTAAACTGGGTGTTCGGATTTATATGTCACTTAGTATATTTTTCAATAACATTCATGAAAATGAGATTATTGCTGCATCTAAAAAACTCTAGAATAGAGTAACGGCTGGCCCAGACAACATCCCCTCGTTCATAGTCAAAGATTGTACTCATGTCTTTGTTAAGCCGTTATTAAAAATATACAGTCTGACTATAGAAAAAAACACATTCCCTGATATTTGGAAACTTTCTAGAGCGACACCTATTTTCAAATCAGGGGATAATACTGATATTAAAAACTATAGAGCGGTGGTAATATTGTCGAATTTCTCCAAATTGCTGGAGATAATGTTGCATAATAGAATTTACTCCACAGTTCATAGATCTCTCTACCCTTTTTAGCATGGTTTTCTTACTAAGAGATCCACAGTAACTAATTTAAGAATCTTCACTCAGTTCGCTATTGAATGTGTCGATCGGCAAGGTCAACTAGATGTAGTATATACAGATTTTGCTAAAGCGTTCGATAGGGTGGACCATGGCATACTTTTGAATAAACTTTTTTATTATGGATTCCATTTATCAGCTTTAGCTCATTCAAAGTTATCTTCATGAAAGGAAGCAATATGTTACCTTTAATGGGTTCAAGTAGTACCAGTATATAACTAAATCGGGAGGGCCTCAGGGTTCAAATCTTGGTCCTTTATTGTTTACCTTATTTATTGATGATGTTGTGCATTATTTAAGTTGTAAAAAGCTGCTCTTTGCAGATGGTTTGAAATTAGTCAGGATTATTGAGTCTGAGACTGATTGTATTACACTTCAGCGTGATATTGATTGTCTAGTGGCTTGGTGTGACGAGAATAATTTATTTCTTAATGCGTCTAAGTGTAGTGTAGTCAGCTTTTCCAGGAAAACTTTTGCTTGTAAATTTAATTATAAAATTGGGGATGCTTACATAAATCGTTATAACTCAATTAAGGATTTGGTTGTAGTTTTTGACCATAAACTTAATTTTTCACTCCACATAGCTCAAAAGGTGAGTGAAGCTTCGCGGGCGTACGGTTTTGTTGTGAGAAACTGTAGAAGCTTCCGCCCAGAGTCACTGTTGGTTTTGTATTCTGCATATATTAGATCGAAATTGGAATATGCATCGTTAATTTGGAACCCAATTTACAACTGCTACATTGATTCTCTTGAGCATGTTCAGAGAAAGTTTATAAAATTTTTATCTTTTAGTTGACGGTATATATCCTGAACGTGGTATATCTGAAAGTTTATTATTGTCTAGGTTTCAAGTGCAGTCGTTAGAACTGAGAAGGAAGTGTGCATGAATTATGTTCTTGCATAAACTACTGCCCAATCAAATTGATGCCAATGAGATTGTGGCTCAAATAAACTTTAATGTTCCTTCTATTCAAACTCGTACAGCTAAAACATTTTATTGCGAAAGGGCTCGCACAAATTTGTTTTTGAAGGCACCCATATATGTGATGTGTGAAACTTTCAATCCAATATCAATTTATTGTGATATACATGCTGACAGTTTGAACAGCATTCTGGAAGTAGCTAGAAATGACTTGGATAATTTATGATATGAGTGAAATGTTTTTTTTTTGCTTCTTTTCTTGTTTGTTTTTTTCTTTAGATGTTTTCTGTTCTTGTTATTTTGATTTATCTTAGGATTGTCCTGTAAATGGTTTCCTCAACTGCTGGGCAATAAACGCTATTTATTTATTATTTATTTATTTATAAGAGAAAATGAAACAATCCAGTTTCTGCAACGAAAATTCCCTGGACGTCTGATGTCAAAAAGAGGTGACATTGACTGGCCACCCAGGTCTCCAGATTCGACCCCACCGGACTTCTTCTTTTGGGGTTATTATATACACCTACCACCAGAGATGCTCGAAAAAGTAATGGAAAACGCAGCCAATAAAGGTGGCTCCTTGATAGATGTTGTGTTCAAAAACTAGTCCCAATAAATTGTAAAGGACCCTATTTAATAAAAATACTCGACATATAGAAATCAATTTTTCGTTTTCAAAGTTATTTCATGTTTACATACCGACATAAAAGATAGCGCACCCTGTACATGTCACACAACATTCCAAAATCATATCTCTTTTCCGAATTTTTTTACGATTATAATACTTCGCCAATAGGCAAGGGAAGTAGAAAGCAGAATGATCTGATAGATGAAAATCGTACAAACCTGGGTTTCGGTGACGTTAAGAAGCTTCGCCATCTCGGAGCGTTCGCTGCTACTAAGATACTTTTTCACTTCGAACTGTTTCTCCAGTTCGAAGATCTGTCTCCCGGTGAAGGTGGTCCGAGCCTTTTTCTTTTTGTTCTTGCAGTCCGCATCCTCGGCGGTCTGATCCAAGTCTGGCTCCTTCTGATTGACGACAACCATAGCTGGAGGCTGTTGCTCAGCTGCGCATTTGCCGTCTGCTGATTGTTGCTGGTTCGGCAGCTGTTTTGGCTTTTTCCGTTTTCGCGTCGGTTCTGAAATTGGTAAATATGCATCTCAAATCAATGTTTCACTCCTCGCCATAGTGGTTCATGATAATGTCGGTCGACGTTTTTTATACTCAAACAACAGCGAGACCAAAAACCAAATGATGCAGTATTGCAATAATAATAATAATAATAATAATAATAATAATAATAATAATAATAATAATAATGATAATAATAATAATAATAATAATAATAATAATAATAAAGAAGCATAACTGATGTGGCTATACCATCGGATGCATATGTAAAAGAAAAAGAATCTGAAAAGATGTTAAAATACCAGGACCTGAATATCGAAATACAAAGAATCTGGGGTTTGAAAGCACAAATAGTACCAATCATTATAGGCGCATCTGAAACCCTGCAAAAGAATTTCCAGCACCAGGTCATCGAGATTCCCGGTAACGAAAAACAACATAAACAGGCTACAAAAAGTATCACTTCACTCAAATGGTGAATGCAGCGTTTAAGATGCTAGGCTTTTTTGGAAGGAATTGGTCAGGGTTTTCAAACATATCAACTCTAAAGCTTTTATATTTTACATTTATTAGAAGTAAACTGGAATACGTTTCATTAATTAAGTCTCCAATCTACAACAATTCAAGGGTTAGTATTGAATATGTGGAGCGTAAGACTTTAAAGTATTTGTATTACAAAGAGGTTTCGACCATTCTATTTTATTAAACATTTTTGATGTATCATTGCATCTTAGACGCGCCATATCAGCGCTACATCTTTTGTACAAAATCATACACAATCAAGTTGATTGTTCATTCATATTAAGTAAGCTCAATTTTCGTGTGCCTAGGTTGGGAAATCGTGTGCAAATCACTTTCTATCCGGTTATTGGTAATACTAATTTAATGTCTAGATCTCCGGTAAATATGATTTGAACATGTTTCAGTTCTGTTTGCAGTTCCTGTGACTTATTTTTTGATAGTGAGAACTTTGTTATGAAGTCAGTGAGAGTTTGTTTTTCTCTTTTTTTAAGTTTTTTTGTGTTTGGCGTTATCGCTGTTGCTAATTATGTAACTTTTTCTTGTATTTTCCCTGTAATTGTGTGTTACCTGTTGGGAATAAATAAATAAGCATACTGGGAGCCAAATTATTGGACAATATTTTTTCGAGTAATCTCTAAATAGCAATGTCTTTCTGGACCCTTTGCACAATCAATAAACGTTGTCGTTGGAAGACGTGCCACTGGATACGCGGCAAAACTTGTTTTTACAGTTGGATGGTTGCCCAGCACATTTTGCTATTATTGTGCGAGAGCATATTAATGCAGTATTTCAACAGCGGTGGATTAGAAAAAAAGTCTGTTTCCATGGCCCTCGCGATCACCAGAGTTAAATTGATGTTTATTTATGGGGATTCTTGAAGGGCATCGTGATTCAGACTCAACCTACAACCGAAGAAGATATGAAAATGCGGATTCGTAATTCAATACGTAACATACCGAGAGCCGAAATTGAAGCTGCAGTTTTGTCTACCCATGAGAGGCATCAGGAATGCATAGATCGTGATGGTCAGCATTTCGAGAGTTTACGGGGTCATGAAAAACCTTATAATAAAAAGAAATTTCATAGAAAAAATAAAAATTCAAGGGATTTCCGTATAAAATTGTACAAAACTCAAATTCAATGTTGGTGCAACAAGCCATTAGAACGTAATATAATAATCACAATTGAACAGTCTGATGTTATATGCCATCAATAATAATTTTTAAACATTTTCCCATAGAAAATTTAACCTATAGTCTTTATAAATTTGCCCCAAGGCGCTAGACAACGTACGAACGTTGTTACGGTTTCGGTTGCAGTTTCGGCGGATTTTCTGCCGAAATCGAAACTCTGATTTTGGACCGAAACTGGCCGAAACCGAAAGTTCGGTCGGATACAACTTCGTGCCGCGATGGTAAGCGCGTCGAGCTAGAAACCCGGGGCTCGCGGGTTCGAGTTATCGCCTCGGATCCTAAATTCCGAGCCATGAATGTTGTGTTATGTGTTGCCTATATCACGCACGTGGGTGCAACATTAACGATAGGTACATCTTATCGCTAGAGCTGGTTTATTATACTAAGTGACATATAGAATGCAAAACCCAGAATTATTTATTGAATTTTGATAAAAACTTGTAAATATACTAAGTGGCATATAAATCCGAACACCCAGGTTAAATGGTTTTATTTTAATAAAATTTTGTTTAACTACTTAATTAAGCGTAATAAGTAAATGATAAAAATTTCAAAATGATTGCACTGCTTTAAAGCCCTTTGACCTTTAATAATGTGTGGATGCACCCTGATGTGCTACGCATTCTCCAACGCGCCTAGGCATGCTTCTGATCAGGTGGTCAATGTCCTCCTCTGGTATCTCATTCCAGACAACCACCAACTCCTCTCGAAGTGCTTCCAGAGTCTGAGGAGGACGTTGCAAATTGAGCAATCTCCTACCCATCACATCCCACACGTGCTCAATTGGGGATAAGTCGGGAGATCTTGGTGGCCATGGTAACAATGTGACATCATTATGTTGAAAGAAGTCTATTGTGACTCTTGCAACATGTGGTCGGGCATTATCTTGTTGGAAAGTTGGATCTGCCAGGGTGTCAAGATAGGGTAAAAGATGGGGTTCTAAAACTTCGTGGATATAACGCTGCGCGTTCATGTTACCTCTGATGAAGATTAAAGGTGACCTGGAACCATAAGCTATAGCACCCCAAACCATAACTCCAACAGTGTGATGAACATGTCTTTCAACAAGAAACTGTGGATTCCTCCTTTCACCACGTCGCCTTCTAACCCTGGCACGACCATCGTGCATGCCTAAATAAAATCGAGACTCGTCACTAAAGACAATACTGTTCCATTCCTGATCCCAGAGTGACCGTTGTCTGCACCACTCAAGGCGATTACGTCGGTGTTCTCGAGTTAAAGGGAGGACCCAGTGTGGCCGGTATGAAAACAAGCAAAAAATTCTCATTCGTCGGTAAACACTTCGCATGCCAATAGGTCTTCCGTGTTCTGCAAACCATTCATTTGCAATGGACCTGGTAGTGGAGAAACGGTCCCTTAAGGCCAATAATCTTAGGCGGCGATCTTCACGGTCTGTTGTTCTACGGCGACGTCCAGTGCCCCTTGCCCTTTGCGTACGGCCTTCTCGAAGCCATGCCTGACAACACCTAACCACAGTGTCTACACTTCTTTGCACTCTAACTGCAATTGCCCGAAAAGAAAGTCCAGCTTCCCGAAGTCCCACTATACGGTCCTTATCAAACTCACTAAGTTGACGAAATCGTACAGGTCTCCGTACTCTAGGCATCGTAACCGATCGTAAAGGATGTCAAGAACCAAAGTCCGCCAACGTTGATTCTTTACTGCGGCTGAAATATTCATTTTTAGAGCGTTAGTGAATTAAAAAAAAGCAGTATAAAAATCGGAATGTCCAACTGATAAAGCTGAAAATTTTTTCACTTGTTATTTACAGTAAGATAAATACATTCACCAACTTTTATTAAAATAAAACCATTTAAACTGGGTGTTCGGATTTATATGTCACTTAGTATATATTTGCTATCATGGAAGTATACGCTGATTTTGTTTGGGCACACATGATGGCCTTGCAAGAGTAAGGAGGAGACGTGGTGAGAGACGGATCGTCCAATATTCCATCGAACGGCATATTCATCGTACTGTGGGTATTAGGGTATGAGGTGCTTACGGCAGCAGGACACGATTAGTGTTCATTCAAGGTAGCATGACTGCCCGCGCTATATCCTCGAAGTTTTACAACCACATCTGCTTCCCTGTGTGGAAACATTGCAAGATACACTTCTTCAGCAGGACAATGTACGACCTCATGTCGCACGTGGTCTGCTTCAGTTGCCTCCTCGATCTCCAGACCTTTCCCCCATCGAACATGTATGGGACATGATGGGAAGAAGGTTGCAACATTCACCGCACATTGGAGGCTATATGAAACCAAATTCAGATGACCTGGGATACAATACACCAAGAAGACATCAATCACCTAACGGCTCGACGACTTAACAAATGTGTAGCGAACAGAGGAGCTTCAACACATTATTAACATTAAGGTGGGATATCTCAGCTACTTTGCAAAATTTCGAGTTAAAATTTTAATTACTTCTTATTTATCAGTAGACCTAAAACTTGTTAAAGTATGTACAACATTACAGCACTCCTCGTCGGTGTTGCATTTTCTATGTCATTTGGTATATATCAGTTACCAGTAGTAGTACAGTATTGGTACTACGGGGTCGGCAAAGAGGGTCAAAGGCGGCCTAGGTGCCAGGCTTGGCCTCCCCACCACTACTACTATTACCATTACTATACTACAACTATTTAATACTGTAATGACTCATACGCGTGATCAACACGTGATCAGAGCTCGATCCCGGCTTCCTTCCAGTACAGCCGAATAGCGTACGACATATGTCGTTTTTGTGGCTTTGCGGTGGTCAACAGCACAGACAGAGATGGAAATAATGGCTGATTGGTCTCCGCCGGTAGAACCAATGAAATCAAAGACGCGCCTCGACCGGCAGACTCATAGGCGTCGGCAACGCATTGGAACGTGTTTCGTTGAGCGATCGCATATTGTATGTTTTTATAAGAATTGTTGTGTGATTGTTATTGTTGTGGTTTCTGTGGATACTATTTTGGTTATACTTAACCATGGAGAGTACAAATGGCACGAGTGGAAGTACTGAAAGCCAGGGAACAAGTAGACGGCTTCGTAAAGCACTGAAGAGGGACGCGAAAGAAATCGTGATCAACGTGTTCAATTATCTGAACAGAACTATGTCGCAGGGAGATGCACTCGCGCGTTGTGAAAGTATGACAGGCGTTCCAGAGTGGACCATTCGCAGGGTGGTGCATGAAAAGAAGAAAACTGGAGCTACTACTGATCCAAAGTTTAATTTGAAGGGACGAAAGGCCGTTAAATTGGATGACGATAGCAAAATGGCGTTAAGGCGAACCGTACATTCATTCTTCTTTAGGAATGAGATACCAACCCTCAAGGCTGTACATGCAGCGATCAAGGAAAATGAAATTATACCCTAAATGAGCGTCGAGGTAATGAGGAAATCCCTGCTCGAAATTAATTTTCGTTACGAAACGCGTAATCGGAAGTCAGTATTGATAGAGAGACCTGAAATAGTCGCCTGGCGTCGAAAATACCTACGCGAAATGATTGAATATAGGCGACAAAGCAGAAAAATCTATTATTTGGACGAGACATGGGTAAATGCAGGTCACACAGTTAAAAAAACCTGGATAGACAAAAACGTAGTGAGTAACCGACAAGCAAGCATTGAAGGTTTGTCAACAGGTCTCCGTGGACCGTCTGGGAAAGGTCAACGATTGATCGTAACTCATATTGGTAGCGATAGTGGCTTTTTAGAAGAGTGTGACTTGATTTTCGTCTCTAAGAAAGGATGTGATTACCATGACGAAATGAATGCCAGCTGCTTCGAGAGCTGGTTACAAGGGGTGCTTCAGCAATTTGAGCCCAACTCTGTGATCGTCATGGATAATGCTTCCTACCATAGTCGTCGAGCCGAACGTGTACCGACTATGGGATCTCGAAAAAGTGACATGCAGCAATGGTTGCGCGAAAAAGGAATCCCGTTTGACGATTCATATGTGAAAGCGGAATTGTATGAAAAAATTAAACAGCACAAACCTGCGAACATTAGTTACGTGACTGATGAGATGGCCCGTCAATGTGGTGTCACTGTGCTTCGGTTACCGCCCTACCACTGTGAACTGAACCCAATAGAGCTCATCTGGGCTCAAGTGAAGGGTTATATTGCGCGCCATAACACAACCTTCAAATTACCAGACGTTAAGGTTTTACTTGAGACTTCCATACAGCTAGTAACGCCCGAAGCTTGAAAGAATGCTATCCGTCATGTTGTGAAGGAAGAAACAAAACTGTGGTAGCTGGACCACCACATCGACACCATCATAGAGCCAGTTATAGTCAATTTCAACGAGGAAAGCGATAGCGACAGTTTATTACTGTCAGATGTAAGTGAAAGCGACGACGAATAAAGGTAATTCCCAAATTTTTGGCTTACAATATGTTTCAAACCACTCTTTATTAAGCATGTGACAAATCTAGTTCACCCATGTTAAACATTCATACCCCGCCTATGAACAGCCGACTACTGGTAGTTAAGTGATGTTGACGTGAACATCGATGAGTCATTACAGTTTTAGATAGTAATAGTATACTAAGTATCAAAGGGTATCTGGGTAGCCAAATAGTTAGCGGCTTGCGGGTTCGAATCTCCGCCTCGGAAGTTATTGGAAGAATCAAAGGTGGCCTAGTTGCCAGGCTTCGCCTCCCCACCACTACTACTACTAAGTGTCAATTTTGAAAGTCCATATCAAAATCTATAGCAGTATCGGCTTTTTAAAACTTCCCCAAAACGTTCCAGGTGAAACTATCAAATCGGATTAATATTCAAAGCTTCATGCAGTTAATCAGTAGGGATGTCCACTCAAAGCTCGGCTAGATTGCTGCGTGAAATTAATAAGTCAATTTAAGTCAATTTCGCATATAATCCAATATACATCATCATGTGTTAGCGCTCCAATTATATAGAAAATAGATTTGCGCAGATACTTACCATCAATAATATGTAGCATAATAGAATAATTACGATTTAGTCAATAGTGGGTATGATACAAACGTTGATTATATACTGCAGTTTAGCAGTGTTAACATTTATTGCAGCATCAGTTAGATCCATACCGCAGGCTTGCTGCATACATAAACACAGGTGCAGGGAAAATTGTTTGAAAATTATTGCCAACGCTAGAACCGCTTTCCCTGTGTACCAAATTCAACATTCATACGAGCAAATGGATTTAGTTATACCAGGTGATTAATTTCCTGTTACTGTTGTTGTTCCAAAAGCGGGTTGGCATTGAAGATTGCCGTTTGCCACAATAAATAATGTTAATGTACGCATTTGGTCTTGACTGATATAAAAAGCTCGTTTTGTGGGTCCACTTACTATACATATGAGGAGATACCCAAAAGAAAAACGGAATTATATTTTAAAAGCTATTATTTTCAACTTTTTCACAAATTAACCTTATCTCCTTCAAAATACTGTCCACTACAACTAGTACACTTGTCCCACCGGTACTTCCACTGCGCGAAACATTTTTTGAAGTCTTCCTTAGAAATGTCTGACAGCTCCTCCCTCGTTTTTTCCATAGCATCATCTTTGTAAGCTATTTTCAACATTAAAACAGTTTCAGCATCATCTTTACCAATTAGAAAGCAAAATTTCACAGCTGCACGTTGCTCACTGAAGCTTGCCATCGTAAAAAACGAAACAAGCACGAAACAGCTCTAGCAAAAATAATGACTACAGAAGAACGAAACAAGCCAGATCGACAAATCAGGTGGCACTTAACTGGTAATAAGTTGCACTGTACGCATCTACGGGCAGAAATGTGTACTACACAAGCTCCGCCTACTGCAATGCTATTCCGCTTATTTTTGGGTACTCAGAACGGCGGCCCGTAAGCCTGTTTATGTTACACATTCCTCATTTGGGTACTTGTTCCTAGGGTAAACTTTCATATACACGCAGGCGGGTGTCGCATCTCAGATCAAATAGTGCGCGTCGTGAGGCTAATTACAGTGTCGCTGTGCCATTGGGTGTAGTGTTTTGGTTACCTGAAAGGTGGAGGAGTATTTTCTTTATTCAACTGTACTGCATGGATTTATAACCATAATACTTGTACAGGGTGCGGCAGAGAGGACGGACGTTTTTGGGATGGGTAGTACTCTCCGCTTCCGTCTACGAGAGAGGTGGGGCGGGTGCCGTTTGACTCGTGAGATCCTAGCATTATCTTACCAGTTGCCGTTATGTAGCCTTGGACGGCGAAGCACCGCGTTCTCGCCTATGATTGTTTCGTCCGAAATAATGAGTCAGTCATCGTTGTACAGCGTGAGTTTCGTCGTCACTTCAACATTCGTCGGAATAGAGCTGTTCCCTCTCGAAACACCATCCTTCGTTGGGTTGAATCACTTCGCAGGCGTGGTGAACTGATCAACAGAAGACCAAGAGGAGCACCGCGAACAGTTCGAACTCCTGAAAATGTTGAACGCGTTCGACAGGTCTTTCTTCGCAGTCCGACTCGATCTGCCCGGAAACATCCTGCTGCACTTCGCCTTACAGTATATTCAGATAAGAGATAGACCGGACATAAACAAGACCACGTGATCATCGTACGCTGTAACATTCGGCAGGGACGTATTAAGAGTCACGCAGTACATATTTTAGATAGTAGATGCTGCTTTGCGTAACTTTGTAGTAAATTAGCACAATTCGATGTGTATACGATTGGTGATGGATATAGGATCATGTGGGGGTGGGGTAAGAAATATATAATGATGTAAATATACATAAGGGTTTCAAAATTTTCGCTTTGACTTCCAGCTTCGGATGCCGCCTGATATTTGGTGAAATACAGTCGAATATAATCTCAAAATGGCGTTTAAATTAGCCTAAATTAAAAATAATCGTATATCTCTTAAAATTGCTTTTAGAATATTGATTAGTATATTTTTTGATTTCTGGGTAAATATGTAACCAAATTAAAACGTTCAAAACGTAAAAAAATGTCCATGGTTGAACATTGTCAGAAAGTAGATTCTTGAATAGGTTTTGCCAAAATGGGTTCAAAAATGTCAATAATTAATTAAAAAATACAGTAGCTTTATAATTACTTATAACTTACCGAATTTGATGAACGACATCTTTTATTGGAAAGATGAGCTTGATGAGCTTTCATCATCGCTACTGCCTGAAGCACCAACGTCAATAATGAATGGCTCGACTTGTTCCTCTAAAATATTGTCCAGTTCCCACATTCTCTTTTCAACTTTGTCTTTCACGTGCTTAATACAGTTTTCCCATTTTTGCGCTGTTATTAATTCTAGTACTTCTTTGAAAAGTCCTTTAAGGTCACAAAATTTAAAAGTTGTATTGTGCTTAGCTATATAATTTTTAACCTCTGCCCATATGAGCTCAATGGGATTGAGCTCGCAATGGTATGGAGGTAAACGGAGCACAGTTTTATTTTGACTTGCTGCCATTTCGTCAATGGCGTATTTTTGATATTCCGCCTTGTGATCCTTGACAATTCTTAATAATTGTACTTTCAGCATTGCTTCTTCAAAGTTGATATTTTTCGAGCGGAGCCAATTTTGAACATCAACTTTCCTTGAAGCCGTTGTTGGGACCTTCTCCATTCTTCGAGAATGATAAGGCGCATTATCCAACACAATTACTGCGTTTTCCTCTAAGTTCGGTAAAATTTTTGAAAACCACTGTTCAAACGATTCGCCATTCATTTCCTCGTGGTAATCTCCAGTTTTCTTAGACTCAAAGCACCACAGACCGTCAACAACAAATCCATCCTCACTGCCAATATGGCAGATAATGAGCCTTTTCCCTTTACCTGGAAATCGAAGTACTAACTGGTGTAGATTTATTTCAATAAGCGAACCTTTTTCAAATGTTTTCATCACATTCAGCGAAAAAACATTGAGACATGAGTATCAGATTGCTATAATTGGGATTATTTAGTCATATTGAAAGAAAGAATATTGAACGTCGTATGATTACTCAGCGCTTCACAATTTAATTTAAAGTTATAAACCTTTAAAAAATGAATGATCAGGAACCTGAAATACGCGCAAATATTAATATTAACAAATTATAACTTTATAAAGCTTAAAGTATGAATTAAAATGATTAGAATTATTAGGAACGGTACACAATATAAAACTTAGTAACTTTTTTAAGTTTATAATATTCGACATATTTTAAGATGATATTAAAAAATTATTGAAATATCGAAAACACATAAAAACATGGCTTAAAAAAGTTCTAACAAATGAAAATGACAATAAAACATCCACACATTTTATCGAAAGTTATAAAAGTTTTGTTACTTGTAATATGTTTTATCTGCCCCCTGGAATTAATGTTTAGAACCTTGTTCCCAAGGTTTGAAAAACATCCGATTGTTGTCTATTACTCGTAGTTACCTGCTGGATTTTTTAATCCGGTGGACAGTCCATCTAGAAAGGCCTTCCTGGATGAAGTTACAGAATCATCAATCCATACTTTACTTGTAGTGTGTCCTGCGTTTACCCACGTTTCATCAAGGTAGTAAATCTTCCTGTTTTGGTTTCTATATTTCCCAATTTTTGTTAAATAATCCCTCCTCCATAGCACAATTTCTTCTCTATCCAGTAGTAAACTATTATGACCCCGTTTTTTCCATTTGAAATTTAAATGCTTCAGTAACGCATGGAAAGTTGATCGTTTGAAATTTGGCAACGTTGTATCTCCATTTACCTCCTGCAGTACTTTATCTATAGTAGGTATTTCATTCCTAAAGAAGAATTCATGCACTTTCCTCCTAATCGCATGCTTATCAGCTTCATCCAATGATTTATCAATACTTTTGCGATGTTTACTGGTCATTGGCTCAGAAAAGGTGTGATTTTTTTTGTATTGTCTTAACACATTAAACACTGATGCGCGACACACCCCAACTTTGTAAGAAACCTTCACAACAATTTCTTTGATGGTTGATGCCTCGTTCTCCTCGCGCTCGATCTTATATATATTCAAAATGACCTCTTTCATTTCTGCACTCAGGTGTCTTTTTTTAGAGCGTTTCCTAGGTGGACTACAGGAGTTTACAACTTCATCGGCAGTATCTGTACTACTGGGCATTTTGCGCAAGCAGTTGATAACAATAACAATCAATAACAAGGTATAACAATAACAACGACAAACTCAACAACTTAATAAGATAACAAACGAAAACGTCCAAAGAAATATCAAATTGCAATGATGCACACGACATACGTAACACGTCTGAACCTGAATGTGACTCTGCCTTGATACGACTACTCTGCCGCTCGGCATAGGCATTTAATTGCGAATTGACCAATGAGGGCTCCTGTTTTACGTCGAGACGGCGGCGTTAGCGTGAAAATCACCCGAACCTTTTGTTTACATCCGGTCTATCTCTTATCTGAATATACAGTGATCGTTCGGTAAGGCGAATTTTGCATATGGATCTCCGCTTTCACCGCTACAAATTGGCCATTGTGCAACAGTTACAGCCCGGAGATTATGCACAACGAATGAACTTCGCACGTGAGATGGAAGCACTGATCGATCAAAATGAGCACCTCATTTTGTTTATGAGTGACGAAGCCCACTTTCACCTAAACAGCCTGGTTACCAGCAGAATTGGCGACGGCGACGTGTTCCAATCCGACTTGTGTGGTTCCAGCAGGATGGGGCGACCGCCCACACAGCCCGAGCATCCATGGACGTTATTCGCCCTCTCTTCCCTGGTCGCCTCAATTCCAAGTTTGGCGATGTTCATTGGCCTCCTCGGTCCCCAGATTTATCCATATGCGATTTTTTCTTATGGGGACCCGTCAAGGCTAGAGTATACGCGAACAAGCCCCGAACTCTGGACGAATTGAAGGGCGAAATTCGCGTGGAAGTCGCCCAAGTTGAGAGAGCGATGTTGGAGAGAGTCTACGCGAACTTCCAAGAACGCCTCCAGCACTGCATCAACGATTTCGGCCACCACATGCCTGATGTGATTTTCCACACTTGACTGTCTCAAATGCTATTTCCTTGTGAACCTGATTCCATCAATAATACAAGCAGCCACCACAAAAACTTAACAGAGAAACCTGACCATTTCATCACTTGTTGTTCATGGCAAGATAAATCGATATGTAAAAAATTCTTGAATTCTAATAAACATATGTAGGTGTTTACCTTTTGTTGTCACTCAGTATAACTTTCGAAGCCCGATTGCTGGGTACAGGTGGTTATTGGTTATGCTAATTACTGCTCGGTTTTCTTTATCAAGGGAAATGTCGGAGCGCTTGTTGTTGTCGACTTGTGGCATCCGAGGTCTGAATGACCGCTTAACTATCTTCTCTTGGCAATCGCTGGAGTCTGAACGTATCTCATGGCAGGATGTGAATAGGGATTGTTACTTTAAGGTTGTCATGCTGCTCTGGATCAGATCAGCCTTTGGATATTGTCACGGCAACGTGATATCCTAGATTCTGGACAGCTTTCCGAAAAATGGTTAAACTCAGCATATCTGTCCATACACCTGGGTATCAACATAAGCCGCTGTGTGCTTAAGTCCTATGTTGAACACTTAGGCTGTTGTGTGCTTAAATCCTAAGTGTTCTAGAGGGACTGTGTCTTATAGGGACTGTGTGTGCCAGGGGGCTGAGTGCCCCCGCTCTTACGGTCTGCGGACAAGTATCTGATAAATCATAAATAAATAATCTGTATGATGAATTGGTATCACTGCCGATAATTATCGTAATCCTAAGGTAGTAGAGTTGTACAGGGGGTCCAGTGGGAAATTTAAAATTTGAATTATGCGACAACGGTATACGCGAGGAAGTGGGGAGAGGTCTTGATCAGCACGTTCGGCGTGCGGGTTAAATAGCCACAATGGAACGTTGGACGGGAGCGCAACGTGCTTTTGCTATCGAGGCTTATTTTAAGAGTGGTGATTCATACGCAGCTGCCCCAATTAAGAACTTATTGAAAAAGTAGATTAAGAGGTTCCGTGAAACAGGCTCTAATCTTAGTCAACCCATTCCTGGCCCCACACCTGCTGTATCAACCGAAGAAAATGTACGTCGAGTAAGTGATTCGGTCATTGCAAATCCTCGGCGTTCTGTACGTAAGCATTCCGCTGCTTTGGGAATCCCTGGGCCAACACTGAATGGCATAATAAAGAAAAAAATGGGTTTTCATCCTTATAATATCCAATCAGTCCATGCTTTAAAGGAAAGTGATTACGTATTACGGAAGTCTTGTGTTGAACGGATGTTGACTTTTTTTCCTACGCAGCACAGACTCGAGAACGTTGTTTTCAGTAACGAAGCCCATTTTCACTTCACGAACCCAAAATATCAACAACAGCTACATAGTACAAAGATGACTGTTTGGTGCGCCATATCCTCTACAGTATATTCAGATAAGAGATAGACCGGATGTAAACAAAAGGTTCGGGTGATTTTCACGCTAACGCCGCCGTCTCGATGTAAAACAGGAGCCCTCATTGGTCAATTCGCAATTAAATGCCTATGCCGAGCGGCAGAGCAGTCGTATCAAGGCAGAGTCACATTCAGGTTCAGACGTGTTACGTATGTCGTGTGCATCATTGCAATTTGATATTTCTTTGGACGTTTTCGTTTGTTATCTTATTAAGTTGTTGAGTTTGTCGTTGTTATTGTTATACCTTGTTATTGATTGTTATTGTTATCAACTGCTTGCGCAAAATGCCCAGTAGTACAGATACTGCCGATGAAGTTGTAAACTCCTGTAGTCCACCTAGGAAACGCTCTAAAAAAGACACCTGAGTGCAGAAATGAAAGAGGTCATTCTGAATATATATATAAGATCGAGCGCGAGGAGAACGAGGCATCAACCATCAAAGAAATTGTTGTGAAGGTTTCTCACAAAGTTGGGGTGTGTCGCGCATCAGTGTTTAATGTGTTAAGACAATACAAAAAAAAATCACACCTTTTCTGAGCCAATGACCAGTAAACATCGCAAAAGTATTGTTAAATCATTGGATGAAGCTGATAAGCATGCGATTAGGAGGAAAGTGCACGAATTCTTCTTTAGGAATGAAATACCTACTATAGATAAAGTACTGCAGGAGGTAAATGGAGATACAACGTTGCCAAATTTCAAACGATCAACTTTCCATGCGTTACTGAAGCATTTAAATTTCAAATGGAAAAAACGGGGTCGTAATAGTTTACTACTGGATAGAGAAGAAATTGTGCTATGGAGGAGGGATTATTTAACAAAAATTGGGAAATATAGAAATCAAAACAGGAAGATTTATTACCTTGATGAAACATGGGTAAACGCAGGACACACTACAAGTAAAGTATGGGTTGATGATTCTGTAACTTCATCCAGGAGGGCCTTTCTAGATGGACTGTCCACCGGATTAAAAAATCCAGCAGGTAAATACGAGTAATAGACAACAATCGGATGTTTTTCAAACCTTGGGAACAAGGTTCTAAACATTAATTCCAGGGGGCAGATAAAACATATTACAAGTAACAAAACTTTTATAACTTTCGATAAAATGCGTGGATGTTTTATTGTCATTTTCATTTGTTAGAACTTTTTTAAGCCATGTTTTTATGTGTTTTCGATATTTCAATAATTTTTTAATATAATCTTAAAATATGTCGAATATTATAAACTTAAAAAAAGTTACTAAGTTTTATATTGTGTACCGTTCCTAATATTTCTAATCATTTTAATTCATACTTTAAGCTTTATAAAGTTATAATTTGTTAATATTAATATTTGCGCGTATTTCAGGTTCCTGATCATTCATTTTTTAAAGGTTTATAACATTAAATTAAATTGTGAAGCGCTGAGTAATCATACGACGTTCAATATTCTTTCTTTCAATATGACTAAATAATCCAAATTATAGCAATCTGATACTCATGTCTCAATGTTTTTTCGCTGAATGTGATGAAAACATTTGAAAAAGGTTCGCTTATTGAAATAAATCTACACCAGTTAGTACTTCGATTTCCAGGTAAAGGGAAAAGGCTCATTATCTGCCATATTGGCAGTGAGGATGGATTTGTTGTTGACGGTCTGTGGTGCTTTGAGTCTAAGAAAACTGGAGATTACCGCGAGGAAATGAATGGCGAATCGTTTGAACAGTGGTTTTCAAAAATTTTACCGAACTTAGAGGAAAACGCAGTAATTGTGTTGGATAATGCGCCTTATCATTCTCGAAGAATGGAGAAGGTCCCAACAACGGCTTCAAGGAAAGTTGATGTTCAAAATTGGCTCCGCTCGAAAAATATCAACTTTGAAGAAGCAATGCTGAAAGTACAATTATTAAGAATTGTCAAGGATCATAAGGCGGAATATCAAAAATACGCCATTGACGAAATGGCAGCAAGTCAAAATAAAACTGTGCTCCGTTTACCTCCATACCATTGCGAGCTCAATCCCATTGAGCTCATATGGGCAGAGGTTAAAAATTATATAGCTAAGCACAATACAACTTTTAAATTTTGTGACCTCAAAGGACTTTTCAAAGAAGCACTAGAACTAATAACAGCGCAAAAATGGGAAAACTGTATTAAGCACGTGAAAGACGAAGTTGAAAAGAGAATGTGGGAACTGGACAATATTTTAGAGGAACAAGTCGAGCCATTCATTATTGACGTTGGTGCTTCAGGCAGTAGCGATGATGAAAGCTCATCAAGCTCATCTTTCCAATAAAAGATGTCTTTCATCAAATTCGGTAAGTTATAAGTAATTATAAAGCTACTGTATTTTTTAATCAATTATTGACATTTTTGAACCCATTTTGACAAAACCTATTCAAGAATCTACTTTCTGACAATGTTCAACCATGCACATTTTTTTACGTTTTGAACGTTTTAATTTGGTGACATATTTACCTAGAAATCAAAAAATATACTAATCAATATTCTAAAAGCAATTTTAAGAGATATACGATTATTTTTAATTTAGGCTAATTTAAGCGCCATTTTGAGATTATATTCGACTGTATTTCACCAAACATCAGACGGCATCCGAAGCTGGAAATCGAAGCGAAAATTTTGAAACCCTTATGTATATTTACATCATTATATATTTCTTACCCCACCCCCACATGATCCTATATCCATCACCAATCGTATACACATCGAATTGTGCTAATTTACTACAAAGTTACGCAAAGCAGCATCTACTATCTAAAATATGTACTGCGTGACTCTTAATACGTCCCTGCCGAATGTTACAGCGTTCGATGATCACGTGGTCTTGTTTATGTCCGGTCTATCTCTTATCTGAATATACTGTAGGTATATTATTAGGCCGTATTTCTTTGAAGATGAAAACGGTCATGCATAGACAGTCAATTCCGAGCGATACAAGGACATGATTGACACTTTTTTTGCTCCTATTGTAAAATCAGAACGTCGATTTAACAGAAACATGTGGTTTTAATAGGATGGGACCACTGCCCATACTTCCAGAAGAATCGATGGACACGGTGAAAGCACTTTTTCCTCAAAAAGTAATTTCGAAGTTTGACTGGCCTCCCACGTCACCCGACCCCACGCCATGCAATTATTTTTGGTGGGGTTATCTAAATTCAAAAATGTATTCCAATAATCCACGGACACTCGAGGAGCTCAAAGACAACATTCGACAAGAAATAAACGACATCACTTCGGAACTCTACAAGAGAGTGATTCAGAATTTGCGCGCGCGATTAGAAGAGTGTGTCCGAGGAAATAGCAAACATTTGGACAGAATGATATTTAAGAAATAAAACCTGCCGAATTTACGAATATGTTGATAGTAATAAATGTTTTCTTTTCATCGAGTCTGTATTTTTTTTTAAATCAAAAAGTCAACTTTCCCACTGGTATATGTTATGAGTCGGTTGAATACTGGAGGTACTCAAATCATTTTTCTAAAAATAGTAAGTGGCTTTAATATTATCTTAACGTTGTTGCCATATCGAATTGTTTACGCACTGCCCTTGTAATAAAAGTAAAATGGGACAGGGTGGTATTCAAAACCTACTAAGATGGGTTTCTCGTTTTCACGTTTATCGTTATAGTTTGTTATCGTTATCAATGACTCTTATACAGGCGACACTTCGTTTGTTTCATATTTTCATTTTTAGATTCAAATTCAAATTCAAATTCAAATTCAAAATATTTATTTCGTCATGAATAAACATCATAAACAAAAGAAATTCTACATATAGAGTAATGACGAAAAAGGACAGTCTCTCGATTATAAAACCGATACATTGGACCCTTTAATACAAAGAGTCCATGCGAGAAAGCCCTGAATACCCTAAAAGTTCTTGAACAAAATAAAAAATACAATAAAGAGGCAAATGAAGAGGCGGTGAAACACAAAAAAGGCAAAAACGAAGAGAGAACCCCCGGGAGCTGGCAACGGACGCGAAAAACAAATCTATACAACTTGTCAGCGAGTAGGAATGTAAAAACGTTATTTTTGCTCACACAAACGCTGCTAAAGTAGCTGGTGATTCTGTAACAACGTTTTTGTCAGTTTTGAGAATGTTTTTGACGATGAGCTTTTAACTGAAGTTGGTAAATTATTCCATAAGTGAACCGCCACATAGGCAAACGATTGTCGGAAGGAACGCGTTCTATGCCTAGGTACGATAAAATTGAGATTATTTCTACTTCTCTGGGCACTAGGCAAAGGCACAAATCTTTCTCTTAAATAGGGCGGTTGACCTGTTTTTATAACCCTATAGATAAAAGAATACATGTGATATTTTCTGCGATTCGTCATGTTTAATATGTTGTAGTTATTCAGATAAGGAGTGATATGGTTTCGATACGGAATTCCAAATGCAAATCTCATGCAACTATTTTGAACTTTTTGTATGCATTTTTTGGTTCGCGACGATAGCGAATCACCATAGACGACATCTCCATAGTCAAAAAGTGATAAAATTAAGGTATTACACAAATAATATTTTTGTTTGGCTGATAAATGTTTTTTTAATTTGTTTATACTTTTTAGTCGCATGTAAGCTAAATTTGTTCTGTTTTTTATATGACTGCCGAAGCCAAGCGAGCTATCAAATATAATGCCTAGATTTTTTGTCTCCTGAACTATGGGGATTCTGTCATTGTTAATAGAAATTACTAAATTTTGTTCAAAATGTTCTCTTTCAATGCTGTTTTTATTCATAACCATTACTTGCGATTTTGAGGGGTTTAGTTTAAGATTGTGATGCTTTGCAAATGTGTCAATTCTTTGGAGATCTGAATTTAGTTGTTGTTGTGCAATATGGATTGTGGTTTTATTGACAGGGAGATATATTTGTGAGTCATCTGCATATTGTTTTATCTTTGCGAATTTTACCGATTTGACCATGTCAGATATGTAGATTGAAAATAGCAAAGGAGATAAAATTGAACCTTGAGGAACTCCTCTTTTTATAGGTTTAAAATCGGTTTTGTAAATAGCAGAATCATTTGCTAACATAACACAGTTTGAACGGTTACTTAAGTATGTTTTTATTAGATTTACGGAGTTCTGCGAAAACCCCTGGTAATGTAACTTAGCTAGTAACATTTCATGATTCAGAGTGTCGAACGCTTTACTAAAGTCGAGAAGAACCATGCACGTACTATTTTTTTGTTCTTGATGATGTCTGATATCATCCAAGATATTAACTAATGATGTACTTGTGCTAAAGTTTTTTCTAAAACCGGATTGACTATCTGGTATGATATCGTTTGTGTCACAAAAAAACCTAATTTGATTATAAATATGCCTTTCTAAAATTTTGGATGTAGCGGGTAATATGCTAATAGGCCTCAAGTCTGTAAATTCTTTAGGTTCTGCTATTTTTGGTAAGGGTTTAACAATAGCTTTCTTCCATATTTCTGGAAATAATCCCCCCAAAATACATGTGTTGATTATATTCAGCAAGGCATTCGTACAAAATGGGATACATAACTTTAGGTCTCTCATAGAGAAACCATCCTCTCCAATGGCATTTGATGAGATATTAGTTACAATTTTGATTAGACTGGCCCTGTCTAACAGTTGGAAGCTAAGAGAATCGTTAATGTTTACATTGTTTTTGTAAAAATTGATTAATTCTTGGGAAGCAGTGTCTGGTAAATTGTCGGTCTGCTGGAAGTAATTGTGTATGTCATTTACATTTTGTAAGTGTTCGGGTATAGTTGAGTGAGTTTTCTTGCATGTTATGTTGAGCTTTTTGGTAGTGTCCCAAAATTCCTTACCTTTCTTTGTTGAGAGTAAGTTAAAGAATGTATTTTTTTCTCGGATAATTGCATGCTTTGTATAGTTCCTTAGTTGTTTATAATATTCAAAATGAGCCTGTGATTTTGATTTTTGAAATTTTTTATGAGCTTTATCTCTTAGTCTGATTAAAATTCTTATATTTTGAGTTATCCAGGGTACATAAGGTTTTTCGGTTATTTGTTTTGTTTTTATTGGAGCATGTTTATTCAGAACAGTTACTATATTTTTATTAAAGACTTCTATTTTTCGGTCGATTTGGTTTATATAGTAAATATCCTCCCACCCAAGTAGAAACCCTTCATTTAAGAAGGATTCTCTATCTATATTATTGTAGTCTCTATATTTAATAGTCTTTTGTGATTTATTTATTTTTGACTTTCGAAAGGCTGAGTAAATTAAGTTATGATCTGAGAGATTTTGAGAAACTGCCAATGATTTAGAATCGATAGAGATAAGATCCTCACTAGCACAGATTATATCAATGAGGCTAGCCTCTCTTGTGGCAAAATTGAATCTTTTTGGCTCACTGATCCTTTGTGATAAGTTAAAACTATGAATTATATTTTTGAGGCGATTTGTGTATGCAGAATTATTTAAAATGTTAATATTTAGATCTCCTATCAGTAATAAATAATCATATTTGACACTGACAAAACCGAGAAAATTTTCTAAGGAGTCTAAAAAATAAGTGACACTCTCAGAAGGCGAACGATAACTATTAACTAAAAGATAAGTTTTTCCACCTATCTTAAATTCTATACCTATGGTTTCTGCACAGATTCCTTTTGCGAGCGGGAATGACTATGAGAGGCGGTCATGGGCTATGCTGATTTTGCGTCGTGGCATTTGGAATTTGGAATGATGCCTTCGCGCAATCTCAGCATGATACGGACCTTTCAGACTATTGTAGTAACAGACTGTATATGTATCTGAAAATGAAAAGAAAAAACTAACGAAGTGTCACCTGGAAGTAGGGCGCTATATGAAGCAAAGTTTGCGAGCGAAGCTTTGGGCCTTTTGGGTTTCTCGTTCCTACTTTGATCTGGCTCAAAACCGACGAGATAAGTGGTTCATTATCATCGATAACAGCAGGTTGCACCGTACATGTCTCTGATTCTTTATCAACATTTTTGTTTGTCTCTCTTCACCATCTCTTTATGATTCAACTTTCTATACACAAGCTAGTGCCTTGAAAGTACGTCAAAACTTCTGAAAGTCTCACTAGCCCAGCATTGATTGGAATTTATAGCGACAGGTATAATCGTTGACTGAATTATAATGGTCATTGTAGTACTTCGATAACACGGGAAATATCATTTCTTGAACATTATTTGACAAGATATTTCCAGTTTCTCAAACATTTGAGTATATGGAAAAATGTATTATTCTTTGCCGATTAACATCATGGGAAGTCGTAGGTTCCCCTGATAAACCGATAGACCTTAAGATTTGTGTATGTGGCATGATTTTGTGTACAATTTTGCAGATTTTTAGGATCCCCTGAGAAAATTAGAAAAGTTTCTACCTCTTCAGAAGATTTTGGGGATAGGTACACTTTCATAAAAAGTTTTCTTCTGCCTATGATCAGCCCTCCTGAGAAAATCTCTGCGAGCGCCCACGATTAACGTGCGTCATAAACCAAATGAAGAAGACTTATTCTATCTTGATTAAGATAACATACCTAACCACAATATACTTTTGGAAATCATAGAAAGAATAGGTTTTCGTGGAAAGATGTATACTTTAATGGAAAATTATTTATCAAATAGACTGCAATCAGTAAAATTATTAAGCTCGTATAGTAAAGAAATGTTTGTTAAATGTGGTGTTCCACAAGGTACAATTTTGGGTCCTCTGTTATTCAATATTTATTTAAACGATATATTCAAAATTAACAGTACTGGTAAAATAGTCAGTTTTGCAGACGATACTGCTATACTCTATAAAGGTAAGGATTGGAACGACTTAAAAGATATTATCCAAAATGACTTTTGCAAAATTATTCAGTGGTTTAATAACCGAAAATTAACAATTAACTTTACTAAAACTCATTTTTTACCATTTTCATCACTAACTAATCATCTACCAAAATATAACCACCTTCGGTTTAAGGTAAATCATAAAAATATAAAAATCAATAGAGTTAATGATACAAAATATTTAGGAATTTATCTAGATCCCCACTTGAGATGGGATGTACATATTTCTCACATACTAAAGAAAATTAGATTCATAGCATATAAAATAAAATTTCTAACCGGTATATTAACTGAATATTATCTACGAATAATATATCAAGCTTTAGTCGAGCCACACATAACATAGGGTATAGTAGTGTGGGGTGCTGCATGCACGACATACTTTAACGATTTAGATGTACTTCAAAGAAGAATTTTAAAATCAATGTTAGGCAAATCAAAATTATACCCAACTAATGACTTATATAATGATGCACAAGTATATGATACTAAACAACTTTACTTCTTACATACCATCACTCATTATCACAAAACTATTAGTGAACACGACATAATTAAACATAATCATAAAACCAGATATAAATTACGCGCAAAAAATGTTCCTAAACCAAACAAATCCCTAATGAAACGATGTCACCTGTATATAGCTCCAAAATTGTACGAACATTTACCAAATAATTTAAAACAATTACGCAATACATTAGGCTTCAAAAAAAATTAAAAAAATTTATTAACACGATTGGGAGAAATCAAATTAATAAAATAATCTCAAATATTACACAATAAATGCTCTACCATTCTTACCAATAATTTCTTTTTTCTCTCTATTTTATTATATTTTGCAATTCAACATACATATGATCCATGCACAGGCGTTGTCCTCCTATGGATATATTATATTTATTTACTCGTTTCATGCTCCCTGTATTTTAGAGTAAATAAATATTATTATTATTATTATTATTATTATTATTATTATTATTATTATTATTATTATTATTATTACTCAAAAGAGCTTTCCTTGAATGCCTTTTGATATCTAACTCCTGACATTTGGTGCCCCTCCTGAGGAACTTTGAAAATTCGCTATCGCCTGCTCTTAAAACAGTTTTGGAGCCAGGTACACTTTCATACAAAAATGTCTCTTGCCCATGATCAGCCCTCCTGAGAAAAATCTCTGCGCGCGCCCGTGATTAAAATGGGTCATATTATATCAAATGGAGAAGACTTATTTTATCTCAATTAATTATAGCATACCTACTCAGAAGAACTTTCCTTGAATGTCTTTTTATATCTATCTCGTGTCATTTGGAGCGCTTCAAGATTTTTTATGGTGATAAGCAATCTTTCCAAAAGGGAGGTACTGTAGAATTACTCATAAGATTTTAAAGACAATTGAGTGCCTTTAAAGAATAGCTATTTCAGAAAATTGGCTAATAAACGTTTCCCTATTTTATGCTCCGTGAGGGGTACTTTGCGGGCTGAATATCAGAATATCTCTATAACAGTGCGCTGTTAGAGAAGGTGAAGGTTGCGCGTGAAGCTTTGTGATTGGTCGATACTTCCGATGCAAATCATGAATTTAAATGAGAAAAGTGAGATTTCCAAAAAAGTGACTCAATTTAAAAATTGGATATCATAACGCCAAGTTTAATCAGACAATATAAATAAGAATGTACGAAAAAACGAGAATAACTCTTATGGGATCTTTGTTACTGTTTTATCCACGTAAGCAATAGTTATTTATATGTAAGCATATTTCAAGATCATAAAAGAAACATGCAAACTATAAAAAATTCTTGTAAATACGGGAGACGTACTTATATCTATAAAGTATTCGTTCGCAATTAACTAAACCTACATTTCAGCGAACTATCTAATGTTGAAGAGAAATTTGATATAGTTTTACAGATGAGTATTTTTTACGCAACAGTTGACCGTAAGAGTGGAGTACCTTCATGTCATTAAGAATCAAGCGAGGCTCTATTCGATGAGTTCCCATGGCCACTTCCTGGATTCGACATTGGATCGTCTCCATGTCATGATATTGCGTTGTCAAATGACGTATTAAATGTCCAACATATTAGGTTAAAATGACGTCACTTTGCTTATTGTGTTTCCTTCATCAATCGTGTTCATTTGATATCGATAATATGGAAATTATAAATCGATATTTTACGACGGACGCCAGAATGCATCTAGAATGCTGTGTGTCTCTCATCAAGCTCTTTCAGTCGATAACCATATCATAAGGGTAACTATAGAAATTGTAAACGACATCTCGCGGTGGTCGACATATTTGATTTGAAATTACGACGCTTTGCTTATTGTGATTTGTTTCTCTCAAGCCCTTTCATCTGATGCCCATATTATAAGCATGACTATAGAAATTATAAATCGCCAAATTTCGGCCTTCGTCATATTGGATATAGAATGACGTCAGTTTGCTTGTTGCATTTCTCTCATTAAACTCTATCATTTGATACCCATATTATATAACATATACATGAGCTCCACAAAATGGAATCTCTAACATAAGAACCCCGCACTACACCGAGATTCACAAGTGACAGGCAGAACTAACCATATACAGGGTGGCGCATCGAAAACGAAACAGACGCATTTACTGGCGGCTCAGTTTTTTTTTTCGAAAAACGCTCAGACCCGTCGATTTTGTTTTCGACGGGGACACAAGTTTGGCAAAAAATCTCGTTAGCACGTGCAGCCCCCTAAGTGGGGGTGACACTACCCCCAAAATCTTAAATGAAAAGGGGGGGTCGAGTGATACCTTATTTTAAAGGTCTTTCAATTCCCTTTATAATGATATAAAAGTAATGTACTTCAGTTCAGTAGTTTTGAAGATTTATTGATTTAAAGCTTAAATAAAACTAATACATCATCATTGGTGGAGATCAATACATTTGGCAGCAAAGTAATTTAAAAATGAAGAATGAACTGACCCTTTAGGCAAGTAAATGTTGAAAATGGCCACCATGACTCTCCATGCAGTAATAAAGATTGCCGCACATTTTGTAATATTTGAGGAGTAATTTGAAGGCACTCATTGGCTGAGTAGCATAGATTTTGCTTTTCAAATGACCCGACATAAAGAGATCCAAAGGTGATAAATCTGGCGATCTTGGTGGCCATTCAATGGCACCTCTTCTACCAATCCATCGATCTGGAAACGTCTGATCTAAATATTGTCGAACACGTAATGCGTAATGTGGTGGGGCACCATCCTGTTGGAACATCAACCTATTCGCAATGTACCGCCGATCATTCTGATTTTCAATTATGGCTGTTAATGCAGGATCTATGGCGTCTTCCAGTAATTCCAAATACATTTCACCGGTCAAACTGCCAGGTAAGAAACAAGGACCAACTAAATGATCGCAAAAAATACCAGCCAAAACATTTAATTTTTGTGACTGCCGTGTATGAACCTCATGATAAATTCTGGGATTAGAATCGAACCAAATGATCGTTCTAAAAAACATATCTCCTGACATATCGATAATTTTAAAGTTCCACGCTAAATTCCCCTATACTTGACTGGAGTGATATCCGAATTTATTCTTCTCTACTGTCGGTAGTTGCAGATCTGTTGGCTGTTGATGTCAAACCTATAGAGCAGGTACCGATTTTTTGAAATCGTTAGCGCATTAATCATCGGATTTTCGATACTTAAATTTCCTGGAATCACTGGGATCAGAAGCTACTTAGTAATAGAACGTGTTTCACTGATTTCACCCCCCCCCCCTTTTTAAGCAGTAAAATGTTTTATGTCAATTATTAGGAACCTCTGAAACATGAGTTTCAGCAATTGTTACTTTTTCTTTTTTGCCTATAGCACCGTTGCCACTGGACTAAAACTACAAAGCTTTGGCATACTAGTAGCCGCGTGTGGAAATTTCATAAAAATCCGAGCGGTAATTTCCAAGTTGATGATGAGTGATACAGTTTTTCGTGATGTCCTAGATGTCATATGACTTAAAAAAAACATAATATCTCATTTTAGAAATTTTTCGCGATTACAATACTTCCTCGCCAGTGACGTGAGAAGTAAAACCGCTTTAAAATCGAGGATATCAGCGATCGCGATTATGAGTACCTATTTGCAGAACGACTTATCTACGCGATATTATATGAAATAGGGCCACCAAATTATCTGAATACGTCCTTTCTTAGTCCGTACATTGCGCCGCAACGCTTGTGTCGACAGCACGAAACAGTAGACAAAATTCGTCCAAAATACGATTTGTAGAGGTTTGCGCGCTTCAAAATTGACGCTTTATTTATTGTTATTTTTAGATGAAATTTTCACAAAGTGCTGAAAACAAAATCCCACAGGGTGCTATAGAGCCACTTTTTCATTTTTTTCACTAGGTTCTTTTTAAAAAACTCGCGAAGTTGAACAGAGAAAGTGCGCACTTCAACCCATCAAAAAAGTTGTGCAAAAACAAAATTTCAAAAAGTACTCCTATAGCACCCTGGGCAATTATCTTCTCAACATACTGTATGAATTTCATTCAAAAATATTGAAAAATGGAGTGTCAGTTTTGAAGCAGCTGAACCCTTGTAAATGGCTTGAAACTCACTGCGTCGGAGCCGCCTTAACCGATAAGACAAGTGGTTTAGTAACCTCGGTAACACTAGGTTGATCCATAAAAGTATCTAATCCTTCAACATTCTTGTTTGTCTCTGTTTCACCATCACTTTTGTTTAACTCCAATTTATAATATTATCAATGTAATGCGGAGTTGTTTTGTTATTGCACTATTTTTAATAAAATATAACATACCTACTCAAAAAAGCATTTCTTGAATGTCTTTTGATGTCTAACTCCCGTCACTTGGAGTGCTTTGTGATTTTTGGGTGGCGATAAGCAATCTTTCCAAAAAGGAAGTAGTGCAAAATTACTCATAAGATTATAAAAACAATTGAATGCCTTTAAAGACAAGCTATTTCAGAAAATTAGTGAACAAGTCTTTCCTAATGGTTATGTTCCATGAGAGGTACTTTGCGGTCTGAATATCAGAATATCGCTGTTATAGAAGCTTTGGTAATAGTCGATACTTCTTAGTTTATAAAAAAGAAAAGACAAATTACCTTTTGGGTTTCGCGTTCGTACTTTGATCTGGCTCTTAACCGACAAGTTAAGTGGTTCATTAACATCGGTAACACCAGGTTGCTCCGTACAAGTCTCTGACCCTTCAACTTTCTTGTTCATCTCTGTTTCACTATCACTTTTGTGCAACCCCAAAATATTCTCGATGTAATGCGGTGTTGGTTTGTTATTTAACTTCCTATACACATGCTCGTGCCACGAAAGTCCGTCAAAACTTCTGAAAGTTTCACCAGCACAACACTCATTGGAGTTTATAGCCGCAGGTTTATACTCGACCGTATTGTTGAAATATTGGTCGTCGCACCCACCGGACATATCGGTGAATCCCGGATTGACATACGCGAACATGCAATCGGCTCGCGGGATCGCGCGCGATTCGGAAGTCGACACGGTGCAGCGCGTAGCGCTAACGCAATTATGTCGATATCCAGCGGGGCCTGAACGCAGAGCCGTGGAGTGCTACCGCGGTAGGAACCAGCGCTTTACAAAAGCTCTCCAAAGCTCACTGGCCGACGATCTGTCGGGGGTGCGCTTGGATCAACTCAACGAACGGTGTAAATAACTATCGTTTAGCTGAGGCAAATTATCCCCATTATACCAGCTACACCCGTTTAATGATATTCTTGTACTTTTTTCATTAAAAAGCGTTTTTTGGCATCTTCTGACCGTCTCTATCATCTGATCTTCGATCTTTATCAACATATCTAAGGTGTGTGGATAATAGCTTTTTTCGCGGAGCTAATCTACAGTATATTCAGATAAGAGATAGACCGGACATAAACAAGACCACGTGATCATCGAACGCTGTAACATTCGGCAGGGACGTATTAAGAGTCACGCAGTACATATTTTAGATAGTAGATGCTGCTTTGCGTAACTTTGTAGTAAATTAGCACAATTCGATGTGTATACGATTGGTGATGGATATAGGATCATGTGGGGGTGGAGTAAGAAATATATAATGATGTAAATATACATAAGGGTTTCAAAATTTTCGCTTCGATTTCCAGCTTCGGATGCCGCCTGATGCTTGGTGAAATACAGTCGAATATAATCTCAAAATGGCGTTTAAATTAGCCTAAATTAAAAATAATCGTATATCTCTTAAAATTGCTTTTAGAATATTGATTAGTATATTTTTTGATTTCTAGGTAAATATGTAACCAAATTAAAACGTTCAAAACGTAAAAAAATGTGCATGGTTGAACATTGTCAGAAAGTAGATTCTTGAATAGGTTTTGCCAAAATGGGTTCAAAAATGTCAATAATTAATTAAAAAATACAGTAGCTTTATAATTACTTATAACTTACCGAATTTGATGAACGACATCTTTTATTGGAAAGATGAGCTTGATGAGCTTTCATCATCGCTACTGCCTGAAGCACCAACGTCAATAACGAAGGGCTCGACTTGTTCCTCTAAAATATTGTCCAGTTCCCACATTCTCTTTTCAACTTTGTCTTTCGCGTGCCCATTTTTGCGCTGTTATTAATTCTAGTGCTTCTTTGAAAAGTCCTTTGAGGTTACAAAATTTAAAAGTTGTATTGTGCTTAGCTATATAATTGTTAACCTCTGCCCATATGAGCTCAATGGGATTGAGCTCGCAATGGTATGGAGATAAACGGAGCACAGTTTTATTCTGACTTGCTGCCATTTCGTCAATGGCGTATTTTTGATATTCCGCCTTGTGGTCCTTGACAATTCTTAATAATTGTACTTTCAGCATTGCTTCTTCAAAGTTGATATTTTTCGAGCGGAGCCAATTTTGAACATCAACTTTCCTTGAAGCCGTTGTTGGGACCTTCTCCCTTCTTCGAGAATGATAAGGCGCATTATCCAACACAATTACTGCGTTTTCCTCTAAGTTCGGTAAAATTTTTGAAAACCACTGTTCAAACGATTCGCCATTCATTTCCTCGTGGTAATCTCCAGTTTTCTTAGACTCGAAGCACCACAGACCGTCAACAACAAATCCATCCTCACTGCCAATATGGCAGATAATGAGCCTTTTCCCTTTACCTGGAAATCGAAGTATTAACTGGTGTAGATTTATTTCAATAAGCGAACCTTTTTCAAATGTTTTCATCACATTCAGCGAAAAAACATTGAGACATGAGTATCAGATTGCTATAATTGGGATTATTTAGTCATATTGAAAGAAAGAATATTGAACGTCGTATGATTACTCAGCGCTTCACAATTTAATTTAAAGTTATAAACCTTTAAAAAATGAATGATCAGGAACCTGAAATACGCGCAAATATTAATATTAACAAATTATAACTTTATAAAGCTTAAAGTATGAATTAAAATGATTAGAAGTATTAGGAACGGTACACAATATAAAACTTAGTAACTTTTTTTAAGTTTATAATATTCGACATATTTTAAGATTATATTAAAAAATTATTGAAATATCGAAAACACATAAAAACATGGCTTAAAAAAGTTCTAACAAATGAAAATGACAATAAAACATCCACGCATTTTATCGAAAGTTATAAAAGTTTTGTTACTTGTAATATGTTTTATCTGCCCCATGGAATTAATGTTTAGAACCTTGTTCCCAAGGATTGAAAAACATCCGATTGTTGTCTATTACTCGTATTTACCTGCTGGATTTTTTAATCCGGTGGACAGTCCATCTAGAAAGGCCCTCCTGGATGAACTTACAGAATCATCAACCCATACTTTACTTGTAGTGTGTCCTGCGTTTACCCACGTTTCATCAAGGTAATAAATCTTCCTGTTTTGATTTCTATATTTCCCAATTTTTGTTAAATAATCCCTCCTCCATAGCACAATTTCTTCTCTATCCAGTAGTAAACTATTACGACCCCGTTTTTTCCATTTGAAATTTAAATGCTTCAGTAACGCATGGAAAGTTGATCGTTTGAAATTTGGCAACGTTGTATCTCCATTTACCTCCTGCAGTACTTTATCTATAGTAGGTATTTCATTCCTAAAGAAGAATTCATGCACTTTCCTCCTAATCGCATGCTTATCAGCTTCATCCAATCATTTAACAATACTTTTGCGATGTTTACTGGTCATTGGCTCAGAAAAGGTGTGATTTTTTTTGTATTGTCTTAACACATTAAACACTGATGCGCGACACACCCCAACTTTGTGAGAAACCTTCACAACAATTTCTTTGATGGTTGATGCCTCGTTCTCCTCGCGCTCGATCTCATATATATTCAAAATGACCTCTTTCATTTCTGCACTCAGGTGTCTTTTTGTAGAGCGTTTCCTAGGTGGACTACAGGAGTTTACAACTTCATCGGCAGTATCTGTACTACTGGGCATTTTGCGCAAGCAGTTGATAACAATAACAAGGTATAACAATAACAACGACAAACTCAACAACCTAATAAGATAACAAACGAAAACGTCCAAAGAAATATCAAATTGCAATGATGCACACGACATACGTAACACGTCTGAACCTGAATGTGACTCTGCCTTGATACGACTGCTCTGCCGCTCGGCATAGGCATTTAATTGCGAATTGACCAATGAGGGCTCCTGTTTTACGTCGAGCCGGCGGCGTTAGCGTGAAAATCACCCGAACCTTTTATTTACATCCGGTCTATCTCTTATCTGAATATACTGTAGAGCATATTCCGAACACAAATAAAGCACCTCCGATATGTTTGAAATGCGCAAGCGCGTGATGTAATTAATTCGGAATTTTTAATGTCCGCGAACAGCAAAACGTACCAAATTCATTCTGCACAAAAGTAAGGTTAGAGTTTTTGTTTTGATTTTTATTATTTGAATTTAAGTATTTTTTTATCAAGTCCAGCAAGTGTGTCGCCCATTTATTTTTAAATGTCTGATAAAGGAGGTAAGTTTTTTCAACCCATCAATAAATAAATAAATAACTACTATTTTGTTAGATCTGTCAGAGTTTCTGCTATTTCCTTCATGTTCTCAAGACCAGGATGAAGTGGAATCCTTTAAATGGAATTACACCAAGACTCTTATTTTTTTGGACCTATATAAAAAATATAGAGACTTGGTTGGGTCTTTAAAAATTAAAAATTTTAAAAAAATATTTGAAGAAATTGCTAAGGAGTTAAGAAAAAACCAATCAAAATATAACAGGATCAAATTGTGAAAACAGATGGAAACATCTGGAGAGAATGTTCAAGAAATATGTGGACAACAACAATAAAACTGGAAGAGGAAGAAGAGAGTTTGAGTAGGCAGAAGCAATGGAGATATTTTGGGTAAAAAAACGAAGCATTCATCCTGTTGCATTATCGCCATCCGACACAATTATTCATCCAACAACACAGGGCGTTACAGGAGATAATCCTGAAAATGAAAATCTGGTACAATTTCCTAAAACCAAGGAGCTACTCAGCACCAGCAGCAGGGCAACTCATGTAACAGCTCCTCAAAGGGTTACAAATATGAATAAAAATAAAAGGCTTAATGTTACAATTTTATCTGAAATTCGGAAAGATAGAAAAGAATTTTACAACAAACTTTTGGAAATTGAGGAGAGAAAATTAACAGAAAAAAAATGACATTCTACAGGAAAAAAATGAATTATTAAAACAATATTTAGAAAGATCTAATCCACACCTTGATATCCTTTAAAAGGTTTATTTTTTTTGTTCAAAGAATTTAGATATTAACTTTTGAATTACATATTTTAAGAGAATTTTGTTGTTTTTCTATATTTATTCAGATCAAATTTAAATTAGTATAATTTAAGTTTTAAATTGTACAGTTTTTATTTTTTTTAGAATTTCGTTGTTTTTTTTTGTTTATTTATTTTTTCATTATTTAGTTAATTAATAAACACTACTTGTTTTAAATTTATTTCAAAAAGCTTTTATTAAAAATTCGTGCACATTACATACTAAATTACAAAATTTAAGCTATTCATTACTTCATTTCTTTTTGTTATCCCAGTTTGTTCATCCTGATTTTCATTTCCTGCATGTCCAACAATTACTTCATTCTGTGCTTCTGGTGCTGGTGGATCTTCAAAATCATGTAAATTGTCTTCTATTGAAAGGTTGTGCAATACAGCACAGGCCCTTATGAAGTGAACACATAATTCGACATTTCTTGATTTCAAATGGTAAAGTTGTCTGAATTTTCGAAAGAAGATAATTGTAATTTCCTTGGCGACGAGTCAAATTACCTCTATCTTGAAATGGAGTTAGGCAATATTGTACACAAGGGTAACCACTGTCTCCAATAATAAAGTGGTTTCCACATTTTTCTTGAAGTGTTCCAAATAATGGTGATGTCCGAAACACTCGACTGTCATGTACGGATCCTGGGTATCCGACAAATATATCCCTTACTTTCCTTTTATGATCGCAAACAACTTGTGCCTGTAAAAAATAAAATATATTATATAAACATTCATATTTGAATAACATTTAATTTGAAATTTAAAATTTTGCTTTCTTACCTGGATCGAAAAAAAGTGCTTCCTGTTAAGGTATCAATCTGAGTCATCCTGTGGCTTGTCAATTTCAATGTGTCAATGACGCCAATAATGCCAGGAAATTCGTCTTGCCTAAAGTGGCTTTCAATTTCAATTCCTCGTTAGTTGGCCATTTTATAAATTCCGCAGACAAATTGGATAAAAAATACGTAAGTCTCTTTACAGTTTTATGAAGAGAGCTAATCGTAATCCCAAACCGGTCAGATACATCCCTTAAGCTTGCCGCTTCATTGCTTGCATACCATAAAAAGGCCACAACTGTTTTAAAAGGGCTGATTTTTTCAGAGTCACCTTTTTGGTAGTGATAATATTGCGAAGCTTCATATCTGTTTGATAATTGGGTTGCTACTTCCCTGCTTATCCTAAAATGCCCCAAAAACTGTTGATCGTTGGGGCACAGTTTCCTCACAAAAGTTCTCATTTTTTGGAACTTCAAACAATTCTTCCAAATCTTCGTCACTTGAACTTAAATGCATCATTGGCATCATCTTGAAAGCAGATTTAAGATAAATGTTTGTTTAT
Source organism: Acanthoscelides obtectus (assembly GCA_963669975.1). Taxonomy (NCBI): domain Eukaryota; kingdom Metazoa; phylum Arthropoda; class Insecta; order Coleoptera; family Chrysomelidae; genus Acanthoscelides; species Acanthoscelides obtectus. The sequence goes on along the minus strand of CAVLJG010000002.1, from coordinate 32,392,741 downwards.
ATCACAAAGACACAGAATTATAGGTTAGGATTTGTTCTGAATTTTAAATCCCTCCGTCTATCAGCGGATCTGTCGAACACATTACGAGCACGTTCAGAACTTAACACAGTTGTTCCACGAACAACGAATTTTTAATCCCGAGTAACAAATTTTGTCACCACGAACGGTATTTTTTTTAGTGCGCATGCGATGATAAGATGAAGGCGTCCGGGATGCATTTTAACACTATGGTATAGGATTCGGCACCAGCCTTAATTTTATTGGTCAATTTCAATTTATGTAACCAATAACAAGCTGGGTGCCGAAATCATTACCGGAATGTTAAACAGTGCTGAAAACAGTGTCAGAATGTTATCAATTTAAACTGCTTCTACTAATATATATATATATATATATATATATATATATAACAAAAATAGGAAAATAGTGGGCAAAATCCGCAAAAAGTGGATTCGAGCAGAAAATAGGATAGGTAACCCGAGCGATATATAAGCCAACCAGCAGAACTACGTATCGCTCGGGTTACCTATCCTATTTTCTGCTCGAATCCACTTTTTGCGGATTTTGCCCACTATTTTCCTATTTTTATTATATACCTTTCTCCGCATGCTAATTTTCTCTTTATATATATATATATATATTATTTTCCTACTTGTTGTTATGTACCTTTCTCCGCATGATCATATTCTCTTTGTAGATCCTTGGGGCTTGAAGTACCACAGCAAGTGGCTATAACCGGCCGCGTGGTTGTGGTTAGACGTCTCCTTGAAAATTCGAGGACGTATATCCATTTTATACTACAATGTGTAGGTTGGCTCTTGTTGTGGACTTCGTGTGTCGTTTTTTTCCCCCTCCAACTTCGTTTTCTGCTCGAATCCACTTTCCTCCTTTTTGCGGATTTTGCCCATTATTTTCCTACTTGTTGTTATATACCTTTCTCCGCATGATCATATTCTCTTTGTAGATCCTTGGGGCTTGAAGTACCACAGCAAGTGGCTATAACCGGCCGCGTGGTTGTGGTTAGACGTCTCCTTGAAAATTCGAGGTCGTATATCCATTTTATACTACAATGTGTAGGTTGGCTCTTGTTGTGGACTTCGTGTGTCGTTTTTTTCCCCCTCCAACTTCGTTTCATCAGGTTACACCCGTATCCGGATGTGTGGGCATGTGTATCTACTTTTGTAGTTTCATATGTGCATTCATTTCGGGCCTGATGAAGCCAACCAGCAGAAATACGTATCGCTCGGGTTACCTATCCTATTTTCTGCTCGAATCCACTTTCCTCCTTTTTGCGGATTTTGCCCGTTATTTTCCTACTTGTTGTTATGTACCTTTCTCCGCATGATCATATTCTCTTTATATATATATATATATATAAATATAACTTGAGACGTGGTCATTGTCACATGCCCACCATTTTGTGCAATCATCAAGTGGCTTCACGATGTAATGTTTAACTGTCAATTTCTAAAAAAAATTTGTATCTGTTTTTAACTTGTTCTTGTCATACAGGTGTGTGTATTTTATATAATTTTGACCATTGTACCATTTATCCAGCTTTCACCATGTTACTGGGTGTTTCCCTCATCCTTAACGTAAACAACAATTAGCAACATCCTCACATACTACTCTCGTGATGATGATGGCAAAGACCATTGAAAGCTAGAGAGAATAAAAAAAGTATAAAGAGTCATCCTTGCTTAAATTTTGTGGAAGTACCCAACAAAAGGCGGAAGCTTTAATTTTTCACTTATATAAATATATATAAATTTTTCATGTAATTTTTCTTATTGCTAAACCAAATTATTAATTTTAAAATCATTAAATATCGTAATAGGAAACAACGTGCGTTGATTATTATCTTACGTATTTTTAGCGGAAGGTAAGTAAATTTAAATTTAAATTGATAACATTCTCACCCCATGCTCAGCACTGTTTAACATTCCGGTAGTGATTTCGGCACCCGGCTTGTTATTGGTTGAATAAATTGAAATTGACCAATAAAATTAAGGCTGGTGCCGAATTCTATACCATAGTGTTAAAATGCGTCCGGGATTCACTCCGCGAAAGAGCTAATGAAATCCATGCTCATTGTAAGGCCAATTATTATTAAAAAGTAGTTATTACCAAGCGATGACAAATTCCTTGTACCGACACACACATGGAATAGAAAAACACAAACGCGACGGCGTGTTGCTCGTGACGATATTTGGGTTGGTTTAAATTGTTTTTATTCAATATGTTAAAGGTTATTGGCAACTGATGCTGTATGAATCAGCGCATTACAAAATCTGTCCAATGCTCACTAGCCGACAAAACTATCTCCCGAGCAGTCCCTCGCTTTGTTGACGTAGGTCGTCGACATTAAAATTATGATCCGAGCCCACAGCAAATCGGCTGACGAACGATCTGTCGGGGGTGCGCTTAGATCAACTGAACGAACTATTGTCCAGGCGGAAATCTTTGCAATTCTGGCTTGCGTATCCCGCATTTTGGAGGGGGAAGGGCTTAGGAGGAGAATAATAATCTTCTCCGAGAGCCAGGCTGCGATGAAGTGCCTGCAAGATTTTCATTAAGAAGTGTTTTTGGCGTCCTCTGACCGTTTCTAGCATCTGATCTGCGGTCTTTATAAATATATCTAGGGTGTGTGGATCATGAAATCCATGCTCCTTCAAAGGCCAATTATTGAAAAGTCGTTCTAGTCACACTTACATCCGCGAAATAGAAAAACACAAACGCGACGGCGCATTGCTCGTGTCGGTATTTGTCAATGCATGCTTTGTTGACATCGGTCGTCTACGTTAACATTATAATCCGAGCTCACAGAAAACGTTTTAGCCTTACAAAAGAAGGCCATTTACGTCGGTTCAAATTGTTTTTGGTCAAGATTTTATAGATATTGTCAACTAATCATGTAGGAGCCAGCGCTTTCCAATGCTTACTAGCCGACAAATGATTTTTCGGGGGGCTCTTGGCTCAATTCTACGGTGTAAATATATAATTATCGTTTAGCTGAGACTCTTTTTATAAATTATCCCCCGTGCAGTCCCTCGCTTTGTTGACGTCGGTCGTCGACATTAAAATTATGATCCGAACTCACAGCAAATCGGCTGAAGAACGATCTGTCGGGGGTGCGTTTAGATCAACTGAACGAACTATTGTCCAGGCGGAAATCTTTGCAATTCTGGCTTGCGTATCCCGCATTTTGGAGGGGGAAGGGCTTAGGAGGAGAATAATAATCTTCTCCGAGAGCCAGGCTGCGATGAAGTGCCTGCAAGATTTTCATTAAGAAGTGTTTTTGGCGTCCTCTGACCGTTTCTACCATCTGATCTTCGGTCTTTATAAATGTATCTAGGGTGTGTGGATCATGAAATCCATGCTCCTTCAAAGGCCAATTATTGAAAAGTCGTTCTAGTCACACTTACATCCGCGAAATAGAAAAACACAAGCGTGGCAACGCGTTGCTCGCGTCGATATTTGTCAATGCATGCTTTGTTGACATCGGTCGTCTACGTTAACATTATAATCCGAGCTCACAGCAAAACGTTTTAACCTTACAAAAGAAGGCCATTTACGTCGGTTCAAATTGTTTTTGGTCAAGATTTTATAGATATTGTCAACTAATGATGTAGGAGCCAGCGCTTTCCAATGCTCACTAGCCGACAAAAGATTTTTCGGGGGGCGCTTGGCTCAATTCTACGGTGTAAATATATAATTATCGTTTAGCTGAGACTCTTTTTATAAATTATCCCCAGTGCAATCCCTCGCTTTGTTGACGTCGGTCGTCGACATTAAAATTATGATCCGAGCTCACAGCAAATCGGCTGAAGAACGATCTGTCGGGGGTGCGGTTAGATCAACTGAACGAACTATTGTCCAGGCGGAAATCTTTGCAATTCTGGCTTGCGTATCCCGCATTTTGGAGGGGAAAGGGCTTAGGAGAATAATAACAATCTTCTCCGACAGCCAGGCTCTGATGAAGTGCCTGCAAGATTTTCACTAAGAAGTATTTTTGGCGTCCTCTGACCGTTTCTACCATCTGATCTTCGGTCTTTATAAATGTATCTAGGGTGTGTGGACCATGAAATCCATGGTCATTGAAAGGCCGATTATTGAAAAGTCGTAGTTAATACCATGCGATGACAGATTCCTTCTACTCACACTTACATCCGCAAAACAGAAAAACACAAACGCGACTGTGCATTGCTCGTGTCGGTATTTGTCAATGCATGCTTTGTTGACATCGGTCGTCGACGTTAACATTATAATCCGAGCTCACAGCAAAACGTTTTAGCCTTAGAAAAGAAGGCCATTTACGTTGGTTCAAATTGTTTTTGGTCAAGGTTTTATACATATTGTCAACTAACAAAAGATTTTTCGGGGGGCGCTTGTCTCAATTCTACGGTGTAAATAAATAACTATCGTTTAGCTGAGCCTCTTTTTACAAATTATCCCCAGAGCAGTATCTGGCTTTGTTGATGTCGGTCGTCGACGTTAAAATTATAATCCGAGCTCACAGCAAAACTGCCGACGAACGACCTGTCGTATTATGAAGTGATTTGTGGCATCTTCTGACCATTCCTGATATCTGGTATTTGGTCTTTATCAACATATATCTGCCTCTCGGCGGAAAACTACTATTTTCCAGGCGGAAATCTTTGCGTATCCCGCATTCTGGAGGGGGAAGGGCCTAGGAGAAGCATAACAGTCTTTACCGACAGCCAGGCTGCGATGTATTGCAATGCAGGGAGACTCTGGATAGTCTAGCAACGAGGCATCGGCACGGAAATTACGTATCTTGAAAAGTGACATCTCGTCGTTTTTTTTTTTTGATATTTCGTAGGTTTTTTGTGGCATATCGTAGGTTTTTCTACAAGATGTTAACTAAGCTAAATACTCATGGGGTACCCTGGGGTTATAGGGGGATACAGGGGAAAGGGGGAACGCCACACGGACTCTGGCGAGGGAACACGTGTGCATGTTGCCTACGAGATCCGCCAGGTGGTACCTCTGCGTTCGATAGTCAGAGACCGTCTACTACCTACGGACAATCACAACATCCATAGCCAAGAGAAAAAAATTTCTTGGGACGGGATTCGAGCCCGCACAGCGCACGGCGACTGATCAGGAGACCGAAGAGTCTACTACTGCGGCCACCGCTGCTGCCTGTTATACACTTGTGACCCGTTTTGTAGATGTACGTGTTGCTCAAACGTCAGCGAGCAAACATGGAATGAATTATTTGCACACTATAAACTACCTAGATGACATTTCTTCGTTTTTTTTTGTTGGTGTTTCTTAGGTTTTTTTACCCCTACCAGTATCGTTAGTGTGGTTACCGGGGCATGCTAGGATAACGGGCAATGATATGAACGCTCTTGCGAAAGCAGCATCAGCGAGCAAGCTCGTTGGTCCTGAGCCAGCCGTAGGTATGCTCGCGCAAAAGGTCAGGAGGAAAATGGACAAGGATGGATGCTTTGGCTTATCCTTGGATGGGTTGCTGGCGGGACTGTTGTCTGGCCAGACGCGACCTGGATGTGATGGGTGTGGCTGAGGATCTCTTGTGTGAGCGCTGCGGGGTAGATTAAGAGACCTCGGCGGATGTTCTGTGTCGCTGTGAGGCTCTGAGCTACCACAGACTATACTGGGGTCCATCACTTTGGATCCCCAGCAAGTTAATGAGCTGGGACTCAAGACTATACTTGACTTTGCTGGAAGGGCGGTGCTTGAAGCTTAGAGAATGAAGGGGTGCATAAGGACCCGTTTAAGTGGCCTATGCGCCTGCCGGTATGCCTCTGATATCAGAATTAATTCATTCATTCAAGGTGGGTGGACCATGGAATGATGCTCCTTGTAAAGCTGATTGTTAAAAAGTTGTAGTTATTGCCAACCGATTGCAAATTCGTTCTATTACATCTGGAGTCTGAATCTTTTTTTTATATCGAAGCAGCCGCGCAGGCAGACGCCTAATGCCGGAACACCGCGGTTGCTATGATGAACCCAAAGAAATTTTGTTAATACGATTTTTAAACTGTCTAAGGTGAGTAGAACTAGGAAAAGCTTCTTCTTGTAGTTTGTTTAGATTGTTCCACAATCTCGACACCCTCGAAACAAAGGAGCGGTCGTATCGGCCAGTTCTGGATGCACGAAGTTCGACACGGTTTGGAGGACACGCCAAAGTCAGGCGGGTCTGCCTGGCAGGCACATCGCGCGGCGGCATCATGGAAGAGAGCTCTGAGGAGCAAAGCCCGTTGGTGTAGCGGTAGAAAAGAGCTAGATCGCCGACGGCCCGCCGGTGCGAAAGGGTCCCGAGACTGTCTGTTAGAGAAGAGTCATCGATCAGTCGGACCGCCCTCTTCTGGACAGCATCGAGCATGGACAATGTAGTCGGGGCGGCAGCACCCCAAATGTGTGAGCAATACTCGAGGCTAGGCCTTATCTGGGCCTTGTATAGAGTGAGAAGGTCATGCGGAGAAAAGTACTTCTTAGCCCTAAACAAATAGCCTAGCTGTCATTATTCTTACTGTGAACCTTTGTTTTTTAATTGTTGAGCAAGCTCAGTATACACGTATGCTCTGCATGAGTAAGAGAGAGATGCAACATTTAGGGGGTAGCGGCGGACGACCACCGAGAGCTGGATTAAAAATTAAAAAACAAAGGTTTACAATAACAACAAGTCTTGAAATGCTTTGGGATTTTATTAATGGATGTCTAGAAAATATTTAGGAATATTGGCTATATAAAAATTTTCGTTTTCTCATATTGTTTTTCGGGGTTTATAGTGGCACATTTCCGACTTTTCCAAATACATATCCTTCGAAAATCTACCTTTATCTTTTGAGAAAAGGTCTGAATCACCTTTTTTGTTCAGAGTGTCTCAAAAATGCGAAAAAACAATCATTGAAATTTGTTCAAGAAAATTGGCTCAATCAGTTTTTGACGCAAATTTGCTACTGGCAACAAGCAGATTCTTTAAAAGGGGTCCTTTTCAATATAACTAAGATGGATTAGCAGAGGTATCTAAATACCATATTGTGCGAAATATTTGTGATATTCTGTCTAACAAGTGAGTAATACTACAGGAATCACAATTTACTGAGCAACAAAACACTTATACTGTTGCCAAAGATACTACATTTACAACCCCCAATTTTAACCCAGAAAAACAATATTTTCTGAAAACAATCAGGAGCGTCAGAAAACGGAGTTTAGCGATTTTGCTTACGTTTTCAAAAACTACAAAGCTTGTCTGAATTTCATTCCACATGTAAATAATATTACGAAGAGTTGTTTTCCGTATTTCAATAAACAAATATTAGACTACAAAATTAAGAAAATTCTATGCGAATCATTGATCGTTCCAAAAATCACATACTGCGATACTGCTTGTCATTTTTAGATTCGGTATCTATAAGATGCTTACAAAAAATTCAAAGTTCTTGGTGTAGATTAGTAGGAAGCTTAAAAAAGTACGACCATATATCGACACCTTTTGAGAACTAGATTGGTTGAATGTTGCAAAATTATATAAATATCATTTACGATGTTGTGTAAACTCTAAATTACCTCATTACCACCGTTTTAAAAGGAAAATCTAATAAATCGTATGATTGTTCATTCTAGAGATATTCGCTTTCCAAATATATTTACCATGCCTATCCACGGGACTTATGCTGCACCTTTAATGCAATCTATCTTGGCCCCTGAAATTAAATATTTGACATTTGATAACTTTTAAAGACATATAAAGAATCTGCTTTCACAGTGCCAAAATTAAAAATACCCATCTTCTAGTTCTGCTAATAAAAAAAGCATTTATTCATTTATCAGAGTAATTACATTAAAGACCCGCATGTATTCTTCTTATATTATCAGTCTTATTGTCATCTGCCTATTTTATTCATGTTTGTATTTATTTATTTTTTTTGGTTGAGTGGAGAAATAGCTTAAGCTAGGGTTCCCGTATAAAAAGACGTTCATTATTATTATCATTTTTCGTCCTTGGAATAGTAGTAACCTATTGTGAAAATTTCATCAAAAGCCAAGCGGTACTTTCCAAGTTTTGTAGGAAATGGTGGATGTGCTTACTAATTCATCCTAACCGTGCACACTCACCAGCTTTTTAACCCTATGCTTTGGCCAGTTGAGTGACAACAAAAATTTTTAATGTTTTTTCCAAACCAACGCTTATTTTTCTAAAGCGTCCTAGCGCTTATCCGGTTCCGATGGATAGCCGGTTCTGCCAAAGAGGAATTCATTTCGGCTGGTCGGAGTCCAGATCGCCGAGGACTTGATATGACACGAACACATCCCGTCAAGCTGCTGTGAAAAAGCTAGGCTATTTGCTTAGGGCTAAGGAGTCCTGACCTCCTCACTCTATACAAGGCCTAATCTCGAGTATTGCTCACTTATTTGGAGTGCTGACGGCCCGACTACATTATTCATGCTCGACGCTGTCCAGAGAAGAGCTGCCCGACTGATCGATGATTCTTCTTCAGCAGACAGACTCGTGACCCTTTCGAACCGGCTGGTCGTCGGCGATCTAGCTCTCTTTTTCCGCTATACCAACGTGCTTTGCTCCTCAGAGCTCTCCTAAATGATGCCGCCGCGCAATGTGCCTGCCAGACAGACCCGCTTGACTTCGACCTTCTATCCTAACTGTGTCGAAATTAGTACATCCAGAACTGGCCGATACGATCGCTCCTTTGTCTCTAGAGTTTCGAGATTTCGGAACAATCTACAAGAGGAGGTTTTTCCCAGTTCTACTAACCTTAAATTGGATTAACAAAGTTTCTCATAGCACCCGCGGAGTCTTGGCATTTAGACTTCTGCGACCAGACAAAACTTTAAACTGAATTTATTCTCGGTTACACATATACATTCGTCCAGTCGTTGGGGGTAGGGATGCAAACTTTTTATAAATATCGATATAACGATATCGATATATATCGAATTAAATCGATATCGAGCTATCGATATATCGGTATATTAAGCCGATAAATCGATATTTCATATTTTTTTGGAAGCTTACAGAAATTAGAAATCCAATGTTATATCAAACAGTTATCGATTATGTATGTATATAAATTTTTATACTTATGTATGTGAAGTGAAACAAAATTCGGATAGGTATATATACTAAGTGACATATAAATCCGAACACCCAGTTTAAATGGATTTATTTTAATAAAATTTTGTATAAGTACTTAATGAAGCATAATAAGTAAATGATAAACATTTCAAAATGATTGCACTGCTTTAAAGCCCTTTGACCTTTAATAATGTGTGGATGCACCCTGATGTGCTACGCATTCTCCAACGCGCCTAGAAATGCTTCTGATCAGGTGGTCAATGTCCTCCTGTGGTATCTCATTCCAGGCAACCACCAACTCCTCTCGAAGTGCTTCTAGAGTCTGAGGAGGACACACGTGCTCAATTGGGGATAAGTCGGGAGATCTTGGTGGCCATGGTAACAATGTGACATCGTTATGTTGAAAGAAGTCTATTGTGACTCTTGCAACATGTGGTCGGGCATTATCTTGTTGGAAAGTTGGATCTGCCAGGGTGTCAAGATAGGGTAAAAGATGGGGTTGTAGAACTTCGTGGATATAACGCTGCGCGTTCATGTTACCTCTGATGAAAATTAAAGGTGACCTGGAACCATAAGCTATAGCACCCCAAACCATAACTCCAACAGTGTGATGAACATGTCTTTCAACAAAAAACTGTGGATTCCTCCTTTCACCACGTCGCCTTCTAACCCTGGCACGACCATCGTGCATGCCTAAACAAAATCGAGACTCGTCACTAAAGACAATACTGTTCCATTCCTGATCCCAGAGTGACCGTTGTCTGCACCACTCAAGGCGATCACGTATCGACGATAAGGTATCACTCGACCCCCCTTTCCATTTAAGATTTTGGGGGTGGTGTCACCCCCGCTTAGGGGGCTGCACGTGCTAACGTGATTATTTGCCAAACTTGTGTCCCCCTCGAAAACAAAATCGACGGGTCTGAGCGTTATTCCAAACAAAACTGAGCTGCCAGTAAATGCGTCTGTTTCGTTTTCGATGCGCCACCCTGTATTTTCCTCATCGGTATGTATATGCTAACGATGCTGCGTACATCGAGGTAATTTAGGGCGCTAAGTTAGAATATTATCATGAGAAAACTTTTAAGGGTCAAATTTGGTAATGAACTAATTATAGGAATTCTTGCCAGAATGTTCGGATTCGGTTTTAGCGACTTAAAAAACGTATTATGAGTACGGTTTGGCTCACGTTGCCAACTGACTCATTTTTGTAACATAGTTACTAAAAATATAATGAGATATGGAAGGGTCTTGGTCTATACTATTTACGATTTCACTATGGCCGATTACGTAAGAAACAAACTGTATGCACTAGCCAGCTGAAGGCCAAGATATCATGATTTTGACTGATTGCACGTCGAGAATTAATTCAATATTTGGAAATCACGGATTTATCGTAAACCACTGATTAAAAGAAAAAACACTGAGGCACGCGAAAGGGTCATCCCCTTAAAAATTTTAAATGACAAGGGATATCGAGTAATAGCTTGTTTGAAAGGCCTTTCAAAGTCCTTTATCTTAACGTTAGATTTTTTTAAATCGGCCGATTCGTTTTCAAGAAAATTAGGAAAATATTTATTTACCTTAATTTGTCAGATAGAAAACAAAAACATACGAAAATATCACTTTTTATTTCAATAAGTGTTCAAAATGTTGCCCGAAGTTAGAAATAATAGATTTCAAAAAATGGCCCCATAAAAAAGTATAATGGCGTCAAATCAGGAGATCTAGCAGGCCCTTTTCGCTCTATCCATTTATCTGGAAAGTCGTCGTCTAGCCATTGCCGAACCGAAACAACCTAGTTAGGAGGAGCGCCGTCTTGCTGAAAATATATTTCAGCCTCATCAAGTATAGGGTTTCCATCCTTTTCTATTTGGTTTTCAATGGTTTCAGTGAGTGATGCGAATTGATGGTATTTTCCAACATATCCAAATAAATGTCTCCGTTCAAATTTCCATTAATATACAATGGCCCAATCACTTTGTTTCCTATAATGCCCGCCCATACATTAATTTTTTGGGGGTACTGGGTGTGCCCTTCTACAAAACCATGAGGATTTTCATTGCTTCAATACCTGCAGTTATGCTTATTAACAAATCCATTTAGATAAAATGTGCAAGACCTTTCAAACAAGCTTTTACTCGATACCTTTTGGGTAGTTTTTGGTTGGCTTTCTGTTAATCAGTGCTTTTGATGAATCCGTGGTGGAAAGATTTCAAATGAACACCCTGTAGAATCTTTTTGTTTTTCTTGGGTACACTAATCCAAATGTATTTTCCTGAAGATACGTCCGTGCGTTTTAGTTTGTCGAAGCTGCAATGAGAAGTGCGACACATACCTACGAGAGCAGGATCATACAGCGCTTCAAGACAAATATCTCTACAAATCTCGAGTTATCAACAGAGTGAATACAGTGGGGCTCAGTAAATTGAATGTGCACTCGATTTTCTCACCGCCTATCATTTTTCTTCCGATTATGTTGTGTTGCAATATACACTACGAGAGAGAAGTGGGTATAAACAAATATGTTAAAAAGCGATAGAATCCGGCTGGTTAGCGCAGCTCTTCATCGCGTTGCCAATATCTTACACCAGTTCCTTGAATTAAGATGCATGTTTAAAATATGCTTTAGTTTATTCTTCACGCCCACATGGTTTTATTTTGAGCGTACACACTTTTGAATTGTGAATTGTGTCGGATCTGTTTAGAATCCATTCACGATCGGTCCTAACGGCGCTCCATTTTAGGTCTAAATGAAAGGATCGCTACACTGCATCATTGGTTCACTTGGCAACACCGCATCTCGCACATTCTAAGGCAAGGTTTCTACCTCCATGATCATAAATGAGCGATTTTAGTCAGTACCTATCTGGCGCTCATTGGGTAGTATCCTCCTGGTTAGAAGGCAGTGGTAATTTGTATTGCTTAATGATATTTGTTACATTTTCCGACGGCTCGCTATTGGTAAATGTAACAATAACTCAGGATGTGTTGATTTTATCACCATAGGTGGAAATCAAAGATAATTCTAAAATTAAACACTAGGTCGCATCAAAATTGAAATAAACAATTCTAATTAAAATGAAAACAAATTAAATTAAATGTTCGAACAGATCTCCTTCCTGGGTTTGACATTAACCTATTGTAGAAGCCTGTGTGCACATTCTCTGGTCTAACCTTCCCTCTTCGGCCGGCTTCTATCTCTTTCTAGCATGTGTTGATACACATTGCTCGCGCTTCACTCTCGTACACATTGTAACCAAGCCGTCAAACAAATCTGGTGATCCCTGTATACATTTTGTCTTTGTTTCACTTAGGGACCTTTGGATATCAAAAATCTGTCTCAGATGATCCCGTTTTTACATCTAACGGCACTCCACTAATAGATTTCGTGCCGGTGCTCCACTCCAGCACACGTTAGAATTGCAGCTCTAAACATTCTACGTCAGTACTAGGGTCCCGTGCCTTTATAAAGCACAGTCCATGCACGCGGATTCGGAAGTATTTTGTAAGGGTTGTCCGATGAGAGCTTAGCCTACAAAAGAAAAACGAAAATTTTTAATGGCGATTTATTTCTCAACATAGTCTCCTTTTAGCTCGATCTGAAAAATAGGCCTCCGTGGCGGCGATAACCTCCTCATTCGACTAAAATTTTTGCCAGCGAGTGACTTTCTCAAGTTTCAAAACAAAAAGAAGTCGCATGGGCCCGTCCAGATAGTCGATGTAGACGAGGAGCACGTTCGCCGGGTGAAGTCCACCGTTTCAACTGTTCGTTTTTGACAGTGGCCATCGAGAAGAGTCACCGTACACGGAATCCAAGCTCTCTTTAATTTCGTTTCGCGATCGAATCACCAACCGATATTGCTGTTTTTCCATTTTTTTAAAATCCGCGGAGACGCCCGCTTCCACACGCGGCCAAAGCAAAACTACGAGTCCGATTCTGCTGAAGTTTTGACAGTACGAGAATGTACTATACTATACGATAGTAATTTTTTTGCGATAGTAGCGCCATTGGGCGGTGAGGTTCTGGCACAAAGGGCGGATGTTTTTGAAATGGCTAGTACTCTCCGCCTATTCGGGCGAGAGTGGTGGAGAGAATGCCGTTCGACTCGGGCGTTCCTGGCATTTTTACAAGAAGACATTATAGAGCGTTTTCGCGTTTTCGCATTCGGCAGTTTTGTCTGAGTGTATCACGGCTATACAGCCACTTCAATATTCATCTGAATCGAGCTGTTCCTTCTCGAAATACCATCCTTCGTATGGTTCACTCACTTCACACACTTGGTGTACTGATCAACAAAACATCACCACGAGCTCCACGAACGGTTCGAACCCCTGAAAATGTGGAACGCGTTCGACAAGCCGTCCTTCGCAGTCCGTGTGGATCTGCTCGGCAACATGCTGTTGAACTTCGCCGCAATGATCGTTCAGTAAGGCGTATTTTGCACTTTCACCCCTACAAATTGGCCAGTGTACAACAGTTACAGCCTGGACATTACGCACAACGAATGAACTTTGCACGTGAGATGGAAGCACTTATCGAGCAAAATGATAACCTCATTTTGTTCATGAGTGATGAAGCTCCCGTTCATCTTAATGGCATGGTTAACCAGCCGAATTGCCGTTATTGCTGATCACCAACTTCTTTTCACCAGAATTACGACGCCGACGTGTTCCATTCCGACGTGTGTGTTCCCAACAGGATGGAGCGACCGCCCACACAGCCAGAGCAACGATGAACGTTATCCGCCTTCTCTTCCGTGGTCGCCTCAATTCCAGGTTTGGTGATGTTCATTGGCCTCCTCGGTCCCCAGATTTATCTATCTGCGATTTTTCCTTATGGGGACACCTCAAGGCTCGTGTATACTAGCACAAGCCCCCGAACTCTGGATGAGAAATCGCGTGGAAGTCGCCCAGTGTTGGAGAGTCTACGCGAACTTTCCAGAATTCCTTCAGCAATGCATGAAGAACACGTCAATAAATTTGTTTTTGTATAAAAATTACAGATTTTGTGATTTTTCAAAAACCGTCAGACTCTTGTGCCGGACCCTGTACTTGGACCGCTCTCGTAAAGACGCCGCCTTAAGGGTGACGAAAGAAAGAAAAGGGAGAATGGGAGTTGGGAGTTGACTCACAGGAGAATGAAACGCATATTTTTAAATAGTACACAGTTTTTATTGGCGAAAGAACTGTATAAACTCATCTGGTATTTACCTCCGAAAGGAGTGGGTGTATAATAAACTGACATTCAAGTGCAAATTGAAATCAGTACTGTGATATCCACGTTTTGATAATGGGATCTATGTTTGTTAATATAAGCCTCTCAAAATGCTTGTTACAAAAATAGAGAAACGTTCAACAGAAAAATCTGTCATCTCACAAGTCGTATATGATACTAAAAAAATGAAAACCCAGATAACTACAATAACCAAACAAGATTTGTCAAGAAATCACTCACACCATAAAGTGACCACTGAACCTACTCAAGCATTTTCCCCTATATACAGCTTTATGGCAATTTTACTTTCAAGCCATGAAAAATACAAGGCCTCAAAAGTAAATTTTGTGTTTGAATTGCAGATTCAGTTTTCACTTTCATACAAAAAGCATTTTGAAGTTAGTTCTATAAAAAAATTAGCACCAAAACAAAAAAATGTTCCAATTTCGGGGTAACAATGCGCCTAACAATTAACTAATCAAGTCATTTTCATCAGTTGGAAACCAATAGCCAAATATATTCAGATCCAAAATATACAGTCGATTCCAAAACATGAGGCAAAAAATTAGTGTGTGCCTTTTTTAATGCTCCAAAATTACCTTGTCGCTTTTCGAAATATCGCTTCGTAAAGGACGCCACCGCAAATAGGTGTTTCTTACATAACCTCTGAATAACAGTATAATTCAAAGAAATGTTGACAGTGTAGTAATTTAGTTGAGGCCTCGTATAATCGTGTCCTAGGAAAACAATCCACTCATTTAGATCGCAAGGGACGGACTACAAAGATTGGCCAAAACTATGAACTAGGTAAAGTGGTCTGGAAATTTACACACGGAGGTCTTTCTGGTCGTTACTTACAAATCTGATATCAAAATTAGCATTCAACAAAATAATCTTAGCATAATCCAAAGAATTACCGATTGAATTTTTGCCATCAATTACTTGTTGGCCGACATAAACTATGAAAGCAACATCCAAACGGGAGCCCTGAACTGAAGAAATGCTATACTTTCAAGTTCTTCTTTTCGAGCATTTCCTTTAACGAACATTCTGTCATAAATTCCAAATCTAACGTCTGATAAACCGAATATTTGTTACCTCTGCTTATTCCTTTTTTTCAACGTCACACTGCCATACTAACAAGGTGGCTATGTCTTGCGAGACAGACAAGATGTCTTCAAATTTGTCCAAGGATTGTTTCTCAAAGAATAAGGCTTCATAAGAGGCTTTTTCGGCACTGGACTCAAATTTCAAGTTCATCGGTTCTACGAAATGTTTGTATTTAAATATTTCAGATCATATGTATTTCAAATTTTTTGCCACACTGACTATTTCAAATCTTTAAACCACAATGAACAACGAAAAATATAAAAACTAAAATACTGTGTCACCTCGGCTTGTTGAATGTTTAAACTACATATAAGGTCTATCGAAAGCTATGACTAGTTTGTTTATAATATGTCCTGAAAATAATTAAATGCGAAAACTTCATGGTTATTTTCAAAGCCGAAAAGCCCACTTATAGATCCTCGTCCATGGAAGTCATTCAGCTTCAGGTCCAATAATAAAATTCTCACTAGCATCTGAAGAAAATGACTAGATACCGGGAAAATACAAACCGAATAAAACAACAACGTCACATTGTTACCCAGTTGTATCGCAAAATTGACGAATATTGGCGAATAGTTTCTAAAAAATATAAAGCTACAAACCGTTTAAAAGTCATGCAAGTTACTTAGTTCCAAAAAAAAAAAAACAAGACGAACAGCTTACTACAACAAAACATTTTATTGAACTCATGTATGCATATTATACATGTTCGACTACCTCAGTAGTTCCACATACAACAAATTAATGAAAAAAATAACCTAGTCATTAAAATGAGATAACATAATGGAAAAGCAAAAAAGGAAAGAACCACAGATAATATTGCAGTAATTGAAGGGGCAAGGTAAATAGGACTCAAAACCACACAAAAAATTGCTCTAAACTTGACTGTCAATAATTTATATTATCTGTTACGTGTTGTCTGTTGGAGCTTGTCCACATAAGATTACACTATGAAAAGGCGTCAACCATCAGCCTTCAGAATTCTAATGGTTCTTTTTAATCTGAAGGAATAAATCTAAATCCTGGGGTAATGTTATTTTTTGTCAATTCATTTTGCAATACTTAGTCAACCTACTTGACACCATTTTCAACTTTCCGACACTGATTTCAAAAGAGAAAAATAACGTCTCAAACGAGAAATACCAGCCATTATCAGACTATCCGAAAGATGAAGAAATTGTTGACAATCAGGTTATGACAAGTTTTTGTAGACGTAGAACAAGGACCTAAAATTGATATATCAACATCAGAATAAATATTATAACAAAATCGTTATAAAAAGAAGATATATCATTATAAGTACGATTTTTTTTAGGATACAACAGTCTCATACTTTGTATTTCAAAGCCATAACTGTTTCGTATTTGGTCACGAGTTATCTCAAGCAAATTAAGTCACGGTTTAGAAATTAATAATCAAATTTAACCCATCCAAACTAAATCAAACCATGATCGAAAATAACAATCTGACCGTTCTGAAATCGGATAAGACTTGAATACAAGGCAGTCCCAGCCCTATTCAATTTTAAAGAACACAAAACTATTGTGAATTAATTGTGACGGAATCTGGGTGTAAGGTGGAGCACAAAAATCTTGAAAACTCACTCATAATAAGATACAGTTCAAAATATGTATAAAGATTCGATCAACATATACTTAATTCCTTCAATGGCTTCTATTCATTTCTTGTTCCATCTTACACGAATTCTGTTTTGTTCTCTCCTTTTCATTCTTGCGGCAAGATGTAGTAAAACTGTTACGTACATAACAATAATTCGATTATTAAACATCATGGTGGTATTAAGAATAACAGTCATACTAGATCTTCCTTAAACGTACACATTCAGTCAAAATGAATAAAAAGTATTTAAATTTGTTACAGCCGACCTAAGGATTATTTCAAAAAACATATAAAGATACTACTTTGTATGAAATCAAAAAAATGAAGATAATTTAAAAACACTGGGTTTATAATCCAGATAAACAATGCGAAAAGGGAATTAATCTCGAAATGAGAGATAAGAAACAGTTTTTATAAATGCGTGATATTTACAAGTCTGCTTATTATCTTTTATCCCGAGGTTGAAACCTCATTTGATTGGACAATTAGTCTCAATTTATAGTAAATACATGAGCAGCCGTGAAACCGTATTTTTTAACAATGCAGCATAACACTGACTAGTTGAATCTCTCAGTCTACACTGAAATATGATAATTATTTGAAGACATTGCTAAGAAATTCTAATTGTATGACTTTGTTCTCTAGGATACGGAGTTTTTTGTACCGACGTAACAAAGTAGTTAAATTGTAATATACAGTTTTTTAAGATTTTTTTTACTGTGATGAAGCAGTTACCCTCTGGTCAACCACACACCCAAAAAAACTATGGCCGCCAGCTTGAGGGCACTCTAACCGAGAGAGGGGAAGTCACGTTCGTCATCAACTTTCGGAGCCTGGCGGTTTTCGGATCTATCCTCAAACTGAAACAAAAAAATAACTTCAAAATCCGTGTAAAAAGGCGTAGATTGACTCGCAACGCTGTCACCAGTTCGTAGATGATTATATTCGACACACTTAACCAAAAGAAAGCTAGCTACGAATATGTATGGTATACCAGAAAAAAAACGGATCAAAACGGTCAAACAGGCCCATACAATTAGTCCGTACGCATTTTCCCCGTGCCCTACCGATAGTACCGTCGCCCTGGCAGCATCCACTAGCTATACTACAACTATTTAAAACTGTAATGACTCATACGCGTGATCAACACGTGATCAGAGCTCGATCCCGGCTTCCTTCCAGTACAGCCGTATAGCGTACGACATATGTCGTTTCTGTGGCTTTGCGGTGGTCAACAGCACAGACAGAGATGGAAATAATGGCTGATTGTTCTCCGCCGGTAGAACCAATGAAATCAAAGACGCGCCTCGACCGGCAGACTCATAGGCGTCGGCAACGCATTGGAACGTGTTTCGTTGAGCGGTCGCATATTGTGTGTTTTTATAAGAATTGTTGTGTGATTGTTATTGTTTTGGTTATACTTAACCATGGAGAGTACAAATGGCACGAGTGGAAGTACTGAAAGCCAGGGAACAAGTAGACGGCTTCGTAAAGCACTGAAGAGGGACGCGAAAGAAATCGTGCTCAACGTGTTCAATTATCTGAACAGAACTATGTCGCAGGGAGATGCACTCGCGCGTTGTGAAAGTATGACAGGCGTTCCAGAGTGGACCATTCGCAGGGTGGTGCATGAAAAGAAGAAAACTGGAGCTACTACTGATCCAAAGTGTAATTTGAAGGGACGAAAGACAGTTAAATTGGATGACGATAGCAAAATGGCGTTAAGGCGAACCGTACATTCATTCTTCTTTAGGAATGAGATACCAACCCTCAAGGCTGTACATGCAGCGATCAAGGAAAATGAAATTATACCCCAAATGAGCGTCGAGGTAATGAGGAAATCCCTGCACGAAATTAATTTTCGTTACGAAACGCGTAATCGGAAGTCAGTATTGATAGAGAGACCTGAAATAGTCGCCTGGCGTCGAAAATACCAACGCGAAATGATTGAATATAGGCGACAAAGCAGAAAAATCTATTATTTGCACGAGACATGGGTAAATGCAGGTCACATAGTTAAAAAAACCTGGATAGACAAAAACGTAGTGAGTAACCGACAAGCAAGCATTGAAGGTTTGTCAACAGGTCTTCGTGGACCGTCAGGGAAAGGTCAAAGATTGATCGTAACTCATATTGGTAGCGATAGTGGCTTTTTAGAAGAGTGTGACTTGATTTTCGTCTCTAAGAAAGGAGGTGATTACCATGACGAAATGAATGCCAGCTGCTTCGAGAGCTGGTTTCAAGGGGTGCTTCAGCGAGTTGAACCCAACTCTGTGATCGTCATGGATAATGCTTCCTACCATAGTCGTCGAGCCGAACGTGTACCGACTATGGGATCTCGAAAAAGTGACATGCAGCAATGGTTGCGCGAAAAAGGAATCCCGTTTGACGATTCATGTGTGAAAGCAGAATTGTATGAAAAAATTAAACAGCACAAACCTGCAAACATTAGTTATGTGGTGTCACTGTGCTGCGGTTACCGCCCTACCACTGTGAACTGAACCCAATAGAGCTCATCTGGGCTCAAGTGAAGGGTTATATTGCGCGCCATAACACAACCTTCAAATTACCAGACGTTAAGGTTTTACTTGAGACTTCCATACAGCTAGTAACGCCCGAAGCTTGGCAGAATACTATCCGTCATGTTGTGAAGGAAGAAACAAAAATGTGGCAGCTTGACCACCACATCGACACCATCATAGAGCCAGTTATAGTCAATTTCAACGAGGAAAGCGATAGCGACAGTTTCTTACTGTCAGATGTAAGTGGAAGCGACGATGAATAAAGGTAATTCCCAAATTTTTGACTTACAATATGTTTCAAACCACTCTTTATTAAGCATGTGACAAATCTAATTCACCCATGTTAAACATTCATACCCCGCCTATGAACAGCCGACTACTGGTAGTTAAGTGATGTTCACGTGAACATCGATGAGTCATTACAGTTTTAGATAGTTATAGTATAGGCTCGGTAGCATCGCAGTGTCGGTACGAGACTCATCCGTAACAACTCGTTCACACGATACGGTACGGCACGGGAATTTAACCGAAACGACATTTTAACCGAATCGGGTCCAGTGTTCACACGATGCGGTATAATATTTTTGCGCGGATACGCTTCTTGTCAGTTGTTGATTGAGTTTGGCACAATGAATGCAAATATGTTGGTTTTAATGTATTGGTATCGTAGACTCTGTAAAAAACGAGTAATAAGGAGATATTGGGAACACCCTATTATTAGAGAAAGATTTAATTTGGGGTCCTTCCGGACACTTATGTGTCAATTAAGAAGAGATGAAATTAAATTTTTCAATTATTTTCGGATGTCTTCCTCTACGTTTGATGACCTACTTAATAGAGTGAAAAAAGACTTAACTCGAGAAGACACAAATATGAGAACATGTATCAGTGCTGAGGAAAAATTGGTGATATGCTTAAGGTAGGTGTCATTTTTTAAAAACTTTATTTTATATACAAATAAACAAATCAAAAATTGGAAATATCTAGATCTAAAATAGAATCTTGGCTTGCAACAGACTGTGTAGAGGGTGACGGTTCGGCAGTATATGGACTAGTCATTGGTGTTGTTACTCTTGAAATTGTTTGTGGCTGTGGCTGACTGTAATAATCATGATTTTGCCAATTATTGTAATAAGTGGCAATTGTACGCGATGGCATTTGAATATTATCGGCCAACCTTCGCTTCTTTGCTCTCATATTTTGCAATAAACTTAACACACTCGACTGAAATTCCAAAGTTTCATCTTCATCAAACGATGATAATGATGGAAGAAGACTTTTGAAGAATGTAAGATGACGATTTTCATCCTCTTTGACTGTTGAAACCTTGGATAAGTTGATTTGATGGTCTATGAATCGCATCATTTTGGCATCAACTTCATTAATACTCCTCTTTCTGCGTGCAGTAGAAGTACTGATGGGAGTACTACCAGACTGATTTGCTTCCATATTCGGTTGTTCAGGTGGAACACTCTCTTCAATAACTTCTGCATCCAAGTCTTCTATCTCGGTGTTATTTTCATTATTAGTGTTTTCATGACAAACAGTTGAATCTGTAATTTTTTTCAGGAATGACATCTGCTCATTATATATATAAAGTCTTGAAGGTTTGGTCGATGTGCCACTTGTTTTTTGGTCTTTATGTTTTTTCAATGCTTTCATCCACGAGTCTCGAATGTATGTCCACTTTTTTAAAATCAGCTTACCTGGAACAAATAAAATAAAACGTTCCTTCCTTTCAGGTATCTAGCATCTGGGTGTTCGTATAAAGATCTGCATTACTCCTACCGAGTTGGTGTCTCAACAATTAGCAATATTGTGAGAGAAGTTACTCGGAGTATATGGAATAATATGGGTACTAAATTTATGGCATGCCCTGATACGCCAGATAAATGGGAGGAAATAGCGAATGGATTCTGGATGAAAACGAATTTCCCGCATTGCCTCGGTGCGGTAGACGGGAAACATATAAGACTGAGAAAACCCGATAACACTGGCTCTATGTACTTCAACTACAAAGATTACTTCTCTATTGTTTTATTAGCAGTCGTAGATTCAGAATATCGTTTTATATACGTGAATATAGGGTCCTATGGAAAAGATTGTGATTCGTCAATCTGGAAAGAATCTACATTGTGGAAAAAGTTGACACAGGGCGCTTTAAACATACCAACACCCAGACCTTTAGAACAGACACAAATAAATGTACCCTTTGTGTTTATTGGCGATGAAGGTTTCGGATTGCATGACAATTTATTAAGGCCTTTTGGCGGTACACATTTAGACAAGAAAAAGCGAATATTTAATTACCGACTTACTCGCGCTAGAAGATATGTTGAATGTGCATTTGGCATCTTAGCTAATAGATGGAGGATATTTCATCGTCCTCTAGATGTTAAACTAGAAACAGCAATATGGATAGTAAAAGCGTGTACTGTGTTACATAATTTTGTCCGAGAAAAAGACGGGTTTAATTTTGAAAACGCTCATTTGCCAGAAATCCACCTTGACAACTTACCAAAAGCACAAAATATACGAGGAGGACTATCTGCCAATTCCATAAGAACAACTTTTGCTGACTATTTTCTAACAGAAGCTGGTTCTGTTTCTTGGCAAGATGAAGCCATCGGTTAGTAAATTTATGTATGTCAAAATAAACAATAAAATACTTACCAAAAGCCTGCCTCTCCTTTTGTTCCATATCTTCGAAATTCTCCTTTAACAGAGAACATATCTCTCTCCATGCTGACGACTTTAAATTTTTGTCTTTATATGTGTCAAGTGTTTTATCCCATAAAGCGGGTCTCGCTTCCACTAAACTTATCAACAGCTCCGTATTTATTTTCTCCATTGTATATATGTAGGTATATACCATAAATATGAGCAAACTATTTAAAGCCGAAAACAAGTGCCGTTCGGCAAGATAATCGAATCGCGACTGGAGGTGAAATGGCCAATATACATTGTACGTGCCACTGAAGGCCGATTCGGTTTTTTTCCCGAACACAACCGCATGCGACCATACGGTTGCCAGTGGCGCGAACCGAATGCAAGTCCGAACGAATCGGCAGTTTTCCCGTATATGGGGTACGACCGCATCGTGTGAATATGCAGATTTAAAATATTGCGCCACTGCGAGATTCGATACTTTTACCGGTTCGATTAAATGATCGTGACCGAGTCGTCTGAACGAGCTGTAAGATTGTGACGCCGGTGAACGGAGGCGCGTGTCGAAAACATTTCTCCATCCAGGACAAATATCTATGATGTACCAACTATGTCTAATAGGAACAGTGAACTACCGGGATTGAAAGTATATAAATATAGGAGTGCCAAAAATTGAGCGACACCCTCTCCCATCCCGTAAAACCCCCACATCCGTTATCCATCCTAAAAATGTTCACGGTCCTCAAAAACTATAAAAAACAAGTCTTAATGATTTTCTGTTTTTTTCGATTCTAACCAAGACTCCGCTACCAATGAAACAATTTTCAAAGCCAACAAAGATTTTCGTCCTTAGTAGTAACAACCAAGAGTTGCGATTTCACACACCCCATTGGAAAAATTTTGACTATAGTACAAAACGATCAAGAAAAGTGAAAAACCACATTAATAAATTTCTGACTAGGTCCAAAAATAATATGGTGCAACAAAAACATGACAAATTGTTTCTGAAATTTACACAATCGTTGTTATTCGCTTATGTATGACAAGTAGGCTGTCGATACGTTATTAACTTTGATTTTATCCATATTTTTCTGATGTTTAGACTTAGAATTGCTAATGACTGATATTGAATCCCGAGACAGGAAGTGAGATGAAAGTAAAATGCAAGCAATAAAAAGTGTGAGCAAAAACAACCGGACAAGACTCATTACACGCAAAATAGCAGAATCAAAACATGACAGCTTTTGCCAGGGCTATTATTACGAATAACGGATCTTCTGTTTGCCTTTAGCCGAATTTCTGCAAGGTAACCAAAGACCCAGTTTCATGTCGTCGTCGTATGATTTGAGGTTGCTAACGAGGGCGGATTTGGCACCCCCTTTGACGCCCAAGTCTGCCATTATTTTCAAGAAACTGGTATATTTCGCTGTATCTTAGTAAAAAATTACCTTGCTAGACTTGTGAGACCCCTTTACTCGAAATGAACATCCTAAACACACTGCGACCCCCCCCCCCCTAGACAGATTCATAAATCCGCCCTTGGCTGATACATTTTAATTTTTTGCCGAGTTCTTTCTTCTTTTATAAATGTTCGAGTAAAAGTTGCTTTATGCGCTGAAAATTCTTTCTTTTTTCTCCTTAACTCGTCAACCAACTACAGTTAGGGCGCGGTTCGCAGGATATTTAAGGTTGTAGACAATTTGAATTTCATACTGACAATTCTCTTTTGATGCTAATCTAAAACCGTTTGAGTTCGTCGTCCAAGTCGCGGGTAATGAGCTCGGTCCGGTTTTAAATGTTCAACAGCATCTATAATAAAACGATTCAAAGCACATATTCAAAAACATGCAACTTACGAGAATTCGTCGCCTTGTCGACTGGTTGCAATGGAAGGAAAATAATCAAATTAGAACAATTACTAAGTAACAATAAAATATACAGGGTGTCCCAAGTCATTGATCAAACGATATGCTGTGATAGAGGGGATATTTACAATCAGAAAAACCATATAATATACTTTTGAGACTGTAATCTTTTTTCCTGAAAATTACCAGCAAATTTGTTATTTCCAATGTAGCTAAGTTTTGTTTCAATCAAGTAAACAATCCCACTGGAGATATCACTGATTTCATTACCAGAACGCCACCAGTGTACCATCTTTGGAGTTTTTGGTTTATTAGCGAAAATAATGTGAATTAAAAAAAAATCTGTGTGTTTGATATACTTCAGCTGACTTGGTATTTCTTACCAATATATTAAAAGTTTTAGTTTAACAGTTAGGACTTTACGTTTGTTTCTTTCCTCGATCTCACGTATAAATAAAAATATTATACTTCTCACAGAACTGGCTTTCCACATATCAAATGATGCTATCCACCTGCTGCCTATATTGTTCAACAAAGCTATGTCTTAAGCAACACAATTATATATTTTTTCAATTTCTATCAGATTCAGTCAATATTTAAACGCAACTTGTTTAAAAAAAAACCTGTTGTTTTAAAAAAAACTGGATTTTTACCAAGCCTGGCTATGACGAAACATCTGACCCTAATAATCATTCATCTATCACATTATTTTAAAAAGAAATCAAAATGGATATACTCATTAGGAAGACAACCTATTCTTGAACTCCTTTCAAATATTCATTAGTAGTTATCGTCTTCTACTTGCATATACACCTCTTTGATATACATTTTTATAAAACTTTCTTTCAACTTGTTGTCCTTCTGTGGACTAAAACATAATTATTTCTTTACCCATTCTATATTGTTATTATATTATGGAGTAAATAAATTTCTACTACTACTGCCTCTAATATAATTGCTACAAACTCAAATAATTACCTTGGTCGAATCGTCCCTATCCCCGCGTTCCCTATTGAAGCGTTCCCTGTTGGGCCCCTGGGGAGCCCTACCCCCTTGGGGCGCTCCATCTGGTCTGCCTCCACCGCCACCTCTACCTCCCCTAGGACCCCCGCCGCCTCCTCTGCCTCCGCGTCCACGAGGGCCCCCAACGCCAGGTCGCCTGCTGTCGTAGAATTGAATGTCGATGTCAAGGATGTGCTTCTGTCGGCCGACTCGCTGAGGGTACTCGCTAGCGTCGTACTCTTCATCCGAAGATTCCTGGTCAAACGATTTCTAGTGAGAAGAATGGAAAATAGTTCAGTAGATGATACAGATATTTTTGTTACCTCACACTTAATATAGTTTAGAGCCAGGCTGCCAAGCGCGGATCCAGGGGGGGGGTCAACGGTCAAGACCGCCACCTGAGCAATCTAGTTTGACCACTAATACATTCATGAATTTCGAATCTTTTTGATAAATTTAATAAAATACAGACTTTTTACAAATATGTAATGGATACAAACGGGTGAAAAATCACCAGATTTGCTGAAAAATCACACCTGGCAACCCTGATCAATTTGTAAACGCATTGATGATACGTTGAGCTTGACGCAAATACATATAAATAAAATAGTGATTCTGCGTTTTTCGGCTTGGTAGCACTGACAACATAAGAGAAAAGTTGTTTAATTTGATTGAAAGGAGATGGTAAGTAGCAGCAATGCAAGAACTATTACCTCCGCATTTTCCTTTTTCCTTAGCTCATACATCTTTTTCCATTGACTCGGGTCTTCACCTTCACCGGCTTTACGAAGATTGTAAACAGGCTTAGCACGACCAGCACGCTGAGCCTTCCATTCATCCAAGGTCAGTTCTTTAGCTTCCTCTTCAACCGGGGCAGTTTCAGTTTCCGTTTCCTCTCTACATAAGATTTTCAAAAAAAGGACATTACTAACCAAGCCAGAGAAATAAACAGTGCTGTTTGATAAACTGAATTTGAGGGTATGTGCAATAAAGATACATTAACATTTACTATTATGTGGTAATACATGGTAGACTTAAGCAAACTTGAACAGCAGGGGGGATATTTGCTTGTCTAATGTGTAGTGAGTTACATACCCCCAAACATATTATAGATAAACAAGGACCAGTAGATGTGGTTTATACTGATTTTTGCAAAGCTCTTGATTCAATTGATCATTCCTTACTTTTGTCGAAGTTGAAGATTATGTAGGATTATCTAATGGTTTGGTTTCACTTATGGAATCACATCTTACAAAAAGACCTCAAAGGGTTCAGTAGGGTTCTTTTACTGTCCCTTCAGGGGTGCCTGGGGACCTAACCTAGGTCCCCTGCTATTTATAATCAATCAAATGACCTAGCATCAGTTAACAAACCTCCATCTATTCTTTGTTGACGATTTGAAAATTTTCTGTGAAATTAACGATCATAACGATTGTGAAAATACCCGAAACCTTGGTAGTTTAAGCGATTGGGGTGTGAACACTAAACTAGATTTAAATCTTAGAAAATATAAGACTTTAAGCTTTTCTCGCAAAACCAATTCGATACTGTTCAACTATTAGATTGATAATGTACCTATAGATAGTTGTCAGGGTTTCAAAGATTTTTGATAGCTTACAGCTTAAACAAAGTTTTGAGATATTGTGTCGGAAACTGACATGAGCAGTGTGGGAGCACTGAAGACTTCTTTTATAAGGAGTAAGCTGGAATATGGAGGAATTATTTGATCTTCAATCTATCAGAATGCTATTTCAGCAGTTGAATCGGTCGCCATACTAAGGATATTACAACTCTGTATAACATAGTCAATAATAGACTAAACTGTCCGGGCTTACTAGTCAAAATTAAATTTTGCTGTGCCTTCAAAAATGACACGTTTAATTAGACTTTTCACACTTCAACTGATAGAACAAATATAGCATACCAGTCTCCAAAAAATAGAATGAGCAATAGTTGAAGTATTGTCACGGATCTGGAATTATACTAAGTGACATATAAATCCGAACACCCAGTTTAAATGGTTTTAGTTTAATAAAATTTTGTATAAGTACTTAATGAAGCATAATAAGTAAATGATAAAAATTTCAAAATGATTGCACTGCTTTAAAGCCCTTTGACCTTTAATAATGTGTGGATGCACCCTGATGTGCTACGCATTCTCCAACGCGCCTAGGCATGCTTCTGCAATGTCCTCCTGTGGTATCTCATTCCAGGCAACCACCAACTCCTCTCGAAGTGCTTCTAGAGTCTGAGGAGGACGTTGGAAATTGAGCAATCTCCTACCCATCATATCCCACACGTGCTCAATTGGGGATAAGTCGGGAGATCTTGGTGGCCATGGTAACAATGTGACATCATTATGTTGAAAGAAGTCTATTGTGACTCTTGCAACATGTGGTCGGGCATTATCTTGTTGGAAAGTTGGATCTGTCAGGGTGTCAAGATAGGGTAAAAGATGGGGTTCTAGAACTTCGTGGATATAACGCTGCGCGTTCATGTTACCTCTGATGAAGATTAAAGGTGACCTGGAACCATAAGCTATAGCACCCCAAACCATAACTCCAACAGTGTGATCAACATGTCTTTCAACAAAAAACTGTGGATATTCCTCCTTTCACCACGTCGCCTTCAAACCCTGGCACGACCATCGTGCATGCCTAAACAAAATCGAGACTCGTCACTAAAGACAATACTGTTCCATTCCTGATCCCAGAGTGACCGTTGCCTGCACCACTCAAGGCGATTACGTCGGTGTTCTCGAGTTAAAGGGAGGACCCAGTGTGGCCGGTATGAAAACAAGCCAAAACTTCTCATTCGTCGGTAAACACTTCGCATGCCAATAGGTCTTCCGTGTTCTGCACATTCTTTACTGCGGCTGAAATATTCATTTTTAGAGCGTTAGTGAATTAAAAAAAAGCAGTATAAAAACCGGAATGTCCAACTGATAAGGCTGAAAAATGTTTCACTTGTTATTTACAGTAAGATAAATACATTCACCAACTTTTATTAAAATAAAACCATTTAAACTGGGTGTTCGGATTTATATGTCACTTAGTATAGTTCCAATACGCTACCGAATTTCAACAGATTAAATATTGCCAACAATAAAAGGGCCCCAAGGGTCATGCAAATAGTGAAAGGTAAGTTTGGATAAATCTACCATGTATAATACAGCAGAAAACATAATATGTACATATTCCAGCGTACCCCCTTTCCAATATTTTGTATCGTGTTCTTTGACAATTTTTTTAAGGTTTACTCACTTCTTTTCCGGTTCCGTGCTAACTTGAACTTCTTCACCCCAACTGTTGTCCAATTCAGTATTAGGCCTATCAGCTTCTCTGCAAGAAAAGAAAAGGTGTCAACTAGGTCGTCTTCAAACTTCCCAAGGAATTTAAAAATACACTCCACACCACATGAATAGAAACAGTATTATTTTCTTTATTATTCAAGATATGAGAGAATAATCATATAAGCAGTGTTAGAGAAACATCTAAGCAGCATCATATCAACATTTATATCATCTTTTTTATCAAATCTGGGTTGGGTAGTCAAGGATGTTTTGAGTCTAGAGGACTCAAAATTCTTTATCATGGGGGACTATTATTTGAAAGCATTGGGAAGGTCAGGACGCTGATCACAGAAGGGTGGTGAGGAATTTTTCACAGGACCTTACAAATTACAGGGCATTTTATTGCAGGACGCTTACCAGATACATATGATACATATGAGTGGTAACATCACTTGGGTCATGTAATCAAAAAATGGCCCTGCAGTGAACATGTTCAGAGACTTATAGTGCATCTACTCATGTGGTGTGGAGAGTTAACATTTTACTATTTTACAACATGCAAACTCAAAAGCTAAATTAAATGCAATTTTAGTGAGGCTACTAAGCAATGCAATGGAACATGATGGATGTGTTACAAAGTATGATTATTAAAACTTATCTTTAGTGACCTTTATGGCCTACCTTTGCACTAGATGGTATCCTATTAATAGCAAATACCAATCGTAATACATTCTATCTGTAAAACACTTCATGCTAATTTTTATTTATACAAATAAATATGATAGATCTAGAAATGTCCAGGTTTCATATATGTCATTTTCACCTTTCTTCAGGTAAGTTAATAAGCATTTTCACAATTATCCGGAAAGAGTAAATGCAATTTTTTACTATTATTTGCACAATGGTTCGCCATATTGGATCAACAAAATGTTCAAGGTTGTTATTTGTTACATTACCAGTTAATCCAATATGGCATAAGAATAAGAGGATAATAATCAAAAAATAAATGGGCGAATATCTACCCTTTTTCATAATCAGTGAAAAGAGTAAGTTTAGATTTAGAACACTGCTGTATTCATATCAAGTTCAAATATCTTTATTTACATATGCAATAAATAAAATGGCAAGTATCAAATATAAAATAATATCATTACCCTCTTCTCTTGGATCTAAGCTGCAAGGTATCATAATAGCACAGAGATATTTTGATTTTTATCAATGATGGAAATTGATGTGTGTATTATTAAGATTAGACAATCAGTATATTGTATTACACACAATGGTATTTTTTTATTAGGTTTCACCACAAGTATGCAACTTACTCAATAACATCTTTGTGAGATCCCCAATTATGAGCACCTGCACCTTCGCGCTTGTCAACTGGTTTCACACCCCTATAAAAACAAAAATAAAAAACTTAAAGGAACGTTTAATTTACTATTGCCTTTGTTAAATTTTGAATTTCTTCTACTTGAAATTTAGCGTTGACATTGTTGTAAGAGGTGTCCCACTTTTAAGTAAGAAAATGGTTACTCTTTAGGGAATGAATATTTCAAAATATAATTTGAAACTGAAAATGTAAAATGTTTCTTTTGAAACAATGTGATAGGACAACTTGAATTGAAAACCAGTCTAGTGGCAATATTATTTCAACACCAATTGTATAATCCCAAACATAAGAATGCAAATGGAAAATCAATGAAAGCAAGCATAAACATATGCTTCCATTTCTACAGATATAGGTGTTTCGAGACTAAAACTATAACTATAAAGCGATAGATGTACTCATATACAGGGTGTCCCAGAAGTCGACGTCAAGCCGAAACCGGGTGATAGGCAAAGTGATAACAGCTATCAGAAAAATATTTAAAAAAATTTTATGTATGTGTTTTGAAAATTATAGGTCTTTGAAAAAAATTTAGAAATTTCACACCCTACGGCAGTCTGTCAACTCCTGTTACTACAAATATTAACTTTTTTTGGATTTTATTTTTACAATGTAATGACGAATAATGCCTCTTCAAACTGGTGTCTCAACCTTACTGTCAACTTTTCTCGTTCAGGGAAAATTGCCACTTATTTCCCAACCAAGTATTCCAAAGTAAAACTTTGTTCAACTTTAACTGGCTGTACTGGAAAATAATGTACTACGAGAGTTTGGCACGTAACCTTAAAAGTTGGCGCATTTAATAAGGATTCCAAAATGGTATAACACTTAGAAGATTACTCGTTAACTGATAGCTGTTATGACTTCGCCTATCACCCGGTTTCGGCTTGACGTCGACTTCTGGGACACCCTGTATAACTACTGAAGCAACCTAAAAGCTATTTAAATAATACAAACCAGACAAAAAATGATACTCTTCCCTACTGAAAGTACTGAATATGCCTATCTGAACTGCTTGTTGCATATTCTAAAAGTAGTTAGAGTTTTAGAAGGTGTTCCTTATTTTTGTTTTTTTTTTGATCTACTGGTTTACAATCGCAAAACAAATACTAAGAAACCTAAGTCAGATGATTCATTGAAATAAATAATTAGACAGAAGCAACAAACTGACACAATTTTAATTAGTATTTTAGCATTATTGACATCTAAACCCAGTTTGACAACCTCAAGTAGCACTCAAACATGACAGGGCAGAACACGTCAGCTTTTTTATTTCAAACAGTTGTTTCTAAAAAGAAAAGTCTTCACATTCAGGACAACCTGTTTGCATGCTGATTTAATCAAATTCTCTTGCTTTGGATGTGCTACAATGAGAAACAGCTAGCCTGTTTCAAAGGCCACTTATAAAGCATCAGCATAAGAAGAAAATTGTAGTTTTCATTTGGACTGCCAACAGTTGCTTAACTAAACTTACGTCTTATCAGATCCACTTTGCCTATCAAATTCCCGTTTGCCTCGCCTGTCATCGAAGTTCCTCCTCGGTCCCCTAGGGCCTCCAGGTTTATTACCAATGGCTCTTGGTTCACGGCGTTCCCCACGAGGTCGACTCTCAAATCCATCATTGCCTTCTCCTCGCCTTGGTCTCTCCTCACGATCCCTTTAAAACATGCAGTGATTAAGATTGCACCAACATATGCTATGGTATGTTTAATCAGAACTTATTGAATTCCAATATTTCCAATCATTTACTAGGTTTGAGATACAAAAAAGCAGCTTTCGAAACAAGAGTGGAGAGGGCCAAGAATACCAACGACCAGTATTTGACATGCATAATATTAATAATATTCTCTTTGTAGATCCTTTGGGCTTGAAGTACCACAGCAAGTGAATATAACCGGCCGCGTGGTTGTGGTTAGACGTCTCCTTGAAAATTCGAGGTCGTATAGCCATTTTATACTACAGTGTGTAGGTTGGCTCTTGTTGTGGACTTCGTGTGTCGTTTTTTCCCCCACCAACTTCGTTACCTCAGGTTACACCCGTATCCGGATGTGTGGGCACGTGTATCTACTTTTGTAATTTCATATGTGCATTCATTTCGGGCCTGATGAAGCCAACCAGCAGAAATACGTATCGCTCGGGTTACCTATCCTATTTTCTGCTCGAATCCACTTTCCTCCTTTTTGCGGATTTTGACCATTATTTTTTCCTACTTGTTATATACCTTTCTCCGAATGATCATATTCTCTATATATATATACAGTAATGGACAAAAGTATATAGACAAATTAATATTGTGCTGTATTTCTTTTTTAACTTGTTTTATTAATACACCAACCTGTATACATATTTCGTTATAGCATAATACTCACTTATACATAAATAAATTAATTAGACTCCCTTCAATAAAAAATTAATTGAAAAAAAACTGGTACTATGTAAGACAAAAATATATAGACAAAGCAAAACAATTATAGAAAAAAGAAGCAAAGTTCATTGAATTATAGAAAACCAACCATGTTTGTGTTAATATTTTGTAGCATAACCATTATTATCAATCACCGCCTGGCATTGTCTCAGCATAGATTGTAGAAGTTTCTTGATATAAGATTCATCAATCTGTCTCCTCTTTTGCTCTCAAGCGGCAAAAAGTTCATCCTTGTTTGAATAATTTTTATCTCATATTTGCTTATCCAAGTGTTCCCATAGATTTTCAATGGGGTTTATATCGGGAGACTGTGAAGGCCATTCGAGAAATGGTATTTTTTCATCCAGAAAGAATTTCTTTGCGAGATTTGAAGTGTGCTTCAGGTCATTATCTTGCTGGAAGATTGATCTTAAGAGCATACTGTCTTCCATATAGGGTAACATGACATGCTTTAGTATGTCTGTGTATACAAACTTATACATAATGCCATCTATACTATGTAAAGGTCTCATCCCAAACCCCGAAAAGCACTCCCAAACCATAACAGACCCGCCTCCATCTGATCCAAACATATTGAACTTGGATTCGTCACTGAAACATACCCTCCTCCAGTCACAGATGATCCAATCAAGATGCAACCATGCAAATTGTAATCGGTCCTTAAGGTTTTTCCTCGAGATTAGCGGCTTCTATGAATTCGTTTTCTAAAGGTATTTAGGTAAATATTCATATTTGTCTATATACTTTTGTCCATTACTGTATATATGTTTTTTGCACTTCAGTATGGATAGACTAGCCAGCCAGGCTCGTTTGATGAGCTGTGAGCCAGAGAGCATGAGTATGCAGACCAAAAAAAATGTCTCTATCATTGTGAGTTTTCAAGGGCAAATGTATGGGGAAATCCATGATGTGTGAAATATGGCTAATAGGTGCATAGAATTACCAGGGTAGGGTGCGTATAAATATAATATCAAAAATTCTACCCCCAACCCCCAAATTTCAACCCCTACAAAAATGAGTCTGAAAATAATCAGGACCTGCTGAAACGTCAAAAAACGTATTTTACTGTATTTTTTTTTGTTCTTGGCTTTTTCCTCTGCCACCACTGGACCGATTTTCACAAAATATGAAGCTTTTTTGCCCTTGGCATAATAACAACCTTGTGAAAATTTCATAAAAATCCAAGTGGTGCTTCTCAAGTTATACATAGGTGGGCAAAGATTATTGGACAGACAGACCAATGGAAATGAGTGACTTGGTTTTTCGTGATGTACCTGTCATATATAAAATAATTATTTTTTTTTTAAATATCTCATTCTCGAAATTACAATACTTCCTCACCCAGAGACAGGAAGTAAAATGGACAAAAACATACAAATTTTCAGGTAAAATATACATGATTTTGTTACAAATACTGAATATTTTCACTTTGCTTGCAAATGATACATGTTGGATAGCTCTTCATGAGATTTTTAATCAAAAACTTGACACCAGATATCTATAACAGCATGGAAAATTATACTCTGTAGGCCACATTTTGTTAAACAGATATTAGGAAAATCAATAATCTAAACCTTTACAGTCCATTTTTTATCCCCACTCCATCTTAACCTATAATATGCTTCATGATCATTAAATCTGATCTCTGTATACATTGTATTTGGTACAGGTTTAGCTTTACTGCTGCACTGATTTAATAAAGTTAATAATTCCATTTGATTCATTCCACATGAGAATAGAATTTTAAACAAATATATAACGGACCATGCACCATTCTTATAGGAAAAGTGATTAATGTGGATTTCCTCTAAACATTGAGGCTGTGTGTGAGCTATGTGCTTAGCTATATAAGGCATAAATTCTCAAATACCCAACTCCTGAGCCTTCTGGACCCCTTACATTGCATTAAATTAAGTCAGTTGTAATGAAACATTTGATTAGCATCACTTGGAGAATACAACCCATTTGGAGCAAAACCACTGGAATCACTTTTCCCATAAGAATGTTGCATGGTCCTTTCTGAATAGCATAACCTATGTTAGCTTAAGTTAACTGAAAATTTCTTCACAGCACATTATCAAGTATCAACTAAAATATTACATAACCATTTAACATGATAAATACCCTACAAATAATTTTGCATTATGACTAGTAATTCTTATTTTGTCAAAGTTTTAAAAATTATCTAAAACATACTAGAACAAAATCTAAAACCATGCAGGTGTTTAACATAAAGAAACACAGATGTCTAGATGATTAAGTCGTCCTTTTCAAAGAGATAAATTTAGTGCATCATATTTACCTGGAAAACTGTCAATGAACACAAAAAACACTTTTACTTTAAAATGCATTCGCATCATTTGATGTTTAAAGCATTAAAGTGTCAATATGATAGCAACTGTCAAACTACACATTTGTTTTGCACTTAAAAATGCATGCAAAATAAAAATCACTCACTGGTTTTCAGCAGAACCGTTGAAGGTTTTTTCCTCACGGTTTCTCCGATTATTCCTTTCTTCCCGATTTTCGTTATTAAATTTATTGAACCTCTCACGTTCAGGTTTTCCCTCAGCGCTTGATCTCGGCGGTGGTTTAGAATCTGAAATATATCGCCATATTACATTAAACAAATGAAAGTGAAACTGATACCTCTTATTTTTATAAATAAATCACATGTGCATAATACTATCAGCCATGGCTGCCTTTACATCACATCTCGCTTACCGTCCCGTTTATTTTCCTGGACTTTATTAGAGTCCTTGATAGGTTTTTTCTGTGGGGCAGCAGGTTTTCCCTTAGCAACAGCAGGTTCAGTTTTCACTTTGTTTTCCTTCTCCGTGACTTTGGTCTTTTTCTTGAGTTCTTTCTCCTTTTCCTTCAAATTCAGCGTTTCCAGTGGATCGCTTTCGTCGTCCAGAAAAAGAGCGTATCGATTGGCAACGCCGATCCCGTAGGAATTCTCCATGATGGTTATTTGAAGGAAATATCTTCACAACTACTTGATGTTGGAAGATTTGTTTACGGCTCTTTTAGCCTTCTTTATTCACGCACTCATTCAATGGCAATATGGCCGGTGCACGAGGTGAGATCACAGAACACAGAACTATAATGGAAAAATGAAACAGCGCATGCACCCAAAACAGAGCTTTGATTCCATTGGCTGCTGTAATTGGAGTCTGTCAAATTTCCCAATGAGATTCCGGATCAGTTGACTACAAAAGTGGCCGTTTCGGCGGCTTATTCAAAAAGTTATTCATATTTTAATATGATATGAATGCTTCTCGAAAATTAAAAAAAGCTCCGACACACTGACCTTAGGAAAACGTTAAAGTAATCCATGCTTTAATACATATTAAAAGGTTTACCACTCGTCAACTGAAAAGTACTGTGAAAGATTAAAAAATAAAGAACCTGCCATCTGCCGGTACTTCTCTTGCCTTCATTGTTATTTTTACCGCCAAATTTTAATAGAGGTGGGTAGGGCTCATCATGGGGGGTCAACTCGTATGGGAGAATGCGAAACAGTGCGGTGTTGTCGTTCCACAACCTGACAACATTATCGGCACCAAGAAGAAATGGTGGCTTTGACAAGTATCACGGTTTATTACTGTCATAGTTATGTACTTAAGTTTGAACCTTGGGAAAACGACGATACGAGGTGTTCAGAGACGATCGGATGAATGCTTCTCGAAAATTAAAAAAAGCTCCGACACACTGACCTTAGGAAAACGTTACAGTAATCCATGCTGTAATACATATTAAAAGGTTTACCACTCGTCAACTGAAAAGTACTGCGAAAGATTAAAAAATAAAGAACCTGCCATCTGCCGGTACTTCTCTTGCCTTCATTGTTATTTTTACCGCCAAATTTTAATAGAGGTGGGTAGGGCTCAGCATGGGGGGTCAACTCGTACGGGAGAATGAGAAACAGTGCGGTGTTGTCGTTCCACAACCTGACAACATTATCGGCACCAAGAAGAAATGGTGGCTTTGAAAAGTATGACGGTTTATTACTGTCATAGTTATGTACTTAAGTTTGAACCTTGGGAAAACGACGATACGAGGTGTTCAGAGGCGATCGGATGAATGCTTCTCGAAAATTAAAAAAAGCCCCGACACACTGACCTTAGGAAAACGTTAAAGTAATCCCTGCTTTAATACATATTAAAAGGTTTACCACTCGTCAACTGAAAAGTACTGTGAAAGATTAAAAAATAAAGAACCTGCCATCTGCCGGTACTTCTCATGCCTTCATTGTTATTTTAACCGCCAAATTTTAATAGAGGTGGGTAGGGCTCAGCATGGGGGGTCAACTCGTATGGGAGAATGAGAAACAGTGCGGTGTTGTCGTTCCACAACCTGACAACATTATCGGCACCAAGAAGAAGTGATGGCTTTGACAAGTATGACGGTTTATTGGTGT
Source organism: Acanthoscelides obtectus (assembly GCA_963669975.1). Classification (NCBI taxonomy): domain Eukaryota; kingdom Metazoa; phylum Arthropoda; class Insecta; order Coleoptera; family Chrysomelidae; genus Acanthoscelides; species Acanthoscelides obtectus. The sequence continues at coordinate 32,356,119 of CAVLJG010000002.1, read as the reverse complement.
CATGGTTATGTAGTTAGGTTTGAACCATGGGAAAACGACGATACGAGGTGTTCAGAGGCGATCGGATGAAAGATTGAGAGGCGACATTATTTTTGTTTAAAATAGTTCATTCGCGAACTAGTTCGTTTTAGCAAGTGTGGCCTATTGAACTAGTTCACCGAAATGAACTAAGAGCACATTACTAAATCCCCCTTCATCGGCACCATGACACATAATTTCTAGCTGTTGCCTACCAGACATACTCAATGTACAATGCTTTTCTACGCAAATCTGTTTTCAGCTCAAATCCTTAACCTTTCTTTTGTTTTTATGGATGATATTATTTAACAAACATTCTAAGTCATTGAGGTAGCATGCCCAGTGCGAGTGTTGAGAATGACAGCAAGTCCTCAATAACCGGCCATTTTTTTGCTAACACTTTCCGTGAAGTTGCCCTGGGGATAGCAGTACTTTTGCTGGTGAAGCCTTGCCAATAGCTCATGAATTCATACGCGTATAGAGCCATCCGCCTTCTTAACCGTCAGTAGAGGATGAAAGGACTCACAAACTGCCTTTTAGCCTTTTCAATCACCCTCCAATCTCCCATCTGTCTTATTTGTCGTTTGACTTCCTCCTTATACGCTGGCACGAAAGGGTATTGTTGCTTATGAAACGGAGAATAATCGGTGAGCTTAATATAGTGGACATAACCTTTAAATCGCGCCGCCACGGCTCATTAGATAAGGTTGCTGAAAATTCGTGTAAAGTATTTAACAGCTTCTGTCGGTCATTATCATTAAACTGGATTGCACTGAATACGCTTGACTTCGAAAATCACTCTCAGAGTACTGGCCCTTATTTTCAAAATTCACTCCTCTCTCTTCATCTTCAAACATCTCCGATATTGCTAACAGATTCCAAACTTGCTTTTCTCCCTCAAAAGCTATCTCACTACCCTTATGCAATATCGAACTTCTTTGGAAATCAATCGCCGCGTTACTATCTTTCAACCAATTGGGCCCCAGAATAATTTTGTGCGTCAAACTAGGTATCTCCCACAACGGATATTCAATTTCTGGGTTGAAATGGATAACGTTCATATTTTCACCTACAGGCCAAAAGGCTGGACGGATTTTCACATATGAAGTATCGTTGGATTCATCTTAGCGGTGCGAGTGACACTGGCTACATTAAAATTGTATACAAAACAAAATGGTGGATTTTAATAAAAGATTTCAACCCTGTAGTTCCTATTTCACAGGCTATAGCTTAAAGGGCTTTCTAGCTCCACAATAGAGCATATCGTCATTTTACTGTAAAAACAAGATAACTCGATTTTTCTACATTACCTATATTTTAGTAGGTTCTGTGGAGCAGGATTAACATGCTCATGACGTTAATACTGCACTACATTTATCCTTATTTCACAGAACATCCTATAAGTACTTGTAAGTATGAAAATGTACGCAACTCGAAAAGGAGAAAAATGGAGTTATCTTCTTTTTACAGTAAGCTGGCGATATAACAATAAGTGGAAATGACTTAGTCTAAGCAACAATATTTTTCTCTATTTCCTTTCACGATTTTTCTGGTTTTTCAAGCTTCTATTCAGTTCTTCGATGCGGAAAAACATCCTTGACCTGAAAGATAGTTTTTGAGCTTTTTCAGGGCAGTCAATGTTGCTACTCGTTAACAGAAATTCGCCTATAAAATTTTTCTTTTCTGTCACTATTCCCATTCAATGTAGTAAATACCTTGATCAGTTTCTCAATTTGATTCATGAAAGCTGTGAAAGGTTTTGATAAGCCATCCTCACTAAGATGGTCTTTACAGGAATAAGTTTCATTTGAGTATCGTGGTTGCACTGGGGGAATTTACATTCGACTTTCTCCGCCGAAATGGCGGCCGTTTTTGACAGCGACAGCCGACAGCAGAGTTTCATTCAGTGTATCAGTGATCAGTGTACATGTCTGTTGTCTTGTGATTCCTACCAAAGCTGTGCTTTCGCCTCTCAGTAGTTGTTGTTGGTTGACATTTTTGTATTTATTTTTGTAGTGTTGTCAAAATTGTAAACATAACATTAAACGCATTTCAAAACATTAATCCTGAAGATAAAGAGCATGCTTCTAGCTGATGCTAATGAAATTCATCATAACAATTAAATAAGCCACCTTAAACTATGGATTTCATTCAGACTTTCAATGAGAGCTACGAAAAACTCGCAAACAAATCCATAGTAAACATACTATGGAAAGAAATATTGCAAGAAGAACGGACCGAGGATCACCTCGATGAGTTAATTGAATACAGTTTTCACTATCCCGTTGATACTGATGCGTATCTCGAAAGATTACTCGAAAAATTTGACATACTGCATAAACAAGAGTTACGCTCTATAGATGGGCATCTGAAGGCATATATCATCACTTTTCTGTATTATTGCACTATGAAAGATAACAGCAGAGTCTCTGTACATACAACTTTACTAGCATCAAGCTTGTACATAAAACTTGTCTCCATTCCTGGTGTTGGTAAAATATTTGATGAACCTAATATGCTGAAAGGCCAACTAATTCTTTTGGTTAAAATAGCTAAAGAAAGAAATATAGACGTTGCTAGAAAAAGATATATTGTAAAGCTATTTAAGAAATATGCTCTAAAAAAGAAACCTGATATAGCTATCCTACAAGGCATAGCCAACACTTTTGTTCTAGCTGGACTAATGGTTTCTACAGAAGTTGTAAATAACTTTGAGAGTGGTAAGTTAATACTCTATTCTCTGATGTCATTATGAATAAATATATTTAAGTTTCACAATGTGAAAGATACTGGTGCTCTTCAATTGCCATAAGGACATTTACTTTCAAAAGCACAGACCCCTCCCCCCACACACACTTCAAATTTGTATTGTTAATACCCTCTGTGATACAACTTCCTGCTCAATGAATCCTGAGCCCCCCATGAACTTATTTCTATGTACAGTTGTGATGAAAGAATATCTGGGGTGGCCTAAGGGAAAGGTTGCACTCCCATTTGTGACTCCTGGTATACATATTTTGGGAAAAATGCTTGGACACATTGATTTTTATTTCTAGTGGGACGTCTTTTTATCTATAGCCATACGATACAGGGTGATCCAAATATAAACTTCAGATTTTTAAATGTAATGTATAACAAAGTTTATACCTATCTGCAATTGTTGCGAAGCTATTTGAGTTTATAATAAAATTCTACTAACTTGATACTGATAATAATGAAATCCATGACACAAAAATAATACACCAGACATTGTCATTTTGTGTCATAGAAAAACTTTGTCTTTCATTACAAGTTGTTAAGTTACCTACCTAGTTGTGATATATATTATAATATCAGCATACTAGAGGAAAAGCTGTACAGCATGGGAATCAGGGGCTTCATAATAAGCTACGCTGATGATACCTCAGTTGTAGTAAGTGGTACTAAATTTGAGGAACGTGTTCGTAACATCACTCTAGTGGAAAGTGAAATGTAGCTTTGGTGCCAACAGAATCGCTTGATTTTAATTATAGACAAGACTGTTATCGTTCACTTTAATACTTGTAGGTCACAGCTTCACAACGAAGACACTGACTCGAGGACATTTTTGGGGATAATTATGGATTCCAAGCTTACTTGGCAAATGCACATTGACTCAATATGTAAAACTCTCAACAAGTATATTACTTTTTATTTCAATAAGTGTTTGAAATGTTGCCTGTTATTGGCCAAGCAATGATATAGGCAATTTTCAAATTCCTGACGGACATTTTCAAAAACATGTTGTGGGATATCATGGTAGCTTTCAACAAAAACAAAAAAAATCATGCAGTAAGGGGTTAAGTTAATTTAGTCGAATTTTATTAAAAACTCAAATAGCTTCACAATGATTGCAGATAGGTATAAACTTTATTATACAAAATATACCAAGAGAGTCACAAATGGGGGTCCGACCTTTTCATTGGGCAACCCTGCATAGCGATCTTTTATTTGAATGATGATGTATCAAGTATGCATCTTCACGATTCAGCTAGCAAGGTAATTGTTGCTACAAAATACAGCAATATGTACCATTGAACACAAGAATGATGGAAGGCTGTTTGTCTAATCTGATTTACACAAAAAACAGCTTTTTTATATCACGTATATCGGTGTTAGTCGAATTTTATTAAAACAAGGATTGTAGATAGGTTGGTATAAACTTTATTATGCAAAATATACCGGGAGAGTTACAAATGGTGCGACCTTTTCGTTGGGCCATCTGATTCATTGGTAAAACCTAGGCTAGATTAGATATCACAATTTTTTTTAAATCTAATTACTTGGTTATCTCAGTTGGTATGTGAACTTTGCTTGTCTATAGTTATGTAAATGAAAGTCCCACTTTTAAGGGCACCATGTACATGACACTATATCAAGAGTCATTACTGAATCAAGTATTTCCACATTTACAGTTAAAGGATTCACGAAATACTGCCTGCATTGCTTAAGGCGATTGATTGAAGCAGAGGAAAATGATCAAAATATTAAAGGCTTGTTTGAAAGTGTGTTCAGGTGTTTCCGCAGAAGTGTCATTGAACCCATTCCTAATAAGCCAGCTGCTATCAGTGTTATAATAGCTTTTGTAAGGGATGTTCTCCAAAATGAAATGGATGTGCACAAATTCCAGAGCGTATTGGATGGATTTTGTTTAGTATGGGGTAGAGAAGATTTTGACCATTATGAGGTAGGATGTGTACTACATAGGTTGTCCCAAACTTGTACCATTATATCACTTGTAAAGTTAGTAAACTCATGTTCCTCTAACATTTTTAGGAAGCAGTGGTAATGATGAACTTTCTCAAAGCCGAATACTACAAAGAATTGCTTAGAAGAATGGTGCTGTATACGCAATCCAAAAACCATAAAAACTACAGCATAAATGTTTTTAACTTATTTTATGGTATGATAAAGAATTTTCCAAATTTTCCACTGGACAAAGTGGATGTATTTTCAACCTGTGTATTCCGTAATATTATATTTCACTTTGTTGATTCTGACAAGCACATGGCAGACAGAGCTATAAATGTTGTTACCAATATTTGTGAACTGAAAGATAATCCATTGGTTAACCACTTGCTCAGTGTAAGTATATGTCCATACTACAAAAATATTGTTCTAAAGCCAAAGATTGGGAGATATTTTTCTTAATGTAACAGCTGAATCTTATCATGTTGATAGCACTCCATTGTATGGTGACTAGTTCATACCACACCACATATGTTTAATTACTGTTTACTGTACAACGTTTCGACTACCATGGTAGCTTTTCCAAGTTTAGTGGCAATGATAATATATAGGGTGTCCCAAAATTGATGGATAATCCTGCAACTGTAGATAGGTCACGTCATGGCATACTAGATAGTAAAATTTTGTTTCATTAAAAGCCTTGTAGTTTTCGAGATTTTCAGCATTCATTTTTCTGAAAAACTGGCTTATATTCAGTTAATGTCGTGCCAGTTCTACAAATATCAACCTGTTTGAACGAGGTTTGTTTTAAAATACTCATAATTATCCATTCTATCTCGTCCATTATTACTTTTCCTTGAGGTGGCGAAAAACCCTCTCTCACTTCTGACTTTGATACCATGTAGAGTGAGACTATCAAATACGATAACTGTGTCAATTTGTCGAAAAAGTTGGCCAACTATCGCCAATTTACAGGGTGTTCCTTAATGATATGCGAATATTTAAAGGTGTGAATCTACATGAAAAATTAATGTTAGTTTGCTTTATAAACTATGGTCCACAAATGTTTCCTTACAAAAACTCGGGGTGTTGAAGTTTTAGGAAAAAAAATGGAAATTAATTAATATTTTCAGAACCGCCTCAGATATTTCACTGATATTTAGTACGTAGTGAAAGTTAATAAAGTTGCATATTTTTCAATGCAAAAATAATTTTTAGCTTTAACCGTGGCGTGAGTACGAGTATTGACTTCGATATTTTTTAAGAATAAAATGGTACGCCAATGGTTTTTTGCCAAATAAAAATTATTTTTGAATTCCCCGTTCAATTTAAAACAGTGCCCCTTGCTCTTTGCGTACGGCCTTCTCGAAGCCATGCCTGACAACACCTAACCACAGTGTCTACACTTCTTTGCACTCTAACTGCAATTGCCCGAAAAGAAAGTCCAGCTTCCCGAAGTCCCACTATACGGCTCCTATCAAACTCACTAAGTTGACGAAATCGTACAGGTCTCCGTACTCTAGGCATTGTAACCGATCGTAAAGGATGTCAAGAACCAAAATCCACCAACGTTGATTCTTTACTGCGGCTGAAATATTCATTTTTAGAGCGTTAGTGAATTAAAAAAAAGCAGTATAAAAACCGGCATGTCCAACTGATAAGGCTGAAAATTTTTTCACTTGTTATTTACAGTAAGATAAATACATTCACCAACTTTTATTAAAATAAAACCATTTAAACTGGGTGTTTGGATTTATATGTCACTTAGTATAAAAATTCAGACTTTGAGACATGACCTTTATGTGGGTTTTTCGTCGCTTTAAGGGAAAATAAGGTTGGACGGAATAAACTGCTTAATTCTAAGTGTTTCAAAACAAACCTGGTTCAAATAAGTTGATATTTATAGAAATGGCATGGTATTAACTGAATATAAGCCAGATTAAAAAAAAGATTGCTGACAATCTGAAAAACTATAAGACTTAATAAAACAAAAGTTTACCATCTAGTAGGCCATGACGTGACCTATCTCCAGTTGCAGGGTTAACCTTCAATTTCTGTATTTTGCTTATCTGACGTTGGTCCTTTCATTTCAGAATATAATAATTGAAATATGTAAAATAAGTTGATTTTGAATGATAAATTGACATTGTTTCTTCCAGCCGGCTCAAGGAATATCAAGATTTATTTCAACAGAGGTACTTTTATGTTCTTTCGTTGAAGTTGCTGACCAAAGATGGGGAGCTTCTCCAAGAAATCAGAATCTTTTAATGATCCTGTCCAAAGTTTTACCTCTAAGCAATGTACATGAAGAACTCGTTCAACAGGTAAACGATATCTAAGAAATAATTTGAAAAAATAAATAGCAAATTTTTGAAGAAGCTATAAGATGCACGGTATATACAGGGTCCGTCAGAAAGAACGCATGTTTTTCGAATGGGTACTACATTGAGTGTACTGGTCCCGTGTCGGTGGGGGAAGGACGTGTTTCAGTTGGCAAGATGGTTTGGAACGTTGAGCATCGTGTGTTCACTGTACGTCGGTACTTTCAAAATGGCGAGACTGTCGTTCGAACCCAACGTGAGTTTCGCGTTCACTTTCGTGTTCCACGTCGTGAGACAGTACCAGACCGTAACACCGTTTTGAGATGGGTGGAAGTATTCAACACAACAGTTAATGTGATGAAGAAAAAATCGCCAGGGCGAAACCGTACTGTTAGAACCCCCGACAACGTAGACAGAGTGAGAGTTGACACGCTGCAAAGCCCGAATCGTTCCCTAGGGATCCACGCGTCCTCTGTACGTCGCATCTTGAAGAAGAATTTAGTGTTTCATCCTTACAAAATCCAAGTTTGCCAACAACTGTTGCCAGGGGATTATGCACAACGTGTTAATTTTGCACAGCTCATGATTGAACAGTTGGATAACAATGACATGACGTTGTTTATGAGTGATCAAGCACATTTTCATATAATGGATACGTCAATAATCAAAGTTGTCGATATTGGTCTCCAGTGAACCCCCAACAGCTGCATGAGCACCTCCTTCATACCCCGAAAGTTACAGTTTGGTATGAAGTAGGTACAAGGATGATTATTGGCCCTTATTTCGACCAGTCCGCCTCAGAACAATGTAGTTCCAACAAGATGGGGAAAAATCTCACACAGCTTGCCCTTCGCTGGAACTTCTTCGGCAAAAATTTCCAACACGTCTCATTTCACGTCATGGCGATATTCCATGGCCCTCTCGCTCCCCGGACCTGTCAACGTGTGTTTTTTTTTTCATGGGGCTAACTGAAATCAAAAGTTTACCAAAGCAAGCCTCGTCGATTTGAAGGAGGAAATAAGAAGAGAAGTAACCCAAATTCCTGCATGGATGCTGGCCAAAGCAATGGGCTCATTTCGGGAGAGGCTTGATTACTGCATTTCGGCTCAAGGGCGCCATATGGCCGACATATTTTTTAGAACGTAAACGTTCTTTCTGTATTTCAGGTTCTAGGTGTTGTGTGTAAGGATTGCACTCCTCATTCTTTGAAACCTGCATTACCGAGACTTCACGAACTATTTTGTATAATGTCATTGAAGCAACAGATAGGTGTTGCTGAGGCAGTTTTAAGAATTATTTTTAAAATGGCAATGCACCCAGATGCTACCTCAGCAGAATACTGTGAGGTAAGTTCTTCAAGTTGATACTTACACTTACCACATACTTCTAGGACAATACATGAATGTCTATTTCAACTGCAAATATGCATTTATAATTGATCACAGTATATTTATTCTTTAAATGAGTGTTCTATTTTCAGCATCTTTTTCACTGTCTTTTGAATCCTTCAGTTATTGACGGCATCACATATTCTTCAAGGTTCTATTACAACCTACTCCTGAATTCTGACTTCGAATTTGAACCTTTGTTTATAAAGTGCCAGAGAAAGATAAGGTAAACGTATATGATCAGAACTTAAAATTAATAATTGTACTGCACGTTTGTCCCCCACACCTATTTGTTGAATGTACAATAAAAGATGGGACTCAAAATTAACAGATTTTTACATTTTTTTTTCAAATAGGACGTTCGATGTATTGTTATACATACAGATCGTCCAAGAGAAACTTCATATGATATTCTATAATAGCGTTTTGATTTTTTTTGAGTTACAGTAGAACTTCGATTATCCGAAACAGATAGCATACAATAATTTCTCCGTTTTAACCGAAGTTGTTCGGGAAATCGGCGCATGATCCGAAATAGCCGCCGGTAGTTCCCCTTTCGGCGTTTGCATCATTAGATTCGCTGCCGGTGATTCCCCAAGCGCGTTTGCGGAATTCACTGGTATGTGTGCGTGTATGTTTGTTTCAGTCAGGTTCATAATCGCGAAGATGGAGCAACATAGGAACAAACGTAAACGCGTTGTTGCTACCATAGAATATAAACTTGAGGCACGTGTAGATAGATGTGATTTGCTTAAAAACGTGGCAAGTGATTTGGGTGTGGGCGTGAGTACCATTTCAGAATGAGAAGATTGAAAAGTGGTCTAGTGTTCTGACATCATCGCAGCCGTCACGGAAAACTATGAAAAATGGGGAATATCAAAAAGTGGAGGATCCTTTATATCTGTGGTTTACACAGAATCGAGAACGTGAAATACCAATTTCCGGCCCAATTCTAAAGCAAAAGGCAGTCAACATAAGTGAAGAATTGCCAGTTATTGAAGCGCCTGATAACTTTACAGCCAGTGATGGTTGGCTGCATAGATGGAAAAAACAACACGGTATACGAGAATTAAAAGTTTGCGGAGAAAAGTTATCTGCCGCTAAGTCCGCTGCATTAAAATTTGGAGAACATTGTAAGGAATTAATGAAACAGTATGGTTTAAATCCAGAACAAATTTACAACTGCGACGAAACGTGCCTAAACTATAAAATGTTACCGGCGAAAAGTTTAGCTTCAAAACGAGAATCTGGAGCTCCTGGTTACAAACGCAGTAAAGAACGTATGACTATCGTTGCTTGTAGCAATGTTTCCAGTACACAGAAACTTCCTTTGTTGTTAATCGGAAAATCAGCTAAACCAAGAGCATTTAAACACGTCCGTCCCACTGCTCTTCCAGTGCGGTATAAAAATCAAAAAATACCTGGATAGATGCCACTCTATTTAAGGACTGGTTTTACAGTAATCTTTATTCGCAAGACAGAAAATGTATTTTGCTATTAGACAATGCTCCGAGCCACCCAAGTGAGGAGCAACTTAAAAGTGGAGAAATACGAGTGACGTTTTTTCCTCCTAATGTAACGTCACTGATTCACAAAATGGATGAAGCAGTTTTAGAAAATTTAAGACGCAATTACAGACTTTTGTTATTAGAGCAAATTTTGATCAAGTTGATAATGATTGTAACCTCATTGATTGTTTAAAAGATATTAACCTCAAGAATGTGGCATATTGGATAGCAGAAGCATGGATCCAAGTAAAAAATTCTACTTTACAAAAATCTTGGTCGACAATAATTAAGCAAGAACTGGAACCTTGCGCAGACTATGAGAATAACAACGAAAATTTACATGAGATCGTCGTAAAAATAGCAGGATGTGAAAATCATACCCAACGAGATGTGGGTGAATGGATTAATGGTGATGATGTGATGAAAAGATGCATTTCTTGATACTACATTTATTTGAAAACTAACATCCAAATAGTAATGTTTGATTGCAATAGATTGAGCAAATTAAAAATAATAATAGGAATTATTATATTATTTAGGCAGCAGCGGTGGCCGCAGTAGTAGACTCTTCGGTCTCCTGATCAGTCGCCGTGCGCTGTGCGGGTTCGAGTCCCGTCCCAGGAGAAATTTTTCTCTTGGCTATGGATGTGATTGTCCGTAGGTAGTAGATGGTCTGTGACTGTCGAACGCGGAGGTACCACCCGGCGGTTCTCGTAGGCGGAGCCAGAATGTGTGCATGTTGCATGTACACGTGTTCCCTCGCCAGAGTCCGTGTGGCGTCCCCCCCCTTTCCCATGTATCCCCCTATAGCCCCACGGTACCCAATGGGTGCTTAGGCCTTAGGCCTTCGTGGTAGTTGGAGTATAAAAAAAATGGTGATGAATTGGTGGAATAATTAACTGATTACAGAACTAATAACTGTTTGTAACAATGGCGGCGATTAGACAGTTTTTAATGATGCTAATAACAATGAGACAAAAATATCTGGCAAAATATCAGATTCTGAGGGACTAGAAGCTCTACAAAAGGCGTTGACTTACGTCGAACAACAAGAACATGCGACAGCAGCTGATGTGCTACTTATGAAAAGTTGGAGGGATATTGCTGCCAAAAATAGGAACAATGCAAAACGTGTACAGTTAAAAATTACTTCCTTTGTTACTAAATACTCATAAATACCTATGTATGTATTTCAATAAGAGCATTATGAGTCTAAATATTTATTTCCGTTTTATCCGAAATTTGGATTATCCCAAAGCACTTGGGTCCACAGTATTTCGGATAGTCGGGGTTCTACTGTAATTGATTCAATGATCAAAAAAGCTCGAACTTGACAGCCTTCATTCTGAAAGTTAGTGATTTTATATTCTAGGGTTCTACAGTGTTTATATGGAGCTTCAAAATGAGGTATCATATGACCATTCTCTAATTGAAAAGTGCCCAACTGTCATCTTGAAATTGACAACTGCCACTTTCACGCTCAAATTTAGTATTCTTGCAATAATCTCATCACCCTGAATATCAGCTCGCTTACTTGATTCTTTCATAAAAACAAGTGGGAACCTTTTTCAAAGGCATTATAAAAATGTTGTTTTTAGGCCTCATCATGTCAAAAATACTATCAACCAACTAGACTATAATGAACCTGCAAGTGCTCTTCTATTATGTTGTCTCCTTAACTACTGCAAATATGAGGACATTACAGCATTGCTTCGATTCTACATTGATAATTTTGCCCAGGTATATAGGTGATAATTTAGATCTTTGCTGTCATCTTTTTGTGACTTTTTGCCCAACAGAATCTGTTTCTCTCAAAATCCTTGTCACACATTGACCAAAAAATACGTAACATCAAAATAAAGTCATAAACTTATTACTTTGTTAACAAAACCTACTAAAATCACTTGTTTCACTGTCAACAAAGTCATCAAATAGGCATCTGCAAAGGGATCAGTGGCAGAGCATGAGGATCAACCCCCCGTATTGGGGAATCATTTACATACATTCTATAACAAACTATGTGCATGACATAGCTAATACTACAGGATGTTTCTTAATGACATATAATAATCCAGGATATGATTCGTCAGATAATTTTAAGAAGAAAAATTTAGATGAACATACGTCCGCAATGGCTTAAATTTTTCACTACAGACTGCTGAATTTTTGAGAAAAACTTCATTTCTATTTTTATAGGCAGCAGCGGTGGCATAGCGGTAGACGCTAGGTGTCTACTAATTAGCCGCCGTGAGCTGCGCGGGTTCGAATCCTGTCCAAAGAGACTTTTTCTCTTGGCTATGGATGTTGTACGTAGGTGGTAGATGCTCTTAGACTGCCGATCGTGGCGGTACCACCCGGCGGATATCTAAGGCGGGGCCAGAATATCTACATGTTTTGCATGTACACGTGTTCCCATATTTAGGCCTGCGTGATGGCTGAAGTATATAAAAAATGTTCAAAAGTGCTTTATATAGTAGGTTTCGTTTTAGCATCTACACTGAGAACCAAATTTGTCTGATCGCTTGAGTTCAACGTGTACTAGAGAGAAGTGTGTATAGACACATACAATGTGAGAAAAAGATAGAAGCCAGCTGGATAGCGAAACTCTCCACCGCGTTGTCTAGCAACGCTGACGCGGCAATTCCTTGAATTAAGATGCATGTGGAAAATATTCGTTTGTTTATTCTCTACGCCCAAATAATGGTTTTATTTTGAGCGTACACATTTTTTAATTGTGGATTGTGTCGAATTTATTTAGGATCGATCCGGAGCGGTCCTAAATGAAACGTCAGGTTCGCCACAAATTTTGCAACATTGCATCATTGGTTCGCTTGGCAACACCAGATCTCGTACACCCAAGGCAAGGTTTCCACCTCCATGATCATAGATGAGCGATTTTGGTCAGTACCCTCTAGCGCTCATTGTGGAGTGTCGTCCTGCTTCGAAATGGTTTTGACCTGCGTACATGCAGGCAGTGATAATTTGTATTGCGTAATGGTATTACAGTATATTGTAGGACGCCTACAATTGTAGGACGCCTTTATGGCCTTTATGGATTTTCATAGTTTTCTGCTATTCCGTGTCAGCGATTTATTTTGAGGTTATGATACAAATATCTAATTACTTGAAATTGTTCATGCTTTTGATTTATATCATCTGTTATATAGCCTGAAATTTCCTACAATTCAAGAAGAAAACATGGCTTGACAATGGGAGAGCGCTTACACTGACACAGAACAATAGAAATCTAGAAATATTCCAACCTTTCTGAAGGAGAGGACATGCTAAGAAAATCAAGTAACCTAACCTATTGTAGAAGCCTGTGCGAACATTTTCTGGTGTAACATATTGGCACGTCACCGTTGCTAGGCAATGTGGTGATGACCTTCGCTCTTCAGCCGGCTTCTATCTCTTTCTAACATGTATTAATACTTCTCGTGCTTCTCTCTCGAACACATTGAGCTCAAGTCGTCAGACAAATTTGGTTTTTCCTGTATTAGACGATGTAAAATCACATATTTTAGTATAAAAGTTGTTTTATTACGCCACCAGTAGCGTCCCTACAAACATCTCTCACCAAAAATTGGTGCATGTACAGTACCAAAAGAAACAGTTACTGTTTTGTTGTTTTAATCATAAATGATACAGAAGATAGTAAAATATGGTATTCATTGAGATTTTGTTGGATTTTAACATGTTATTCAACAGTTATTGGAAAAACGAATTCCTGCAGAGGATTGTACCTCCAAAACAAAGCGGTATTTTAAAAATCGTCAAAGAATAAAATAGTCAGTGTTACTCATACTTACACTCTATTCAGTGAAATCCATATACCAGTGACGTCGTAATGAGTACGAGAGAGAAGCACACGAAGCGTGCAGTACGTGTTAGAAGGAGGTAGATCAACAACGTTTCCTTGCAACCCGAGTGGCGAGGCCACGGACGCCTGCGGCTTGCCGCGTTGCCATCGGCATCTCACAAACACTTCTCACGCTTCTGTCTGATACACATTACGTCAGCTCAACTTAACCCTCACCGTATATGTTGTGTTCGATATTTGATCTTAATATTCCAGATCTCGGTGCGGCAGATAGCAGGTCATCTAGCAGTAGCCTTCCAGCAAATTTTAACAAATCACACGCTTGCTGAGGAAGATGTTCCACAACTTGACGTATTACAGAGCTTAATTATGGAGGCTCTATTCGAGCATAACTTTCCTGTGAACAGCATCAAACCATCTTACCTCTTATTCCAAAATATCAGAAATCTTTTGAGGATTGATACTCAACATTATACTTTGGATCAATTGATGTTCATCACGTCAAATCGAGCTTTTAATAGGATAAATAATCCACAGTTCGGTGACCCTGGTTCTATAATGTATCTCGCTGAATTGTGTTTGCTTCTAAACAAGCTGCCGACTGAGAATGTTCTGACTATACTAGAATCTTTTATGAATGATTCTTTTAAGGTGGAAGGTAAGTGTTGTTTTGCTATCCATCTTCTAAAACTTGTCTTTTGTGGATCAAGACCTTCCTCCTGGGAAAAATTCCTGCGGGGGGTCATTTAGTATGCTTTATCGAGCGTCTTTCTTTCAAAAGCCGTTCAAAGTTAGGGCTTTACAGAGCGCATAGGTCAGGCAAGTTTTCATAATAACACATATACTAATATACAGAAACAAAATTCCTCGTCATGAAGTACCACAGCAAGTGGCTATAACCGGCCGCGTGGTTGTGGTTAGATGTCGCCTTGGAAATTCGAGGTCGTCTAGCCATTTTATACTACAATGTGTAGGTTGGCTCTTGTTGTGGACCTCGTGTGTGATTTTTTCCCTCTCCATATTTGTTTCCTCAGGTTACACCCGTATCCAGATGTATGAGCATGTGCATCTACTTTTGTAGTTGCATATGTGCATTCATTTCGGGCCTGATGAAGCCAACCAGCAGAAATACGTATCGCTGGGGTTACCTATCCTATTTTCTGCTCGAATCCACTTTCCTTCTTTTTGCGGATTTTGCCCATTATTTTCCTATTCTATATATACAGGGTGACTTCGAAGTTGAGTCATTTATTTTAACAGTGTGTAGATCTGATCAAAAGAAATGTTTTTTTCCTTTACCATTTTTCTGGTAAAATTAAAGTAACAAAGTTATAGCCCTTTGGAAGTTTGAGTACCGCCCTGTCTCAATAATATCATGTGTTCGTGTTTGGCTACAACGGTTCATCGCATCGGAAACAAAAAAGCGAAAGAATTTGGAACGATGTTTTTACGATTACAATTCAGTTCAGTTATACATACAGTCAGTTTCAGTCGCGTGTGAATAGTGAAATAAAAAATGGCACATGTTTATGCGGATCGGTTTCCCAATCGAGTGCAACCAACCCCTCGTGCCTTTGTTAATGTAGTACAACGGGCTCGTGAATCAGGTGACTTAAGACCTCACAGGGGACCTCACGATCAAATACAGGTCCGCACTGAAATACTTGTCGGGAGGATACTTTATAAAACAAGGTAACATTTTTTTTTTATTTTTACACACATATTTTGGTTTATCTTCCTTCTACAATCATTATCTGAAAATTAATGACTCAACTTCAAAGTCACCCTGTATATATATATATACAGGGTGACTTTGAAGTTGAGTCATTAATTTTCAGATAATGATTGTAGAAGGAAGATAAACCAAAGTATGTGTAAAAATAAAAAAAAAATGTTACCTTGTTTTATAAAGTATCCTCCCGACAAGTATTTCAGTGCGGACCTGTATTTGATCGTGCGGTCTTGGAGCACCGGCGTGCCGTCCCCTGTGAGGTCTTAAGTCACCTGATTCACGAGCCCTTTGTACTACATTAACAAA
Organism: Acanthoscelides obtectus; assembly: GCA_963669975.1. Taxonomy (NCBI): domain Eukaryota; kingdom Metazoa; phylum Arthropoda; class Insecta; order Coleoptera; family Chrysomelidae; genus Acanthoscelides; species Acanthoscelides obtectus. The sequence continues at coordinate 32,340,319 of CAVLJG010000002.1, read as the reverse complement.
GGCACGAGGGGTTGGTTGCACTCGATTGGGAAACCGATTGTTTAATTTTGATTGGCTTACAAGTTCTAATACACTTTATTCAAATTTAAATTTAAACAAATTAAGAGTGTTATTGGAGGTGGAACAATGTAAACTTGTTTATAAAATTATAAATAATCTACTAAAAAGTAACATAAATATTAGGTTCTACCATAACGTGCATGATCACCAAACAAGATCACTAAATAATGTTTATCAAATTTCCACAAGAACTAACATAGGTTTAAAAAATCCGTTCACAGACGCAATTAAGAAATTCAATAATGTACCTCATTGTATAAAAGATTCAAATAACTATAGAAGTTTTGTTAGAGAATTGAAAGATTGTAAAAATGTTAATGAATTTATTTGTTGAAATTATGAGCAACATTGCAGTGTACCTGTAGTTCATATATATTAATTATTGTCTTGTTATTCTCGAGGCCAGTGTTTGCAAACACTGATTAGGGAATTATTGTTATAACTGTTATACTTTTGTATTATTGTGTTTAAATAAATTATTTCAAAAAAAATTTTTACGATATAATTAGTAAGTACTGTTAAAATCTGAATTAATCGATTAATACCACTGTATCTGTAAGTAGATTGAAAAGAAAATGTTACGAACACGCACTAACCGTCAATCGATCCTACAATTGTAGGACGCCTTTATGGTCTCCTTGATTTTAATAGTATTTTTCCTCCTTCAAAAAGGCTGGTGTATTTCTAGCTTTCTACTGTTCCTATTGTGAAATTATGTTTCCTTTTTGAATTGAAAGAAATTTCAGGGTGAAGAAAGTGTAACACAAACATTCTGACTACACATGATGTGCATGAGCATGAAACAAGGTCATATAATAATTTGTAGCAGATTCCTACTAGAACTAATATAGGATTGAATAACCCTGTCACTGGTAAACGCACATGCATTCAGATATACTGTAAAGTCACTCGAATTGTTGAACTTACTCTAGCTAGTATTCGCCCTTTAAATATTGTGTCTTTGTTTTAGAGATTAGAGAACTTTGTTTTCGATAAAATTTGTATAGATTGACTATGGAATAGAGATTTGTTTTAAGAAAATAAAAGCTGAACTACTTATTATTGCAAACAATACAAAATTAAGACAAAGGATCACTTAAATAAACGTCAGGTTCAAGTTGAAGTATCGTTGTAAGTAGTCACAAATATAGGCATAGGTAGATATTCATCAAATAAGGTTAACGTTTACGTAAGCCTCTACTATCTCCAACAAAGTTGTTCCAATTATTTTTACATCCTCAATAAAGTGTAAACAAATGAATTCAGGACTTACCAAACTCTAGAAGGCCTTGTCGTGTCTCCAAATGTATACAATAGGTAACATAACACCACAGAATCACTGCAAATCGGCACACTACACGACGAAACATCACATTCGAAACCGCAGATGTTCTTTGTTTGTACACGACGCGCGCGACGTGTTGCCTCGGCGAGATCCAAAGATCGACTGAACAGCAGCAGTGCGTTGTGCGCCGGCCGTCCGCATCGGAACGCTCTCGATTACGTCACAGTCATATGTCCGATTCTCTCTGCCAATCGCATCTTACGCGGAAAGTGGGGTGCGCGGTGGACCGCCGTTGAACGCCGTCAACTTGAAGCTCCATTTACCAGCGATAGGTGTAGCTCCGCCCACCCCACTTTCCGCCTAACATGCGATTGGCAGAGAGAAACGGACATGTGACTGTGACGTAATCGAGAGCGTTCCGGTACGGACGGCCGGCGCACAGCGCGCTGGTGCTGTTCAGTCGATCTTCGGATATTGCGGAGGCAATACGTCGCACGCGTCGTGCACAAACAAAGGAACATCCGCGGTTTCGAATGTGATGTTAGATTGTTTCATCGTGTAGTGTGCCGATTTAGTGATTCTGTGGTGTTGTGTTACCTATTGGATACATTTGGAGACACGGCAAGGCTTGCTTAGGGTTTGGTAAGTGCTGAATTCATTTGTTTACACTTTCTTGTAGATATATATATATATATATATATATATACAGGGTGACTTTGAAGTTGAGTCATTAATTTTCAGATAATGATTGTAGAAGGAAGATAAACCAAAGTATGTGTAAAAATAAAAAAAAAATGTTACCTTGTTTTATAAAGTATCCTCCCGACAAGTATTTCAGTGCGGACCTGTATTTGATCGTGCGGTCTTGGAGCACCGGCATGCCGTCCCCTGTGAGGTCTTAAGTCACCTGATTCACGAGCCCTTTGTACTACATTAACAAAGGCACGAGGGGTTGGTTGCACTCGATTGGGAAACCGATCCGCATAAATCCGTGATGCCGCGTAAATAAGAATCATGTCCACAAGTTCAGCATTTTCGTAAACATGTGCCATTTTTGATTTCGTTTGAGCCACGCAACAGACACCACTATTCACTCACGCGTTACCGACTGACACTGACTGTATACAACTGAATAAAATAATTGTAAAAACATCGTTCCAAATTCTTTCGCTTTTTTGTTTCCGATGCGATGAACCGATAAGGCGGATTATATCCGATGTTGCCAAACACGAGCACATAATATTATTCTTGAGACAGGGCGGTACTCAAACTTCCAAAGGGCTATAACTTTGTTACTTTAATTTTACCAGAAAAATGGTAAAGGAAAAAAACATTTCTTTTGATCAGATCTACTCACTGTTAAAATAAATGACTCAACTTCGAAGTCACCCTGTATATATATATTTATATATAATCAGGGTTTAGTGTGTAGTCCATAATGACATTAAAATAATGTTCCTTTAAATAGTTTAATAAGAATTTTCTAAGTCTCATTTCTCATTTTGGCTCAGCTCCAAAAGACGCTTATAAGAAATTCAGAGTTTGTATGTACGGAAAATTTTTAAAGTGGATAAAGTCGATGAATGCATGGAAAGTCGGTCTTTTTGACGCCATTTTTTAAACCAGTTGCAGCTGCTGAAACGCCTGACATTTATATCCAGCTTATCACACTTTTTACAACGATTGCTATGATGAAAAAAACCAAGATACCACAAGCTGTAAGATATTTGAAGCAAGCTATTGCAGAGGAGAATCAAATTATAAAAGTACTAGCGTACAAACTGTACTATTCATTATGTCAAGAGTAAGTGCATTGAATAACGGAATTATACAGGATGTTCTAGAATATATGTTCAATCTGTCGGATTTCTAACCAGTATTCAGCAGTGTTTTTAGGAGCCTGCATCTCGCTAGGGGAGTGCCTCAGTTTAATTTTATAGGTACTGTCAGTCACATTATTTTTTTGTGCTCTACATGAACCCCAGATCGAATATATTCTGGAATACCCTGTAACCACATGAAAGAATACGATACAAAAAACACAAGGAACGAGTTATACTGGAAGTGGCTGAATTTGTAATACGGGGTAAATTAAGTGATGAGCCTGATTCTATTTAATTTTTTTATTCAAATATAATTACAATGTTATATTGTCACCCTTCCTTCTGAAGCCACACAGCGCTAGAAATGGTTTTTCCACTCCTCATTGCAGTGCTGGCACTTCGACACTGAATAGCCTTCAGTTGGTCGGCTACAGCGTTTTGAATGTTTTCGACTGTCCCATGGGCCCACATTTTGATAATCTACAACATACTGCAAATTCAGCCAATTCTACTGTACCCCCTTTTCTATGTTTTGTGTCCTATTTTCTATAAAAATGTTTTCAGAATGACCCACGAATATGAAGACGTGCTCAGGTTTGCTTTCAAGGAGGTCGTATATGGAGATCCCTGTCTAGTGAAAATTTGTATAATTACATTAGAAGAATTGATACACCATAACTACACCAAACTTGACAGTCACAACTTCTTCAGATTTATTTATGCCTTAGGATGCGATGATATGTGTATATTTATGAGAGAAATTTTGAAGAAAAGGTTCATATTTTCGAATATGAATGACATATCTAGATTTTATGTGCAATCCGTTGTATATTGTCATACGTTTACAAAGGTAACATTATTAATCCATATTCATTGAAACATTTTTTTTCTACAACCAACCGAAAAAGTAAGCAAAGTTAACGTTTTTTGAGGCCGATGGCAAAGTAGCAAAAACTTGCACTAGTGATTTCGGTCGGACCGAGCACTAAACACTTTCATGTTGCCACAATGTAAGGCGGCCTCGATGGCCGAGTGGGTAGCACCTCGAGCTACTAGTCGGTCGAACCGAGACTCGCGGGTTCGAATCTTCGCCTCGGAAGTTAATCCCGAGCCACATCACGCACCAGATCGATACTAAGATCAACATACGAGGTCTGTAAATTAAGTTTTTTTTTTATATCGAAACAGCCGCGCAGGCAGAAGCCTAAATGTCGGAACACCGCGGCTGCTATGATGATCCCAAAGAAATTTTGTTAATACGATTTTTGAACTGCCTAAGGTTAGTAGAACTGGGAAAAGCTTCCTCCCGTAGATTGTTCCACAATCTAGACACCCTCGGGACAAAGGAGCGGTCGTATCGGCCAGTTCTGGATGTACGAAGTTTGACACGGTTAGGATGGGACGCCGAAGTCAGGCGGGTCTGTCTGGCAGGCACATCGCGCGGCGGCATCATAGAAGAGAACTCTGAGGAGCAAAGCCCGTTGGTGTAGCGATAGAAAAGAGCTAGATCGCCGACGGCCGGCCGGTGCGAAAGAGTCCCGAGACTGTCTGTTAGAGAGGAGTCATCGATCAGTCGGACCGCCCTCCTCTGGACAGCATCGAGCATGGACAATGTAGTCGGGGCGGCAGCACCCCAAATGTGTGAGCAATACTCGAGGCTAGGCCTTATCTGGGCCTTGTATAGAGTGAGAAGGTCATGCGGAGAAAAGTACTTCTTAGCCCTAAACAAATAGCCTAGCTTTTTCCCAGCAGCTGAAGCTATTGAAGAGATGTGTTCGTGCCAGATCAGGTCCTCGGTGATCTGGACTCCGACCAGTCGAAATGAATGGCTCTTTGGTTGAACTCGACCGTCCATCGAAACTGTATGAGCGCTAGGACGCTTTTTGTTCGTCAAAGTACAATACTGTGTTTTGGAAGCATTGAACTGTACAAGATTGTTGCGTCCCCAAGCAGTGATAGCCTCCAGGTCTCTTGTCAGAGAAGAAGTCGTCGCTAGTCTTCTTTTTTCCAGCTCAGCGGCAGAGATCGGCTTGTCACTCTGAATTCCTGCATGTAGAGTGCTGTCATCAGCGAAGCTGTGGATTGGGTTGATCGTGCAGGAAAGGAGGTCGTTGATATGTAAGAGAAACAGTGTTGGAGCCAAGACCGATCCCTGGGGAACACCCGCGTTGACGGTGTGGGATGAAGAGGAGAATCCGTCAATTACGACGGATATCTTGCGGCCAGAGATAAAGTCAGCCACCCATCTGCAAAGCTTTTCTGGGAGGCCGTAGGATGGAAGTTTGCTTAAGAGGGCAGCGTGCCACAGCTGATCGAACGCTTTCGTGATGTCAAGAGCAACGACATGAGCCTCACCATGAGACTGGATGAGTTTACTCCACAGTTGCGTGACGTAAGCTAGGAGGTCCCCTGTGGATCGTTGGTGCCGGAAACCGTACTGCCTGTCGCTAATCAAGCTGTGACGTTCGAGGTAGTCCAGAAGCTCGCGATTTATGCACCTCTCCATCACTTTACTTATAACAGAAAGCAGAGCTATAGGCCTGTAGTTGTAAGGGTCGGTTTTAGATCCTTTTTTTGGTATGTGCTGTACATGAGCAAATTTCCAGTTTTCTGGGAAGGTGCTGGATTCATAAGATATCTGGAAGAGACGCGAAAAAACTGGAGCAAGCTCCGCTACACATCTCTTCAGTACAATGGCAGGAATCAAGTCCGGACCAGAAGCTTTGTTGATGTCGAGCGACAAGAGCACTCGTCTTACGTTATGAGACTGATTTTTTTAATTCCTTTATTCAAATTTGATTACAATGTTATATTGTCACTCTCAAAATAACTTCCTTCTTTAACCACACAGGGATGTGTTTGTTAATTGCTTGGTAATGTAATACCGTACATAGTAATGGAATGTAGACTGACAAATGAAATTTTACTCTGGAATACTGTGAAACTTTATTTTTAAAATTAGTTTTAAATTATTAGTCATGTAATGACACTTGATGACAGCCGACTAATGTGTAACCAAGTTTTCTGCGACCGTTGTAATTATTATAAGACACCCTAGGAATACCAGGTAGCATTTATCATGAAAAATATATATTCTGCCAATTTTGAACAGTTTTTGATGACCAAAGAAAATAAACAATGAACCATGAGAATGGCAAGTGACAGAAAGAAGAAAAGCACACTTTTGACGTTTCAGAAGGATTCCTTTGTTCTACATCCGAACCCAAGTAACAGGTACGTCAAACAATTATGAACGCTAAAATTCTTACAGAGTAGTACAAAGTACACTCTGTAACAATTTACGAACGCGGCCCAGCGTTGGAAACGGCTCTTCATCTCCTCATAGCAGTGCTGGCACTCCGACACTGAATAGCCTTCAGTTGGTCGGTTACAGCATTTTGAATGTTTGCGACTATCCCAAAATGAGTTTCCTTGAGGTGATTTTTCAATTTCGGGAAGAGAAAAAAGGCACAAGGACTCAAGTCCGGCGAATAAGGAGGCTGAGGAGCGACAGTATGTTTTTACTGGCCAAAAACTTGTTTATTGACATTGCTGTGAGACAAGGAGCATTACCTTGATGCAACACCCAGTTGTTCTTGATCTGATGAACGGTGGTGTGAGCCAAATTTGACTCTTCCATAATCATTCTGACTGACAACCGACGATCTGAACGCACAAGATCCCGGATTCTGTCCATATTTTCATCAGTTCTTGAAGATGAAGGCCTTCCGCTAAGTGGTTCATCTTCAATCGACTCTCTCCCTTCTGAAAATGCCTTAAACCACCGAAAAACTCCGTAGCCCTGCTGAAGTTTAGCAAGAGTTTCCGTTGCGTTGTGCCCAAGTCTGAAGCACCGTTGCTCGAAATTGATGTCTCTCATTTTTATAACACAATAGAGAAAACTGTTTCACAAAAAATCGCTACGGGCAACCAAATGACTCGAGCGAGTTCAAACTTGTACCGAAGGCTGATTACATGTTCCCCTGTCTCCCACCAAGTCCGGCACCTCCAGTGTTGCCAGATTGAACGCTACGTTGCCAATCTCATCACTTGATTTACAGACCTCGTATCTCCAGCGTACACTGTCGTGGCCTCATTTCTGTGCAGTATATATCCCCGGGCTATGTAACCTTCACCAACTTAGGCTGCATCAATTAAGACATTGTCTAATCCTGAGATTGTTCCAATGGAATGTTTACTGGGTGATATAAGTTAAATTGCCGCGGTTGTAGAAAAAATCTTGTGTAAACTACCGAGTCGCTCTGAAAATATTGTTGTTCTCGACTTCGCTTCACGCAGACCAAACGTATTTCTTGAGCGACAAGGTAGCATTTTGCGTTCTTAATACAGGGTGGCCCATAAGTCCTTTGAGCTGGAAAAAAAGGAATAAAACAAAACTAGTTACATTATGAAGACTTATTATATCTTGTTATCATCTTTATTGAATGGGAATTATGTTTTAAAAATCACATCGTCTAAATGCAATCCATTACGATCACGGCACTCATATAAACGACGTCTAAAATTGTCGATGACTGCGCGGCAAGTCAACACTGTAATGCTTGCCATTTCTCTTCGGATATTTCATCAACTGATCGCGGAGTGGTGTCGTACACTTTACTCTTGAGGTAGCCCCATAAAAAGAAGTCCATTGGGGTCAAATCTGGACTACGTGGTGGCCAGGAAATGTCTCCTCTTCGAGAAATTACTTTGCTGGGAAAAAGTTGACAGACGACGGGCATAGAAGTGTTGGAGGTGTGGGCAGTTGCTCCGTCCTGTTGAAACCAGGTCTGCGTATTATAGCCTGGAAAATTCTGCAACGCTGGTGTCAAAAACTCTTCTATCATTGCTACATACCGCTCCGAAGTAACAGTTAATGCGCGACCTCTGTCGTCCTCAAAAAAATAAGGGCCTACGACGCCATGCGCTGACATAGCAGCCCAAACTGTAACTTTAGGGCTGTGTAAGGACTTGTGATGCTTACGCCTTGGATTTTCGGGGCTCCAATAACGGCAATTTTGTTTATTTACATCCCCTTTTAAATAGAAGTGAGCCTCGTCCGAGAACAACACATTATTGAGCGAAGAAAATCGATTCAACATTTCATTCGCAAAGTTTAGTCTCTGAATAGCGTCATTATCTTTTAATTCCTGCACTAACTGAATTTTGTAAGCGTGCAGACGTAAATCTTTCCTTAAAATCCGCTGTAAAGATGTTTTGGGTACGTTTAGTGCACTGGAACGCTTACGAGTAGACTGGATAGGATTTTGACGAACAGACTGTGCCACAATGCTGATGTTTTCTTCAATACGAGTTGTCCTTGGTCGACCCCACCGCTGTTTATCTAACGTGGAACCAGTCTCTTCGAACTTAGCAACCCAGTTCTTAATCGTTTGAGCTGTTGGACACTTTGTAAAATTGTGTAAATTGTGGTATTCTCGATATTTACGCCGCGCAATGGTTGCCGAATCATTATTTTGATAAAACGCGCGCACACAAAAAGCACGATCCGCTCCAGTGAAACACTCCATGGCGACTGAATTCCCAGACACTGAAGATACTGCCCCCACCTCGCCCGCGCCGCTCACGCTCACCCGTTAAATTTTATTCAAATTTGAAATTTGAAAGGACTTATGCACCACCCTGTATATTAGTAACTGTTGATTTTGATTTCTTTCTAGCTGCCAAATTACTCAATTGATAGTGCATTTGAGGAGGACTTGGTTAGAATCAAATTCAAGATGGACGCTCCAAAGGAACTGATTATTTTCCTATTTAATGCATTGCCGATTAGCAAGAAATTTCATGTGTTGGTCGAGATATCCTTAATATTTAGTAGGTATCAGAAGCTGTAAATATCTCAAATCTTTCGTACAAAAATCGAATTCATGCTTGAACAAATAGGACGTGCCAAAGAAAAAATAAGCTTATGGTCAGAATAGAGATCGTTTAAAATCATATTTAATGTGTACCAGAGCAGCGTTGCCATATAAAAGTTTATTTCCTTGAGCTGCATAATTCTAGGAACGGGTTATTGAAATATATTGAATGTACCTTTCCAAGCTCAAATTAAGAAATTATTGTGATCTTACACATTTTCTAACTAAAAATATCTGACAATCTGCTAATATGCATTTCTGCGGATATGCCCATATTAGTCTGTTGATTCTTTGTTCTTTGGCGATTATGATGTTGCTAATGCTGTTTTTAGAAAGTCCTGCCTTGTAGGAATCTTACTAAAAAAAGAATAGAAAACGCGGAGTGATATATTAATAATTGGTCGCGAGCTGTTTCTTTAGGTTTTTGTTTTCTTAATCTTTTATCTAAGTATCACTTACTCAATATACACTTGTAACATTGTACTGAAAAACCATAGACACTTGGCAACAGCGGCTTCGCGGTTTGCTGATTAGTAACAAAAGATATTTCGCGAACTCTGACTTAGTAACTAATATTCTTAAGTCTCGACTGTAACCAAATACTAAACATGTTCACATGAACTGAGATCCCTAACAGTTCCCACTAATAGCAGCTATGCGCTTACCGTAATGGTCAATAGGTGGCGCTGTGCGCTGTCTTATTTCGATAGACTGTACCTCCATTATAGAGTATAGTTGAGATGCTTTCGTTCGTTTGTCCAAGACAAGAGGCCGAACCTAGACTATACTGATGAGTAGCCAAGAAAGAAGCACGGAACAGCTGCATATGGTTGGCTGTCTTTTTGGACGGACGGACGAAAGCATCATGTTTAGTTTACTCAATGGCAATTAGACCACATCTACTTAATAGCCATCTAGCGGTCACGTAGTGACTGGGTTATTAAACGTGAAATGAGATCCCTAACAATTCCAGCCAATAACAGATGGCGCTTCGCGCTGTCTTATTTCTGACCAAATACCATGAAAATCCGCAACGTGATCACGAGTTCGGGAACTAGCTGGTTCACGGCAACGGCTAAAGGCATCATGGGATTACGACGTCAATGTTTGAATGTACGAGTGATGCGCACGCGCGCTAGTCATTAAGGTCAAGCAACGTAACCGCCTGCAAGCGATATCGTGCCTTATATCGTTATTCGAAAGTCGTGATCACGTCACGGTTTTAAATCACTGATATCAAAAGTAACGATATCGGATATCACAGATATTCAAAAACAACAATATTGGCCATCTCTATTGCTGATTTATCACAAAAAAAGAAGCCCTCGTTAGAGAACCGTGGTCGTTGCTATCGGCACCCTTCAATCACGCTCTTGCTCTGTTATACAGTCCTCTCTCTTTCTCATTCACATTAAATACGGGACCTGTTAGTTGGCTCCATACGATTTCATCTCGGTATTTTGCTCATGATATCTGTATACCCATAATCTTATCGTTATTCGAAAGTCGTGTCCACGTCACGGTTTCAAATCACTGATATCAATAGTAATGATGTCGGATATCACAGATATTCAAAAACAACAATATTGGCCATCTGTATTGCTGATTTATGACAAAAAAGAAGCCCGCGTTACAAAATCGTGGTCGCTGGTATCGGCAAGCTTCAATCACGCTCTCGCTTTGTCATACATTTCTCTCTCTTTCTCATACACATTAAATACGGGACCGTTAGCTGACTCCACACGATTTCATCTCGGTATTTTGCTCATGATATCTGTATACCCATAATCTTATCGTTATTCGAAAGTCGTGTCCACGTCACGGTTTTAAATCACTGATATCAATAGTAATGATGTCGGATATCACAGATATTCAAAAACAACAATATTGGCCATCTCTATTGCTGATTTATGACAAAAAAGAAGCCCGCGTTACAAAATCGTGGTCGCTGGTATCGGCAAGCTTCAATCACGCTCTCGCTTTGTCATACATTTCTCTCTCTTTCTCATACACATTAAATACGAGACCTGTTAGTTGACTCCATACGAGTTCATCTCGGTATTTTGCTCATGATATCTGTATACCCATAATCTTATCGTTATTCGAAAGTCGTGGCCAAGAAACGGTTTGAAATCACTGATTTCAAAAGTAACGATATCGGATATCGCTGATATTGAAAAACAACAATATTGGCCATCTCTATTGCTGATTTATCACAAAAAAAGAAGCCCTCGTTAGAGAACCGTGGTCGTTGCTATCGGCACCCTTCAATCACGCTCTTGCTCTGTTATACATTCCTCTCTCTTTCTCATTCACATTAAATACGGGACCGTTAGTTGACTCCATACGATTTCATCTCGGTATTTTGCTCATGATATCTGTATACCCATAATCTTATCGTTATTCGAAAGTCGTGTCCACGTCACGGTTTTAAATCACTGATATCAATAGTAATGATGTCGGATATCACAGATATTCAAAAACAACCATATTGGCCATCTGTATTGCTGATTTATGACAAAAAAGAAGCCCGCGTTACAAAATCGTGGTCGCTGGTATCGGCAAGCTTCAATCACGCTCTCGCTTTGTCATACATTTCTCTCTCTTTCTCATACACATTAAATACGAGACCTGTTAGTTGACTCCATACGAGTTCATCTCGGTATTTTGCTCATGATATCTGTATACCCATAATCTTATCGTTATTCGAAAGTCGTGGCCAAGAAACGGTTTGAAATCACTGATTTCAAAAGTAACGATATCGGATATCGCTGATATTCAAAAACAACAATATTGGCCATCTCTATTGCTGGTTTATCACAAAAAAGAAGCTCTGTTTACAGAACCGTGGTCGTTGCTATCGGCACCCTTCAATCACGCTCTCGCTCTGTCAAACAACAATTTTGGCCAACTCTATTGCTGATTTATGACAAAAAAAGCCCACGTTACAAAATCGTGGTCGCTGGTATCGGCAAGCTTCAATCACGCTCTCGCTCTGTTGTACATTTCTCTCTCTTTCTCATACACATTAAATACGGGACCTCATCGATTCTCTGCCGACCCTGTATGTACAGGCTGCTGAGGAAATTGTAGCATAGGAAACATGATTTTATTTGTCACTTGAATAAGCAGGGAATTATGATATCTTGTTATTTTTTAATTTGTTTTAGATGATATATTGCAAGGCAATGCCACAATAGAAGATAATTTCTTTGAAGTTGTGAAAGACTTGATTTTGCCGTTCAAGCTGATCGGTAGTGGTGCTGGCGTGGTGACAGAAAAAAATTATTATGTAAACGTTTGCAAGTCTATTGAAAAGCAGATTGTCAATCACGATCCACATTTTAACGGTGAATGTCACAATGTAGTAAGTATTATCACAGCCGACGTCAACTACGAGCCGTGATGAAAGAAAGGCAACACCGCGCTCGGACGGCATGGTAGTGCTACCTGTGAACGTCGGCCGCCGCCGCCAGCGGATGTGTGCTCCGTCTCCGTGTAACTTTCAAGAACTAAATTTAATTTTGGAAAAGAGGACAGTTCGATTCGATACAAATCATCTGAATATGAAATAGCTCTAAAAAATTTAAGAATACGAAATAATCGTGATATATATGAGTCGCTAATGCAGTTAACCTAATTAAAAGTATTTAGTTTACGTTTTTTGGTGTCAGCACACTGTGTTCCAACAGGCCCAGCTTGGAAATGTGGAGTTACCTGTTTGTTTTTAATATATTTACTTTCAGTTTTACTGTTATTTTTCAATTTTACATAATCATTCAAAATTATGTTTGAAAAAATAGACAAAAGCTTAGATAAAATATCTGCATAATTGCGGCCACAGATGCAAGTTAAAGAAAATTCACTTTATATAAAGTCAGACTGAATGCTGAGCAAGGTTAACTGACACAAAATAAATTTTTGACTGTTGCTTTTCAAGAAGAAAATTTCCAATCTATCTACATTAATAATAGATTCAAAAATGGCATACATATGGTAGAATATTATTGGTACATAACTGGTTGGAATTGACAGTCCTCCTCTTTGCAAATGATCAAAATAAACATTTGTTGTTAATGAACCTTTTTCTTTAACTATTAGCGATTTGCATATCTCGCAGTTTAGGTTTTTAGAGATAGCGTGTGAAGCATATCCAGATATATAAGTCTTAGTACTATCCTCTATGTCACAATTGGCTAAGTAATTTGTCTCAAATACTTCTTTGAATATATCCAAAACTTCAGAATTTTGTTTGGTATCCAAGAAATCTTGAAAATATGCACAACATCATAAGTTAAATATATGTTCTTATCAGGATTATGTGGATTTGGAATAGAATAATTTTCTGATGAATCCTTTGCTAATTTCCTGAATATTGCTCTATTAATTCGGTGATAATCAGTAACAACACAAATAACTTCAAATCCACATTTTTGAACTAAATTTATCACATGTTCAACCAAAGGTGTCATTTCATCACCTGTTAGATTTGAAACTGGTAGTAATTTGATAATTTCTGTTATGTTTCCAAATGCTGAAGATAGCATGAAGGCTAAAACAGTTTTAGCCATGTCATTTTTATTTGAAATTTGAAAAATACAACCAGAATTTGCACGTTTTCAATAGTTGAAATCCTTAGCGTCCTGAGGCGCGAACAGCCACAGTCACACTTCTTAGTTTATTTTTAAAGCACAGAAGCACTACAACTGGAGTCTATTTCTCATATATTATAGTCACCGATCACTTTGAACACATACACACACTTTGAAGCTTAGAAAACAAACTTATCTCTTAATTACAGCCTCTGCGATTCCAAAATCACAAATTGAAAAGGTTATGTTTTCTCAGCGGGAGTAACACTACCACCTACGTTGCCAGATTTCTTTGTTCACGGCTCGTAGTTGACGTCGGCTGTGGTATTATATTTGAATTAATAAGTTTTCTTCACTACTAGCCTGATAAATCACCATTATAAACCGCGACCTTGGGATGAGAGAAGTAGCTTTTCTTTCCTCAGTAAGCGCCTGGGTAAATAATATCTCTTATAAGTCAATGTCATTCTGTCAGTTTGACAACCGAACTTAATATTTAGGAATATTTGGAAACTATTGAAAAATAAGTATTATTGAGCATAGCTCCTCGTATATTATTTTTGAACACCTCAATATTTTGCATAGCATAACGTCTTTCAGTGTTAATAGAAGAAAAACACAACCAACCAACGTTTTTGCACCTTCCTCCGCATACCATGGACCATTCCTAACCAACTGCCTGTTAAATTCATTAATTTGAGTTTTACAACAACCAACTAGATACTTTAAGTATTTGAGAAATAAATTGAAATTGTCATGATTGTAATATAAAATCGAATATTTTGTAATATAGTGTTAGTTGTGAAAAAACCTCGTTTGAGAATCTCGTGAATTATAATTATATGCGCTACGGACCCTCAAAAATGATTCACTTCTCAAGCTAGGTATGTAATGTACTCTTTTGTACTAATGGTTTTTACTTCCCACGCCTGATGGTGGAGAAGGTGTTGTAACGCGAAAAATCTCAAAGATGAGATATGTTTTTTGGATGTTATATGGCATGTACGAGTACGACACAAATATACCATCTCACACATTTCCGTCGGTCTGTCTGTCGGTCGGCAATTTTTTTATGTTAATATACTGAGTGACAAAAAAAGGTAAACACCGGAGTATGTTTATTAGAATTCAAGAGTTTTTTACATATCGATGTATCTTGCTATGAACAACAAGAGATGAAATGGTCAAGCAAGATAATGCCAGGCTGCAGGTTGCCAGAGCATCGTTTGCCTTCATGGATCAACATCGCATGAACCGTTTACCTTGACCACCACGATCGCCTGACCTATCTCCAATTGAACATGTCTGGGATAGGATAGGTCGCACGCTCTTGAATTTACAACACCCTCCACAGACTTTAGCAGCACTTACTCATGAAGTTGCAGTAGCCTGGAATGAGGTACCCCAACAGGATATCGACCACCTTATCAGCACTATGCCTAGGCGTGTCAATGGGTGTATAAGAAATCGTGGATCCTCAAGTATATATTGATACACTTCAAACACCGGAATTAAACGCACTTATTGGACATATTCCACATAAAACAGATTTTCACGTACATTTGCCCTTAAAACATATTTTCAGCATATGTCGTGTGCCACGGGGTTATTTATAAATATTGCATCTCAACTCGATCCGACCAGGCAAGCAGTGCGGCGATATACGATGTGGGCGCGATATCTACTTATATACGAGGTCTGTAAATTAAGTGATGAAACTGGCACAGGGCAACAAGTTCTCGAGTCATTTGGTTGTCAGTATCATTTTTTTTGTGAAACGAAAAACCCAAGTAGTGCATTACTGACCCTGATAAAACTTACGTCTTTTTGATGTCATTGCACAACATGGAAAATTGTACTAGAAGTTGTTCCGAAGGCGTTAATCTACTTGACGCCATT
The DNA here is from genome assembly GCA_963669975.1 of Acanthoscelides obtectus. Classification (NCBI taxonomy): domain Eukaryota; kingdom Metazoa; phylum Arthropoda; class Insecta; order Coleoptera; family Chrysomelidae; genus Acanthoscelides; species Acanthoscelides obtectus. Next base: position 32,324,781 of record CAVLJG010000002.1, on the reverse strand, counting down.
TTTTGTTTACAGGAGTATGATGCACAGATCCGACGTTGCACCATGGCTTTGTTAGATTTCCTCTTTTTTGAAAATGCTCAATTTGCAGACATATTGCAAATAACATTATTTGATGCGGTTATGCATTGGATTGACTTTGTTAAACCAGAGGTAAGAATCATTTTTCAAAACAGTTCGTCACTTCTATAGACTATACTTACCATCCTTAGAACATGTTCCATTTTAGTTGCGTAATCATGGAAGAAAACCATATGCTTCAGATACAGACAAGGTCGGCAGATAAGGATAATAATAAACCGTCTTTTATTTTCAAAGAACATTCAGTATAATAAAAAAATATATACAGGGTGTCCGCAAAGTTGGGGTTTTCCTTTACACGACGTGTAGATCTTGAAAACATAAGCAATTTTTCTAAGTACCATATACACCAATGTCTTAAGGGAACCGAGATAAAGGGCTCTGCAACATCAAAAATATCTGAATACCGCCCTGTAGCCGCGACTCGCGACATCCCCGAGTGGTACTAGGACACTAGCTCAACCCGACGACAGAACTGGGTCGGGGTCAGTGTGTCAGGTCAGTATGCAACCTTCAACCGACGGTTACGGTCACGCGTGTAGAGGTAAACGAACCCGTATAATCGATTGCGTTTCAAAAAACAACAAGCACTAGAGACGTGGCTAGAGAAGTGCAAGTATCAAAAACTAAAGTGTGGCAAACGCTGCCTGAAGAGGGGCTGTATCCGTTTCACGTCCAACGTGTACAAGCCCTTCAACCTGACGATTTTCCAGCAAGCGTGCGGTTTTGTGAGTGGTTGTTGCATCAACATGACAATAATCCGGACTTTTTCAAGTGCATATTGGTGACAGACGAATCTACGTTCACGCGTAATGGGGTGAATAACTTTTGCAACACTCATGTTTGGTCAGTAGAAAATCCGCACGCTGTCCGTCGGGCACATTTTCAACAAACATTTTCGGTGAATGTTTGGGCTGGCATGGTGAACGGTATGCTCATTGGACCATTTATTATCCCAAATCGATTGGACGGGATGCAATACCTAGACTTTTTAGCAACATTTTGCCTTCCTTGTTAGAAGATGTGCCATTAAGTGTAAGACAATCAATGTGGTTTCTGCACGATGGTCATATTTGTTACCTCTGTTCGTGGTCTGCACCACCGCCCGGCGTCTGCTCGGTAGCGCATCAGCTGATTTCATTTTCTGTTGGAGCGGTATGATTTCGGGCAGAGACGTACTTAGCCCTTCTCGTCAACTGGAGAGTGAGTACTTTTTCCTTTATTTTTTTTACTTGGTCGCCCTCGTTTCACTACACATTACCTTTGTTATTTCAAGGGTAGTTGTTTCTGAAAAGGAAAACCCCAACTTTGCGGACACCCTGTATAGTACCAGTGGCGAAGTCTAGCTGACAGCTACTCTACTCAACCACTGGAGGGGAGCACCCAAATAAGCGAAATAATATAATAAATAAATTCTATTTGTTAGGGAGGAAGAGCAAAAGAGGCGTGCTCGACACCAACGACAACGAGTCTGTGGACAATTCATTCGCGCTCTCGCTTTCACATACGTGTTTGTGTCTCTATCTAACTCGTATACTTGGAGTACGGATACCGTACTTCAATGATTCTCTGCCGATCATGTTTACCACTTTTGTCGTTTTTTATAATACGTATGTAATCTGTATCTGTTTTCAGATAATTCGCTATACTTATGAGGAAAGAGGCAAAGACCTTATTTCGTACTTCCCTAAAATTCTGAAGCTATACAGGACAAACAAAGCCAAATTCACCGTTTTGGATAGGTAGATACCATGGGTGTTCCATCTATTTGGTTGTTTGTTGATAATGATTCATTATTTCTGCATTCTCAGATTTTTTGTGTCAAATCTTTTTCTATAAACACTGCATTTTTTGATGAATATGATATTTTTCAGCCTGCCTATGGGAGTTGATCACTTCCGTCAGGATGATAAGATTGAGCTGAAGGCTGAGGACAGATATTTGTTAAAAAGTATGTCACGTACTTGATAGCCTGCAAATATATTTCGTAATAAAAAAATAAGAATAGACGTGCCTATATTTTGTCGTTATCCTGCCCCAGGTTCAAATTTCATTTGAATGAAATTTTGTATAGTATTGTGCTGGGTCATCCCAATGCAGTTTACAATGCTTCTGATGATGTGATTTTTATCTTCTTGGGGCATATCTTCCCTAGCTAGCTGTACTTGGTTCCGAAAAGCCGTTAGCGTTTGTGTAGGATGATGCCACTTCTCATCACATAATAATAATAAAAAAATAATAGTCGTCTTTATTTATAAATAAACTAACTAATTGGCCAATTTTAGTATTCGCTACTATTACACTTAACCACTTAGCAATAGACAACAACAAGATCAGAAAACACATTATATATTATATAGAAATTTCTGAAATCAAGTGTATAGTGAATATGTAAACAATTTAATTTTCTTGCGGAATGTTGACAAAGAATATCTCTTAAGCACTTCAGGAATTGAATTATACCAGGTAGCTAAGTTATACGAGAAACTTCATTTAAATAATGTGTTGTGCGGTGGAACTCTAATAACCTTGTGTCTTATAGGTCTAGTACAGTGGTAGCTCGCAAAGGCAATTCTGGTGGCTCACAGCATACTTTAAAAAGGTGTAAAAATCATAGAAGCTTCTGTAAGTTCTGTAAATTCTCATAATAAACACAAGCAGCGGCAACACTGCGGTGAGCGATCTGTTCGAGAACGATCTCGATTACTTTGAACGGAATAAATATACAAAGCGCGGCGACAGTGCGCTCAGTTTAAAACATGAGCAGTAGTAAGAAGATGACGACATACCATTTCCATTCGGAATGGGAAGAACAATATTTCTTTACAGAAGTTAAAGGTGAAAATGTATGTTTGTTATGTGATACATCTGTTTCTGTTGCTAAAAAAGGAAATATCGAGAGGCACTATAAAACTGTACATTCGAATTTTTAAAAATCATTCTCATTACGTTCTGCAACCAGAACGGAAAAACCGAAACAATGCTTATTTTTCACAGCAGCTGGACGAATCCACAGATGTCGTTGACACCTCTGAGATGACCGTGTTCGTCAAGAAAGTTTTTAGTGACTTTACGATTAAAGATCTTTTGAAGAGAAAATTCCAATATCGAAAATGGTAGTCTTGACAACCGATGGGGCTCCAGCTATGGTGGGTCGTCATAAAGGTATCATGGGGTTATGTCGTAAGAATGAAAGTTTTCCGCAATTTCTTTGTTACCACTGCATTATCGATCAGCAAGCATTATGTGGACGTTTTCTAAGACTAAACAACGTTATGAAATTGGTAGTCAAAAATATTAGATCTCAAACGTTACAAAGAAGATTATTCAAAACCTTGGCTGATGAAACTGACTGTCAATACGGGGAACTACTTGTTCACTCTGAAGTACGATGGTTAAATATAGGGGACGAGTGCTGAAACGTTTTAATGACGCCATATCCGATAGTTCAATTTTTCAAACAACGTGATGAAATGATACCGGAACTGGAAAATTCAATCTGGCTTAGAGACTTTGGTTTTCTTATGGATATTACTGAAAAATTAAATGAACTTAATTTGCAGCTTCAGGGGAGAGACAAAGAACTACCAGAAATGATTTCTGATATAAAAGAGTTTATCAAAAAGCTTGAGTTTTGGGAACTTATTCCACCTGAAGATAGGCACCCATGCACCCATGCTATATCCGCGCGACCAAAAAATATTTCGAGATAAAACGAGATACCGTAGCGTCGCCTATGAGAATTTTTCACAGCTGTTTCTCTATTTACTATACAGAGAAATCCATATAACACTGACGTCGTAATATGAACGAGCGAGAAGCGTGCAATACGTATTTTAGAAAGAGATAGAAGCACCACGTTGCCTAGCAACCCGGGTGACGGACGCAGTTTCGGCTTGCCGCGTTTCCATCGGCACACTCTTTTTAGCATACGTACGGCACGCTTCTCTCTCATACACATTATATCGTCAGTGATATTTGCATTTCTCTGTATAAGAGAGAGAGAGAACTTGGATTTATCGAAAGCCACTGATTATAAGAAAAAACGCCGAGACACGTCAAAAGATATGTCAAGGGGGACAACTTTTCAACCAAAAACTACTTCACCTCCTTTCACCCTCTGCCCCCCAGGGTCATCCCCTTAAAAAATTTAAATGACAAGGGGTATCGAGTAATAGCTTGTTTGAAAGGTCTTTTGACGTTTGATTTTTTTAGATCGGTCTATTCGTTTTCAAGAAAATTAGACATCTTTAATTTGTTCAGATAGAAAACAAAAACACACGGTAATATAACTTTTTATTTCATTAATTGAAGGGTCGGCCGGAACAACGTTGTATGTAACAAAAAAGCTCAGTGGCCGAAATCAAGAAAAACAAATTTGAACCATTTTTGTCTATGGTTGGCCAGCACAATAAAGGAACAATAGTTATACAAGGTTATTGTAATTTAAAAATGTGACACCTATTTTTCAGCAATGGGAACCATTTTTATGGAAAACGCATGTAACAAGGTTGTATGATCACGTTACTTACAACGTTGTTACAGGGACGCTTTAAATGACTATAAGCAAAACAAGTATTTTCAGCAGTTCTATTTATTAAGGGAACCAAAGAATACAGTAACATATTTTTAATAACAAAAAAATACGTTATAAGTTCATCAACGTGTTTCGAAACCAAAACTGAAACTTAAATAAGTATCACTGGGTTGCAGTTAATTTCTCATAAAATGTTACATACTTAAGCGGAATATAATCACTCATATCCTCAAGGTTTTTTAATTTTCCATCTTTGATTGGAAGAAGGTTGTGATACATTATAGGTAACTTTTCAGATGATATGATATCAGTGGTAAAAGTCATTGTTTCTGTTCTTTTACGATTGCTTATGGGAAATGAATTCCAGGGCTGCATAATATTATGAGATTTTCTCATTCTCAGAGTAGCTGGAGCAACAGCGGTAAGTTGCAGCCACAATCCTTGTGTAATTTTACATTTGAGGTATTTCCATATACAATATTCCAAAGCTGTTAAATTCTCAAAGAAGGCTTCGTGCATCCAGACAACTTTAAAAGGATTTTTAACTTTGGCTTTAGCAATGACATCGACCCACTGGAATGGTTCATAAACCATAGATATTCTTATTTGTTTACGTACATACAACGTTGTTACGCGGAGGTCTGAAATGGCGCGATTTACAAATTCGCGTCACAGTGATTGATGCGAGTAAACAGGTGGGTCTATGTTGTCAACGAATCCCAATAGGCACATACTACGTTCTTTTACGGAAATCTCATTTTATAGAAAAATGTTATATACAACGTTGTTCCTGCCGACCCTTCAATTGTTCAAAATGTTGACCGCTATTGGCCAATGTTATACGAGTAGGCGATGATCGAATTCCTGATGGACATTTTCAAAACCATGTGGGATATCACGGCAGCTTTCGATGATGCGTGGACGAAGTTCATAAAAACTTTCGGGTTGGGGAGTAATATATTGGGAATCACCCCATAGAAAAAATTCGAATGGCATCAAATCAGGAGATCTAGCAGGTCATTCTATAGGACATCTTCGCCATATCCATTTATCTGGAAACTCGTCTATCCATTTCCGAACCGGAATAACATAGTGAGGAGGAGCACCGTCTTGTTGAAAATATATTTCAGCCTTATCAAGTATAGGGTTTCCGTCTTCTTCGATTTGGTTTTCAATGGTTTCAGTGATAAGCGGCTTGATGCTATTTACCAACATATCCAAATAATATCCCAAGATTCTTACAAAAGTAGCTGACAGCAAATTAAATTCTTTCTTTCCCTTAGCAACAAATAACTAAACAGGTATAACAATAAATACAGTTTGCCCAGGATATCTGTGTTGATGAAAAGAATGCGGAAAAAAATCGGGTTATTATTTGCCACGTCTAACCTTCCGAATTGATATTCATGTTGGTAGTTTCCGTTTTAAATTATAAACGAATTGTAGATTTAGCAAACCCTAACGGGCAACATTTGCAACACTTATTTTTGTTTTCTATCTGAACAAATTAAGATAAATAAAGATTTGTCTAATTTTCTTGAAAATGAATCGACCGATTTTAAAAAATCAAACGTCAAAATAAAGGACTTCGAAACAAGCTATTACTAGATTCCCTTTGTCATTTAAAATTATCAGGGAATGACCCTGGGGGGCCGAGGATGAAGCAGTTTTTAGTTGAAAAGTTGTCCCCCTTGACAAACCTTTTGACGTGTCTCGGCGTTTTTGGAAAAGTTGAAAAGCCTCAGAGATCGGGCTTTCTATATGAGCATGTACAAGTATACAGGGTTATCCAACTTAAGTGTCCACCATTAGTAACTTTGTTATTAGTGAAAATACAAAGTTGTTTGAATTAGCGAACTAGTAGCATTTTTAACGCTGGTAAAAATGAGAAATAAAAAAAAACAATTGAGATTTTGACTTTTTTCAGTAAAATAACATTTTTTTAAATGGAAACCCCTGTATATTATATTTTTTTCTGTTAAAGCATCAAATTTTAAACAAAAAAGCTTACAATAACTTTTCTCCTAGGTTACAAATTGTTGAAGTTATGGCCTCCAATCTGAAACAATTAAATTGTATCGACAAACTTTATTTTCAACATCAACTTATAATCTTACAAAATACAATAACAATTTTTTTTAAAGAAGATGCTCGAAAACACCACCTTGTTCTTCAATACATTTTTGGGCACGTTTTTAAACTGCTCGAACTGTCTTAAGTATGGTCCTACCATCTATCTGGGTTATCTTTTCCCTAACTGCAGTCTTTAACGCGTCAAGGTTATCGTACCTTCGCTTGTAAATTTGGTTCTTTAAGTAACCCCACAAGAAGTAATCAAGTGGGTTTAGATCTGGTGATCTGGGAGGCCACTGTATTGGGCCATTTGTTCCTATCCACTGATCATTAAAAGTAGTACTTAGAAAATGATAAGTACCTCTGGAGTTGTGGGCAGGTGCGCCATCTTGCTGAAAATGCAGATGATGTCTACTTATAAGATCCAATTCGTCTAAGAAATTAGTCAGAATTTCTGACATAAATTCCACATATCTTTCACCAGTTAGGGTTCCCTCATAAAAGAACGGGCCAACAATTTTTGAACCAATTATACCGCACCAAACGTTGAAACTGAAACGGACTTGTGGGCCTCTTGGATGTACTAACAAAAGATTTTCTCTTGACCAATAATGGTGGTTTTTTCTATTAAACATTCCAGAATTTGAAAAATTTGATTCATCTGTCCATAAAAGGTAACGAAAGTTATTTACATTTTGGCGACAGAAGCTAAGATACCAATGGCAAAAAACAAGTCTTTCTTCTCTCTGGATCCCCTGCCAAAAGCGTTTGAACTGGTCGGTACTTATCCGGAATAAATTTGTATTTTTTTAAAATCCTTTGAACAGTACCATAACTGAAATTAGAGTCCTTGAGAATATCTGCTATTGAATTCTCACGATAAGCTTCAAAATATCCAATAACTGCAATTTCCGTGGCCTCGCTTATTATGAATTCTTTTTTTGCCCTTGTTTTAGCAAAAACATTTTCGTTGCCCCTAAATTTTCGATAAAGTCTCAGAAAATATCGTTCATACGGTTGAATGCGAGCGGGATATAATTCACTGTAGTATTTTCTTGCTCTCAAGGAGGATTTTCTGCACACTAAATAGCATTCTAACATATCACACTTTTCTTCATGGGAGAACATTTTTCTTTAAATTAATGACACAATAAAGCTTATAAACAAGTATTTACACTAATGTTTGACATTATTTGATTTTATCATTGTTTTCCAAAGCCTTCTAGTTGCGAGTATGTCCATTTTAACAATTTGTCGCTTATCTTAATGCTGTCAAATCGCGAACGCCATGTTGTTTTCATAGCCGTCTTAATATTATAATACTGCAAATAATTAAAAATATTTATCGTTATTTTGACTTTATTTTTGACTTTAGCGGAAAAGTCATTATGAACTTTTTTGTTTAAAATTTGATGCTTTAACAGAAAAAAATATAATATACAGGGGTTTCCATTTAAAAAAATGTTATTTTACTGAAAAAAATCAAAATAACGACTCTCAATTGTTTTTTTTTATTTCTCATTTTTACCAGCGTTAAAAATGCTACTAGTTTGCTAATTCAAACAACTTTGTATTTTCACTAATAACAAAGTTACTAATGGTGGACACTTAATTTGGATAACCCTGTATACGCCACTACTGCGCCATCTATGAGGCACTAACCTTTTCAAAGCATATATAGTAAATAGACAAACGGCATGCCATTCTCGTCGGTCTCAGTTCTGTTTTGGAGAACGTCAATTGCACCACACTATGGGAGGCATAGTTTGAAGTGCACTACATATGGTGATAAGTCACCTCTAGTTTCTATTTGAGAAGGTATGACCGCGGAATGGTGTATCCAGGAAACACTAGAACCTCATATTGCAACGGTAACAACTGACTAAAACATTGAAAAAGTGCATGATATGAATCACAGAGACATATCGTGGTAACTTAATCGCAAAATTGCGATAGGTTCTTAAAAAGAAACGTCGAGAGGTTTCGTGGTGCGACATTTATCTGTGCATTGCGCAGGGGTCTTCTGTCGTCTTCATCGTACAAAATAAGGATGAAGATCAGCCTGGAAAACCCTTGGTAGGTGGAAATCGTCAGATTTTTCGCCTACTTTCGCACAGTATTTAGTATTTTGAGTTCTTCAAAATACCGTACCCATACAGACAATTTGCTTTTCGTTCATCAGTCTCCAGTCTATGACGCACTGTTGCTAATGAGCACGAAACAGCGCTGTCTGCGTTTGGTCGTGGTTAAAGGAACGGAATGCAAATGCCCATTTCAATATCCCGGCCATATCCCTATCGCGTTTCTATTGTCGTCCTGGTCCCCAGTAATTTAATATTTCTAAAATTGAAAATACGTTTGCGAAAAGAGAAATTTTCAAGTACGCAACACGTAATATCTACGTTAGAGAAGTGTTTTCCAGCAGTCAACAAAATTTTTACAGAAAGACTATTGAGAAGCACCCATTAAATTTTAACGAAGAAGGAAAATAAAACAAATGAAGATACATTACAAGGGCGTCAGTGGTGAAGCAAAGGGAACCCTCGTGTAACAGAAGCAAAATACATTCCACCATACCTAGTAACAAAGCTTTATCCATAGAATTTGATGAACCTGTAAGAGCATTCTTGTACAAATATCTTTATGTGCCAATGGAAAATTAAAATAAAACGTCTGTGACAACTACATCCATTTATTGTATACTAGTCAACAATTTAGCATTAGAAATAAGATAGTTTTGAGAAACATACATATTTATTGTACACAAATAGATCTACACTGATTATTTGATAAAATATTCTTACAATATCGTACAATATCACATCCATTTATCACATACACAGAAATATAAATTAAACATATTAACAAAATGCGAGAGTGCATGCGCAAATGGTATATTTAACAAAATATTTATTGAAACATATTGAATTATTAATAAGTTTTGTACCAAATATTTCTATATTCTAGTTTCATACACCCCAAGATATATCTAACGTCAATATAAAAATATATTTAATTTAATAACTATCATCCCGTATTTATATTTTTTGTAATGGGCATATTACCACGCCTGTTAAAAGATTACTTAAAACTATTGTGTAAAAAAAACTATATTACAGTTAAGTAGAAACTTGCAGAACAGCAATATTGAAGCAAATTCGGGGAAATTGTCAATAAATAACAGTATATCCCGCGCATTCCTCAACATACTTCAAAGTTTCAAAACCAATAGATCCATATTAACGCAGGTATCGTAATTATAGTAGAATACCAATATGGAATAGAGCAGCATAACTCATCGCACACCACTGCAATATGTTTCTTTGTCTTAGTCACATTTGTTGGATCAGTAGATCAGTTTAAAAGTGTACGCCGTACCAGATGTATGTGAAATTTAAAGCGTTTTTACGAGACTTGTGGTTCTTGAAGCCGGTGTTCGTTTAAACTCAAAATCTGTTGCATCGATTCTTTTGAAATTGTTCATGCACATAAATCACCAGATAATCACGTAGACTTTTTTGCTTTTTAACTTATTTGTTTTTCATGACAAAAGATTTGTCGATTTACCGAAAATTGTGTTTTTGACTTGCGCGTGTTACAAAACAATAGAAAAAAATACTGACTCGACATGGTTACCTCGAGAAAGCTCTCACCTAATAAACCCACCGCGATTTATTTGGTTCACATGATCCCGTGACGAGTGACAATGCCCACCACCAAACTACCTTTACTGGCATACTTCAGGAGAAACCTAAATGGAATATATTGGGTTGTCGGAAAAGTCATGACGTATATGCAACAAAGTATGCAATTGCATGGTTGGAAGTACGTGAGTCAATGACATTTGTATGTTGATTGTGTAGTTTGACAGTTGACACTTCAAGCTTCATTTGCACCAAAAAATTAAGTGATTTATTTGAGTCTCGTCGATTTTAGAGGACGTTGAAGATGGACGACCAAACTGTGCATTTTCGTCACATTTTGCTGTATTACTTCCGCAAAGCCAAGAACGCAAGACAAGCGTGTGAAAAGTTGAGAAAGGTTTATGGAGAACATGCACTACAAGAACGGCAATGCCAGAGATGGTTTAAAAAATTCCGAGATGGGGATTTTGATATCCATGACGCACCTCGATCAGGGCGGCCTACTGAGTTGGATAGTGACGAATTAAAGGCATTGGTACGAGCAAACCCACATTACAACACACGGGAAATTGCAGAAACCTTAAAAATCCATCATTCAACCGTTCACGACCATTTGAAGAAACTGGGATACGTAAGCAAACTCGATCGTTGGGTACCACACGAACTGAGAGATGTTCATTTGACGGCGCGTGTAGACATCTGCGATATGCTCCTTAAACGTGAGGAAAACGATCCTTTCTTAAAGCGCTTGATAACGGGAGATGAAAAGTGGATTTTTTACAACAATGTGGTTCGCAAACGCTCTTGGTCCCGAAGTGTAGATACGCGTAACACGATCGCGAAACCAGAGAGTCATCAGGAAAAGGTGATGCTCTCTGTTTGGTGGGATTTTAAAGGGATCGTGTTTTTCGAACTCCTGCCAAAGAACCAAACCATCGATACAACTGTGTATTGTCGGCAATTGGACAGTTTGCAACAATCCATCATGCAAAAACGTCCGGAGCTCATTAATCGCAAAGGTGTTCCACCATGACAACGCGAGACCGCACACAAGTTTGCTCACTCGTCAAAAGTTATTGGAGTTAGGATGGGATGTGTTACCACATCCAGCATACTCGCCTGATCTTGCCCCATCTGATTTTCATTTGTTTCGGTCGCTTCAAAATTCCTTGCGAGAAATACGCTTTACTTCAGATGAAGCTGTACATCAGCACCTTGTTCAATTTTTTGCCGGTAAAGACAAATCCTTCTACGAGCGAGGAATTATGAAGCTGCCTGAAAGATGGCGAAAGGTCATCGATCAAAATGGGCAATACATTATTGATTGAAGTTTGTGCTGTATATGAATAAAATGGCCTTAAAATAAACAAAAAAAAGCGTCATGACTTTTCCGACAACCCAATAGTTCAAATGGCACATTATTGTATTGTGCTTAATTAAATAATCAGCATTACTTATATTGATAAACATCTTGAAAATATGCATTTTTCACGGAATGAACCGTACCCCCACCCCTTAACATGAATTACGAGGTAGCCGGGCGGTGACCCGATACAAACATGTTTAAACAATTTACAACCTTTTAATATGTTTAGGGGCATGCAACGAACGTGATACACGAAGGCATACGATGAGTTACGCTACTCTCTTTTATTTTGGCACTTGACTATAGTTTGTAGGGAAAGAAAATTTCTTTCTTTTTAGTCCAGTATAGATTGGTTGGTTATTACAATTCGTTGGGTAAGAAAAATATGTTTTTCTGTTGTCAGGATCATACAGGGAACGATAGCCCTGAAAGAAACCACCATTAAAAATACCAAACATTTTTTTAACGATTGGTTACGAGTCGTTAATTATCAAAGATATGAATAAATGCCAGGTTCACAAATATATGATGGCATCTTTGCAGTTTTGTGGTCAAGATTGTTATCTGAGATTTTTCCGCGATGCAAGTTTTTGACGATTACCCAACAAGAGAACAATGGCCAAAAACCCATATTAAAACCTTCCAAATAGCACAGTTAACAAGAGCAAATGTTTTTTCCAAGACAGGAAAAATACTCAACTACATAGAAATCAAGAATAGAGCGCGTTAGTGTACTTTGATATTATTCAGAAATCCAAAATCAATTAGATACGTAGCTATGCCAGTAAAAATAATTTTGTTCACTAACAACCTGAGACCTCATTCTTCTAATGAAAAATCGGTTTTCTCTCCCTAGCTTTACCTATCATTTATAATGATAAAGCACCTAGGTAAAGAAGGAGTGACTTTTAAAACTATTCTGTGAACTTCACTGTCCACCGAACTTTATATTTCGAAATATACAGGGTGCCCAGTGGGAAAGTTCACATTTCAAATTTGAATTACGCGGCAACCGTATACGCGAGGAAGTGGGGATCAAGAGATCGACGCGTTCGGCGTGCGGGTTAAATAGTCACAATGGAACATTGGACCGGAGCGCAACTTACTTTAAGAGTGGTGATTCGTACGTGGCTGCCCTTCGGAAATTTTGTACACTATACAACATTCGCCGACCAAGAGATGCCCCAAGTACACAGGCTCAACTCTTAGTCAACCCATTCCTGGCCCCACACCTACTGTATCAACCGAATAAAATGTGCGTCGGGTAAGTGATTCGGTCATTGCAAATCCTCAGCGTTCTGTACGGAAGCATTCCGCTGCTTTGGGAATCCCTAGGTCAACACTGCATGACATAATGAAGAAAGAAATGGGTTTTCATCCTCATTAAATCCAAACAGTCCATTCTTTAAAGGAAAGTGATTTCGTATTACGGAAATCTTGTGCTGAACGGATGTTGAATCTTTTTCCTACGCAGCCCAGACTCGAAAACGTTGTTATCAGTGACGAGGCCCATTTTCACTTAGATGGTTATCTGAATAAGCAAAATTGCAGATATTGCCCAAAAGAGAAAATTAACAACAGCTACATAGTCCAAAGGTGACTGGTGCGCCATATCCTCTAGCGGTATTATTGGGCCGTATTTATTTGAAAATGAAAACGGTCATGCATTGACAGTCAATTCCAAGCGATACAAGGACATGATTGACACTTTTTTTGCTCCTATTGTAAGAACAGACGTGAACAGACGTCGATTTAACAGAAACACATTGTCTCAACAGGATGGAGCCACTTCCAGAGAATCGATGGACACGGTGAAAGCACTTTTTCCTCAAAAAGTTATATCGAAGTTTGGAGACATTCACTGGCCTACTAGGTCACACGACTTGCCATGCGATTATTTTTTGTGGCGTTATCTAAAGTCAAAAGTGTATTCCAATAATCCACGAACACTCGAGGAGCTTAAAGACAACATTCGACGAGAGTATTTTTTTTCTTATATCAAAAAGTGAACTTTCCCACTAAAACCGATCGATGATTAATAGGCATAATATTGGGAAATATTTTTCGATGTTAGCAGTAGGAAAACATAATGAACCAACATTTGCATATTACTTCCCTCTGAAATGGACCAGTTACTTTCATTAAATTCAGTTTGACAACAGATATTTAAAAGTATTTGTAAAATAAGCTGGAAACGTCATGACTGTGATGTAAATTGGAATATTTTGTGAAAGTTAGTAGTGGATCAACGGAAGTCCGGTGATAGAGGGCCTCAAAACCTATCGAATGAACCCCTTTATGTGTGGTCCGAAATTGTATAGTTCAGGAGATATTTGCAATTTTGTGAAATTTATAAAAATATGGGACAATGAATTTTGAATCGCAATTACAACTAAACCATTAGGTTTAGGGCTATGATTTATTTTTTAAGATGAGCTGTACATTATACATGGATTGAAATAGTTTTTACAATAAAATAAATGATGAAATACAACCTCATTTTTTTTACCGCCCCCCAAAAGTTGAGGGATGAAAAAGATTTTTCACAAAAAATTAATTTAAGATTTTTTGCGTTGATTTCTAATAAGCTCTGTTAAAAAATGACATAACCATTGCTAACCATTTAGCTCATATCAGAAAAAAATCACAGCCCTAAACCTAATGGTTTAGTTGTAATTGCGATTGAAAGTTCATTATCCCGTTTTTTTTTCGAAATTTCAGACCACACATATAGGGGATCATTAGATAGGTTTTGAGGCCCTCTATCAACTGACTTCCGTTGATCCACTACTATCTTTACATCCTGTATAGTGGAAAAAAAATCTTATACATACCTAGTTTGAGAATGCCATTTTTCGCACACTATACCCTTGGACACTACAAGTCTCAGGCTTTAAAAATGCTCGCCTCTCAAACTAAGTATGTAATATACTATTTCTATTTGCATACCAGTCCGGCCACTACTATTTTTGCAAATATTTTTTGAACAGTTAAAGGCTAAAGTTTGAAGATGAAAAGATTAGCCTGATACATAATCCGATTTTATAAGCAGTCAAAGTGTCGGCTTGTTAATGTTCTGAGTAATATCCAACGTACTTTTTGAATGTTCAAGCGCTAAATCTTTAGGCCATTTTTGAATATTTTTTGATATATCTTCAAGCGAGAAAGGAAGATGATATTGAGCTATTCGTAATGTTCTCAAGAAACAGAAAGTATTTTCAGAGTAACAACTGCTCATTACAATGTATTAAGAACAGAAAAATCGTAATGATAGAAAAAATCTCCGGGCGGTGTTTTTATCAACAGTTTGTAGGTTCATGGAGGTTCATTAAACCTGTCTTAGTTAAACTGAAGGTAATTTTAAGTATCACATTAGAACAAAAAAAAGGATAAAATTAATTGTTCCTTAGAGATTATGGTCAATGAAGTATAAAATTATCTGGTAAAAGTTTCGCTTATGCATGTTTTGCCTAACACGTAGTTCGAATGATACTTATATACAGGGTACCCCAAAATAATATGTCAATGTCTTATATATAAAACACATGGTGTAAAAAAAATAAGTAATGTTGTGTTAGGGCGAGTCAGCCCTGACTTCCAAATTGAATTGAGTTCACGGACACCAAGTGAGGCTCCAACTGATTACTAAGCTTTCAAAAATTCGTTGAGTGTCGTTCTAAACGTTATATTATTCTGGGACACCAGATATAATAAGGAAGTTCTCATACTACATACCCAGTATCTCTTTTCGCTTAATGCCACAATTCAATCGCCAAAGTACTAAAAAAATAGACAAACAGTTGAATAGTAAAGAATCATTATTTAGCTAAATATTTACACTCTAATTCATATGCCTTTTTATAACTATAGTAATGGTAAAGTCCTTTAACAACAATCAAATTGTATAACCAGTGTCTAAATTTGTACATTATGATGCAGAATAACAATAGCTTTAGTGTTTTCAAGGGGTCTAATTGACGCTTTTTGACGTTATATCAAAAGTTTTTGTGTAATTCCATTGGTCATTGGAATTCGAACATCCAAATAATATTTCCATATACTTTAGTGGAACCAAGAAAGGATAGACATGGCGAAAAATTGAAAATTTAATGGTTATTTGGCGGTGTTGCTAGATAAATCAGCATTTGTTTGTTGAATTTGTTGTTCATCATTTGTAGCGAAAGATTAAGCATTTTTTGTTCAATTTTGTTTTTGGGATATTTATACTCCAAAAGGTATCCAACACTATGATCCTTTACGTTCGCCAGTGGAGCCATGGCAATAATATCCTTAGAAGCTTCATTAGATAGTATATCCGATATTCATATTTTAGCAAACAAAATTGTTGAAATTCGTGCTGAGTTTAATATTTTCCAATAGATAAGCAACAATAATAAAACTATGTTCCTCCAATACGATCATTATAAATTTAGTAGTTTCTAGATATTTTCGGCAATTTGGCAACAACATTTATGCTTACAACCTATTTCACGAGTATCCATCACGCTTCGACGTCTACTGCGGTGAACAGCTGATCAGCAAGTGACATTTTTGTGTTAGTCTGCGACGTTGGCAATAACGAATCGGGTGTAAATCTATAAAAACCTGTTTGTAGCGTTTTGTTTTTTGTATGCAAACGGACTTTTCTAAATAAAAGAGCCGTTAGCAAGTACAAAATGAATCTGTAGCGGACCAAAAAACAAAACAAAATACGGCTCTGACTACCTGACATTGACGAATCCGTCCCTGTGCCGATATCGGGAATTTTGAGATATTACTACATAATGAGGTGTCACTCTAGTGTGATGGATACTCGTGAAATAGAGTATACTCGGCCTTCCGTCCGCGATTTGGCGAGTTACTCATAGATGGCCATGTTTTTCTTTCAAAATGAGATAAAACAGGCAACCAGTAATGCAGTGCCAAGCCCATTTAATGGAGCAAGGTCAATGAAACCGACCGGAAAACTTCATAGATATACCGCGAAGTGTCCTCTCTTGGTGTACACCCTCTTTAGTGAAATCTCACTCAAATTTTATTCTATTTCTGGATTCTTATAGATGTGCGCCTTCTGTCTATCGGCAAAAAGCTCAGTCATGCGTCAAAATAAAATACAAGCACTATTTCTTGACAGATACATGCTTGAACCTCCTACAAGTAGTATAGAACCCTAACTCTAAAGCCGTATTTGCCAAGCTCATTGAAACTGATGAGCTCATTGTCACATTAAGAATAAATATGGTACATTAAACGACATAAAACCTTATGTTCGCTTGTCACTTTGGAGAGCTGAACCTCCTTTTGGTAAGGGTAATGCCTACCCCAAGCTTTGCTGGTTTTACGCGGTGCCATCTTGTAATTGGAATAATAGCTTGGGGTAATCTCAGCATGTTACGAGGTCTTTGAGACTATTATAGTAATACACGGTATCGGAAAGTGAAAATGAAAAGAAAAAACAAAAGTAGTATCACCTGGAACACATAAATAAAATATACTGCACAAAAAATGTGTCAATAGTACTTGAATAAGGTCACCGTTGGGACCGAAGCAGATAAAGAAGAATTATTATGTTGCATTAAATCTAATCCGAGTCCTCGAACCCACGTTAATACTCGGTAAATTTAGAGTTGTAGCCCAAAAAAGTGGGAAGAATTTGCCGACCAAATATTCTATATACATGTCTGTAGCTGACAAGACGCCGAGATCTTACATTCTGAATTAACCAAGAACTCATGAGTGTTCGGGCTCTAGAAGTTTAGAGGAAAATTAAGTTATTCAGTAACTATAGGAATTTAATGAATTAAGAAATAAAATACTATATCTCAACGTAAAAGTGTAAAATTTTAAGATGGCGGCTAGGCGCCATCAGTATTAGAAATTGCTCGTATTTTGAGTTTCAATCGTGGCGGATACGGCCTTAGGTGAGAAAAAACTATTTGATTCTTAAATTATCGGTATATGAAGCTTAGGAGAGAAAGTAAAATGTTTAAGGCCTATTTTAGGTAACGCATTTCCTCGATAGAAAATATTCTTACCTTTTATATGACCACTATCCCTGAGGCAAAATAGAAAAACTGTACATTACCATATCTAGATATATACACTATCTGAAACACATCCTATATACTCTCGTTATTTTTTAGCATGTAGGTATTTCTTTTTGAACTTTGTTAACTTTTCAACAATGTTAAGATTCTCTTTAATACAACGATAAAAGTTTTATGACCCAAAACATGCAAGATATACCTTTTTTCAGAATTTAAAAATAGTTTGTACACGAAAATGGACTTACATATTCTACTAGGTACCAGTCAACTACGTTTTCTTGATCAAATCTACGAGATTATATTTACTATAATGAAATAAAAAGCTGCTACAGCAGACAAATGTATTGAAACCAGGCATTAGGAATAACAAATTTAAGGCCAGGAAAAAGTTCACATCATCTCTGTACTCAAAAGTAAGTATGTATCAGATTTCCCAATGTCTCTAAATGGGATTTTAGAAACTGGTTAAAGTTACCTGCCATCGTGTCTATTTTCTATCCCTGTTTAAAATTCTTATAAATTCAGCATCAGGTTAGTCGACCTTTCAATGTTTAAAACCACGTTGGCCCAGTTTCGATCTCACATTTTCTATACCAAGAAATCCTTAGTTCTACAGTAGGAGAACCCATTAAACTATCGGATTTTGGTACAATTTTACCTCATCTTAATCGAAAAAAACCTGTAGTAAATGTAAGCTGAGTTACACAATCAAGTTGGAGCGCTTTCTTCTAAGTATGCTCTGTAAGTACACTTGATCTCAAAGTCGTCCCCATGGTAACGTGACTAACCAATGCTCCAAAACTTACTCATTTTCAACTGGTATTTTTTTTTTGTTGAGGAATCAGTCATGATTATGCGAAAGGTCTACATTTGAATTGAAATTTAACGAATTTGCAACAGTCTGTAGAAGGGAACCATGGTTTGTCTTTTCCATTATTGAACTTTGATGTAAAACTACTGGTTAGCCCATTTTTTCTGGAGATAGAAAAGATAGATGTACTGTATTTCGGCATCTGAGGAATTGTAGGGTGTCCAGTGGGAAAGTTCCCATTTCAAATTTGAGTTACGCGGCAACCGTATAAGCGAGGAAGTGGGGAGAGGTCTTGATCGACGCGTTCGGCGTGCGGGTTAAATAGTCACAATGGAACATTGGACCGGAGCGCGACGTGCTTTTGCTGTCGAGGCTTACTTTGAGAGTGGTGTTTCATACGCAGCTGCCCTGATTACTTATTACGGAAATCTTGTGCTGAACGGATGTTGAATCTTTTTCCTACGCAGCGCACAGTCGAGAACGCTGTTTGCAGTGACGAAGCTCATTTTCACTTCACGAACCCAAATGAGAAACATCACCAATAGCTACATAGTCCAAAGGTGTCAACATAAACGCATTGTTTCATCAGGATGGGACCACTGCCTAAAAGTGTAATCCAATAATTCACAAACACTGGAGGAGCTTAAAGTCAAGATTCGACGAGAAATAAACAACATCACTCCGGAACTCAGCAAGAGGGTGTTTCAGAATTTGCCCGCGCGATTGGAAGAGTGTGTCCGAAAGGATGGCAAAAATTTGGAAGGAATGATATTTAAGAAATAAAACCCGCCGAATTTACGAATAAATATTTTCTTTTCATTAAGTTTGTATTTTTTTCTTGAATCAAAAAGTGAACTTTCCCACGGGACAACCTGTATATGAGGTGAAATGTGACATCCTGGCGTCATCTATGAGAATTTGTCACAGCTGTGTGTATCATTTTCGCAATAATTAGAAATCTCATAGATGGCGCTATGTCCAACTATATGCTATACAGGGTGTCCGCAAAGTTGGGGTTTTCCTTTACACGACGTGTAGATCTTGAAAACATAAGCAATTTTTCTTAGTACTATATACACCAATGTCTTAAGGGAACCGAGATAAAGGGCTCTGCAACATCAAAAATATCTGAACACCGTCCTGTAGCCGCGACTCGCGACATCCCCAATTGGTACTAGGACACTAGCTGAACCCGACGACAGAACTGGGTCGGTGTCAGTGTGTCAGGTCAGTATGCAACCTTCAACCGACGGTTACGGTCACGCGTGTAGAGGTAAACGAACCCGTATAATCGATTGCGTTTCAAAAAACAACAAGCACTAGAGACGTGGCTAGAGAAGTGCAAGTATCAAAAACTGAAGTGTGGCAAACGCTGCGTGAAGAGGGGCTGTATCCGTTTCACGTCCAACGTGTACAAGCCCTTCAACCTGACGATTTTCCAGCAAGAGTGCGGTTTTTGTGAGTGGTTGTTGCATCAACATGACAATAAATCCGGACTTTTTGAAGTGCATATTGGTGACAGACGAATCTACGTTCACGCGTAATGGGGTGAATAACTTTCGCAACACTCATGCTTGGTCAGTAGAAAATCCGCACGCTGTCCGTCGGGCACATTTTCAACAAACATTTTCGGTGAATCTTTGGGCTGGCATGGTGAACGGTATGCTCATTGGACCATTTATTCTCCCAAATCGATTGGACGGGATGCAATACCTACACTTTTTACGCAACATTTTGCCTTCCTTGTTTGCCTTCGTCTGCCCGATAGCGCATCAGCTGATTTCATTTTCCGTTGGAGCCGTATGATTTCGGGCAGAGACGTACTTAGCCCTTCTCGTCAACTGGAGAGTGAGTACTTTTTCCTTTATTTTTTTGTACTTGGTCGCCCTCGTTTCACTACACATTACCTTTGTTATTTCAAGGGTAGTTGTTTATGAAAAGGAAAACCCCAACTTTGGGGACACCCTGTATATACGGATTGCTATATTTAGATAGTATACATTAATCAGGGTACAATGTTCTATATGCATGGATAGATACGTGATGCGGAATCTAGACCAAACAGATGTTAGCCATTGAAGAGGTCCCAGAGTCAGATAATGGACCCATTCAACTTCAAACCCTTAAAGACTTAATCACTGATAGAAAATAATCAGGATGACAATCGGTCTCTATAGTCTAATCATATTAGACGAAAAATACCACTGGTTTGTGAAATAATTGTAAAGTCTGGTTTTATTGCTGCAAGTTGTTCAAGGGGGTTATTTAAAACATGGACGTCTAAAATGGGTACTCCAATTTTTGTGCGAAAACTTTTTATTCGGCAACAAAGAACGAGAAAACGAGTTTTTTGGGAGTCATTCGAAAGTGTTGACAGGAACGAAATAACTTTTCATATAAGATTTTTAGGTATTTATGACACCTACAAAATGAGACTACACGTAAGAAGATCCGACTAATAGCAAAAACGTTATGGCCGAAAATCGAGGCAAACTGCAGGTTTTGGCACTTGTTGGTAATGCGTCGATGGTTTCTCGCAGATACTTGAAATTCTTCAAATTCCCAGGATTCGTACTTCTAAATAACCACCAAAATTGGAGTGGATTGGCCAAGTAGTTTTTGAGAATCTCTAATTATTTATTCCAAAACACCTGTTTTCGGCCATCACTACTAGTTTATCGAGTATATACAGGGTTAGTTTAAAGGGCATTTTATAGCCAGATACACAAGTTTACCTTGCCGATACGAATTGCATAAACACGTGTATTTTGCTATTAAGTGCTGTTTGAAAGAACCCTGTATATTGCTCAATAAACTAGAAGTGATGGCCGGAAAACAGGTGTTTTGGAATAAGCAATTAGAAATTCTCAAAAAACTACTTGACCAATATACTCCAATTTTGTTACTATTATTTAGAAGTATGAATCCTACGGATTTGAAGAATTTCAAGTAGTTGCGTGAAATTATCGTCGCATTACCAAAAAGTGGCAAAACCTGCATTTTGACTTGTTTTTCGACTATAACATTTTTGGTATTAGTCGGATCTTTTTACGTGTGGTCTCATTTTGTAGGTCTCATAAATGCCTAAAAATCTTATATGAGAAGTTTTTTCGTTCCTAAATTTAAAAAACACGTTTTCTCATTCTTTGTTGTCAAATAAAAAGTTTTCCCACAAAAATTGGTGTACCCATTTTATGCGTCCATGTTTTAAATACCCCATTGAACAACTTGCACCAATAAAAGCAAGCTTTACAATCATTTCGGGGAAATTTGCTAAGTATGTATTAAAGGCGTGATACCTTTTGGCCAAAGTTAATCATTTCAATCAAAATGTATTCGACGTTTGAAAAGATATTCTAGTAATTCCAGTTGCGAAGAGATTTAAACCTACAACTCTGATAATTCATACCAGCACTGTCATATTTTCGATCGATGTATAAGTCCGTCAAAATTCTTAAGAACACAATGTTCCACAATGATGGTCATCAGAGCACAAAGGATACATTTTTCATCTGTTGTATTTTTTTAGATTTACCGAAGGTTCAACCAAACTTATCTTAAAAGCTACGACAAAAACGTATCTTATGACAGAAACAATACGGTATTGGCACTTGTGCGACAGATAATACAAATCTATTGTTTGTCCTATATTCGTCGCATGTTACGTTCAAGATAAGTCTGCATGAGGCCCAAGGTTGAAAACATACATGAAATCAATTTTGTCACTTTTTTGAATTAGAAATTCTCGCCAAAAATTCTAACTGCTTTCGACAACCACACGTCATATGTGTCCGGAAAACTACTGTTATATAGCATTGTTCAAAAATGTCCCAACTAAACTCATTTTTCGAACGGTTCTATCTACCATTAGTTTTTCGCTCTAAACATGAATGCTGCCAGATATCAAATCAGATTTGTTACTTTCATTGAAAAATGATGCTCTCAGTTCTAAGAAGAAGTTTTCTTTTATGACAAACTTATACAAAATTTAGTATTGCTGTAAATGCGAAGAAACGAAAATCTTATATACCAAACTTTTTCTCATTAACATCCTGTCCTGGAGTCTTTGTATAATTCGACTGTTATTTTTTTAGACTACCTAACGCCTACTTCAACAATTTTTATTATATGATCTTCCGTAAGAATCCTTAACATCACATTACAATGGAAATAAAATTTAAAAAGCTTTAAACATAACACATTCTATCACAGAACTAATACCAATAACGAAATTTTAAGAAACTGGAATTCTCACTTATTTCACATTTACGAGCTGTCATCGCTATCCAAGTGTAATGTTGTCAACGAATCCATGCTGTCATTAGACGACACGCTGCTACGCACATTCGCAAATCTACCTAAGGTATACTCTTCATCTGGAGAAGGAGGTACTTTCGTTACCTTAAATCTGCAATCAAATACAAAATGATCATCTTACAGAAGTTCTTGCAAAGAATGAGACAGAATCCCACATTCATGTGAGCCTCGATTATTTCCATAACAACGTCTACAAGAATCATGGTTGCCGGCGGTAACTCGATGCAAAGGCTATAGGCGAAACTACATATGTAAAAAGGGGGCCTACATCTTGGAACCCGTTGAAGTTGGACGTCTGTGCCCCTTGAAACATTTGTTGAGGACGTAAAGACGCATAACACATAAAAAAATCACTTTTCCCATAGGCGTGTTGCCGGGTCCTTTCGTACAGAGATAGATTATAGTCTGAAATAGCTCTTACGCTACCTTTTATCCCGGGAAATAACTTTAAAATATCTATCACACTGGCTATAGCCCAAACGGCTTAGTGGAATTTGACATAAGGTGTCTAGCGGGAAAGCGCTCAGTCGCTAGTCCAATCGAAATGAGTAAGGGTATATAGGGTGTTAGGGAAATAATATTCGTAACTTTAAGAGGTGGTTCCTTGCATTATTCTAAGTAAAAAAGTTCATTATAACCTATGTCCGAAAATCAACCGTTTCGGGGCAAAAAAATGCTGAACTTATTTCTTTTTAGTCATGAAATAAATTAATTTTGCATCTTAGTGATTTAAATTCATATGCCTAATAGCGTAAAATGTATCAATACATCTATTTATTAATTAACTGTCTCTAAAAAAATAATTTTCTTGCTTATTAAATACAATTTTCCGAATAAAAATAGACAAACTAAATCCCTCACACAACTGGCAACGTCGTACTCCGCCTGCACTGCATGTATCATCGCGTGTTGTGATTACTAGTACATTTAACTGTAACTTTATGTGATTTACGGATGTTGTTTTTTTTTCTTTTTTCGTGCATCGCATAGTTTCGAATAAGTGATTGATAATCGTGGGAATTGGCGGTGTGTATCGCCACGTACCGGTAAGTTCTGTACATTTTTTTTTAGTAAATGTACTGTACTGAAAGCGTTATTAAATAAAAAATATATAGCCACAAAAAAGTATTCAATAATTCAAGGCATATTTTCCACAAAAATATCATACAAACGTAAACAATTCGATGAATCAGTTGCGGTCGTCGTGCGCTCGTATCGCGGGTGCGTTGCAGCATTTTTTCATACTCCAACTACCACGAAGGCCTAAGGCCTAAACACCCATTGGGTACCGTGGGGCTATAGGGGATACAGGGGAAAGGGGGAACGTCACACGGACTCTGGCGAGGGAACACGTGTGCATGCAACGTGCACACATTCTGGCTCCGCCTACGAGATCCGAGCATAAGTTATAATGGACTTTTTTGCTTAGAATAATGCAAGAAATCACCTCTTAAAGTTACGAATATTATTTCCCTAACAACCTGTACAAATAGGGCATTTGCATCGTGCATTTACTGCATTTCGACATACGTTTTCTTAGCGTGATCGTCTTGATTTAGACTGTTTGGTATTTTGTTTCACTTCAAGTGTAATGCTTAAGCACTGTCAATGTATAGTTATTGAGTTATTGGTCATACAATCTTTAATGCTACTATGCGGGTAAGGTATACTTATCTGTTATCTAGGAAACTCTAATGCTGTGTGGTCCGGTATACGAGAGGCACGCTGTATATTTTGAGATGCGCATTAGCTATACTAGTTAAAACCGGCAACAGTGCACTTTTAGAAAGAGCAGTCCTTTATCAGTAAGTTGCCGCATTCAGTGCACTTGCAAGTGCCTTACAGTGTACGTAGTGGAAACAAATTTAAGGAAAAACATGGAGTTGACTCGAGAGAGCTATCGCGCTATGATTTACTATGACTTTAAAGTCGATTTAACTGAACATTAATGTATCAAACGGTTACAACAGGCATCTGGCTGATGAAGAACGTAGTGGTAGGCCATGTTCTCGTGTGACTGCAGAAAACATTGCTAAAGTTCAGCGGCTAATTGAAAAAGATTCTCGCATGCATGCTTTGAAATTTGGTTACTGTATTAGTGGCGCCATCTACATGTTCCGCGGGCAGAAAGCTAGCTATATTTGTATTTATTGTCTTACCTTGATTTTGGTTTTGGGCTGGGACTAGGACTGACATTGGTACTGCTGCAACTGCTACCAGATTCTGTAACTTTAACGATTTGGAATCGGCTTTTGGGCGCAGGACTGGAAATAGGAGAGGGGAAAGGTGTCAACACGGGGGGAGATTGAGGAGAGCCAATTTGCAAAGGGGTCGACGACTCTGGTATTGTGTACTTTGGTTCACAGCTCAGGGACATTTTACGGGATATCAGCTGGGAGATATTCGTTATTTCTTCGTTATCTGTTGTATCTGTGAACGATTTGTTCACAGTGCATATGGCAAATAGTTTCTTTACTAGTTGGGCGTAGGCATCAGGGTCCTGTGGGAAGGAAATGTAAAATTGAGTCAAGTAGATCGACTATGTATTTCCGATAAATTCTATACAAATGGCATTGGGTGATTTTTGTGTGTTCATTTTTGGAAAAATGTACTAAACAAGAGAAACACTGCTATTGAAACACATCGTCAAAGTCCGTTGAGAATTACCAGTTGCTATTTTTTAAACGGTTTTATTAAGCTTGCTTGTATTCATCGAATCTACAAAAATTTGCCCTCTCCTCCCTTATACGTTGATCAGACTAAAATAAAATTGAGGGGCGTAACCTGAGTATATATGTAAATTGTCATTTGTAATCTCCTATGATAAAAGTCATGTTCACTGTAGATGATAGAATTTCGACGCGCCCCACCTTTATTTTAAAATGATATATGCGCTAGACTCTGTGAAAACTGGCATCTGGTACCAGATGAACTAGTACCTACCTAATTATCCTTTAACTTTGTTACATTATCTGCATCAATATGTTTCTTTACAATAAAACTGTTTATCTTAATTTATTACTTTTTTATTTAACGGACTATAACTTCTGACTACACAAATTCATACTTGAAAAACATTTTTTTATAATCCTGCATCCAATATTGTACGAGCTAAAGTTAATGTTGAAGATGTAAGCACAAGACTAAATCACATAATTTGGCAGATAGTGCATACTTACACTACATGAACGGTTTGTTTCATCAATTTCAACTTTATTAATTTTAGAATTAGTTAACGCCTGGCACAAGAGCTCGACTCCATATAACTGGATCGCCTTATTGCCTTTCAAATTGATTTTCTGAAAAAAAAATCGAGACATAAATAGAATAAAAATATTCTTCATTGAGAAAAATTCTATTGGTATCATTTGGAAAGCTTGGGTACGATCTTTTGACCATCAACCTTTTCAAAGAATAGGTACTACGGATTTTGTTTTTTAATGAAATTAACAATGTTGGTTGAACGAGGTAGGTCCGATAAGTACTTTTGAAAAAGTGGCGATTTACAAAGTCTGTCGCAAAGTAAACAAGACTTTTGAAAGATATCCGATACAATAGCGCCATCTATTATAGCGTTGGATAGGTACATCTTCCATTGATGAGCTGTCAAAATTTCAGGATAATCGAACCACTTGTGACAGTACATGTTTTCAGCAGCGGTGGAAAAATGAGCATAGAACAAAGAGCCAATATTAAGTCCTGTGTTAAAGTTGGTAAAACATTTACCGGAACGCATCATATGTCGATGCAAGTATATGGTGCTGATTGTTCATCTCCTAGCCGAGTCCATCTTCTCCTGATATGGCACAGTGTGACTATTTTCTGTTCAGTAAACTACATTTGGCAATAAAGGCACAGCGGGATGCTGACGTAGAGGCCATCCAAAAGGCGTCGACATCCCGGTCAATGAGCTAAGAATCATCATTTGAAAATCTGTTGGTCCGTGCAAATCGCTATATCAATTCTGAAGGAGACTATTATGGAATAAAACAAATTCGATTTTCCGAAACAAAAAAGATTGTTTATTTTTGTAAACATTTGTTAATTTTCTTCTTTGTCCTGTTTACTTTGCGACAGACCTTGTATTTCTCAACACAGTCTCCTTCTAGCTCGAAAATGCCATAACCAGTTTTTTAAGACAAACAACGCATGCATATTGGTTCAAAAGGTTTTATCAACTGTTCAAACAGAAGATATAGATCTGGCACAAATTCTGGGTAAATCGTTCGACTCTGTCGGTATTTCATTTCAGACATTTGTCAAATTGTTGTATCACGCCTGCAGGCAACACCAAACTATTCTGATAAACCAAAGACAACATGGACGATGCCATGATTATACATAACCACCCGCCTATTGGGCAAACATTTATTCGTCTATTTAATATTAAATAATTATGTTTCAGTTCGAAATTACAGGTATAAAGTGATATACATTAGTGTAATGGTGTCTAAATATAGGATTTGTGGAAGATTTAACGCAGATAAGTTCAGTTTTCCGTCTTAAAAATCTAGACATACTTTGAAAATATGAATCAAATACGAAGCCCGTATAAATTGCGTAACTACTTTGTACGATAATCACAATAAAATTTGCTGCGCAAGTAATTCAATAGCCCTATATCACAGAGTAGAAGTTTATCATATACCTGTGTATGAAATTCACAATGGCCGATATGTAAGTAAACAAGATGACTGTAATGTGTTAGTTATATATTCTTCACTTCGTCTATACAATACATAGGAAATAGTTTGGTTGCAATAAAGTAGAATCACGAAACAGAATAGTTGTATAGTTGACAAAAACTGAATCTTGCACTGACGCAAATGTCCTGCGGCTGCAAGAGGCTTACACTTTTGTTGTATAACTGTTACCTGCAGCCCTTATACAACCTCTTAAATGACTGAAGTGTCCTATTAGGTGTGCCCATTCCGCTTGTATAGCTGTTCTAAGAGGGTTTTGCCAATGCTCTTACAGTATACAATGCTGTGTAAGGAATACTGTATAATCATTCTTGCAACTCTAATAGGAGTGATAATTGTTGGGTTCGCCTTCTTCGGAGCACATTCGCCGGGTGAAGTCCACTGTTTCAGAAACTCCCTCGGATTACGCTTAAACAGCGTCAAGCACTACTCTTAAGTAGTCTCAGGGTTGCGCTTGTTATGACCCACGCAGTCTGCCAATATCGTGAATTTTTGTCACGTTATCCTCCGCGGTAGCTGTTTTCGGGGCACCTGGGCGTGGCTCATCAAAAACCGGCGCGAGACCACGTTAAAATTCGATAAACCAATTCTTGACGGTCGCCATCGAAGGAGAAGAGTCACCGCACACAGCATCCAAGCGCTCTTTGATTTCGCTGAGCGATTTCCCTTCCGAAAACAAGAATCGAATCACCGAACGATATTGCTCTTTTTCCATTTTTCTAAAACCCGCGGACACGCCCGCTTCCACACGCGGTTAAAACAAAACTACGAGCCCGATTCGACTAGAATTTTAACAGTAGCCGTCTACCAGAATATACTATACGATAGTGAATTTTTCTTGCGATAATGGCACCATCGGGCGGTGAGAGGCTAAGTACTTATCGGACCGCCCTTGCATGAGAGTTATGATTTATAAATAATGTTATCCGAATGGTGTTTCTACAGAAGACCATTCTATGTATTGTTTGAATAGATTTTATCCTCGGTGAATCCCCACAAAAAAGAGACAGGCAGGGTTAGGTTGCATGATCTTGCAAGCCAACAAACATCACCATTGCGAAAAATCGCACGACCATCAGGAACACGTGTCTGTAGCAATTTCAAAGTTTTCCGCAACGTGTGACAAGTAGTTCTATTTTGTTAAAGTGCGTATTATCGACTTGGGGCCATGAAAAATCCTGTTTGTCATAACGTTCGCAGTGAACATTTACCGTTCCACAATATTAAATTTCATGAAAAAAAAATTATAGTGAACTTTCCTAAACTCGGCTTTGGCAATTCAAATTGCTACTCTTTTCCTTTCCGGTACGTGACGATAGTACGTTTGTACAATTCTGAAGTTTTCAATATAAAATATCGAAGTCATTAAAAAATGGCGTCAAATTTAAAACAGGACTGCCTCCAATTATAATTCGGAGAAAAAAATCAATAAACTGCGCTCATACCTGTAAAGACTGATTACGCGGAATAGCTTCAGACAAGGACTCTATTCCCTTACAAGTAAGAAGTGTGCATTGTAGGCCCAGACCCTCAAGGGAGTCAGTAGATGGCAAGCTCATACTGATGTGATTAAGTACTACATCCGTAAGGTTATTATAGCCAATGTTAAGTGTATGTAGATTTTTACATTCAACCTAAAATGAAAAATATCAATTTAACAGAATTACCTGATAGAAGCAATCTACAGCCTATTCAAATCTCACTTATGCAGCGTCAAAACAACAGCCCGCGATCTTCAAATCCTCGTGTTCTTATTGGCCAGCGGAACACAAACGCCTAGACATGCAGTGACGTTCGAGAGTTCATGTTTGTTTGTCGCGGCGTAAACAAGGTTTGAATACGGCTCAAGCAAAGAGGGGATATAGTAAGAGAGGCACAAGTTTGCCGGTCGCATTGATTGATATTGTCCTTTTAAATTACAATAAAAACAAAGTCATCCATTATCGAACGGCCAGACCGAGGGCATAAGGCCGAGGAGCACCCATGCAGTGTTGCTAAGTAGCCAGAAAATATTCAGAAAAAAATATTATATATATATACAGGGTGACTTCGAAGTTGAGTCATTTATTTTAACAGTGAGTAGATCTGATCAAAAGAAATGTTTTTTCCTTTACCATTTTTCTGGTAAAATTAAAATAACAAAGTTATAGCCCTTTGGAAGTTTGAGTACCGCCCTGTCTCAATAATAATATTATGTGCTCGTGTTTGGCAACAACGGATATAATCCGCCTTATCGGTTCATCGCATCGGAAACAAAAAAGCGAAAGAATTTGGAACGATGTTTTTACAATTATTTTATTCAGTTGTATACAGTCAGTGTCAGTCGGTAACGCGTGAGTGAATAGTGGTGTCTGTTGCGTGGCTCAAACGAAATCAAAAATGGCACATGTTTACGAAAATGCTGAACTTGTGGACATGATTCTTATTTACGCGGCATCACGGATTTATGCGGATCGGTTTCCCAATCGAGTGCAACCAACCCCTCGTGCCTTTGTTCATGTAGTACAAAGGGCTCGTGAATCAGGTGACTTAAGACCTCACAGGGGAGGGCATGCCGGTGCTCCAAGACCGCACGATCAAATACAGGTCAGCACTGAAATACTTGTCGGGAGGATACTTTATAAAACAAGGTAACATTTTTTTTTGAATTTTTTTTTATTTTTACACACATATTTTGGTTTATCTTCCTTCTACAATCATTATCTGAAAATTAATGACTCAACTTCAAAGTCACCCTGTATATATATTAATATTATATTTATAATGAGCTGATGGAAGTAACAAAGTTTTACTTTTGTTGCATAACCTCTAAAAGAATATTATTTATTATAGGGCCCACATCTATTACCAGAATCGACCACTGCGAGAGTGAAGACATTCGATTCTGGCAATATGTGTTGGCTTATTTTTGACCAGCTTTCATTGGTTGACCACCTGAGAGCAAACCTAGGCCATGCTGATGAGTTACCAAATGGCACGAAACAGCTGCCCATGATTGACCGTCTGTGGTCGGACTAACGAAAGCTATATTACTGGAATTATCTATCTGGCAACCCTGCAACCCTTTCAATTGGTATGTCCAATCTATCATTCGCATTGTCTGCCTTCTCCAGGTAAACCTCCTCTTTGGCTCAAGTATAAGAAAACACTTACTATTATAGTACTTAAGATTGGTCCACATCTCTCAGTGAGTTGATTATTGAAAATGCTAAGGGCCGAAAGACCTTCGCCAATGGTGTTCTGTTTGCACAGGCCTTTAGCGAGTGACTCAAGACCTCGGTCTCCTATGAAATTATTACCGATATCCAGAACTTTTAAATGGGTATTGTTCATTAGAAATCGTGCTAATACTTCTGCTTCTTTGGTATATAAGCCTGCAGATGGCAGGTACAACTCTCTTAGGGTTTTATTCGTCATCAGGCTTTCCACTGAAACATTTTATTTGTCACAATGCGCATAAAACCTAGTCAGATACAGGGCGAGTCCAAATACAGTGACACAACTGAAAGCATGACCAAAAAATATGAAAAGCTCCGATAA
Source organism: Acanthoscelides obtectus (assembly GCA_963669975.1). NCBI lineage: Eukaryota > Metazoa > Arthropoda > Insecta > Coleoptera > Chrysomelidae > Acanthoscelides > Acanthoscelides obtectus. The sequence continues at coordinate 32,293,665 of CAVLJG010000002.1, read as the reverse complement.
ACATGTTTTTGACCGTAAATTCTCCATAAAGTGTCCAACAAGAAAGGAATTGGAGTCAAAAGGACAGCAGATCACTGAGGAAGGTGGGCTAGTCGACACCTCTTTCGCTGATTATGTTATCAACTTCAGCACACAAGAGCATATGCAAAAGTTGTTATAGGCTCAAAAGTACTTTTCTCCCAATAACCACCACACTCTCTGTACAAGGCCCAAATAAGAATTACCCTCAAACTCCTCACATTTTCGACGTGGTCAATGGCACTTTTCTAAAGGATGAACTCTGGCCCCTTTCACCCCGACTCTAGATCGACGATCTGGTCGCAATGCTAACGGAATTTGCTTCTCAGAGCAATTCTGCATGATGCCGCCGCGCGTTGTGCCTGCCAGGCAAACTCTCCTGTCTAACTCTGTACATCTAGAACTGCTCGGTACGACCGCTCCTTGGTTCCGAGAATGTCGAGACCTGTGCTCATAGGATCTTTTCGGGCTATTTTTCGGTGCTTTTGATTTTTTGGATTACCCTGTATGTAACGTCAACCGTAGCTTACCTAGATAGAAGGATGGCAACTTATCCAATTTGCAACCCTCAAACTTAAGCATTGTGATATTAGGGTTACTTCTAACAGCATTCAATAGCAATCGCATGTAATGTTCACTGACATCCATTTTCTTAAACGAAAGGGATTCAAGCACCATTATGTTGCTACAAGCGTGGCAGAAGCATCTCCAAGCATCATCGTCTTCAAACTGCATTTCAATCTCAAGGTGACTAACTGACTCGTAGAATTCTAGCATGTTTAGGAATTCGTTCAATGTTTCTGGGGTGAGTTTACAATTTTTCAGAATGAGTGTATGAAAATTTGCAACTTTGAATAGATCTTCAATGGTCTCATTAACTTCTGATGTTATATTTATATCTATTAACTTTAAATCTGTTGAATGGTCCATGTTGTTTGTTATATCCTGCAAAAAAATATGTAAAATGACGAGATTAAGGACTTATACTACCTAGATAGCGAAAACTTACATTTATCTGGTTCTTGATGATATCAAGTTCAACAGTTTTGTGCTTTTTACAAGATTGCTGATACACTTCCAATATTTCTTCAGATGTCCTTCCTACAGCTATAAAATTAAACAAAACATTTTTTGGTTGATAATGAGCTCCAATTAGAAGTTTTCTTGCAAAATCATAATGGCTGATCAATGCGCATACAATACTATATTTCAACTTAACTATAGGGTGTGTTTGATAAGCGATGAGCCTGGTTGCAGTGCGGAATCCCAGTTGCTTGTAATGGACAAAACTGCTACATGAAAGTTGTCTTGATCAATAAGGCTTATTTATTTACACCACCAGCAGATCAGCTAATTATTGGTGGGAGAGCAGATGCTATCAGAATCACCAGAGTTGCGTAAGACAAAACCCAGATAACTCCAAAAGCTTTCAATTCTCTTACCTTCGGCAGTGTTGTTTGATAAACCTCATGATAATATTCGATCAAGCGTTCTTTTCTATGAAATTTCATGCTGGTACACTTGGATGCGTTCATGGATACGTTATTATAATTACAACAAATTATTACCAGGTAAGATTATTTTGGAGACGTTCGCAATCAGTGCTGCTACTAACTTGAGTATCAGGTTTCAGATCATCGGCATATAACAGAAAGTTGCAATCAATGACGTCAGCATTGTCGTTGATAGATAAAATAAGAAATGGTGGTTCTAACGAGGATCCCTGAGGAACTCGTGATGTAAACTGTTGAGGATCCTTTGAATTCCACAACAGCTTACGGTTATACAGATAAAGTTTTAAAAAGCATACTGAAACATTTGAAAAGTACATTCCATCGAGTATTGCTAGTAGGAGAATATGGTCCAACCTATCAAATGCTTTATTAATGACAGAAACAAATTGCGAAAAATAAATTAGGTTAGTCGTTGTGGACCCCCCTTCCATAAAACCGTGCTGAAAAATTGATATACTCTTCTTGACAATAACATATATAAAACTGAACATTCAGTATTCCAATGTATTGGAAATGTTACATACCAAAGTAATTGGTGTATGGTTTTCTTAGCAGTTGTCACCTTTTTTAAAACTGGACATACGAGTATTCTTGCTTCAGTGGAAACGTCGGGATAGTTCACTTTCCAAAATAATATTGTACATTTTTGTTAATCGAAATGCAAGGACAGAACCACAGTTTCTCAGCAAGAAAGCATACACTTGGCAATTTATTTTTCATTTTTTTGACTGCCTCATAAACCTTATTTTCATTGAAATTACCTATTGCAAAATTATTATAGGATTGAGGTAAGTTACTTCACGGCGGCAAATGAAGATTCCTCAAAAATGCTAATTGGAAAAAGTCGGCAAAAGCAAATGTGACCAGGAAGTATTAAGGGAATTAGCAATATCATTTTGAATGCCTTCTGAGTATTTTTTATATGTAGAATCTATATCTCCTTTGATTTTTGATCTCAGATTATAAAATTCTTCAAACGTTTTAGCTTCTCCGTCTCTTTTGTGCAGCTTGTCCAGCTTTTACTTGTTTTTTATGTTCCTAGTTATCTCACTATGATACAAAGATGGGTATTTCCCGTGAGTTAAATTCGTTTTTAGGACATACATTTCAAAAATGCTATTCAATGTATTGTAAAATCAACTACATGCAATATCAGAGTGTGTATATCATCCAGAAAATACCAATTTACCACACCAATTTGCTAATACAGAAGAACAAAGTTAGCTTGTCGGGAATTAAAACGTTCTGTCCGTCTTACAGTGTTTTGTTCGTGATTTAGAACACTCTTTTCTACAGTAATACAATAGGGTGTTGGACATCCCCTGAAAGTAGATCCTCATATGCCTCTTCAGCCATTCGGCATTTGTTAGAAAACACAAGATCCGGTGCTCTTCCATTGACATTCAACACAGAGTGAGTGCAACATGCCTTATAAAACGTTTTTTTTTTGATCGATGAAACCGAATCCAAGGCATATCAATGGCTAGAATTGAACTTTGTCAAAAAAACTGTTGCGCGTCTATAATCTAGATGGAAGCTTGTTTTCTAGGTAAACCGGGTGCGTAGATTTGGAATTCGATGCTAGGATTCACAAGTAGCTAAATAGTTTTCTGCCAATTTTTCACCCCAAATCCGGTCCGATGACACTTTAGAATTTCCTCACTATGATATTCATACACAGTGCCCCAAATTACCTTAGTGTACAGAGCTTCGCTCACATGTAGCCATCGATAGCAAAAATGGATTTTTAGCACCTAGGTTTGCGATGTTCGCTAAATAATTAGATTTACATGTTAAACAGAATCAGATACATGTTAAACGACTTTGGATTCGGTTTAAGCGACACAGAATACTTAGAATAAAGGTCATTTGATCCGCACTTAAAGCATTTTAATGTATAATTACCATGTATTGTTGCGAAAAAGGTAAAAAATGGCTCAGTCGGGAACGTGAGCTGAAACCGAAGCCGTTTTCCAGATACTGACAAGAATTCATCTTTGAAAAAAAGCGACTAATAAAAAATCTAAAAACTGTTGCGCGTCTATCATCTAGATGGAAGCTTGTTTTCTAGATAAATCGGGTGCGGTCATTACGGCTTATAAAAAAACGCCTTCTCAAGAGGCCAGATGATCAAGTGGTCCAATGGCTTAGAAAATGCGTGGCTGAAACGAAAGCCAAAACAAAACAGCTTCTGACTTCGTACCGTCGTATGAGTCTATGAATAATCGTCGACGAGATCTCCATATCCAAACACGACTCACAAAATTGTTGGACTTCATGAGAAATGTGTGTACAAAGTTGATTCACGAGTGCTCAATTCTCCAAATGAACAAATACAAAGGGTACACAGACTAGTGCTTAGAAGAAATGACGCTTGCATTAAAGAATGATTGTCCTCATCGTACGACTATATTCAGGTGGTACAGAGAATTCCAAATAGGCAATTTCACTCTGGAGGACGCTGAGAGGGAAGAAAGGCCGCGGACGTCGGTAACGGAGGAAAACATTACTGCTGTGAGGAAAATGCTTGACGAAGATCGGAGAGTGACATACCAACAGATAGAGGAGACTTTACGCCTTCATGCACCAGCAATTCATTCAATTCTGCATGACCATTTACACGTAAGGAAACTTTGTTCTCTCTGGGTACTGATGCTGAAAATGTTAGATAAGGGGCAACCTATTATTACGATGTGCCGACCAAGGTTCAAAACAAGGTTTCGGTCTTTGATGATGAGGACACACCCGTAGCTGTCAGAAAATCCCGATCTGTTACGAAAAAAATGATAGCTGTATTTTTCAAATCGAGCGAGATGACAGTCACAGCTAAGTGGTACATGGAACAGTGCCTGCCTAAAGCCATAGAGTCTATGAAAAACCTGCGGCCAAAGACAAGAATGGACACTTGGTACCTCCACCACGACAACGCTCCAGGTCACCGCGCCAAAGCGTGCACCGAGTATTTGACTACTACTGGACTGGAACTTATTGAGCACCCTCCTTACAGTCCAGATCTTACTCTTTGCGCATGTGAAAATGAAGCTAAAAGTAAAACGGTTTCCTTGGGCTTGGGACACGAGTGTGCCGCAATCCCGGGTGAATCTTAGCAGGGCTGGTTTAAGGATGGTTTTGGCGGATGGAGAAATGTATTGAATGTGGTGGAAATTACTTTGAATGAAGTCAATATATAAAGCTGTATTGCAAAACTTTTATAGTACCCTTTGTACAAAGAGTGATCGTTTCCTGTGAACTTTTCGTAGCAGCGAAAGCAAAATTTGGTTTTATTGCAAGCGACTGGGGCCCCACATGGCTCATTGTACATTACGCAGAAAAATTCATAAGGGGACAATAATGAGCAACATATATATAGGGTGTCCCGCGAAGAACTGTATCGATCGACTACTCGAAAGGTAGGGGTGATGAAATTTACAAAATTTGGGATTTTGTGGCGTTTCTGGTTGCACCGAAAGCCCAAGATATCCCAAAAAGACTCGAGTATAGAGCGATATACATTAAAGATGTTCATAATCTTGTGTAGAATCCAAAAACTGAACTATAGGATATATCATTTAAGCTTCGCAAGCCGGTATATATTTCCGGCTAGACCTTAAGTGCCACTACTTTGAAAATATGGTAGCCGAATTTCTCCCAAACTCCAACTTCATAATTATCTAACTTTCAGAGTAATCAATCGATGCAGTTCTTCATATTTTAAGATATCAAACACTTACTGATCATCCATGGTATCTCGTAGTCTGGCTCGCAGTAGTGGACAAGGTCTGCCTTTTCAGATGGAAATGAAACTTTGCGATTATTGTTTAGTACGCACTCGATGGAAGAAGAGTCACCTTTAGATGAGTTTCTTCTGAGGATTGATGTGAGAGTTATACTTGGCAAATTTTGGTCATTTGTACCCGTTGAAAGTTCAGTCTCTTGGAGTTCATGTGGAATGATAGGTAGACCGCTTGCAGGGTTATCTTCATCGTTTCTATGTACATTTGTTTCATCGAGCAACTGCTCTTTTTTCTCGCAAATTTCTTCTATCACCATTAAGTTATCCGCAGCAAAATTTTCTTCTGTATTACTGTCTTCTTCAATGTTATCTTCCACATAACCATCATCTTCATCTGATTTTGCACTGATTATAAATAAAAAATGGTGTCAAGTAGATTGATTGGAAGTATTAAATGTAAGCTCGATAAAGTCCATCTTAGAAAAAAATTCAATTCGTCCACAGTCTCGACAGACTTGACAACATTGTGGTTTAGCCTACCGCCCCACCAACAATATTGACCACCCAGTAGCGTAGCAACTCTGCTTGTTGCGGTACTCGCAAATCCAGCACAGCGTTGCATACACGGACACACGCACCATCGTTTAATGGAACTTCCAATACCCCAAACATTTTTTTTAACGATCAGGAGTCTCTGGAACGTCAAAAAACGAAGTTTGATTGCTTCTTATTTTTTAGATTACTGTCCCCGACCGCAGCATAGAAGTAGCCTTGTGAGAAATTCCGTCAATGTCCGAGTGCTACTTCCCAAGCTATAAGCGGGCCCAGGATTAGCGGACAGACAGACGGAAATGAGTGCCATTGTTTTTCGTGATGTAGATGTCATACAACAGCCAACATAATATCTGACTTTCTAATTTTTTCGCGATTACAATTCTTCATGGCCAATAGCGTAGGAAGTAAAACGAAGGTTGCATGGTTATTCGTAGTATAACATCTATCCATGTCGGTATCAAATTTTCGCGATTATAACGCTTTCTCGCCAATTGGCGTGGGAAGTAAAAACGGTGAAATTAACTGTTACTACTTCATGCGATTTTAAATATTATTCTATTCATGAATAACCAAAAGTATTTGCAAAGTTGCAATGACGAAATTAACTATACAGGCTGTTTTCAAAGTTGGGTCATTTATTTTAACAGCTTATAGAACTCGTCAAAAGAAGTTAATATACCAAAAACCACCTATATAAAAGTTGCATAATAGAGTTGGTTTACATTATTGAAAATTATTATCAAGTTGAATGGATACCGTTTTCACAAAAACTGTTCAAAATTGTCCCCATTTATTCGATTTACCGCAAAATCTTGCTCGGCGACTCTTTACAAGCTTCGAAAATAAAATCCTGGTCTCTACCAATTAAATCACAAGCATTTTCAAGCGCTATTGAACTTCTTGCAGAGTATTTACTGCTCTATCATGATACACCAACTCTTTCAAATAGCCTCACAGATAAAAATCGCAAGGCGTTAAATCCCGGAAGCGAGCAGGTCAAGAAATGGGTCCATTGCGCCCTATCCATCTATTCGGAAACTCATTATTTAGATGTTCTCGTTCAAAATGTGGTGGAGCCCTATCATGTAGGAACCACATATTCTGTTTCACATTTCGAGGAAAATCTTCTAACAATTGTGAAAGGCTGAGTTGAAGCAAACCTAAATAAATTTCACCAGTCAGTCGAGGTGGAAAAAAGTAGGGTCCAATAAGAATGCCATTTTTACCACGCCAGCCCAAACATTTTTATAGCATGCGGATTTGCTACTGTGCACTCCATTTCGAGTAAATGTGGCCTCGCCTGTACACAAAATTAATTCCGTAAAATCTTCATTTCTGCCGAACTGTTCTAAAAGCCACTGGCAAAATGCAATTATTCTAGGATGATCTCCAGGTTGTAACGCTTGTACCCGCTAATAATGATAATACTATTCTTGTTGTATTGTCTATTGAATAAATTTACAAACATCCGTGGGGCAGCCTGGGGCCAACAACCTGCATGCATTAACCAATAATTCATTGTTTTCGTAAACATGGGCCATTTTTTCGCACAAAATAATCAGACAAATGAAAGTATATGCACTATTAAAATACTAATACAAGTGATTGAACCAAATGTACTGAAGACCATACAATAACACAAAAAGTTGGCTAAATATAGATAAATGATAACAGTAGTAAGCAAAAAATCGGTGTAATAAAATTCTTGTTTTTTAAAATTTATAATCTTTTACTATTTCTTTTAATATGCAACTTTTGTATAGGTGATTGTTGGTAAATCAACTCCTGATGAGTCCTACAAGCAGTTAAAATAAATGACTCAACTTTAAAAACACCCTGTATACTGTTACATACGATCTCATGTAAGCGAAAAATATTACTCAGCTTAGTTCTATTTATGAATCACCAAATATACCTAACTGCAAGAAATTGATCGTACCGGCACCGCTTAGTGGTGCATAAATAATGTCGCGTCTAATCAACTCGGAATTTTTGATGACACTTCAAAAAAACTGATATATCCGCACATAAACAATCAAACTTAAAGGCAATAAATGCAAATCAAAAAAATTGCAGCAATAATGTCAATAACAAATCTAAAGCTAGACCGTAAATAGCGTTTTTTATACTAGTCTTGCAATTTTGCATTCACTTATCAGACTGTGAGGTAAACATGAGAGAATTTCAATGTTAGATTTGATGAATATACTGCATAAATCCTTTAATTGTTTTGAAGCCGATTATGACAGAAGTTGGTAAATAATTGCGCATTCCAAGCTCTTGTTTTGTTCCATAGTTATACAGGCTCTGTAAAATGTTAGGGTCCTAGATCAAACAGTACAATCTGGAGATGGGCTCAATTTTTTTTTAATTTTCTCACTACTCCTGCCCCTGGAAGACAATTTTCCAGGAGAGCAACCAACCTATCGCCCCATACAAGTTAAATTTTCTATCCAGGCCTTCAATTTTTCTTTTTTTACCCAAAACTGACCATTTTTATCAACTTCAGAAGGTATATAGACATTATTGAAGCTTGACCTGATCTAAGAGGTTAGCTATGTTACAAATTACATAGAATTCACTGGCCATTGCAGGTTGTAAAAGAAATTCATAAAAAAAACAATAGTTCAGTGTACAGTGTGTCCAAGGTGAGAACTGTGATATCTCAAAAATGGTCAAAACTATGATGGTTAAACTAAAAAAAATTGCTCTACTCACCTAATGTCTGAAATACTATCATCACTGGTAGTTTCATTGTGGCTGCTTAATGGAAAATCAGCTTGGATAGGTTGGAGAGGTGTGGCTAGTTCATTTTCATCTACAGAAAATGCTTTGTCTAAAATACTTTGTGGTGAAAGCTTTTCTTTTGTCACTGAAAAAAAAAATACTTAGATTATACAACCAATGTCTAGACTAGTATTGGGTGAAGTTTTAGTGTGTGTGTGTTAGTATAAAATCATCTATAGAGAAAGTTGATGAACTTAAAATGTGCTTTTTCTCAAAAAATTAAAATGGAACTTCCTGCATATTTTTGGGTTATCCCTTTTATAAGCTCTATTTTGGTATACAATTTTTGGGGGGGTTGGATTGCAAATTATTTGAGTTATTTGCAGTTTCCCTGATATTAAATTCAACTTAAATAAGTACCACATAACTTGTGAAAACAGGATTTTTAGGGGGTAGGAAGTAATTTCAATGAAGGCTATTGCATGTTTGTGTTGCTACTCTGTACAGAGTTGCATATTTTCCAAGGAGCATATATTTGCAAATACATTTTTTAGATGTCTTTTACCAAAACAGCGCTATCATCGAAGCAATCACTAAACTCAGCTTGTATCTTAGAACCAGCAGGTGTCTAGTCCAAAAACTAGATTGATGACAGCTGATATATTTTACAGTAACGCTCACAAAATTACATGAAAATGTATCATTTTACAGATGAAAAAGGAGTGCTATTATAAATACACAGCAAAATGTTTGTACTTATCAGAATCTACAAGAATAAAGGACTTGAGTGTGGAATATTTTTGATTTAACTCTGCTGATATCAGACAAACACTGTCTAATAATGATATACTAACAATAATACATATATACAAATGTATCTAAACCTAGCTACTTAGGTAACAATCATTAGGGACCAAATGCATAGTCATTCCTTCACTCAAGATCTGCTTATTGTGAGGATGACCATTTGTCCTCACAGTTTTGAGTGATGGGAAGGTAGGATAGTTGCTACATCTATTTTTTGAGGAAGAATGCAATCTGAGGCACACACAAGTTTTGTTTTAGGACATTTAAACTGTTGCAGATCATACTAATATTAGGACTTTCCTTTCAGTGGCATTGTTAACTCTACTATAGATTATAGTAGTAGTAGTTTGAAAAGAGAAAATAAACTGTGGTATTTAAATCCAAATTCATGAAAAAATGAACTTCATCCCTGATTGTTCTGAGTGCTGTATTTCATAGCAAAAAAGTGTGTTTGGATATTCATATATTCGAAGTATTATGCCATCATAATAAATGAGCAGAAATTATTTAATAATTGCAGTTAACAAAACTTACACATCTCATGTAAGAATCAGTACATGGGTTGGAATAATGCACAAGTGCTATTCAAAGAGCACAATGTGTCCAACCTTTATCGTTACTTTTACAAGTCTAGTTAGACTAGCAGTAGAAAACATCTTTTTATATAAAAGAGTTTACATGAATGGTATCTAGAAATAGGATCATATTTGGATGGAGCATCTTGATGATTTATCTTTAAATAGATTCATTTAATGCTTGTGTTGTACTGATATAGTCAAAATTATATATTTGATGAAATAATCTAAATAATTAGAGGCGTCTAGATACAGAAAATTTATATTTGTACAAGGTTTCTAGATGCTGTATCTACAAGTATATTGATAAAACTCTGAAGTCTTGACATCCATACTCATGTACATGAATAGGTGATCTTGATAAGTGTACCATAAGATCATAATGTCCAGCACGATAAAGGTGAATATCATCTTCCAGGCACTGTACATTCCATGCTAAAAGATTCAATGGAGTCTTGAAGAACTTACCTATTTGTTCTTCACATGTTAAGTATTCATCAGAGTTATCACTTTCATTTTCAACAACAGAACCAATACACTTAGTATCACTATCTATAAGTAGATGTGTACCATTTTCTTGATTGAGGGCTAGATCCATTACTTGATTATTAACAAGGACCTTTCTTCTTATTACCTATGAAATAGATGTGGCTGTAGCCAAATTTTAAAATTTCCACTGTGGAGTATCCAACTTACATCGTTTGCGAACCATTCTTTCAAATCGCACTCCGTTTTTCTGTGTTTTTCTAGGAGCCGTTAAATCAGATAAGGAAATTTAAGACTGAGAATTTGGAATTCTACACTCAAAAAAATAGAAACTATCACAAATAAATTTCTGAGCAGGTCCAAAATAATGGGAATGAAACCCTGGGTAGAAAAAACACTAGCGCCAATCGGAATCGCCAAAACACACAAACGCCAAGCACTTGTCAAAAACATCCATTGTTGCAATTTTGCATTGTTCATAAAATGCTAGCAGTAGAAACTAGGAAAATTATACTAATCTATATAAGCGTACAAAATGGATCCGATTACTCATACTTTCCTCCAATTTCTTCACTTCTCTTCATTTAAAGATACAAAAAAACATTCTCCAAAATTCAAATTCGGATTTGGAAATATATTCATATTTTGCGCCACCTAAGGTTAGACTGTCTAACATGAAATGTCATGTCAAAATTTCATCACGTGACTTGATGCCGGTAATGTAGTCTTCTCTATTTTGCCTGGAGAGGGTACCTTAGTCTTGCTAGTTCGTCCATAAAAAAATTCATTCCCGTAAGATGCTGCTAGCAACCAGAAAATCATATTCTTGAAAAATAGAATATTGCATTAATTCTTAACAAAATAATCGGCCTGAGTGGAGCAAACGTGGCCACGCAAAACAGCTGTTGAAGTATACTCTACTAGGCCCAAGAAGTCTATCCACATCGAAAGTTTTTTCGAAATCGCTACACAGCACTTGGAAAAAGTGGATATGAAAATTGCAAAATTGATACCATGACATACGATTCAACTTATTTACTAGTTGGTACACCGGGTTAGACATCAATCTTTACAGTTGACCTTGTCATCTCGTCACCTGGATTGCGGCGTTGCCAGCTCATAGAAAGTTTTTGTTACCTTTCGCTAAATCCTAAGAAATGCTTGGAATAAAATAGGGACTAATATTAATGGAAATACATAATATTTGAGGCGAAATGATATTCTTCAAATAGTTGTATTATATATAACATATGTTCATGCATCAATTTTTCTTAAGACTGCTTGCGCGATCTCATGAACAAAAACGTAAGCAGTTATCGAATGAGGTAGTCTACAGGTGTTATAACTCTGGCTCAGGAAACAATATATACAATAGGTCGAGAGATAGCGCCACTAACTAATTAAATATAACAGGTTAAAACCATTTTATGAATAAAAATTCTCATATAGCCATACATTTCTCAATCTCCGTTTTGAGCATCTGAGTAAATATCTGTGGCTTGGATAAACAAGGGCCAATCTACGAAAATCAAGTTTGGAGATAATTTAGGATTTGTGAATTGGAACAAAATTATTTCTTACGCAAAAATCCTTTATCCGAATTGAATGAAATTTGGGTAGCATGTAACTGGATGTGCTATGATCCAAAATATATTGAAAATTCGTAGAAGTATTCATTTATTCACATATTTTTGTTTGTTAGGCCCCTACAATTTCGGCCTAACTCACATAGACCCTATATCTAATATGCACGTAGGCCCAAGAAAATGGTATATAAGCCCCATTGTAGGAAAGAGTATAACTTAGGCCTTTTTTGACTATGAAACGTTTTCCCCATTATGATTTATTTTAGCGTCAATAACAATAAAACACAGTTGGCAATGTCATATATTTTATAAAAGTATAGAAATAATCTCAAGAACTGTTTTCTAGATATTAACATAAACTAAAACTTTACTTTTTTTTACAATGGCAAAAAATGAAAAAAGGCTTATTCATCATATTGTAAAATAGCTGTCGGACATACATCTTCATCGGCAGCTGTTTCTTCTGATTTGAGATTAGCATAAAAAAGCCGACAATTTGGGTGTATATATTGTATTAACGTATTAATGTCGTCCAATTTTTTTTTGGAAGAGGCAACGGGTACGAATTATGTAGCCTTTCCAAAACGAGTTGTGTCTCATCTGGCTGTCCTTTTTTCTTCTTTGTTATATCCCAGACTTTGAAATCTTCTTTTGCCAATAAGCCTTCCTTGTAGAAAATTTTTCCAGGGTTTTCCTTCGTGTAGAGGAAATAGTTTGCTTTCAAAAAAGACATTTGCTCTCCGTCCGCGTTTTTCTTTCTATTCACAAAATACGCTTTCTGAAGAGCGCTTATATTGTAAAAATCATCCTGAGACATGTCAATGACTTTAATTCCTCCTTTTCGCTGAATGCTGCGAACCAGAGTGGACCAGTCTCTGGGTATTTCTATATCCATTGTTGTGTGCTTTTTAGCTTTTTCTATTGAAGCATGAATCGAGTCTGCTTCCAAGTGAGTATGACCGGAGATTAGGAATTTGTGGTGGACTTCTTTTAGCATGTGGTTTGGTGGCAAAAGTTGAAACACCTTGGACAGTAGAGTAACAACATGAATGTTTTTATTTTGCCCTGAGCAGCAATCACTATATAAATTTAGACAGGTTGCCTCTGGGGGCAAGTTTCTTATGTACTTAAGGAGACAGGATGCAATTTCCTGTCCTCCACGGTTTGAAGTGGTTTCGTCCCACATGAAACAAAAAGATCTATTTCCGTTGGATTTTGTAACCTCGTATATTGTTAGGTTGAAAACCCACAACTGCCTTTTATAAAAGGCAATTCCACTTTTTAGGTGGGGAGTCGGTAAACATTTTTGTAAGTCGAACATTGCCGTTACTATAGTTTCATCTTGTTTACTTTTTTCTTTGTCAATCCTTTTTGCATTGTACGCCTTCTCTGCTGCATCTAAATGTTCTTTTTTTTCTCGTTCGTAGTCTATTTTTGTCCTTCATCAGCGGAAGATTTTATTAAGATGTTTAACTTATCGCACTTGCTACAGGTATCGTTATGGGGTGGATGAAACGAAAGGTTGAAATTGGACACAAAAATACTTCGGTAATAGTGGTCAGACACCGGAGTTTTTTCCGCTTCTTTACAATATTCGATATAAAGCCTATACATTTGTTGAATGCTTAAATCGGGAGATAAGTATCGTTTCTCTGAATGCGATCGAGAATAATGACTCTTGTAAGCTGGAAATTTAGAGATATGTTGGATTACAAAACTTTTATCTTCATCTGATATTTTATGGTGGTTGCCATGCTTCCCTCTTTGGTCTGGTCCACATATTCCGCTTATAGAAAGCCTACACTTCTCAATCGTATATCTTACTCTTTTAAAACTTACATCCAGAGTATTCATAAACATCACCTTACAAACTTCTATAGGTAATCCTCCTTTGTTCAGTAGATAGGTATGACTAAATGATCTTCTGCTGTCTTCTTCAAGTTTAGTGCATCGACGCTTTTTAAATTCCCTAACTGAACTTGACAAAATCTGAGTTTGTTCATTATATGTCAAAGAATAAAAGTCTTTAAAAATACTTATCCTTAACTCATGGCTAAATTTTTCATAGCACTTTTTCTTGCATCTACATGGTCCTTTCAAGATTTTTGCCTGGACAATTTTATTCTTTTTTGTTTTATATTCTTGGCCATTTGCTCTTGCAACCTTCCTTTTAGATACTTGCCACCCTAACTCATTTCTGACTCTTTTTCTTGACTTTTTTTTCCTTTTTTGTGTTTCTCTCTCTGACTCGCTGGTTTCATTGTCACTTTCTGTTCTGTAAGAATTATCTGAATCAGTAGCAAAAGGATCGGTTATGTCGCTTTTGTTGTCCCCTACGTCCTGCAAAATATAAATCTATAGTTTAAATTTTCCTTCAAATCAATTAACTTACAATTTCCATATTTTGTTGATCAATATATTGAAGTTTTCCTTGATCTTGATCGGTAACAACTTGCTGGTTCACAGAGGAACAATGTGGTTCCTGGAATATATAGTATTTTCAATTTCAAACTTATAATGCTACTCTTTTGTAAGGTTAATGATGGATGATCTTAATATACACAACATAGCTAATTCCACTTTCCTCATCAAGATACTTACAATTTTCATTGTTTGTTGATCAATAGACTGGTATTGGTCTTGATCTTGATTGCTAACAACTTCCTCGCTAACAAAGTCTCTTACAAGTTCCATTGGTTGTTGATCAATAGACTGGTATTCGTCTTGATCTTGATTTCTTGATTGTTAACAACTTGCTCGCTAACCAAGCCACAATGAGGTTTCTAGAATCACTATATTTTACAATTTTAGCTCCAAAATAATAGGTACTATTTTACACGCTATGTATACCAGCTCCGAAGAAAAAAACTTACTTGAATAACATCATTTTTCAAAATGATAATCTTCTTATTGTCATCGGTTGTGGTAGCTACATCGTCATTTATGTTAGAATTTTCAGTTTTATTTTTCTTAGCTATATCTACCATCCTCTGGCTTCGTGACTGATGTTTCTCATTGTACAAAGACATTTTAACTTTTGGTTTATGTTTGCATGTTCTACAATAATAATATACTCTACGACATCTTAAACATTCTTTCAAGTACTCAAACTACAAAACAGTCACAAAAAACGTGCCACACACACCTGTTCGTTAGATAAAATTTTGAGGTTATGTTTTTACCGGCAATTGCGCCGAGGCCTATGTTACACATCAGATACACACAATAAATACGTTTAAACTCAAAAAGGCCTATGTGGCAAATCCGACCAAAAGCGGAAAGCTATTATGTCTTTCTGTTGCACAGAGGCCCTTTTCAAATGTGTGTTTTTGAATAATGAAACGTCCCAAATTGACATAGGCCCAGAAATTTCAATGCACTTTGAATAAGTGGCAGTTAGGCCCTAAGCATTTAAATGAAAGGGGATATTTTAAAGACCCAAGGTCTCATAGGTCTCTATTTTCTGGGCCTATTAGTCACTTAGGCCGTTTTATGCTTATAAATTAATAATATATTTGTTACATGGGACCATTCAAAAAGGCGCAAACGGTAGATTGGACTTTACATTTTATATCTTGTAGTTAGGCCCACACACTTGCGCCCTTGTCACATGGATTTTATCGAAATCTACTAGGATTATTCTCTTGGGACCATTTTCATTGGAAAGAGAGTCATTCGATCAGTAAGATAGGCCCTCTAGCTAAATTTCTGCGAATTTGTACATAGGCCCTTGTTCGACCAAGCCACAGATATATGGATTGCGCGGTGTTTTTATTCCAAATGTAGTGAGCGCCATCTATTTTCTTTATATCGAAGCAGCCGCTTAGGCAGAAGCCTACGGATGCTGTTTTTTTGGAGTTCATGCAACCAGTCACTAGGTTTCTATACATATGTATCAAGCCGGTTCCACACGATGTGGCGTATGACTTACAACGTTGGATACATGGCCATTCGTCAATCGTCACATCGTGTGGGAGAGCGCTGACGGATTGCATGTGTCCAACGTCCAACGTTCGCCACATGGCAGTCATGGGACGTTCGGGCTCTTGTCGGTAAATTTGACCCGCGCCAAAGGACGTTACAACGTTGGAAGCATGGTTCGTTACGCTCCCACACGAGATGTCACGAGTTTGACGGTTTTAGGTTAGAATCAGTAGCGGCGAAAAACATTATTTACTTGTTTGCTGTAATTGTGGTGAAGTAGTGGTATGAGGCAGATCTGAAATGATTTTTCGGCGCTAGAAAAAATTGCTTAATCATTCGTTCTGTATAATATTTCCTTCAGTTGTAAAGGTTCAAGCGCGACACTGACACCGATAATAGACGTTAGCGAAACCATGCGTCCAACGTCCGAGACTAAAAAAGGTTCACACCATCGTGTAGGATGGTACACTTGACAATTGTAGGCTGTCGAACGCTGTACACAACGTTGGAAAGCATCGTGTGGGACCGCATTAGTCTAACACATGACGCCACAACATCTATTGACTCTGACCCACCCGGCCAATCTAGGTCCCTATCTCCCTATGTCTGATGCTACCTTTGTTTCCTAAAGAATTCTTCAACTCATTACTTGTTACTTGACAGTTCTTTACCTGATGCACATAGTAGTTCATCTATTGTTCGTGCGATGGTGCCAGCATCAAGTGCAGCTTGAGCCACCTATTATTGAGTAGTTTTTCATATATGATTGGCAAGTTGGAAATAATTTTCTGTTTTTATCTCTTAATTTTTTACTTGATATTCAGTTTACAATTCGTCTGTATGGTGTCGCTGTTAATTCTGTCTATAATGGGAAGAAGTGAGTAGTAAAAATATATGGGCAAAATTTGCCCAGTCCTGTGAAAATGAGAGGTTCAGCGCAATGTCCAATATTTCGTTCTGGAATATGGCGAAAGTCAAAGTAGTAAATTTGCGTGTTGTGATAAGTGCTACCTTGTGACTTACTATGTTTGAAAATGGATAGTAAAGCAATTACAAATACAAAGAAAGTGTGATAATAGTGTAAATACGCCTTTTTGTTTCCAAATTGACGAAAACGTGAACATGTCTACGGATAAAATAAAAGTTGCTGTTCGACTTCGTCCTTTCAACAGAAGAGGTTTGTATATTTATTTGGATTATTTGGATATTCTACATAAGTGCTATAAGGTATTACCATTTCGTTCTTTGTTTTCTGTATTTTGAGTCATAAACATTGTGAAAATTCGTGCCTCCTTCCCTCAATGTGAATCATTTTCTTGCGACATTCAGGTATGATGTCAAAATTCCTAGTAAAAAGGTGAATTTCACACCTTTCATACTATATGAACCATATATATATATATATATATATATATATAACCAGCTATAAATTCTATTCGTCATGTTAAAACAACCATGTTTTTGTTATAAATCATTCATAACCTTAGTCCTTGTTATTATATACAACACTTCATTGACAATTCCACACATAAACAGCTTTTATCTTGTAATTATCAACATAATGGTCAAGCTTACAAGCTCCTTTTATTTATTCTTTGTATATGCATTGAATTTATTAAAAGAAACATTGTATAAGGCAAACTACCAATTCTATACAAGGCTTAGGTGCTTATACTGAGCATTTGTACCATAGAAGTACATAGGTAATCTTTCCTACTTGATTGTCATATAGGTGATTGATGAAGTTTAATAGGGATACATTTATAAACATATATCACAGATATACATTGCCTTTCCTTTATTGGTAGAGTTATAGATAATTTACTCTGCAAATAAATGTTTGTTGATAAAACCTTATCATTGATGTAAAAATTGTTTAACTGTCAGATTCTATTTATGCACTAATCCATGACTAATTTGGAAGAATTGAATGCATGGTAATATTAAAAATCAGGCTATTGTCTTAAAGGACTAGGGTCCATAAGTGGATTTTTGGCATTGAAAATGACTCGAATTTTAAGTTTATTGCATCTATGAAACCTTTGCACTTGAGTGAATTTTGTCAATTTTTAAATATTATATATAACAAGTTTACTATGTTTGAGCACTAGGTCCCAACATTTTCTACTTCAAATTTATAATAAAACACTGATACACAAAACATGACCTTTGTTTACAATTTATCATTGAAAAATTTTAATCCCTTGTTTTTCCACTAAGATATTCCAACATCTTATTCTGAATAAGCCAAGCCATATTGAGAAAAATGGCATGTGTTGAGAGATTATTTTCTCAGAGTTTTGAGTCAAAATGCTAATATTTTACCTAATGGCAATGAATCTTTATAACGTTTTTCTGTTGCAGAATTAGAATTAGGGGCACAATGTGTGGTGGAAATGGACAAACAACAAACCATTGTCCATCAGCCAACAACATTGGACAAAATGGAAAGGTAATATTAACTTTAATATTTGTTTTTGTATCTTTTAGTTTTTTAGTTTTTTTTAGAATCCCAAAATTTCATTTATTAATGGGCTATGGATTTTTTGTATTATATCTACAATTGATTCCTGTTCCTGAATTTGAAACAAAATCTCATTTATATCTTATATAGTTCAGGGAAAGTACAATGCCAGCCTAATTGAACTGTTCTTAAAAACCATAGATCAGATATTTGTATTCTTAAATGTTCTTTGGCATGATATATATCTCAATCGACCTTTATAGTTGAAGACATCATAGAATAAATAGCCTGTTTGATCACCTGGGGCCTGATTCTAAATGAGTTTTGACTGCTGAAATTGATATCGATGGCACCTTGTGATGATATACTTGATTCGCTTTGATAATTTTGACATCTGTTTATATCGATCATCTATATTCAAATTATGATGGCAGTGTATCATCACAAGGCACCATCAAAATCGATTTCCACTTCGAAACTCATTTAGGATCAGACTGCCCTCCTGGGGTTATTGTTATTATTTTGAAATTATTGAAAAACATTCAATTTCTCACAATTCTTAAAATCCCATAAATGATTATTATCTTCGAATCTTACTTGTGGCTCAATTAGTTTTAAAATGTCTTTCTAGTGGATATAAATTGGACTAGCTATTTGAATGAAAATATGACAAAATTGCCCATTATGTGGGAATTCTATATCTTGTTGCAACACAGCATCGTTAAAGCATCTCGTAGTGAGGCATTCGCGCAATTCATGCGAATATTTTGCGAATATGAATATCAGAAAAAGAGAATATGAAAATTTCAGGTACATAAGTAAAAAAAATATTTTAATGTTTTTACTAGAAACAAAATATTTATTCTTCACATACTCTGCTTTCCTTAGTGTTAGAAATCAAATATGAAATGCGAAATTCAACATAGTGCTTGAACTTTGTGCATCACACCAGCTTAATCATATCCCACAAATTTGAAAAATTCTTCAGTTTCTTCCTTTGTTTCTCGTCTTATCAGCAGATCTATCAAAGTCTTTTAGATCAATCTGGTTATATTGTTCTAAAATTCGAAATTACTCGCGAGGCATAAAGTAGTAGAAAACTATTTTATCCACTTTTCGTAAAACTCAGTTATGTGAAGCTGCAGTGTATAGTCTTGAGTTATTTGTCTATGCAGTTTCTATTTTTTAAAGATGATCACACAAAACGGATGGCAGAGGGGTCTACAGTGGAATTGGCCGCATTTATAATATAATATATATAAAAGATCTAAAGGAGCACAAAGTTTTCTAATGGATAGCCTTAGACAAATCAATGACTGTATTTTCCTCAAAATCGTCGGTATATGTCTTAGCAGAAATGACTTTTCTCAACCTATCAAGCCGCTCATATCATATTTGTCAAGCAATTAGGTCTTATTTTGTGCACGCGATTTTTGTCAGGCAACGGAACGCGTGATTTTGGGTGTCTCATGCATAATTAAATCCCAATGTTTGTATTTATTTACAGCCGCGTAGGCAGAAGCCTAAATACCGAGGCACCACGACTGCTAAGAGGAGCTAGAAGGCACCTTGTTGATTCGATTTTTGTACTGTCCAAGGTTACACTGATCAACAGCCAAAAAATATCCTAAATAAAATCAACAAAATATTACTACTTTTAATGTACTAAAACCGGAATAAAACTTATTTTTTCAATATTAGTTCAAGTTTTAGAGATACGGTAATTATATGTGTTCCTGCTGTGACAGTGTTAATATACTGTAATTCACAAGAATGCACGTGCTACATTTTTATATTCGGCAAGGAAAGATGATGTAATCGGCATGATTGTGTTACGTTATACATACGTGTACATTATATTGTTTTATATTAGCCATTTTCTCCTCAGTTGGCTGACAGCGTTCATGCAAGATGTCTCGAAAGTGTGTAAACAATCCAGATCAGTTTTGTTACGTGTGTGGTGATGTGACTTTTGCGTCTCAGAAACGGTCTATTACTCCACTAATAACAAAGGCATATCAACTTTATTTCGGTTGTAAACTAGGTGATCAAGACAAACAGTGGGCACCCCACATCTGCTGTAATACATGTGCTTCAAGTCTGAGGAGCTGGTTAAATGACAAAAAACGGTCTATGCGCTTTGCTGTCCCAATGGTTTGGAGAGAGCCTACAAATCATATTAATGATTGTTACTTTTGTATGGTACCTTGTGTTGGACAAGCCACAGGTATGTCCAAGAAAAAAAAATCGGTTATTATTACCCAAACATACCATCTGCGATGAGACCTGTGCCTCGCAGTGACGAAAATCCTATTCCAAAACCCCCAGAATCCTACACTTGCGAATCAGAAAACGAATCAGATCATGGCGATCGAGTGATTCGTCAGGAAGAAGGTATGCCATCAACGTCAAGAGATCCTGATTTTATACCGAGCACGTCATGCCACCAACCGCACAAAATAACACAGTCAGAATTAAATGATCTTGTAAGAGATTTAGAACTTCCAAAATGTAAGGCAGAGTTACTCGGATCAAGACTGCAGCAGTGGAACTTGTTAGAAGACGATGTTTCGGTATGTGTTTTTCGTAAACGCCACAAAGACTTAGAACCATTTTTCAATATGGAGAATAACTTGGTTTTCTGCAGTAACGTTAACGGCTTACTGGCGGCTTTAAAAATAAACTATAACCCAGAAGAATGGAGATTGTTTATAGACAGTTCAACATTGAGTTTAAAGGCAGTGTTATTGCATATTGGAAATATTTTACCATCTCTTCCTGTAGGGTATGCAGTTCACATGAAAGAATCATATGACAATATGAAGTACCTATTGACATGCATAAAATACGATGAGCACCAATGGCATATTTGTGGCGATTTGAAAGTTGTTGCACTTTTACTTGGGCTGCAGCTAGGCTACACAAAGTTTTGCTGTTTTTTGTGTGAATGGGACAGTCGGGCAAAGGCACTTCATTACACCAGACAAAACTGACCTGTTCGTCAATTCCTAGAGCCAGGTCAAAAAAATGTACAGCATATGCCATTAGTAGATTCGAAAAAAATTTTATTACCACCACTGCATATCAAGTTGGGCCTAATGAAAAACTTTGTCAAGGCATTAGATAGAGATGGGTCAGCTTTTCAATACCTGCGTCAGAAATTTCCAAGACTAACTGAGGCAAAGGTTAAAGAAAGTATTTTTGTTGGGCCACAGATTCTAAATATTTTGAAAGATACACAGTTTGAAAACACTTTAACAGGTATTGAAAAAAACTGCTTGGAATGATTTCCGTGTGGTGGTCACTAATTTCTTGGGAAATAGAAAAGCTGACAACTATAAAACCCTTGTCAAAAATATGCTGTCATCGTATCAAAAGATGGGCTGTAATATGTCTCTTAAGATACATTTCCTACACTCACACCTGGACTTTTTTCCTGACAATTGCGGAGCCGTAAGTGATGAGCACGGCGAACGTTTTCATCAGGATATTTCAACAATGGAAAAAAGGTACCAGGGAAAGTGGAATCCTTCCATGCTTGCAGACTACTGTGGGACTCTTGGTAGAGATGCTCCAGGAACGATCCATAAAAGAACAGCAAAAAGACAGCGCATATAGTGATTCTTATAAGTATATGAATCTTGTTACTTTTTTTAATATATCCTTAAAAATAAAAAGTTTTTTTTCTAAACCGCAACTAATTTTTTTATTTCATTGTCATTTTTGGATTCAGCGCCCCAAAATTAACAAAGAAGTGCACTTTTCCCACAAGATACAATTAAAAAACTAAAATTTGTTGTCCAGTGTTATTAGAGTTACGAAAAGCATCCACAATCATTATCATTTAATTATCTTTGATACACGATATACAATTTGAGTGGTTTGGCTAGTTGAGAAAAGTGATCTATGCTAGAACATAGAGAGGATTCTGAGGAAAATATATTAATGAGGGTACTTTTGTATTCCTCACCTTTGGTCCTCAATATCTCTGAAACTCTCCATTAAAGAATTTTGTGCCTATGGAGACCATTTAGCATGACACCATAACGAACAACACACTATAAATTCCGACAACTTCAGTGAATACTCTCCTGCCTGAAATGTTACGTTATTCAGTCATTCAATAATTATAGTCAAAATGAAAACAAATATTAAATCAGGCGGTATACAAAGAAAACCGCCCTAGAATTTTCCTTTGAGGGATACGTGACGCTCGAAGGCAAAGGCGTAGTCTTTTCAATAGCTGCCGAGAAAAAGCTACTATATGTTTAGGGCTAATGAGTACTTTTCTCCACATAACCTCCGAACGCTGTACAATGCCCGTCAGCAATCTAGATCTTTTCTACCGCTATGTCAGCGGGATTTGTTCCTCAGAGCTCTCCTCTAGACCCGCCTGACTCCGGCTTCCCACCCTAACCGTGTCCAACTTCATACATCCAGAACTGGCTGGTACGATCGCTCCTTTGTCCATAGGTTGTCGAGATTGTGGAACAATCTGCCTGAGGAGAACCCTAGTCAGTTCAAAAATTGGAATAACAAAGTTTATTATGTCTCCCATAGCAGGCGCGGTGTCCTGATATTTAGGCTTCTCTCTACGCGGCTGTGTTGGGATAAAATAAAACGATGTCTTTTAATCCTGATTTCTGCAATTCCAAAACATCGGTGTTAATAAGCGCGTTGGTGGATATGTTTTCGGTGCTCCATATGAATAATTCTAAATTTTTGCATTGTAGAAACTACCTGCCTAGTCTCTAGTTAGAGAAGATAAATATACTAAGTGACATATAAATCCGAACACCCAGTTTAAATGGTTTTATTTTAATAAAATTTTGTATAAGTACTTAATGAAGCATAATAAGTAAATGATAAAAATTTCAAAATGATTGCACTGCTTTAAAGCCCTTTGACCTTTAATAATGTGTGGATGCACCCTGATGTGCTACGCATTCTCCAACGCGCCTAGGCATGCTTCTGATCAGGTGGTCAATGTCCTCCTGTGGTATCTCATTCCAGGCAACCACCAACTCCTCTCGAAGTGCTTCTAGAGTCTGAGGAGGACGTTGCAAATTGAGCAATCTCCTACCCATCATATCCCACACGTGCTCAATTGGGGATAAGTCTGGACATCTTGGTGGCCATGGTAACAATGTGACATCATTATGTTGAAAGAAGTCTATTGTGACTCTTGCAACATGTGGTCGGGCATTATCTTGTTGGAAAGTTGGATCTGCCAGGGTGTCAAGATAGGGTAAAAGATGGGGTTCTAGAACTTCGTGGATATAACGCTGCGCGTTCATGTTACCTCTGTTGAAGATTAAAGGTGACCTGGAACCATAAGCTATAGCACCCCAAACCATAACTCCAACAGTGTGATGAACATGCCTTTCAACAAAAAACTGTGGATTCCTCCTTTCACCACGTCGCCTTCTAACCCTGGCACGACCATCGTGCATGCCTAAACAAAATCGAGACTCGTCACTAAAGACAATACTGTTCCATTCCTGATCCCAGAGTGACCGTTGTCTGCACCACTCAAGGCGATTACGTCGGTGTTCTCGAGTTAAAGGGAGGACCCAGTGTGGCCGGTATGAAAACAAGCCAAAACTTCTCATTCGTCGGTAAACACTTCGCATGCCAATAGGTCTTCCGTGTTCTGCAAACCATTCATTTGCAATGGACCTGGTAGTGGAGAAACGGTCCCTTAAGGCCAATAATCTTAGGCGGCGATCTTCACGGTCTGTTGTTCTACGGCGGCGTCCAGTGCCCCTTGCTCTTTGCGTACGGCCCTCTCGAAGCCATGCCTGACAACACCTAACCACAGTGTCTACACTTCTTTGCACTCTAACTGCAATTGCCCGAAAAGAAAGTCCAGCTTCCCGAAGTCCCACTATACGGCCCCTATCAAACTCACTAAGTTGACGAAATCGTACAGGTCTCCGTACTCTAGGCATCGTAACCGATCGCAAAGGATGTCAAGAACCAAAATCCGCCAACGTTGATTCTTTACTGCGGCTAAAATATTCATTTTTAGAGCGTTAGTGAATTAAAAAAAAAGCAGTATAAAAACCGGAATGTCCAACTGATAAGGCTGAAAATTTTTTTCACTTCTTATTTACAGTAAGATAAATACATTCACCAACTTTTATTAAAATAAAACCATTTAAACTGGGTGTTCGGATTTATATGTCACTTAGTATATGTATCAAATTGTAAAGAAAAGCTAGTAAGTACCCGTTAATACGGCCATGCAAAGCACTTCCCTGTTAAATTTCGTGTACATAAGTTAAATAGTTTTCAAGATAAGTTTCTATAAACTGAACCTTAAAAGTAATAAATTTCCCCCATCTAATTCCTCTAATTCTTTGTTAAGGTTTTTTTTATTTTAAATGCAACTCTTCTAGACTGGGATAATTTAAAATATTCTAGGTTCCCTTTAGGGATAGATTTTCGAAATTTTCTTTCTACCTGCTCTTTTAGCTCATATTAAAGGACAAGATGTAAAAAACCCATGTTTGTATCCCTAAAGGATAATAGTCACTTTTACCCCCTATTTCAACCCCCCAAGTTCTATTTTCTTAATAAAATGTCTTTGTCGATCATTAAGGTCAAATCTACATCCATGCCAAAATTCATCGAAAGCGGTTCAGCCGTTTTAGTGTGAAAATGGATCATACAAACATATTTACATATTTTCGCATTACTAGAGATAGAATTGACCCTGGTATGTTTCATTTTCCCAGAAAGCTAACTTTATCCTACTATGTTCTAGCGATAAGTCTGGTTATGGTAGAAGCAATAAACATCATGCATTTTTAATCAGTTGTTTGATAATAATCGAACACACGCACAATTTATTATGTATTTCCGATAAATAATGGTTTAGTTTTAAAAGAGAAATCACTTTTACTTAATTCCATATAAAATTAACAATCGAGTCTTCTGGGTGTGTTAAACAGAGCATCACGAACTCTGCGTATTTCTACTTTTTAGATTTGGTTATAAACAAATGCAATTATTTATTGTACAATTGCCGTCTGTAGACAGTTTGTTTAGTGTGTCGTATCATTAGAACTCGTTATTTTCACGTTTATTATACAAGGGAATTTCACTTTTATAGATTGCCGAGGAAGTAAAAAATCCTGTCAAGTGGTTTCTTTCCATGCGCATTCAAATACGTTTTTAAATACACACTCTAAAAAACTTTGAACTTCGAATTTCAAAAGGTTCTTTTGAATATGACCTAGGTAAACTTGAGAAAGGATGAGAAATAACACAGATTATGAAAATGTTTATCCCTCCATTACATTTATCTGGCTGTC
The DNA here is from genome assembly GCA_963669975.1 of Acanthoscelides obtectus. NCBI lineage: Eukaryota > Metazoa > Arthropoda > Insecta > Coleoptera > Chrysomelidae > Acanthoscelides > Acanthoscelides obtectus. The sequence goes on along the minus strand of CAVLJG010000002.1, from coordinate 32,267,957 downwards.
TATAAACATTAAGAAGTTAAAGAAGAGATATAAGAAATTTTGGGTAATGATTCTGCGGATTTATCAGCAAGTTCCTGGATTGCTTAAATGATTAAAATTGATCAAGGCTGGATCCCACAATATTTGTTTATTCCAATAACTCCATCCATGGTTTGATTTCAGTCCAAATGTGAGGTTTTTTTTTGCATAATTGTGACATAATTTTGCTTATCATCTCAACTAAAATGTAGCTGCTAAATGATACAATAAGCTTTGATGTTTTCAACAGGTGCTTTTACTTCCCATGCCTTCTGGCGAGGAAGTATTGTAGTCGCGATAAATTCCGAAAATAAGGTTTTATGTTTTTTGGATGCTATATACCCGTTTTACAGTCAGCAAGATGCAAGAGATATCTTGATCAGGCGCATGTGCATTAACAAAACAGATGATTATTTTTGTCATTTCCTTGCAACTGCTAGGTTTTGCAAGAAAATCAATCAATTGCAGACATTCTTGCACGAATAATCCAACATGTACATTACCCATCGGTGAAGCATGTCTATGGGCTAATTGTATGAGCCTGTTTGACTGACTTGATCCTTTTAATTCCTCTTTTATACCAGTTTGTAACTAACATTTTTCTTAGAGGTTCTTACTTGTGCTGAACATAATAGTTTATGAACTGATGACGGGGTTGCGTGGTAAGTGCAGAGTCAACTTACTTGACGTCATCTTTGTAACATAATCGAGTTACTAGACACTAAAATGCTTTAAATGCGGTTCAAGTGACCTCTATCGTACGTATTTGGGTCGCTAAGACTGAATCGGTCATTTAACATGTATCTGATCCCGTCTATCATGTAAGTAGTGTACATTCTATTATTTAGTCAAAAATTGTTAAACTGTGCCACATTTGCAACTTTAGGGTACTAAAAATCAATTTTCTTTATCGGTGTCTATTTGCGATTGATGCTTTGTAGATTCAGCTAATTTGGGGCCCCAAATGAAAAAAGCTTTAATGGGTCATGGTGTTGACTTAGTGATGAAAAATTGGTAAAAAACTGGTTACCCGGGGTTGCCCGTACATTTTTGTAATATATGGTCACTGAAAATTAAAATACGATTCAACTGACCTGAATCGAACGTATTTTGAGTCGCTAAAACTGAATCCGAAGTCATTCTGAATATATGATTCCGTCTATCATGCAAATCCAACTATTTAGTGAGAAATTGTAAAACTGTGCGACTTTTGGCACTTTAAGGTGCTAAAAATCCATTTTTATTATCGATAGCTACAGTAATGGACAAAAGTATATAGGCAAATATGAATACATATTTACCTAAATACCTTTAGAAAACGAATTCATACTTCATTGGTCCATAAACAAATGCGTTATTAGTAGAAAAACTAAATTCCTTGTTTTTACATTATCTGCAATGAACACAATACAAGTCTGAATATAAGCACTTTTTTATGAGGGACAAAAATATACTAAGTGACATATAAATCCGAACACCCAGTTTAAATGGTTTTATTTTAATAAAATTTTGTATAAGTACTTAATGAAGCATAATAAGTAAATGATAAAAATTTCAAAATGATGCTTTAAATCCCTTTGACCTTTAATAATGTTTGGATGCACCCTGATGTGCTACGCGTTCTCCAACGCATGCTTCTGATCAGGTGGTCAATGTCCTCCTGTGGTATCTCATTCCAGGCAACCACCAACTCTTCTCGAAGTGCTTCTAGAGTCTGAGGAGGACGTTGCAAATTGAGCAATCTCCTACCCATCATATCCCACACGTGCTCAATTGGGGATAAGTCGGGAGATCTTGGTGGCCATGGTAACAATGTGACATCATTATGTTGAAAGAAGTCTATTGTGACTCTTGCAACATGTGGTCGGGAATTATCTTGTTGGAAAGATGGATCTGCCAGGGTGTCAAGTTAGGGTAAAAGATGGGGTTCTAGAACTTCGTGGATATAACGCTGCGCGTTCATGTTACCTCTGATGAAGATTAAAGGTGACCTGGAACCATAAGCTATAGCACCCCAAACCATAACTCCAACAGTGTGATGAACATGTCTTTCAACAAAAAACTGTGGATTCCTCCTTTCACCACGTCGCCTTCTAACCCTGGCACGACCATCGTGCATGCCTAAACAAAATCGAGACTCGTCACTAAAGACAATACGGTTCCATTCCTGATCCCAGAGTGACCGTTGTCTGCACCACTCAAGGCGATTACGTCGGTGTTCTCGAGTTAAAGGGAGGACCCTGTGTGGCCGGTATGAAAACAAGGCAAAACTTCTCATTCGTCGGTAAACACTTCGCATGCCAATAGGTATTCCGTGTTGTGCAAACCATTCATTTGCAATGGACCTGGTAGTGGAGAAACGGTCCCTTAAGGCCAATAATCTTAGGCGGCGATCTTCACGGTCTGTTGTTCTACGGCGGCGTCCAGTGCCCCTTGCTCTTTGCGTACGGCCTTCTCGAAGCCATGCCTGACAACACCTAACCACAGTGTCTACACTTCTTTGCACTCTAACTGCAATTGCCCGAAAAAGAAAGTCCAGCTTCCCGAAGTCCCACTATACGGCCCCTATCAAACTCACTAAGTTGACGAAATCGTACAGGTCTCCGTACTCTAGGCATCGTAACCGATCGTAAAGGATGTCAAGAACCAAAATCCGAAAACGTTGATTCTTTACTGCGGCTGAAATATTCATTTTTATAGCGTTAGTGAATTAAAAAAAGCAGTATAAAAACCGGAATGTCCAACTGATAAGGCTGAAAATTTTTTCACTTGTTATTTACAGTAAGATAAATACATTCACCAACTTTTATTAAAATAAAACCATTTAAACTGGGTGTTCGGATTTATATGTCACTTAGTATATGTAGACAAATTCTTTTCAACATTAGTTTAGTACAGTTTCGTGTCAGAAGAGGATTAGTTTGTGTTCATCAAGTATTGTGGAATAAGTTGAGTGATTTTAAGACCATGCCGCGTGGTCCAGAAATTTCTTTCGATGTGAAAACTAAGGTCATTGAGTTATACAAAGATGGCCAACTTCAAGTCGACATTGCCAAAAATTTGAAGCTGAAGCGTAAAGCAGTTTGGGCAATATTGAACAAATATAAGCAAAACGGTATCTTGGAAGCCTCTAAGAGAAGTGGTCGGTCTAGAAAACTAAATGCTAGATCAGTTAGACTAATAAAAGTAATTTCGTCCAAAAATCCGTTTAAAACCCCAAGCCAAATAAAAGCCGAAATCGACACAAAAGGAATTGTCAGTGTTTCGGGGTTTGGGATGGGACCTTACATAGAATAGACGGCTTTATGGATAAGTTTGTATACACAGACATACTAAAGCATGTCATGTTACCCTATATGGAAGACAATATGCCCTTAAGATCAATCTTCCCGCAAGATAATGACCCGAAGCACACTTCAAATCTCGCAAAGAAATTCTTTCTGGATGAAAAAATACCAGTTCTCAAATGGCCTCCCGATATAAGCCCCATTGAAAATCTATTGGAATACTTAGATAAGCAGATACGAGATAAAAATTATTCAAACAAGGATGAACTTTTTGCCGCTTTAGAGCAAAAGTGGAGACAGATTGATGAGTCTTATATCAAGAAACTTCTACAGTCTATGCCGAGACGATGCCAGGCGGTGATTGATAATAATGGTTATGCTACAAAATAATAACACAAACATGGTTGGTTTTCTATGATTCAATGAACTTTGCTTCTTTTTTCTATAATTGTAATTGTTTGTCTATATATTTTTGTCCTTCATAGTTCCAGTTTTTTCAGTTAATTTTTTATTGAAGGGAGTCTAATGAATTTATTTATGGATAAGCGAGTATTATGCTATAACGAATTATGTATACAGGTTGGTGTGTTAATAAAACAAGTTAAAAAATAAATACAGCACAGAGGCTTGTACAATTAGGTAGTTTGGAGCGCTGAATGTATCATCGGACTAGATTTGAGGTAAAAAATTGGTAAAAAACTGGCCGCCCCTTAATCCTAGCGCTAAATTGACATCGGATTCGGAATTTACGCACCGGATTTACCTGAAAAGCGAGCTTCCTTCGAAATCACACATAGGCAACAGTTTAAAAAAATCGGCTTTAGGCGTGGGGCATATAGAGTCCATCTACTTGACGACATTTTTTGATGAGATGATATTTAAATCTACGCAAAAAAATCATAGTTTTGAACAAAAATTGAACGTATTTATGACAGGCCCATAGCCTGAAACGAATACCCGGCAACCCAAGTTTAACGTTTTTTTCTATTACCGATTTTTGATATACTTTCGAAACAGGTCACTGTTTGAAAGGCTCAGATATGCAAACTGAGATTTGGGGTAATACAAGTGATGCATAAGTACTATATTTGATTGTAAATGTGACAGTTGAAGATTCCAAGATGACGGCTGGACGCGATATTGGAACTTTCTATACAGGTGTGAAAAGTGGAAAGCTTGGGAGTCTCGCCCCCTCCTTTAATCCAATTTACAAATACATTGGAATTAAATCTTATTTCATAAGGATTGCCTTAGCTATATTAGCCTATCAGCAGATATTTGTAAGATCTTAGGTTAGGTTAGGTTTCTTGTGATTGCATCAATAACGATCCTCCACTGCGACTCTTTGGTCTATTGCGGCTCACACCTATTTACATTTCCCCCAGTAGCTCCGACCTCCTGAGGAAGTCGATCAACTTGTTTGGAGAAATATCCTTCAGGTCTTCTGCTTGGAGACTACGTCTCTAAGTATGTAGTGTGTATGTGTGTATGTGTGTACCGGACGTAAACTCACTCCACTCTCGGAATGTCCGGGTGGAGGGTGGGCTCGAGGGAACAACATCGAAGATAAAATTTGTTTTTCGAACATCTGCACCTGCAATCCAATCGTCCCGCCGTGCTTTTCTTGGCGGAGACAAAAATCTCAGAGACTGCACCGATTAACCATCTCAACTTCCCAAACTACGAGGTGCACTCCAATCTGAGAAAGAACGGGGGAGTTGTGGCTTTTGTCCGCAGCAGTCTTTCCTGCTCCAGGGATCTTTCTTTGGAATCAGACCGGAAGGACATTCTGTGGCTTCGCCTCAACTCCAAAACATCACCCAAATTTATTTGCTGCCTTTATCGCTCTCCATCGAAGCATAACTGGGATGACCTACTCGAATACCTCGCCGTCCAGATCGACTTCCTGAACATCAATCACCCCGCTTCAGAGGTAGTTCTTCTCGGTGATTTCAATGCCCATAATGAGCTTTGGTTGGGCTCAAATAAGACCGATGCAGCAGGTCGTGCAGTCGAAGCGTTCGCTCTTACTCAAGGGCTGACCCAGCTAGTGACGAGCCCTACTTTTTTCCCCCGCGTCTCGTCACACGCCAGTAGCCTGCTGGATCTCTTTCTGACCACGCATCCTGCCCCTTACAGCACTGCTGTCCTGCCCCCCTGGGTAACTCAGATCACGGTGTTGTGGAGGTTAGGTTTCGGTCAGAAGCCGCTGTGGCAGCAGAAACTCGCACAGGCCGCAAAACTTGGCATTACGGACATGCCGCCTGGGAGGGGCTCAGAGACTTCTTCTCTAGCTTTCCTTGGAGAGATGTCTGTTTCACTGACGCGGATGCGTCGACTGTCTGTTCTTCAATAACCGAAATTATCCACGTCGGAATGGAGGAATACATCCCTCACACAGTGAAAGTTCCTAAACCAGGGTCCAACGGCTGGTTCAACAAATCGTGTGACACTGCTCGACAGCAGAAGATCAAGGCCCACAGAACCTACTTACAAAACCCCACTGTAGAGAACAGACAAGCCGACGTCGAGTCCAGAAACAAATATAACGAAGCGGTTCGCAATGCCAAAAACCAGCATGATATAAAAGTTAGGCACAGGGTAATGTCGCAGCGCAATGGCAGTCGGTCTTTCTGGACGCTGGCCAAGCAGATTGAAAAGAACTTCTCACATTCACTTCCACCACTTACGTGTCAGGATGGAACTATTGTATTCGACTCAAAGGCCAAGGCGGAAGTGCTAGCCAAGATCTTTGCTGCCAACTCCACCATGGACGTCCCCACCAACGCCCAAGTGCCGTCAATTCAAAGGGTTCCCCACACTATGCGGGAGGTAACATTCAGGCATAAGACCGTAAGACGAGTGCTCTTGTCGCTCGACATCAACAAAGCTTCTGGTCCGGACTTGATTCCTGCCATTGTACTGAAGAGATGTGCAGCGGAGCTTGCTCCAGTTCTTTCGCGTCTCTTCCAGATATCTTATGAATCCGGCACCTTCCCAGAAAACTGGAAATTTGCTCATGTACAGCCCATCCCAAAAAAAGGATCTAAAACCGACCCTTACAACTACAGGCCTATAGCTCTGCTTTCTGTTATAAGTAAAGTGATGGAGAGGTGCATAAATCGCGAGCTTCTGGACTACTGTGGCACGCTGCCCTCTTAAGCAAACTTCCATCCTACGGCCTCCCAGAAAAGCTTTGCAGATGGGTGGCTGACTTTATCTCTGGCCGCAAGATATCCGTCGTAATTGACGGATTCTCCTCTTCATTCCACAACGTCAACGCGGGTGTTCCCCAGGGATCGGTCTTGGCTCCAACACTGTTTCTCTTACATATCAACGACCTCCTTTCCTGCACGATCAACCCAATCCACAGCTTCGCTGATGACAGCACATGCAGGAATTCAGAGTGACAAGCCGATCTCTGCCGCTGAGCTGGAAAAAAGAAGACTAGCGACGACTTCTTCTCTGACAAGAGACCTGGAGGCTATCACTGCTTGGGGACGCAACAATCTTGTACAGTTCAATGCTTCCAAAACACAGTACTGTACTTTGACGAACAAAAAGCGTCCTAGCGCTCATACAGTTTCGATGGACGGTCGAGTTCTACCAAAGAGCCATTCATTTTGGTTGGTCGGAGTCCAGATCACCGAGGACCTGATCTGGCACGAACACATCTCTTCAATAGCTGCAGCTGCTGGGAAGAAGCTAGGCTATTTGTTTAGGGCTAAGAAGTACTTTTCTCCGCATGACCTCACTCTATACAAGGCCCAGATAAGGCCTAGCCTCGAGTATTGCTCACACATTTGGGGTGCTGCCGCCCCGACTACATTGTCCATGCTCGATGCTGTCCAGAGGAGGGCGGTCCGACTGATCGATGACTCTTCTCTAACAGACAGTCTCGGGACTCTTTCGCACCGGCGGGCCGTCGGCGATCTAGCTCTTTTCTATCGCTACACCAACGGGCTTTGCTCCTCAGAGCTCTCTTCCATGATGCCGCCGCGCGATGTGCCTGCCAGACAGACCCGCCTGACTTCGGCGTCCCATCCTAACCGTGTCAAACTTTGTACATCCAGAACTGGCCGATACGACCGCTCCTTTATCCCGAGGGTGTCTAGATTGTGGAACAAACTACGGGAGGAAGCTTTTCCCAGTTCTACTAACCTTAGGCAGTTCAAAACTCGTATTAACAAAATTTCTTTGGGATCATCATAGTAGCCGCGGTGTTCCGGCATTTAGGCTTCTGCCTGCGCGGCTGTTTCGATATATAAAAAAAAAAAATGACCGGTGTACAGTCCTACTAGAGCTTTGGGGCTATTCCTTTTCAGCCGTAGCACAGAGTCTGTTACCTTCTTTGTCAAGATTGGTATAGTTGCCTTAGCATGGGTTAACTCTGCTAATCCCTCCCGGTATTGATGGATCTTTCTGTCCATCTCTACAGAGATTATTTGTTTAGCCGTATTGTATGCGCTGGCTCAGGCCCTATGAAGGGTGTGCTAACCCTACTCTTTGCCAGAGTGACAGCTGTCTCGTTTCGTGCTTTAAGTGCAGCTTGACTATCTGAAAAAATAATTATAGTTCGGTGTCTCAGTTGTCGTTTAGCGATCATTCTGGGATCCAGATTCCTAGACTAACAGATTTTTCAATCTTTAGCTTCGGCACGAAGATACCAGTTCCAACACCTACCTCGGTGTTGGAGCCATCGGTGTATGCACAGATATCTTTCCTTATCAGGTTAAAGTTAAAGCCAAAATATTTGTTTAGGCTTCATTCCAAGGTTCTTAAATACTGCTTCCAGATGCGAATTCCAGTTTAGTGTTTTATCTAAGATTATTCCTAGATATTTCGTCTCCTTTACACACGGTACATTTTCACCTGGGATTGTTGGAGGTTTAATCCCATCCAGTTTCCTCTTTCTGGTGAAAGGTACGATGTCCATTTTTTGCGGGTTGATTGACATTCCTTCCCCTTCGCACCAATCCGCAATTGCGGTTAACACCTCCGGAGTGTTCCCGAGATATGTTCCCCAGATTTCCCTCTGACTAGGACGGCTAGATCGTCTGCATATGTTTGAACCTCGGCCTGCCAGACGCGAATAATGGCAATCAGATTATCTACCAGGAGCGACCACAAAAGGGGAGATAACACCCCTCCTGTAAGATCTTTGTTCAAACCTCTATATTTCGAAAATTCTCCATGATCAAACTTAGTACCACGGAGATTTTTAATCAGGAGATCATCGTCTTTACAACACACCGCAAATACAGCCAATTCCTTTTCCTGTATGTTTGGCACATTCAGTATTACCAACACTTGAGTTCCGTGCGAGGTTAGTTCCGATCTTTCATGTACAAATGATATCATATTTTTTTATTACTCCCCCATGGGCGTAGCCAGATAGCATAATTAGACAAACAGCGAAATAGATTATGGTTGCGACTGGAGGAATAGGTTTTTTAATTTTTTAATTATTCAATAAAATTGCCACGAGTTTTTTGATGTCAAGCCACTCAGCTGACCAGAGTATTATCCATCTCAGTCGTTTAACCTGAGGGAAGAGAAGCACGGGGAGTTCTCAGGCGTTGAACTGTTCCAGTTTCAAATGGAAAGTGATCTCTGTCCGGGTATCTTCACGGTATTGCCGGTATTTTTTTCAATAAACCCTTCTTTTTCACCCTGGGAAAATGCTACCCCCCCGCGCTCTTCAAACAGCTTTGGAGGCAGGTACACTATCGCAAAAAGCTATCTCTTGCCAATGATCCCCCTGAGAAAAATTCCTGCAGGTGCCCATGTTCGTGCCAGTTCCACTGGAATAAATGCAGCCGTTTTTGACATAGATAGATGATAGAAAAATGTCAACAGTCAGACATATGTTTTTGACATTTTGACTTCTTGCCCCCCCCCTCCCGATAAAAATTCTGAGATTGATAGATGATAAAAAATGTCAGCAGTCAGACAGATACGTTTTTGACATGTTGTGAATTGCCGAGAAAACGTATTATCTTGAAGTCGAACGTTTCACGATTACAGCACTTCTTGACTTGTTTGTATAGGAAGTAAAACTGTTTGATCCATTATAAAGTATAGATACCCAAATGGGTGAGTGTATAATATTGATTTAGGAAATTGTGTCATTGTCTGTACGTGCTTATACAACAAACTACTATACCGCCTACATTATATATCTATGTATCGATATGAACAGGGACGGTTTTCAATCATGGCAAAATTGTAAAACAAGGTCAAAATCCGGTAATGAGGAGACATTTGAAAATCCTGTACTTCATGTTTAAAGCCGCATAGAATTATTTTGAATTCTGAAATCAAAGCTAAAGATAAGAAAAACATTTCTCTTCCTACGCCAGTATGTGGGACACGGTTGTTATAATAACAATAATTGAATTCAAAACCTTTGTTTTCTTGATGTCTTAATTTATTATCCTAACCTGTACTGTATCGGGAAGGATGATGGCTCGTTTTGTTTGGTCTGATATGACAATAAATCACTCCTTGGTAAGGAATAAAACTGTCGTCAAGTATGTTGACAGAAGTAAATGGATTTGACAGCGTTACATTCTAGTAGGTTCTCCCCTATCTTACTGACAGTACCGACCAGCTGGCAACGTTGCTAAACATAGCCAGTCCGTCAGCGGTCAGACCCCGACGTATGTCTATACAACAACTATTTAAAACTGTAATGACTCATACGCGTGATCAACACGTGATCAGAGCTCGATCCCGGCTTCCTTCTAGTACAGCCGTATAGCGTACGACATATGTCGTTTCTGTGGCTTTGCGGTGGTCAACAGCACAGACAGAGATGGAAATAATGGCTGATTGTTCTCCGCCGGTAGAACCAATGAAATCAAAGACGCGCCTCGACCGGCAGACTCATAGGCGTCGGCAACGCATTGGAACGTGTTTCGTTGAGCGATCGCATATTGTGTGTTTTTATAAGAATTGTTGTGTGATTGTTATTGTTGTGGTTTCTGTGGTTACTGTTTTGGTTATACTTAACCATGGAGAGTACAAATGGCACGAGTGGAAGTACTGAAAGCCAGGGAACAAGTAGACGGCTTCGTAAAGCACTGAAGAGGGACGCGAAAGAAATCGTGCTCAACGTGTTCAATTATCTGAACAGAACTATGTCACAGGGAGATGCACTCGCGCGTTGTGAAAGTATAACAGGCGTTCCAGATTGGACCATTCGCAGGGTGGTGCATGAAAAGAAGAAAACTGGAGCTACTACTGATCCAAAGTTTAATTGGAAGGGACGAAAGGCCGTTAAATTGGATGACGATAGCAAAATGGCGTTAAGGCGAACCGTACATTCATTCTTCTTTAGGAATGAGATACCAACCCTCAAGGCTGTACATGCAGCGATCAAGGAAAATGAAATTATACCCCAAATGAGCGTCGAGCTAATGAGGAAATCCCTGCACGAAAATACCTACGCGAAATGATTGAATATAGGCGACAAAGCAGAAAAATCTATTATTTGGGCGAGACATGGGTAAATGCAGGTCACACAGTTAAAAAAACCTGGATAGACAAAAATGTAGTGAGTAACCGACAAGCAAGCATTGAAGGTTTGTCAACAGGTCTTCGTGGACCGTCAGGGAAAGGTCAAAGATTGATCGTAACTCATATTGGTAGCGATAGTCGCTTTTTAGAAGAGTGTGACTTGATTTTCGTCTCTAAGAAAGGAGATGATTACCATGACGAAATGAATGCCAGCTGCTTCGAGAGCTGGTTTCATGGGGTGCTTCAGCGAGTTGAGCCCAACTCTGTGATCGTCATGGATAATGCTTCCTACCATAGTCGTCAAACCGAACGTGTACCGACTATGGGATCTCGAAAAAGTGACATGCAGCAATGGTTGCGCGAAAAAGGAATCCCATTTGACGATTCATGTGTGAAAGCGGAATTGTATGAAAAAATTAAACAGCACAAACCTGCGAACATTAGTTACGTGACTGATGAGATGGCCCGTCAATGTGGTGTCACTGTGCTGCGGTTACCGCCCTACCACTGTGAACTGAACCCAATAGAGCTCATCTGGGCTCAAGTGAAGGGTTATATTGCGCGCCATAACACAACCTTCAAATTACCAGACGTTAAGGTTTTACTTGAGACTTCCATACAGCTAGTAACGCCCGAAGCTTGGCAGAATGCTATCCGTCATGTTGTGAAGGAAGAAACAAAAATGTGGCAGCTTGACCACCACATCGACACCATCATAGAGCCAGTTATAGTCAATTTCAACGAGGAAAGCGATAGCGACAGTTTATTACTAGTCAGATGTAAGTGGAAGCGACGATGAATAAAGGTAATTCCCAAATTTTTGACTTACAATATGTTTCAAACCACTCTTTATTAAGCATGTGACGAATCTAGTTCACCCATGTTAAACATTCATACCCCGCCTATGAACAGCCGACTACTGGTAGTTAAGTGATGTTCACGTGAACATCGATGAGTCATTACAGTTTTAGATAGTTATAGTATATTAGGTGTGTAAAATTACCGAGGCTGGAAGCGTATAAATATAGTAACTCCAAAAAATCAGATATACCCTACCCGCTCTGACCCCCCAGCCCCCCACAACCGATGAAATCTCGCTTTCTAACCCCTACAATTTTTTAGCTGAAAATGACCAGGAGTCTCTGAGGCATCAAAAAACGAACTTTGAGCAATTATTATTTTCTTCGTTTTTTCCCCAGCCAGGCCGCCATGGACCGATTTTCAGAAACTACAAAGCTGTTTCGTCGTTGGTATAAAAGTAACATTGTTTGGAAATTTTCAAGTAACTTTCCAAGTTATAGCCGGCTAAGCATTAACAGGCAGGCCGACGGAAATGAGTGATACGGTTTTTCGTGATGTCATACGAGGGCGGTTCAATAAGTACCCGTGTTAGAAATGAAGACACCATTTTTTCTAAAAAAATTCTTTTTATTTTTCAGCATAATCCCCTTTTAGAAAGATACACTTTTCCCAACGTTCCTGCGATTTTTTTAACCTCGCCAAAAAATAGGATACGTCGAACTCTCCAAAATACGCCTGTCTCGGCGATGACTTCCTCGTTTGAGCTAAATGTTTTCCCCGCGAGCCGTTTGTTCATGTCAGAGAACAAGAAAAAGTCGCAGAGGGCCAGATCTGGTGAATAAGGGGGATGCGGCAGCACTTCATAACGCAATTTATGCAGTTTGGCGGCGACAACTCCGGATGAATGTGCTGGTGCGTTATCCTGGTGAAACAGCACCTTCTTTTTCGTCAAATGTGGCCGTGTCTCCTTCAGTTTTTTGTCGAAGCGATCCAATAACTCACTATAGCACTGTTCAGTGATCGTTCTTCGTTTTTTTTAAAAATACACGCGGTTCGCATCCCAAAAAATCGTCGCCATGACCTTTCCGGCCGATGGGACCGTCTTCGCCTTCTTTGGAGCAGATTCACCTGAAGAAATCCATTGTTTTGATTGTTGCTTAGTTTTTGGTGTGTAATGATGAATCCAGGTTTCATCGACGGTGACAACTCGATGCAAAAACTCCTTTGGATTTCGCTTAAATTGCTCCAAACAGTGCTTCGAAGTTAACAGCCGCATCCGCTTGTTGTCCACCGTGAGCGATCGCGGCACACATCGGGTAGACAATTTTTTCATAGCCAACTTATCATGTAAAATATTGATTGCCGTTCCGGTCGGCACACCTACAGCGTCTGCTACTTCGCGCACTTTCGTTTGTCGATCAGCGAGAATCATGTCGTGGACTTTTTGAATGATTTCCTCGGTAACCACGTCTGCCGGGCGTCCTAGTCGATCCTCATCGAAAACGGAAGTTCGCCCACGTTTGAATTCGTTTTACCAATATCTAACTGTGGTCATAGATGTCCCCATAAACAGCATCCAACTTTGCTATCTCCTCGCATTTTTTCCCATCCAAAAACAAAAAGCGAATTACCGAACGATACTGCTCTTTTTCCATCTTACCGAAAATCACGAAACACGTGTTACTCGAATGGCTGCCAAATCCAAACTAACCTATCAATCAGTCTGAAATTTGTTGTACCGTCCTTTGATAGATGGCAGTACACTATGATAACATTAAATTCCCTCAGGAACGCCCTCTCTCGTCAAACACTGGTACTTATTGAACCGCCCTCGTATAACATCCAAAAACATCTCATTTTCGTAATTATCCCCGATTGCAGTACTTCCTCACCGGTGACGTGGCAAGTGAAAGAACAGAAAATTTGACTATATAACACGCTATGGTTAATATCTCAATTCTAAATATACGAGGGCGGTTCGATAAGCACTTAGCCTACAAAAGAAAAACTAAAATTTTGGAAAAGTGGCGATTTATAGATAGTCTCCTTATAGTTCGATACCCAGCGATGCTCCAGCTTCTGTAACCCGTCTGAAAAATACGTTTTCTGGAGGTCTGCAAAGTCTCTGACTGTCGAACGTGGAGGTACCACCCGGCGGTTCAAGTAGGCGGAGCCAGAATGTGTGCATGTTGCATGCACACGTGTTCCATCGCCAGAGTCCGTGTGGCGTCCCCCCCTTTCCCATGTATCCCCCTATAAAGTCGAACAATGTGAAGTATACACCACTGTTATGTCCTTAAAAAATCGGAAAAGTCCTGGGTTCGATGGTATTAAAAGCGAGCATTTGAAAATTATAGCCGAGGACATAACAGAACCACTCACTTACCTAATCAACAAATGCTTTGAATCTGGCATATATCCCTCAATTTTAAAAAAAGGTAATATAATACCGATACATAAATCAGGAACAAAAACAGATGTTAACAACTATAGATCAATATCAATAATATCCAGTGTAGCAAAGGTTTTTGAAAAAGTTTTATCTACTAGAATGATTCGATACCTCACAAAATTCAAAATTTTAAATGAAAATCAATATGGATTTACAGAAGGGAAGGCTACATCGGACGCAATAACTAAAATTGTAAATCAAATACATCAAAATATTGATAACAGAATCCCTTCAATCTGCATTTTTGTTGATTTAAAGAAAGCTTTCGATACAGTTAATCACAAATTATTATTAGAAGCATTGGAGAGAATTGGTTTCAGAGGAAACGCGTACTCACTGATCGAAAATTATTTGTCAAATCGCCCACAATCTGTGCAGATATCAGGATCATTTAGTAAAGAAATGTATATTAAGTGTGGTGTCCCACAAGGAACTGTCTTAGGTCCGCTGTTATTCAATATATATTTAAATGATGTTTTCCAAATTAATTGTGTTGGCAAAATAACTAGTTTTGCAGATGATACTGCAATATTATATGAAGGCACTGACTGGTCTGATCTGAAAAATGTAATTGAAAATGATTTTATCAAAATTATTCGGTGGTTTAACAGTAGAAAATTAAGCATTAACTACTCTAAAACACATTTTTTACCATTTGGATCTTATGCTAGACATCTGCCAAATTACACAAATTTCTCGTTCAACATTAATGATCAAAAAATGCAAATTAACAGAGTGCCCAACATAAAATACCTTGGAGTGGTCTTGGATCCTCACTTACGATGGGACATCCATGTCAATTATATTTTAAAGAAAGTTAGATTTGTATCCTACAAAATTAAATACCTTGGGAATATATTGACAGAAAAATATCTTCGAACATTATACCATGCACTGATTGAGCCTCATCTCACATATGGTATATTAGCATGGGGAGCTGCATGTTCCTCACATATCTATAATTTAGATGTTTTTCAAAAAAGTATTCTAAAAATGATATTTAAAAAACCGAAACTTTATCCCACTGAAAAATTATACGCAGATGTTCGAATGTATGATATAAGACAGCTTTATTTCTTACACAGTATCACTCACTACCATAAATTTGTAAACACCGACCAAAAAATTAAACATAATCATTATACCAGGTACAAAATTCGTGGCACAGTAGTTCCTCAACCGCATAAATCTATAATGCAGCGATCATATCTCTATTTAGCGCCTAAATTTTATGAAATTATACCTAAAGACTTAAAAGATTTACGTTTCGGAAATTGTTTCAAAAGAAATTTAAAAAAGTGGCTACATTCTATATCTAGGACTGAAATTCATAAACTCATAAATACGAACATCAACTAAATACATAATCTACTGTTGCTAATTTTTGTCATTTTTTGTCATTTGCATACTACAGTTTCAACTTAAATTATTGGTCCATGTACAGGCGATGCCTTCTATTGGGCCTGTTTTGATTTTATATTTATTTACTCATATTGTTTGTTATCTTTGTACATTGAGTAAATAAATATTATTATTATTATTATTATTATAGACCCACGGTACCCAATGGGTGCTTAGGCCTTACGCCTTCGTGGTAGTTGGAGTATAAAAAAAAAGTATGCCTCTGTGGCGGCAATACCCTCCTCATTTGACTTTGAATTTCTTCACGGGGTCAAATCTGGAGAATACGGTGGATGGGGCAGCAGTTAGTGGCCTAATCCGACCAATTTGGCTGTGGTGACGGCGGAGCTGTGAGCCGGTGCGTTGCTATGGTGGAAAAGCACTTTTTTGTTTAGGCCTTACGCCTTCGTGGTAGCTGGAGTATAAAAATAAAATCCAGAATTAATGCAATAACTGCAAGTTCATTCTCTGAAAGTTTTGCCATCTCGACCTCACGTGAACACAACTGCACTGTCAGAGCACGGAGAAAAATACTGACCGGTGTGAATTGAAAACACTGTAAGCTCACGTCAGCGAGAATCACTGGCACGTCACAGCACTCTCACGTCACGTCACGATAGTAAATTTCTCTTGCGATAGTGGCGCCATCGGGCAGTGAGCTAAGTTCTTATCGGCCCTCGTACTTTTTCATTTTCCGCTCCACGTAAAATGCCTGTATTCTAGGTCGAGAAGCCTTATATCCATTTACAAAATGGAGGTGCGCATATTTTGCATTCTCAACGTCAAATTTCTCTCGGCGCCTGCTGTAAACGGGAAAAAAACTTCGCCGAGAACATCCTTCAGAGTGCAATTTCCTGGAAAATGCCGTGTGCCCACAAAACCGCCTTTCCAATGGAGTACACCGCAAAACAGCAGATTGTTCTTTGTTTATATTTGTTCGCGAAATAGCGTTCGCAACGGGAGTGCTTTTGTAGTTATATGACACGCCTAGTTCACTGTCAAAAGTTGGAAACTGTAAGGGAGTCCATGTTAACTTTACAAGGGTAGGCGCCAGGGGCGTGGCGCTTTTTACTTCTTACGTCACAAGTATCGAAATTGAGATATTATATTTTTTTGGTTATTCCACGAATTTTTGCAAAAGGTTACTACTACATATTACAAAGACGAAAAAGCTCTGTAGTTTTTGTGAATCGGTTCAGTGGTGGCGGAGCTATGGGTAAAAACACGAAAACACAGAAATCGAAAGTCGAGGTATTTGGCAACTTCATTTTTGGACGCTTTGCATTTAATAGCTTAAAAACTCTTACACCAATTAGTAGACAAAGATTGTAATCGCGGAAAACTTGGATTTGGGAGATTTTTTTACACCGAAGTAACCGCGCAGGCAGAAGTCTAAATAATGCGATGGCCGAGGCTGCTGTGAGGATCCCAAAGAAACTTTGTTAATCCGATTTTTGAATTGTCTTGTACATTGTTCCACAATCCCGACACCCTACGGATAAAGGAGCGGTCGTATCGGCCAGTTCTGGAAAGGGTCCCGATACTGTCCGGTGGTGAAGATTCATCGATCAGTCGGACAGCCCCATCTGAACAGCATTGAGCAAAGATAATGTAGTCGGGGCGGCAGCACCCCAAACATGTGAGCAATAGGTACTCGAGGCTAGGTGTTATCTGGGCCTTGTATAGGGTGAGGAGGTCATGTGGAGAAGATTACTTCTTAGCCCTAAACAAATAGCCCAGCTTTTTCCCAGCAGCTGCCGTTATAGACGAGATGTATTCGTTCTAGATCAAGTCCTCGGTGATCAGATTCAACACTTGAGAATATTTAAGATGGTTCAAGCATTAGTACAGAATTTATCTGGTTCCCTAATACGGTGTTTAATCTTAATATTCTACACAACTTGTTTTTGAAAAAATTAGTCACGTTTCCTCAAAGCCAAATTGATTTTTTTAAAAGCGTTTCTTGCAAACAGTGCGTCTAAATCTAAACGAAAACTCCATAAGCCAGTTTTTAAGTGAGATCAATCTGGCTTTAAGATACCGATGCTCTTTTTACACAGACTAATGGCGAACTGATGTAAATGCTTTAGAAAACACTTTTGTGTGTGTGAATAAATGCGTTTTTACTTAAATGGCTTTTTGTATAAATACTCCCTAAATAGGCATAGAAATATTATATTTTTCTATAGTTAATCAGACTCACAGATAATAATAATGAAAATATATTTATTTTCCATTTTAGACAGTTTGAAAATACACAATATGTTAGCAAATAAATATTCTAGCGCTCACAGAAGGTACACACGTGAGTTTAAATTGATAACCTAAAAATAGCAAAATTTCTTGATATTGTATTACTTTTCATCCCTTTCTGTTTGTTCCTCTGACCATTTATTTCATATTTATAATGTACTAAGTGACATATAAATCCGAACACCCAGTTTAAATGGTTTTATTTTAATAAAATTTTGTATAAGTACTTAATGAAGCATAATAAGTAAATGATAAAAATTTCAAAATGATTGCACTGCTTTAAAGCCCTTTGACCTTTAATAATGTGTGGATGCGCCCTGATGTGCTACGCATTCTCCAACGCGCCTAGGCATGCTTCTGATCAGGTGGTCAATGTCCTCCTGTGGTATCTCATTCCAGGCAACCACCAACTCCTCTCGAAGTGCTTCTAGAGTCTGAGGAGGACGTTGCAAATTGAGCAATCTCCTACCCATCATATCCCACACGTGCTCAATTGGGGATAAGACGGGAGATCTTGGTGGCTATGGTAACAATGTGACATCATTATGTTGAAAGAAGTCTATTGTGACTCTTGCAACATGTGGTCGGGCATTATCTTGTTGGACAGTTGGATCTGCCAGGGTGTCAAGATAGGGTAAAAGATGGGGTTCTAGAACTTCGTGGATATAACGCTGCGCGTTCATGTTACCTCTGATGAAGATTAAAGGTGACCTGGAACCATAAGCTATAGCACCCCAAACCATAACTCCAACAGTGTGATGAACATGTCTTTCAACAAAAAACTGTGGATTCCTCCTTTCACCACGTCGCCTTCTAACCCTGGCACGACCATCATGCATGCCTAAACAAAATCGAGACTCGTCACTAAAGACAATACTGTTCTATTCCTGATCCCAGAGTGACCGTTGTCTGCACCACTCAAGGCGATTACGTCGGTGTTCTCGAGTTAAAGGGAGGACCCAGTGTGGCCGGTATGAAAACAAGCCAGAACTTCTCATTCGTCGGTAAACACTTCGCATGCCAATAGGTCTTCCGTGTTCTGCAAACCATTCATTTGCAATGGACCTGGTAGTCGAGAAACGGTCCCTTAAGGCCAATAATCTTAGGCGGCGATCTTCACGGTCTGTTGTTCTACGGCGGCGTCCAGTGCCCCTTGCTCTTTGCATACGGCCTTCTCGAAGCCATGCCTGACAACACCTAACCACAGTGTCTACACTTCTTTGCACTCTAACTGCAATTGCCCGAAAAGAAAGTCCAGCTTCCCGAAGTTCCACTATACGGCCCCTATCAAACTCACTAAGTTGACGAAATCGTACAGGTCTCCGTACTCTAGGCATCGTAACCGATCGTAAAGGATGTCAAGAACCAAAATATGATTTTTTTTATAAACATCGGTCCGGAAATGCAGTCTTCAAGATACAGGGTGATACATTTAAAATATCTTTTTATTAATATCTTGAAAAATATTTCTTTTGAAATTTGGCAATATTATTTGTTGTATTAAGAGGCTATTTTGGCCCTGAATAGATTAAAATCATTAGGTTCAGTGGCGTCCCGGGAGGCACCTTAGCAAATATTATTTTTTAAGTTTAATATTTGCTGTTTGATTAAGCATCTAAAAATACAACTTCTCTGCCTTTTGTATTTTTTTCATATCTCACTTCATTTTCGAGAAAAAAAATAAAAACCGTTGTATTGCATGTCACTAGACAAAATTGGTTTATTAATTTTTGCAAAACATCACAAGTGCCTTGGAAAATAAAAAAATCAAAAACATTTGTAGGAAAGAGTGTTATTGCAACTTTTCCAATACGAGGGGTGTTTTTTAAGTTTTGTATATCGAAATAAAACAACACGGTAGGTAGTTTTAAATGACTTTATTGTTTTTCGAAGTATTCTCCAAGAAGATTAATACACATCTGCATGCGCTCGAACCAATTTTCGAAGCACTTATTCCACTCGTTTGCTGGCAGATCCAAAACGGCATTTTTGAATGCGTCAACTGCTTCTTCTGGTGACTGGAACCTTTGACCACGCAGTCTGTTTTTAATTTCCGGGACAGTAAAGAAATCGTTAGGACTTAGATCGGGACTATATAATAATTCCACGTTTTCTTCAGTTAAATACTGCCTTGTTTTTTGGGCTGTGTGCGAGCTTGCATTGTCTTGGTGGAGGATGATTCTTTTTTCGGGGTTGATTTTTCGAAGCTCGGTGATGACTTTTGGCAAACAAATGGTGGTATACCAATCCGCAGTAACAGTTCTTTGCTCATTAAGAGGAACTTTTGCAATATGACCCGCTTTTGACACAAAAGTCGCGACCATCTTTTTCGAAACACTTCGAGAACGGATCACTTTTGTTGGCTTTTCTTCACCTTCGAACACCCAAACAGCCGACTGTCGTTTATTTTCTGGTTCATAACAGTAAATCAACAAGAAACTAATTTTCTTACTCCTAATTCTTCATGTAAAATTTTTATGATTTGAGGTCTTTGAGATCTTCAAGGACGCCTCAATCTCGCGATATGTCACATGTCTATCTTCAATGATGAGTTTGCGCACAGCATCGACGTTTTCCTGGGTGACTGCCGTTTTTGGTGCACCCACCCTGGGATCGTCACTAAGACTCACCCTTCCACGTTTCAGTTCTTCATACCAACGGGAAATTGTCGACTGATGTGGCGCTTCGTTGTCGAAAACAGACAGTAACTCAGCAAGGCATTCTTGTTGCGATAATTGTCTCTGAAAGTTGTAATAAATTATGGCGCGAAAATGTTCTCGGTTGAGTTCCATTTTTCTAATGACTTGGTGACACTTTAAAATTCACTGTAGTGAGAACACTGCACGTATTGTTGTGAAACTTTGAATTTAAGTTTACTAAAGGGTGAGGTTAAGATTCAGTACTGACGTTCGATCCGCGCGGCCTACTATGTTTCTATATGCAAAACTTAAAAGTCGTCCCTCGTAGGTAACATGACATAAAGTATAGATAAGATATTAATATTTTTTTTCAAATTTACCAGCCTGCATCATGAAAACTCTGCATTTCCGGACCCATGTTTATAGAAACTTTTTTAATATTTTTTAACAAGGAATCATCTTCTAAAATACCTGTCTATTTTTCGAACACCCTTTATATTACTTTTAAAATAGTTTTTTGGATGAATGAGTTGAAGCACTTGATATCTCACATTATTTTCAAGTATTTTAATTTATATAGTATTGTTTTTAATTTTTTAACCGTGATATGTCCCAGCCTTTATTTCTCTTATTTCCAGGAAACAGCCCAAATCGTTTGCATTCGACCACTGCTTTTGTTCGGTAGATCCAGCAAGCCCAGGTTTCGCGTCCCAAGAAGTCGTTTTCGACTGTTTGGGACGTGACATTTTGGAGAATGCTTTCCAGGGATACAATGCATGTATCTTTGCTTATGGCCAAACAGGTAAGAAATCTACAGATACTTTATTTTCCGAAAACTCGCACATGTAATTCTTTGTGTTAAGCCCAGGTAATTTACGAGGGTGGTTCGATAGGTACTTGCCTCACACCACTGTCGCAAGGGGCCGTTCAAGTATTACATAAGCAGATTTATTACAATTATTTGAACACCCCCCCACCCCCCATCCCCCTTGTCAGCAAAAGTAAGCAAAGCTCTTACCCCCTCCCCCCATGCTTACATAAACATTTATCAATTAATGTATTGTTTTTTTTTAATATTATAATCATAACGTTATAATTATAATTTTAAAAATAAGAAAATAGATTTAGGATAGAGATTATATTTTACTGATACGGTGTTCAACATAAAGGACAAAAGTATTATATCTTACTAACATAACAAACTTATTTTAAATTTTTGGTACATATATTAAATTCAAATTAACAGTGTTCAGTCCATGAAACCCGAATCCATGATTCTAAGTTTTCGATGACATTGGATTGCTTCGATTGCTGCTCAGTGTTGTGAGTTTGCTCGCTTTCATCGGATTTTGGAATGTCTACGTCGTTCTCATCGAGCCCTTCAACATCATGGTGCTCTAAATTTTGAATAATGCTCATCAGTTCATTAGCACGACGAGCAGCGACTCTTACAGGTCTAACTTTCCTATCAGTGTGCGTGTTTACTTTTTTATGGATATTTTCGACGTTTTGCATGTTCGACTTGATAGCCTCAATTTTACCGCCGGACAAAAATAATCGTAGGGCATTTGCAGGAAATCTTTGAGTGAAGCACTTAAGCGTAGAGCTAAATTAACTGGAAGATTAAGAAATTGCCCTCCTTCATCCAAAACCAAGTCATCAACTGTTTGTTTTACCTTTACAGGTGGTGGAAGAAACCTATTGTCTAGTAATCTAAATAGGCCACTTCTTGGACGACAGCATTCTGTATTTCTACATTTTACAATTTGAAGCAAGTATTGCCCCTCACGCGCATGTTCTGAATACCATTTAATGTCTGGAAAATCAAGAAGATCTTGTTCACCTGCCCCAACATATTTTGCATTAACATTATAGCCATCAATTTCCATACTTCAGCTAATACATTTCCTGCAAATTCGAAATTAGATCTTTCTAAATGTTCATCAATTGTAACGCCACGTTCACCCAAATGAGACGCAAAATGGTCATGAGGCAATATTAAACCAGCCAGTTCCCGACTAAGAGGAGCCATTCTGCGCTCTACTCTGTTGTACGCACTTCTTCCAGGAGCATTGGCAGCTAAAAACAATGCATCGAGATCATGTGGCTTAAAGTGTTGTATAGCAAACCCTATGACTTTTTGATAACGTGGATTTTCATCTGGCCCTCCATCAACCGTCATGATTACCACTGGTTTTACTAGTCCATGGTCAGTTTTAGCTAGCTCTTCAAGTTCGAGAAGCGTCTCGAAATCCTGAGCATGAGTATTAGCAGTAGATGAACTATGCTTTCCACTTCGAATAGCGATGTATGTTGATCCAGAATATCCAACGGCTTGCGGTTGTCCTAGCATATTTATGACGCTCAGCGATTAGCCAATCGTGATCAGGCAATTTGATTCTATATTCCATGTGCATTAGAAGAGATGCTTGCCTATTTGCCGCAGTTACGCCAATAGGGACTCGAGCTTTATCATCTCGAGATATGAAAAATACTTGATCTGGTCCTAGTATGGATGCTATGTTCTCTGAATAATGGATTGATGTTTCAGCGAACTTGCTATCTAAGTGGCTCTTGTGGTGATCAGTTTGAGCCCGAATGAGCTTAACAGGGACTGTCGATACATGTCTTCGTCCCTCTGCAGAATTAGATTTTCTGGGAATCAAACGAAGATATGTCCCACTGCGACTAATGTCAAATCCTATTTTACGTAATTCTTGTGTGAGTTCATCAAGAGTTTTTACGCTGCGAATTGATTCCGTTCGTCTTCTAACATCTGCTGCACTCCCAAATAAAGCTATATCCGCGATTGTTTTCAATAGTGAATGTTGATTGCTTTCAAGATTAGGACGCCCCACTGAATCCCTTTTAGATGGTATTTTTTTATTTCTGGATTTTCATGAAAAATATCTTCTAACTTTCTTTTCATACCATCCCTGTGTTTCTTCTGGGCAACTGCGTTTTGCACCTTCCTGATTAAAGACTGTTTTGCTGTTTTTATTTCCTCGCGCAACTTAATGATCTGTTTATCAACTTCAGCACGGCTTGGCATAGTATCTCTGGCAGAATACAAAGCATTCAGATTGTTTTCGAGTAGAGCAATCTTATTTTTGATAGATTCCTGAGAGGGTTTTGCTCTCTGTTTATCTGTATTTTCATCAATTTCGCATTGCTGTTGTGATTCATTATCTTCTTCCTCTTTTTTAATATTTGAAGCTGACTGTATAATTTGTGTTTTTTCTGCAGGTTTACAGGTTGCCTAAAAATAAAAACTGTCTATGGCTTCTGCTAAAGATTCTCTTGTTAAGCTACATAAATACAAAGTATGGCAAAATATATGGTAAATACAAACCCAATGGCTTTAAATCTAATATGTTTAAACCAGCAATTCGTTCCGGTCACAAAATACAGGGTGTTAGTTTTCTGTATATATGTATAAAACTAACATCCTGTACTTTGTGACCAATTGACGGAATCACTCATAAGAAATACAGTGAAAGCTCCCATAAGCGGACACTCACGGTTCCGTAACTTTTGTCCGCTTATGGGAGGTGTCCGTTTAAAAGAGAGTATGTAAGTATAGAGTATAAATAACGGGGTATATAATCATGAGGAAATGAGGTATTATAATCATGAGAAAAATGAAACAGAAACTCGCCACATTTTTAAAGTATGTATTTATGCTATATATCTATATAATATATGTACATATACGCATATAAAAACATAAATGCTTCAATACATGGTACGAGAATTTAAAAAAAACATTATTCTTTAGCTTGTTGAAAAAAGTTTAAAATGTTTGTCTGACGAAATTTCACCATCTTTTGCTGAAGGAGACAATTTTCGTAATAACTTTCTAAATTTTTCAAATGTTGAAATGTAGTGAAATCATCTTTAGCAAATTTTTTCAATATAGAAATATGATTTAGAGCTTCCCCATATGAATTTATCGTTTTTGAACCGCTTAGTGAGTCCACCAGTTCCACTTCTTCTTCTGAGTCGTTTGGACTACCATATTCAAGTTGGCCTGGGCTTTGTACATCCAAATTCGAAAAGTTGCCAATGGCATTTTCTTCTGTTGTTATGTTATTGTCTATGGCCAGGAAATCATCTACTTTCTGGGGATCTGCTACTCCTAAATGTTTGGCATGTCGCAGTAACTGAGCAAGTGTCGCTAAGGGCAGATCGTCTTCAGCATCGCAATAATTTTGCTCAGCAAATTCTGAGCTACATTCACTTTTTCTGAATCCAGCTTTGCCAAAACAGTTTTTAATTGTAGAGGAATTTACTTTATTCCATGCTGTTTTTATAAAATACAAAGCTTCTAACACATTGATAGACTTTGTAAGCTCAGATAAGCTTTACCATCGTCAATTTTTGTTAAAATATGTTTTAAAATCAAGTGCCGATAATAAAATTTAAAGTTCTGTATGACACCTTGATCCATGGGCTGACAAACAGAAGTTGTGTTTGGCGGTAAAAATATAATTTTCACATTTTTCATTTTCATATCACGAGGATGAGAGCATGCATTGTCTAAAAATAAAAGAACTTGCCTTTTTTGGATTCTCATTTTCCGGTCGAATTCGACTAACCACTCAGACATGATTTCTCGGGTCATCCATGCCTTTTTGTTGGATTTCCAAGTCGCTGGTAGATCCTTAATAGCAACGTTTTTTACAACACGGGGACGAGCCGCTTTCCCGATCACAATCAAATCGCATTTTTCACCGGCCATATTTGCACACAATAAAATGGTTAGTCTATCTTTAGACAACTTTCCACCCACACATGTTTCTCCTTTAAAGGACAGAGTTTTGTCGGGCAATGCGCGAAAAAAAAAAAGTCCACTCTCATCTGCGTTGTACACATCTTCTGGTTTGTAGCCAAGCAACATGGACGGAAGTTTCTCCAAAAATTGTGACACATCAACTTGATCTACTGCAGCAGCTTCGCCAGATATGCATTTGAAACTCACACTATGTCTCTTGCGCCACTTTTGCAGCCACCCGTCGGACGCACTGAAATTATTATAGCCCAAAGTAGTGGCGATTTCTTTAGCTTTCATTTTCACTAACGGCCCTGAGATTGGAATGTTCTGACTTCTAGCTTTCACAAACCACTCAAAACATATTTTGTCTATAGCAAAACCTTCCTTTTTTAAAAAATCGTTCTTTTGATTTATATTAGTTCCTGATTGCCATTTACTCCTGATATCTTCCTTATTTTTGGCAATTTCAGCTGCTTGCGTTTTCCCAATATTAAACCTCTTTGCCAAATGACGAACTGAAACACTTTCTCTGTCTAATACGTTAACAACTTCCATCTTTTCCTTTAACGAGAGCATCCTTTTTTTGTGGTGCCATTCTACAGTTACAATAATAAAATACGTAACTCAATCAACTACGAATTTGCCTGAACTGAAGACAAGCCACAAGATTACATACAGGCTACCCATCGAAATGCGTAAATGGGGAATCACCTAATATAAATCGGGGAATTACCGAATTTTATGTATGTAGATATGTGTATTGCAATAACCGGAACTAAAAAATCGTCCGGGTATTAGAGTTTCGCGTCCGCTTATGGGAGATTTTTTGATCACATACAGGAAAATCTAGTGTCCGCGTCCGTTTATAAGAGCGTCCGTTTATCGGAATGCATTTAACATTGAAAATTGATGGCTGAAATTCGGTTCCAGGAACTTTGTCCGGTTAAAAGAGATGTCCGCTTATAGGAGCTGTCCGCAAGGAGAGCTTTCACTGTAAATCTATAATATAATGAATATTACCTCTATACTTTGAGATAAACTTTTTGGCGATTTCTAATATTTCTAGTACCTAAAATGATTTCGTCACTCACCTTAGAAAAAAATTAGTAGATTGGATTTATTCTTAGTCGCCGCTTGCAATTCTTCTTCGATTCTTTTAGATACAATAATATCTAGTTCCTTGTCGGATTTTGCTTGTAATTTGTGATTTCGCCATACTTCGTTAACTAACTTTTGTACATTTTGTACTTTCGTACTTGTATGAGATTTTTTAAAACTTTCAAACAATTTTTGGTATAACTTGGATTTGTCTATGTGAAACGACATCTTATTTAAACATTAAACTTTGGCTAATGGAATCAATGGTAATACAAATGTTAACTTGCTTTACTATGCTTACAATACGTCTACTCGCTATAGTATCCAAACGAAACAATACACTGATAGAGGAAATTTAGGCAAGTGAATACCGCGCGGTGATTCCCCTACTCGGTTCTAAAGCGAGTAGGGGAATTACCGCGCGCTGTTCACTAAGCGTATGCATTATTGGCGAGAATCCCTGAAAATGCGTTTGGTTTTCAAGCAAAGACAATGTGAGGGTTGCCATTCGTGTAAAAAAGTAAATAACTACCGATGACGTAATCATCATCTAGACTCTCCTACCCCCATGTCATCCAAAATAAGCAA
Organism: Acanthoscelides obtectus; assembly: GCA_963669975.1. NCBI lineage: Eukaryota > Metazoa > Arthropoda > Insecta > Coleoptera > Chrysomelidae > Acanthoscelides > Acanthoscelides obtectus. The sequence goes on along the minus strand of CAVLJG010000002.1, from coordinate 32,241,125 downwards.
AGCAAAGACCCCCCCCCCCGCCCCCCATAGTGCTCACGTAATACTTGAACGGTCCCTAAAAGAAATTCACTATCGTGTCTTGTAGACGGCTACTGTCAAAATTGTAGCCGAATCGGACTCGTTTTGACCGCGTGTGGAAGCGGACGCGTCTGCGGATTTTAGAAAAATGGAAAAAGAGCAATATCGATCGATGATTCGAGTCTTGCTTTTGGAAGGGAAATCGCGCATCAAAATCAAAGGGCGCTTGGATGCTGTGTACGGTGACTCTTCTCCTTCGATGGCAACCGTCAAAAACTGGTTTAACGAGCTTCAACGTTGCCGCACGTCGGTTTCAAAGCAGTATTTGACGCTGTTTAAGCGCAATCCGAGGAAGTTGCTGCGTCGTGTCGGGACCGTCGACGAAACATGGATCCACTGGTACACACCAGGAACAGTCAAAACAGTGGTCTTCACCGAAGAAGCCGAAGACTGTCCTATCGGTCGGACAGGTGATGACCACCGATTTCTGAGATTCACAAGGTGTGATCTACATGTACTACCCAGGGAAGGGCAAAACTGTCACAAGGCTCTACTATGCTGAATTTTTGGGCCGATTCGACCCCGAGTTACAGAAAATCAGTACCAATTTGGTGAAGAAAACTCTCACCTCCGCAGTCTCCACGGTCAAATTGATCGAATTAGGCTGCGAACCTATGGTCCACTGTCAATGATATATTCAATAAGTCATCCTATTCAAAAAACAATATTAATGAAATAAAAACAAAAACAGGACAGAAAACAGACAATATTCAGCAAATATGTGATGAGTTCATAGAATTTTTCACGAATATAGGAGGAAACTTAGCAAATAATATCAAACAAAATGCTGATATTCATCTGCATGAAACAAGACTGAATAATTCATTTGTATTAACTGAAGTAGACTATCAGGATGTTTTCAATGCCATTATGACTCTAAAAAATAAAAAAGCCCTGGAGTTGACGAAATTAGAGCTGAACATCTAAAGATACTGGCCAAACAAATAACAGAACCACTTGCTTATATCATTAACAAATCCTTCCAATCTGGAGTATTTCCATCAGCTTTCAAGACAGAAATCATCATACCTATCTATAAATCTAATGATAATACGGACGTCACTAACTATCGACCTATTTCACTTATATCAAGTTTAGCTAAAGTTTTTGAGAAATTACTCCTTAATAAAATGATTAATTTTCTTAATAAATTCAAAATTCTAAATTCAAATCAATATGGTTTTATAGCGGGCAAATCTACAACAGATGAGGTATTAAGTATAGTAGATGAAATAACCCAAAATATAGATGGAAAAGTACCATCGATATGCGTATTTGTGGACTTACAAAAAGCGTTTGACACAGTTAACCACAATATACTTTTAGAAATCTTAGAGAGAATAGGTTTTCGTAGAAAAATGTATACTTTAATGGAAAATTATTTATCAAATAGACCGCAATCAGTAAAATTATCAAGCTCGTATAGTAAAGAAATGTTTGTTAAATGTGGTGTTCCACAAGGTACAATTTTGGGTCCTCTGTTATTCAATATTTATTTAAACGATATATTCAAAATTAACAGTACTGGTAAAATAGTCAGTTTTGCAGACGATACTGCTATACTCTATAAAGGTAAGGATTGGAACGACTTAAAAGATATTATCCAAAATTCAATGGTTTAATAACCGAAAATTAACAATTAACTTTACTAAAACTCATTTTTTACCATTTTCATCACTATCTAATCATCTACCAAAATATAACCACCTTCGGTTTAAGGTAAATGATAAAAATATAAAAATCGATAGAGTTAATGATATTAGGAATTTATCTAGATGCCCACTTGAGATGGGATGTACATATTTCTCACATACTAAAGAAAATTAGATTCATAGCATATAAAATAAAATTTCTAACCGGTATATTAACTGAATATTATCTACGAACAATATATCAAGCTTTAGTCGAGCCACACATAACATATGGTATAGTAGTGTGGGGTGCTGCATGCACGACATACTTTAACGATTTAGATGTACTTCAAAGAAGACTTTTAAAATCAATGTTAGGCAAATCAAAATTATACCCAACTAATGACTTACATAATGATGCACAAGTATATGATACTAAACAACTTTACTTCTTACATACCATCACTCATTATCACAAAACTATTAGTGAACACGACATAATTAAACATAATCATAAAACCAGATATAAATTACGCGCAAAAAATGTTCCTAAACCAAACAAATCCCCAATGAAACGATGTCACCTGTATATAGCTCCAAAATTGTACGAACATTTACCAAATAATTTAAAACAATTACGCAATACATTAGGCTTCAAAAAAAAAATTAAAAAAAATTATTAACACGATTGGGAGAAATCAAATTAATAAAATAATCTCAAATATTACACAATAAATGCTCTACCATTCTTACCAATAATTTTTTTTTTCTCTATTTTATTATATTTTGCAATTCAACATACATATGATCCATGCACAGGCGTTGTCCTCCTATGGATATATTATATTTATTTACTCGTTTCATGTTCCCTGTATTTTAGAGTAAATAAATATTATCATTATTATTATTATTATTCTCACTCGCCGGGCACACATTTGAGTCGAATGAGCAGGTTATCGCCGTCACGGAGGCCGACTTCGCAGAACCCCAGAAAACGTATTTTGCAGACAGGTTAAAGAAGGTGGATGTTTATAAATAAATCGCCACTTTTCAAAAATTTTCGATTTTCTTCTGTAGGCTAAGTACTTATCGGACCGCCGTGGTAAATTAAGTGAATTTCGGGTTTGGCAAGGAAAAACCTCACTTTCGTAGGAGAGATCTTTCGATTCTGTTTTTCCATAATAATCACGGGATGCCCCCTAACATCAATCGAGATGTTGTCGAGCGGTAACCTGGTGCACATTTAATTTGTTTCATCAATTTTTTTCAAACAAATTACAAAAAATGCTTTTTTCTCTCCGGATAAAGTTTTTTCGTTGCATCATTCTGAACAAAACAAAAAAAAACATTATTACGTTTTCTTTAAAGTTGACCGTTTTCGAGTTATAAGTAATTATACTTAGTGACATATAAATCCGAACACCCAGTTTAAATGGTTTTATTTTAATAAAAGTTGGTGAATGTATTTATCTTACTGTAAATAACAAGTGAAAAAATTTTGAGCCTTATCAATTGGACATTCCGGTTTTTATACTGCTTTTTTTTCAACGTTGGCGGATTTTGGTTCTTGACATTCTTTACGATCGGTTACGATGCCTAGAGTACGGAGACCTGTACGATTTCGTCAACTTAGTGAGTTTGATAGGGGCCGTATAGTGGGACTTCGGGAAGCTGGACTTTCTTTTCGGGCAAATGCAGTTAGAGTGCAAAGAAGTGTAGACACTGTGGTTAGGTGTTGTCAGGCATGGCTTCGAGAAGGCCGTACGCAAAGAGCAAGGGGCACTGGACGCCGCAGTAGAACAACAGACCGTGAAGATTATTGGCCTTAAGGGACCGTTTCTCCACTACCAGGTCCATTGCAAATGAATGGTTTGCAGAACACGGAAGACCTATTGGCATGCGAAGTGTTTACCGACAAATGAGAAGTTTTGGCTTGTTTTCATACCGGCCACACTGGGTCCTCCCTTTAACTCGAGAACACCGACGTAATCGCCTTGAGTGGTGCAGACAACGGTCACTCTGGGATCAGGAATGGAACAGTATTGTCTTTAGTGACGAGTCTCGATTTTGTTTAGGCATGCACGATGGTCGTGCCAGGGTTAGAAGGCGACGTGGTGAAAGGAGGAATCCACAGTTTTTTGTTGAAAGACATGGTCATCACACTGTTGGAGTTATGGTTTGGGGTGCTATAGCTTATGGTTCCAGGTCACCTTTAATCTTCATCAGAGGTAACATGAACGCGCAGCGTTATATCAACGAAGTTCTAGAACCCCATCTTTTTCCCTATCTTGACACCCTGGCAGATCCAACTTTCCAACAAGATAATGCCCGACCACATGTTGCAAGAGTCACAATAGACTTCTTTCAACATAATGATGTCACATTGTTACCATGGCCACCAAGATCTCCCGACTTATCCCCAATTGAGCACGTGTGGGATATGATGGGTAGGAGATTGCTCAATTTGCAACGTCCTCCTCAGACTCTAGAAGCACTTCGAGAGGAGTTGGTGGTTGCCTGGAATGAGATACCACAGGAGGACATTGACCACCTGATCAGAAGCATGCCTAGGCGCGTTGGAGAATGCGTAGCACATCAGGGTGCATCCACACATTATTAAAGGTCAAAGGGCTTTAAAGCAGTGCAATCATTTTGAAATTTTTATCGTTTACTTATTATGCTTCATTAAGTACTTATACAAAATTTTATTAAAATAAAACCATTTAAACTGGGTGTTCGGATTTATATGTCACTTAGTGTATAAAGGCCAATGCTAAAAAGGTCAGTGGAAAGTTTCCCAGGTCGACAAGGTTTTTACTCGTACCCAGAATCCAGAGTATACTTCCAAGGTTTTCGATGCACTGAATTTGAATCCGTGGTCGAAATCTCTCAATTGGCTCTAGTTCTTGATATACCCTAACTTAAAGTGCAAAATCACGATTTCTGCCTATATTTAAGGTTATGTGGCAGACAAAAAACCGTACAAGCCTTGCACTTTCCAATGCTGTTGAGTTGAAAATATCTTTTCTGATCTAAATCGGCTCAGCTTTTATCAGAAGAAATTTTTATTTTTAAAAAACTGTGCAATCGAAACTAAGAACGTTAAACTCCGCCTTGATAGGTGGCTGTGGGTTTTTGGAAAAAAAATCAAATCGGAAAATTTCATCGTATGAGACGCTTTCCCCTTGTCTAGGTGTACTCTAGCTAAGCTCAGATAAGGCCAGTTCTATGCTGCTGTAACTGCAATAGGTGATACAGTCCAAAGAAGGGCAATCCGACTAATCGGTGCCACTTATCATACCTCATGCTACTTGAACCAACAGAAATTTGCCCCTCTATGCTCCCCTGTGTGTTGATACAGTGATTACAGTATATTCAGATAAGAGATAGACCGGACATAAACAAGACCACGTGATCATCGAACGCTGTAACATTCGGCAGGGACGTATTAAGAGTCACGCAGTACATATTTTAGATAGTAGATGCTGCTTTGCGTAACTTTGTAGTAAATTAGCACAATTCGATGTGTATACGATTGGTGATGGATATAGGATCATGTGGAGGTGGGGTAAGAAATATATAATGATGTAAATATACATAAGGGTTTCAAAATTTTCGCTTCGATTTCCAGCTTCGGATGCCGCCTGATGTTTGGTGAAATACAGTCGAATATAATCTCAAAATGGCGTTTAAATTAGCCTAAATTAAAAATAATCGTATATCTCTTAAAATTGCTTTTAGAATATTGATTAGTATATTTTTTGATTTCTAGGTAAATTAAAACGTTCAAAACGTAAAAAAATGTGCATGGTTGAACATTGTCAGAAAGTAGATTCTTGAATAGGTTTTGCCAAAATGGGTTCAAAAATGTCAATAATTAATTAAAAAATTCAGTAGCTTTATAATAACTTATAACTTACCGAATTTGATGAACGACATCTTTTATTGGAAAGATGAGCTTGATGAGCTTTCATCATCGCTACTGCCTGAAGCACCAACGTCAATAATGAATGGCTCGACTTGTTCCTCTAAAATATTGTCCAGTTCCCACATTCTCTTTTCAACTTTGGCTTTCACGTGCTTAATACAGTTTTCCCATTTTTGCGCTGTTATTAATTCTAGTGCTTCTTTGAAAAGTCCTTTGAGGTCACAAAATTTAAAAGTTGTATTGTGCTTAGCTATATAATTTTTAACCTCTGCCCATATGAGCTCAATGGGATTGAGCTCGCAATGGTATGGAGGTAAACGGAGCACAGTTTTATTTTGACTTGCTGCCATTTCGTCAATGGCATATTTTTGATATTCCGCCTTGTGATTCTTGACAATTCTTAATAATTGTACTTTCAGCATTGCTTCTTCAAAGTTGACATTTTTCGAGCGGAGCCAATTTTGAACATCAACTTTCCTTGAAGCCGTTGTAATTGGGATTATTTAGTCATATTGAAAGAAAGAATATTGAACGTCGTATGATTACTCAGCGCTTCACAATTTAATTTAAAGTTATAAACCTCTAAAAAATGAATGATCAGGAACCTGAAATACGCGCAAATATTAATATTAACAAATTATAACTTTATAAAGCTTAAAGTATGAATTAAAATGATTAGAAATATTAGGAACGGTACACAATATAAAACTTAGTAACTTTTTTTAAGTTTATAATATTCAACATATTTTAAGATTATATTAAAACATTATTGAAATATCGAAAACACATAAAAACATGGCTTAAAAAAGTTCTAACAGATGAAAATGACAATAAAACATCCACGCATTTTATCGAAAGTTATAAAAGTTTTGTTACTTGTAATATGTTTTATCTGCCCCCTGGAATTAATGTTTAGAACCTTGTTCCCAAGGTTTGAAAAACATGGTTGTCTATTACTCGTATTTACCTGCTGGATTTTTTAATCCGGTGGACAGTCCATCTAGAAAGGCCCTCCTGGATGAAGTTACAGAATCATCAACCCATACTTTACTTGTAGTGTGTCCTGCGTTTACCCATGTTTCATCAAGGTAATAAATCTTCCTGTTTTGATTTCTATATTTCCCAATTTTTGTTAAATAATCCCTCCTCCATAGCACAATTTCTTCTCTATCCAGTAGTAAACTATTACGACCCCGTTTTTTCCATTTGAAATTTAAATGCTTCAGTAACGCATGGAAAGTTGGTCGTTTGAAATTTGGCAACGTTGTATCTCCATTTACCTCCTGCAGTACTTTATCTATAGTAGGTATTTCATTCCTAAAGAAGAATTCGTGCACTTTCCTCCTAATCGCATGCTTATCAGCTTCATCTAATGATTTAACAATACTTTTGCGATGTTTACTGGTCATTGGCTCAGAAAAGGTGTGATTTTTTTTGTATTGTCTTAACACATTAAACACTGATGCGCGACACACCCCAACTTTGTGAGAAACCTTCACAACAATTTCTTTGATGGTTGATGCCTCGTTCTCCTCGCGCTCGATCTTATATATATTCAAAATGACCTCTTTCATTTCTGCACTCAGGTGTCTTTTTTTAGAGCGTTTCCTAGGTGGACTACAGGAGTTTACAACTTCATCGGCAGTATCTGTACTACTGGGCATTTTGCGCAAGCAGTTGATAACAATAACAATCAATAACAAGGTATAACAATAACAACGACAAACTCAACAACTTAATAAGATAACAAACGAAAACGTCCAAAGAAATATCAAATTGCAATGATGCACACGACATACGTAACACGTCTGAACCTGAATGTGACTCTGCCTTGATACGACTGCTCTGCCGCTCGGCATAGGCATTTAATTGCGAATTGACCAATGAGGGCTCCTGTTTTACGTCGAGACGGCGGCGTTAGCGTGAAAATCACCCGAACCTCTTGTTTACATCCGGTCTATCTCTTATCTGAATATACTGTACATTTTCACCTGCACGGATCTCGCATCAACAAAGGTGCTTGCGGCTGTTTGACAATAAAATTCTATTTGTTTTAGTAGTAACCATTGGAATGTGATTATGGATTGTAGGAATGTCTCAACTAAACGATGACTAATATCAGAAACACATGTGAACTATTCTGGAACACCTCTCGCATAGGTGATAATACTTAAAAACCACAGTTCTATTTTTGGATCAATTCCTCAAGTGCGATGCATTTAATTTTAATTTCGTATGTAGATGTATTCTGTGTAGCGCTCGGCTCGAAACATGTCAGCGTTTAGTAAGCAGAACAAGGGTCAAGTAACCTAGTCGTTTTTGTGAAAATTTCTATTCAGCATAATCATTGATGCAAACGGAAATCGGCGATTTTTCATGCACGATGGCCGACTTTATCGATATAAATAAACAATATTTATTGGTTAATAGGTCAGGCTATTCGAAAATGTATACTAAGTGACATATAAATCCGAACACCCAGTTTAAAAGGTTTTATTTTAATAAAAGTTGGTGAATGTATTTATCTTACTGTAAATAACAAGTGAAAAAATTTTCAGCCTTATCACTTGGACATTCCGGTTTTTATACTGCTTTTTTTTTAATTCACTAACGCTCTAAAAATGAATATTTCAGCCGCAGTAAAGAATCAACGTTGGCGGATTTTGGTTCTTGATATCCTTTACGGTCGGTTACGATGCCTAGAGTACGGAGACCTGTACGAGTTCGTCAACTTAGTGAGTTTGATAGGGGCCGTATAGTGGGACTTCGGGAAGCTGGACTTTCTTTTCGGGCAATTGCAGTTAGAGTGCAAAGAAGTGTAGACACTGTGGTTAGGTGTTGTCAGGCATGGCTTCGAGAAGGCCGTACGCAAAGAGCAAGGAGCACTGGACGCAAGAGCAAGGAGCACTGGACGCCGCCGTGGAACAACAGACCGTGAAGATCGCCGCCTAAGATTATTGGCCTTAAGGGACCGTTTCTCCACTACCAGGTCCACTGTAAATGAATGGTTTGCAGAACACGGAAGACCTATTGGCATGCGAAGTGTTTACCGACGAATGAGAAGTTTTGGCTTGTTTTCATACCGGCCACACTGGGTCCTCCCTTTAACTCGTGAACACCGACGTAATCGCCTTGAGTGGTGCAGACAACGGTCACTCTGGGATCAGGAATAGAACAGTATTGTCTTTAGTGACGAGTCTCGATTTTGTTTAGGCATGCACGATGGTCGTGCCAGGGTTAGAAGGCGACGTGGTGAAAGGAGGAATCCACAGTTTTTTGTTGAAAGACATGTTCATCACACTGTTGGAGTTATGGTTTGCTATAGCTTATGGTTCCAGGTCACCTTTAATCTTCATCAGAGGTAACATGAACGCGCAGCGTTATATCCACGATGTTCTAGAACTCCATCTTTTACCCTATCAGATCCAACTTTCCAACAAGATAATGCCCGACCACATGTTGCAAGAGTCACAATAGACTTCTTTCAACATAATGATGTCACATTGTTACCATGGCCACCAAGATCTCCCGACTTATCCCCAATTGAGCACGTGTGGGATATGATGGGTAGGAGATTGCTCAGTTTTGCAACGTCCTCCTCAGACTCTAGAAGCACTTCGAGAGGAGTTGGTGGTTGCCTGGAATGAGATACCACAGGAGGACATTGACCACCTGATCAGAAGCATGCCTAGGCGCGTTGGAGAATGCGTAGCACATCAGGGTGCATCCACACATTATTAAAGGTCAAAGGGCTTTAAAGCAGTGCAATCATTTTGAAATTTTTATCATTTACTTATTATGCTTCATTAAGTACTTATACAAAATTTTATTAAAATAAAACCATTTAAACTGGGTGTTCGGATTTATATGTCACTTAGTATATTTTACTTCACACGCCATACTGGCGTGTATTGTAATGGCGAAAACATTCGAAAAACTATGTCACTCATTGCCGTCGGTCTGTTTGCTAATCCTTGGATCGCCTATGGCAAGTACTGCTTGGATTTGGATGAAATTTTCAATCAGGTCTACCACTATGCCAATGACGAAAAAGCTTTGTAGCTTTTGAAAATCGGTCCAGTGGCGGGAGGGGGGGTGGTAAAAGACAGAAAAGTTTAGGGTGGTATGTCTGCCATCTACAGTACCGAGCAAAAGTAGAGAAACAAACCACATTACAAATAAAAATCCAGAAAGATTTACTCTAACCCACAACTGTACACTACAGTTTTTTATGTATGAATACCTCAAGATAATGAAACGCTTATTATATAATATGGTCGGTTTTTTGTTCAACGAGCAAAAGTAGAGAAACATTTTGTAAATGTTTAGTCGTTGATTAGAATAGGTGTTATTTTTGAGTGTATTTGGTAAAGTGTAGCTCAAAAATATGGCCAGCGGGATTACATTGAATTTGCAAATAAAAGAATTGAATTTGTAAAACTATTAAGCTGTTCCGCTCAGAAAATCGTTGGTAAGCCCTCCTAAGACTAGTAGACCGCGAAAAGCTACACCTAGGATTGATAGGCAAATTAAAACACTTGCTCTTATAAATCCATTTACTACTGCTGTCGATATAAAAGCTCAACTTGAAGAAGTAAATATTGGTGTCCACACTGTTCGAAGACGTTCAAGGGAGAGTGATTTACCAGCAATGAGACGATCTGAAAAACCCTTTATTTCCAAGAAAAATCGGACCGCCCGTCTTCAATTTGCTTACGATCATTTGAACTGGTCAGAAACAAGGTAGAATTCTGTATTATTTTCTGATGAAAGTAAATTTAATTTATTTTCATCGGATGGCTTTTATGGGTAAGACGTCCTAAAAACAAGCGATTTGATCGTAGGTTCACTTTGGGCACAATCAAACACGGAGGCGGGAAGGTTCAAATATGGGGTTGCTTCTGTGGTCTCTAAATGGGACCCATCGTCAAAATTAAAGGAATTATGGACCGGTACAAATACTTCTACTACTACTTTCGGTTCCAGCACGACAACGACCCCAAGCACACACCGAAAATAATAAAAACATTTTTTGCAGATCACAATATTAATGTCATTAAGTGGCCAGGTCGTAGTCCAGACTTTAACCCCATAGAGAACCTATGGGATTTAGTTGATAAAAAAATTCGAACTGATCATCCAGAAAAGTTCAAAAATAGTGCGGAACTATTTGAAACAATCGAAATCGCTTGGAATTCTATTCCAAAAGAATAGATAGCCTAATTGGTTCTATGAGAAAAAGATGTCTAGCAGTTATCAAGAATAGAGGTTATGCAACCAATTACTAGCTTCTTTGATACGACAATTGCTTTGTATATTATGTTTCTCTATTTTTGCTCGCTGTATTTTCTAATAATAATTGTCAGCATAGTTTTATTAAAGCAGAAATTTTATTTTCATGTTGGCTTTGAATGACATGTTACATTAAATTATAATAAAACATAAGTATGTATTTAGTTTACTTTAATAGTTTAATAAAATCTTTAAAAAAATAAAATGTTTCTCTACTTTTGCTCGGTACTGTATATTTTCTTGCAAAATAAAAATAAAGAATAATTGATAAACATAACACATATAGTAAATAATCCGTATTGACATCGTTCTAACAAAATGACGTGTTATATTTGACGGACCAACTGAAAAAGCGAATATATTATATATATATATATATATATATATATATATATATATATATAGGTGAAAAATTAAAGCTTCCGCCTTTTGTTGGGTACTTCGACAAAATTTAAGCAAAGAGGACTCTTTATACTTTTTTAATTCTCTCTAGCTTTCAATGGACTTTGCCATCATCATCAGGAGCTGCAATTACAATGATAACAGTAGCAACAATAGTGTAAAATGAATTTAAATTGACTTAACTTACAGTAGTATGTGAGGATGTTGCTAATTGTTGTTTACGTATAGGATGAGGGAAACGTCCAATAACATGGTGAAAGCTGGATAGATGGTACAATGGTCAAAATTATATAAAATATGACAAGAACAAGTTAAAAACATTTTTTTAAAAACATGAAAGCATTACATCGTGAAGCCACTTGATGTTTGCACAAAATGGTGGTCATGGAATAATGAGTGAGATGAACCCTTTGACAGAAGGCCGAAGGTTGTCAATGTCTGTGTAGAAAGATGGAACGAATTATGGGCGTGTGACCCACGTTGCCAAATCACTTCAGATGATGTGATTTTCAGAATGTTATGTAAGAAATTGTTAAACCGACTAGAGGTAGTTGAATTAACTATATTTTGATTAATGGGAAATTAAATTAACAATTATTATTAAATCGTGAGAAGAAAATTATTAGAATTTGAGTGGAATGAAGTTTATTGGTGGAATCGACCAAGAAACAGAATCCATTTATGGTTGTGAAGAGTCAAAATTTGGGGAGATATGTAAGTTCTCCAATTTTTCGCAGTTTAGCAAATATGAGTAAATGACACTCAGTTGCTTATCATCTGTCTTTTTGTTGATACAGTTGTTATTCATGAAAATGTGGGACATTTCCAGGAATAAACGTTTGGAAAGGTGTTTTTCTTTATCAAGAACTTTGATACTTGTGTAATTCATAGAATGCCCTGTTGTGTTAACATGAGATGCTAGAGCGCATCTTTCAGGATGAAGCCTAGAATCACTTTTGTGTGATGTAATCCTTCCTTTAAGAGATCTGGAGGTCTGACCTATGTATATTTGGTTGCAGTTGTTGCAATTGATGGAGTAGACTGTGTTGGTTAAGCCAAGCAGCGGGACTCTGTCTTTCATTTTTGCAAAAATGCAGTTTATAGTGAGGACGGATTTGCAAGCAATTCGAAAGTTCAAAGGACTGCACAATCTGATCAGCTTAGGGGTCAGTTTTGACTCTTCACAACCATAAATGGATTCTGTTTCTTGGTCGATTCCACCAAAAAACTTCATTCCACTCAAATTCTAATAATTTTCTTCTCACGATTTAATAATAATTGTTAATTTAATTTCCCATTAATCAAAATATAGTTAATTCAACTGCCTCTGGTCGGTTTAACAATTTTTTACATAACATTCTGAAAATCACATCATTTGAAGTGATTTGGCAACGTTGGTCACACGCCCACAATTCGTTCCATCTTTCTACACAGACATTGACAACCTTCGGCCTTCTGTCAAAGGTTCATCTCACTCATTATTCCATGACCACCATTTTGTGCAATCATCAAGTGGCTTCACGACGTAATGCTCTAATGTTTTCTAAATAATTTTTAATCTGTCTTTAACTTGTCTTGTCATATTTTATATAATTTTAACCATTATACCATGTATCCAGCTCTCACCATGTTACTGGACGTTTCCCTCACCCTATACGAAAACAACAATTAGCAACATCCTCACATACTACTGTAAGTTGATTCAATTTAAATTCATTTTACACTTTTGTTGCTACTGTTATCATTGTAATTGCAGCTCCTGATGATGATGGCAAAGTCCATTGAAAGCTAGAGAGAATTAAAAAAAGTATAAAGAGTCCTCTTTGCTTAAATTTTGTCGAAGTACCCAACAAAAGGCGGAAGCTTTAATTTTTCACCTATATATATACAGGGTGACTTTGAAGTTGAGTCATTAATTTTCAGATAATGATTGTAGAAGGAAGATAAACCAAAATATGTGTGTAAAAATAAAAAAGAAATAAAAAAAATGTTACCTTGTTTAATAAAGTATCCTCCCGACAAGTATTTCAGTGCGGACCTGTATTTGATCGTGCGGTCTTGGAGCACCGGCATGCTCTCACCTGTGAGGTCTTAAGTCACCTGATTCACGAGCCCTTTGTACTACATTAACAAAGGCACGAGGGGTTGGTTGCACTCGATTGGGAAACCGATTCGCATAAATCCGTGATGCATCCGGCAGCATTTTGTAAAGACTGCCCCCCCGTAAATAAGAATCATGTCCACAAGTTCAGCATTTTCGTAAACATGTGCCATTTTTCATTTCGTTTGAGTCACGCAACAAACATCACTATTCACCCACGCGTTACAGACTGACGAAAAACAACGTGATAAACGTTTCAAATTCTTTCGCTTTTTTGTTTCCGATGCGATGAACCGATATCCGTTGTTGCCAAACACATAATATTATTATTGAGACAGGGCGGTACTCAAACTTCTAAAGGGCTATAACTTTGTTACTTTAATTTTACCAGAAAAATGTTAAAGGAAAAAAACATTTCTTTTGATCAGATCTACTCACTGTTAAAATAAATGACTCAACTTCGAAGTCACCCTGTATATATATAAATTAATTTACCATGCGTGGTCATGTTTGCATGCCTCATTATACTTTTCTACACAATGTTGAGTGCGTATCTCGTACAGAAACTTATAGTCTCGTACATATATGAGATTTCTCGTACGTCTGGCAACCCTGCTGGGGTAGGTATCGAGGAGATGCGACATTGCCAGATGGACTACCGGTAGGGCAAGCAAAGAATGTCTATGGAATAAGTGAAAGGACCTCTATGACTGAGAGGGTCTAGATTATGCTGAACATAATATTTTATGAACTGATGTCAGCGTTGAGTGGGAAGTGTCAACCTACTTGACGCGATTTTTCCAGTTGATAAAGTGAACTAAAATTACTTGCAGCAGGCAACTCGCTATTCCGTACGTTTCACGAAACTAGGTTTCAAGGAACTTAAACAGTTTTTTTCAACCTCACTTTTACGTTTTATTTTTCAACTCCGACCCTTAATCCAGTAATTCAGGATTTTATACAAGTTTTAATGGATTTTTACAGCTGTCGGGGTAAAATGCATGGCAAAACCATCTAAAGCGACTTTAGGAAGGGAATTTAATCAAAATACTATATTTTTTTTTCGTTTTTTCAACTCTAATTTAACCCGCTTTTCTTTCTCACGGCTTGATGATTGAGGGACAACTTTTCTATCTAAAAAAATGGCGCCAGGTAGATTGACTCTGCACTTCTTACGCATCGCTGTCATCAATTCATGAAGGGTTGCTCACGAACATTTATAACAGAGGAACTAAACGGATCAAGTCGGTCAAAAAATTAATCTATAAACGTTCTTTCTCTGCCTTACCGGTAGTCCATCTGGCAACGTTGCCTCTCCCCGATACGTTACCGCACAACGCGGTCAGATGTGGCAGCGCGGCAGTAATGCCAGAACGCTTATCAAGACCTGCATGCCTTCGGGAGCAGAATCAGACCAGTATCGAAAACATTTCTCTGTTATTCCAAGTTTTAAGGGCAAATATGCTCCACCCCACATAACCCCCTACTTCCCTACAACCCCCAGGTCTCAATTTTTCACCCCTAAAGTTTTTTTTAAAAATTGATCAGGCTCCTGATTTTCAACAACTACTAAGTTTTTCGTCCTTGGCTTATTTTCGATTTTTTCCGTGATTACAATACTTCCTCGCCAGTAGGCATGAGAAGTAAAAACTGCTGAGTTTTTCAATCATGATTTTCAAAATATTTAAGAAGAGATTGGAAACTACATATGTTAAAACAGAAGGTCTACTACTGGGTGCGCCATCTATTACTTTTTTTTGAAATATAACCGCAGTGAGTGGAAGTGTGCGAGAAGATCCAACCACCTCGACTAGGCACCGTTCGCAATAATTGGGAATTAGTGAGACCACTTTACGCCGGATTTGAAGCCGGCAGACCATCAACAGCGGCGTGTTTTTGTTAATTGGATGCTGGAAAGAGAAGACGGATTTTCGGCCAAAGTGCTCTTTTCTGATGAGGTTCATTTTCACCTCAATGGGTACGTAAATAAGCAAAATTGCAGATTTTGGAGGGCTGAAAATCCACACCAATATCATGAACAACCTCTCCATTCTGAAAAAGTGACTGTTTGGTGCGGTTTATGGGTTGGTGGCATCGTTGGACCATTCTTCTTTGAAGATGCCGAAGAAAAGGCCATTACCGTCAACGGGGAACGTTATCGCGGCATGTTAACAGACTTTTTGTGGCCACAATTGGATCGTATTGGTGCCGGCGATCTTTGGTTTCATCAAGAAGGAGCAACGGCTTACACATCTCGCCAAACAATCGCCTTATTGCACACGAAATTTCAAGACCGCATAATTTCACGAAATTCAGATGTGAGTTGGCCCCCGAGATCGTGCGATTTAACACCTCTTGACTATTTTCTTTGGGGATTTTTGAAAGGAAAAGTGTATGCGAATGGTCCCCGGACAATTCAAGACCTAAAGCGCAATATTCGGACTGAAATTGCGGCTATAGACCCGATTATTCTGGGAAAAGTCATTGAAAATTTTGATGTTCGGATGTTGGCCTGTAAACGAAGCCGCGGTGGACATATGACTGATGTTATTTTTCATACATAAATGGCATAAACCAACCTTCATTTATCAATAAAAAAAAATCGATTTCACCTCGTAAAAATCGTGTTGATTTTTCAAATAGAAAAAAAGTAACAGATGACGCACCCTGTACTATACGAATGGGTATTTAATGGACACAATATTTGCGTAACAATTATTGCTCCCACAGCCAAGTGCTGTGATAGGGTCTCTCTGTTTCAAGTTGTTTCCATTCTTTCCTTCCTTATGATTTTAAATAACTTTTACGTATATCATTTTACTTAATATACTCATTCATGCTTGCTTGTCATACTTAACGGTTTTGTTTTAATATGTTGTGTAGGTAATTTTGATTTTAAATTCGTTGTTTTTAAAGTGTTATATAGATTTTACAACTTGTTGTATACCATCAACTGGAGTAACAATAATAATGGTAATAATAATTATTATTATCATTAACATCAATATTATTAGATCCATTTTCTCTTGTGCGATGATTGGCTAAAAAGCAAGAAACAACGTTGTATGCGGTTGATCAGGGCTGCAGAAATGGAAAGTAAACAGTTCGTTTGTGGTTGCCTTTTGCCGTATGTAGGCCATGTAGGGCCCAGTAGTACCTCGAGTAACTTTTATTTTCTCAATTTTTGATTCCTGAAATTTGATTATTTCTGGTCAGAAAGATCCATGTCAGATGGAAAAACTACACTACTCTAAAAAATTAAGGAAGCAATGGAAAAAAACAAATTTTTCGGGATTTTTGACAGGCTGTATTTCGGTCAAAAATGACTTAAAAAAAGGCATTTGAAAGCTTTAATATGTTATTTAGTTGGTTTTAGGGTAGTTATTCCGTGGTAAAATATTTTTATTTGACGTTTCGCCAACACGAGTGGTTGGCATCTTGAGAAAATGTTCACAGTTTGGAGTAGCTCATAGGACCCCAAACTGTGAACATCTTCTGAAGATACCAACCACTCGTGTTCGCGAAACGTCAAGTGAAAATATTTTACGACGGCCTAACTATCCAAAAACCAACCAAATAACATTGGATGATGGCCGCGAAAGCCTTTCGAATTTCATGTAAGATTCCAGTTTTTTAGCCTAAACGTTTTAGATGCAACGGTTCTCATGCAATTCTAACAGCACACGGAACATTTTTTCTGTTAAGCTAACAGATGGATCAGATAGCCCGTTTATTCAGCTTCAATATCCTGTTTCTAAAATGTAGATTCTATCATTTGGCGCTGAGATTTCTGACTTTGAATGAAACAGGATCCTTTCATCATCGCCTACCGATACCTCGGTAATCACTGATGGCACAGAGAATGTAAGGGTATTTCCGAAAACTGGAACAAACCTCATTTACAATTTTATTGCAATCTTTGAGGATTTTTTTTTGTTTCCTCCGATTTTAAAAGAGTCAAAAAAGTAACTTTTTTGTTTTGTAAAATCGACCGCATTTTTGAAACTGCAAATGAGAAGGCTAATGTTTTTAGGGTTTTTATACCTCACTGTACAACTAATAACCCTGCACGACGGCAGATCGATCCATTTTACGGTTTCTCCAGACCGATTGGTGAAAGTTTGAAAATGTTGCAAATTCGGTGTTGGATCTTACTCATTTTGGTCGGACAGAACACTGAATATTTTCTGGTGGATGCGCCCCTGGTTAGTATTTTTGTTTTTTGGAATATCCCCGGAATAAAAGAATACAATTTTCCCAACTACTATTTTAAAAATTGAAGGTCAGATATTCAATAGTGACAACAAAAGAAGCAAAATGGTTTTTCCCTTCTCATTACCAGTTCCAAAAAGGCGGTCGCTTTTGCAAAACAAGGCAAAGGACTTTATTATACTAAGTGACATATAAATCCGAACACCCAGTTTAAATGGTTTTATTTTAATAAAATTTTGTATAAGTACTTAATGAAGCATAATAAGTAAATGATGAAAATTTCAAAATGATTGCACTGCTTTAAAGCCCTTTGACCTTTAATAATGTGTGGATGCACCCTGATGTGCTACGCATTCTCCAACGCGCCTAGGCATGCTTCTGATTAGGTGGTCAATGTCCTTCTGTGGTATCTCATTCCAGGCAACCACCAACTCCTCTCGAAGTGCTTCTAAAGTCTGAGGAGGACGTTGCAAATTGAGCAATCTCCTACCCATCATATCCCACACGTGCTCAATTGAGGATAAGTCGGGAGATCTTGGTGGCCATGGTAACAATGTGATATCATTATGTTAAAAGAAGTCTATTGTGACTCTTGCAACATGTGGTCGGGCATGATCTTGTTGGAAAGTTGGATCTGCCAGGGTGTCAAGATAGGGTAAAAGATGGGGTTCTAGAACTTCGTGGATATAACGCTGCGCGTTCATATTACCTCTGATGAAGATTAAAGGTGACCTGGAACCATAAGCTATAGCACCCCAAACCATAACTCCAACAGTGTGATGAACATGTCTTTCAACAAAAAACTGTGGATTCCTCCTTTCACCACGTCGCCTTCTAACCCTTACACCGACGTAATCGCCTTGAGTGGTGCAAACAACGGTCACTCTGGGATCAGGAATGTCTTTAGTGATGAGTCTCGATTTTGTTTAGGCATGCACGATGGTCGTGCCAGGGTTAGAAGGCGACGTGGTGAAAGGAGGAATCCACAGTTTTTTGTTGAAAGACATGTTCATCACACTGTTGGAGTTATGGTTTGGGGTGCTATAGCTTATGGTTCCAGGTCACCTTTAATCTTCATCAGAGGTAATATGAACGCGCAGCGTTATATCCACGAAGTTCTAGAACCCCATCTTTTACCCTATCTTGACACCCTGGCAGATCCAACTTTCCAACAAGATAATGCCCGACCACATGTTGCAAGAGTCACAATAGACTTCTTTCAACATAATGATGTCACATTGTTACCATGGCCACCAAGATCTCCCGACTTATCCCCAAGCACGTGTGGGATATGATGGGTAGGAGATTGCTCAATTTGCAACGTCCTCCTCAGACTCTAGAAGCATTTCGAGAGGAGTTGGTGTTTGCCTGGAATGAGATACCACAGAAGGACATTGACCACCTAATCAGAAGCATGCCTAGGCGCGTTGGAGAATGCGTAGCACATCAGGGTGCATCCACACATTATTAAAGGTCAAAGGGCTTTAAAGCAGTGCAATCATTTTGAAATTTTATCATTTACTTATTATGCTTCATTAATTACTTATAAAATTTTTTTATTAAAATAAAACCATTTAAACTGGGTGTTCGGATTTATATGTCACTTAGTATAAAATCACCAGGGAAGCAAAAAAATCCTCAAAGATTGCAATAAAATCTTACAGGGTGCTTATCCTAATTTTTAGAAATATCACATTCTCCGTGCGATCACTGGTTATCGAGATATCAGTGTTCGATGACAAAAGGATCATTTTTGATTAAAAGTCAGATATCTCCGCGCAAAATGATCTTATCGAGATTTTGGAAACAGCATATTGAAGCTGAATAAGCAAGCTATTTGATCCATGTTTTCAAACCCATAGACAAAAAAGAAGACACTTTCTCAAAAAAATCCTTGCGCTATCTGTTAGAATTGCATAAGAACTGTTGCTCCTAAAATTGTTCGGCAAAAAACCTAAAAAACAGAATCTTAGAGCTTCAAAATGATTTTTTAAGTCAAGATACGACCATTTTCACCGGAATACAACCTGCCAAAAATCACTGAAAAATTTGGATTTTTTTAATACTTCTTGAGTAGTGTAATTTGATTTGCTAATCAATCCTCCCATTTAATAATGCATTACCGTCAAACTGCGTAATGCCGCACTTTCTCCAATTGCGCCTACCTCCTGTTTTTTCAGCAGTTATATCGGCGCATGTAATCTTCGCGTGTTTCGCAAATTCAATTCATTATCACTAACGTGCTTATGATTATGCTGCATATGCTTCCATTTTTTATAGTCGCAAATGTCCATTACTGGATTAACGCGGAACTACGTATGCGTATGGTCTCACGATATATTTGTTTCTGGAACATAGAGCACAAAAAGGTAGTTGAGTAATTTTGCTTTTGTTTTTACAAGCTTTTATTTATGCTTAGTGACACAAGTAAAAACATCCAGTAATAGTTAATTTATTACTACAATTTTTGTATACATACATCTTAGGCTTAGGTGTTTGATCAAAATAAATCCAGCTGTAGTCGGGCACTGTATTTTAATAATGTCAGTAATAAATACACTTTACTATACTACAACTATTTAAAACTGTAATGACTCATACGCGTGATCAACACGTGATCAGATCTCGATTCCGACTTCCTTCCAGTACAGCCGTATAGCGTACGACATATGTCGTTTCTGTGGCTTTGCGGTGGTCAACAGCACAGACAGAGATGGAAATAATGGCTGATTGTTCTCCGCCGGTAGAACCAATGAAATCAAAGACGCGCCTCGACCGGCAGACTCATAGGCGTCGGCAACGCATTGGAACGTGTTTCGTTGAGCGATCGCATATTGTGTGTTTTTATAAGAATTGTTGTGTGATTGTTATTGTTGTGGTTTCTGTGGTTACTGTTTTGGTTATACTTAACCATGGAGAGTACAAATGGCACGAGTGGAAGTACTGAAAGCCAGGGAACAAGTAGACGGCTTCGTAAAGCACTAAAGAGGGACGCGAAAGAAATCGTGCTCAACGTGTTCAATTATCTGAACAGAACTATGTCGCAGGGAGATGCACTCGCGCGTTGTGAAAGTATGACCGGCGTTCCAGAGTGGACCATTCGCAGGGTTTTGCATGAAAAGAAGAAAACTGGAGCTACTACTGATCCAAAGTTTAATTTGAAGGGACGAAAGGCCGTTAAATTGGATGACGATAGCAAAATGGCGTTAAGGCGAACCGTACATTCATTCTTCTTTAGGAATGAGATACCAACCCTCTAGGCTGTACATGCAGCGATCAAGGAAAATGAAATTATACCCCAAATGAGCGTCGAGGTAATGAGGAAATCCCTGCACGAAATTAATTGAATAAAGGTAATTCCCAAATTTTTGACTTACAATATGTTTCAAACCACTCTTTATTAAGCATGTGACAAATCTAGTTCACCCATGTTAAACATGCATACCCCGCCTATGAACAGCCGACTACTGGTAGTTAAGTGATGTTCACGTGAACATCGATGAGTCATTACAGTTTTAGATAGTTATAGTATAAACGATTAAGCACAATAAACTTTATTGACCACCATAAGCCTGTTGATCAGAGCTTACTTCCGTCTCTCTCTATCTCTCTCCTGTCTACTGTCAACGATCAAACGTCAGTGACCATGCCAGTGGCGACGCGTGACTTTTCCTAAACTGTTACTAAAACCAGATGTAAAAAATCTTATTAAAAAAAGTTTACTTTGAACCTCCCAAATATAATTTTTTGCTTATTTTAGGTGGTTTATTTAAACTATTTCTAAATTAAGGTAAACATTCCTGGACTGAGCGTCTGGGGCACTTGATATACCTCATCGTCTTATGCTATGACTAATCCAAGCCGTCCGAAAAAACAGTCGACGTTTTTAGATGTTCGGAAAATGTTTGATCTTTTTTGGTAATGAATCTTAACAATTTCCTGTAATTTCCTCTATTGTCAGTGTCATCCCTTTCAAAATGAACGGTAATTCCTGTTTTGCCAAAAAACATACGGTATCTTTATTGACCACCATAAGCCTGTTGACCAGAACTTACTTCCATCTCTCTCTATCTCTCTCCTGTCTACTGTCAACGACCAAACGTCAGTGACCATGCCAGTGGCGACGCGTGACTTTTCCTAAACTGTTACCAAAACCAGATGTAAAAATCTTATTAGAAAAAGTTTACTTTGAACCTCCCAAATATAATTTTTTGCTTATTTTAGGTGGTTTATTTAAACTATTTCTAAATTAAGGTAAACATTCCTGGACTGAGCGTCTGGGGCACTTGATATACCTCATCGTCTTATGCTATGACTAATCCAAGCCGTCCGAAAAAACAGTCGACGTTTTTAGATGTTTGGAAAATGTTTGATTTTTTTTGGTAATGAATCTTAACAATTTCCTGTAATTTCCTCTATTGTCAGTGTCATCCCCTTCAAAATGAACGGTAATTCCTGTTTTGCCAAAAAACATACGGTATCTTTATTGACCACCCTAATACCTCATCGTCTTATGCTATAACTAATCCAAGCCGTCCGAGGTTTCTAGAATTTCGGAAAATGTTTGATCTTTTTTGGTAATGAATCTTAACAATTTCCTGTAATTTCCTCTATTGTCAGAGTCATCCCCTTCAAAATGAACGGTAATTCCTGTTTTGCCAAAAAACATACGGTATCTAGAAGTGTGCTGCCTAAAAGCTTGGTTAAGACAACTTTCGATTCTTGTTTTGCCAAACTGAATTAAATTGGCTACACATCTCACATGTAACGGAGAAATTTCATCTCTCCTCTTTAGAGCCCTAAAACTATTTAAATCGTTGACTCCGCTGCATTTTGTTCTGTATAAAACAGAAGACATCGCCAACAATACATTCTGTTTTGTACAACCACAGTAACAAGAGTTTCTATATACCAATTTAATTTAAAATATCAGCGTTTTTTTATTCCATTCTAAAATAGGCGTTGGTCTTAAAATTTTCAATGATCTCCTTTTTTTCTTAAAAATTATACAAGGCGAATGACTTTTCAAGTAGTTGATCGATTACGCAGCGACACTCATCCATGTTTAATTGCACGCATACTACAGCCGGTAACCAAAATGGCTACTAACGAGTGAGAAGTGACTAACCAAATCAAAAAATGGTAACAAGCCCACATAATAGTCGCAGCGCCCCACGCACTCGGGCGACCGCGATCGGACACGAGCCGCTTCCGACGGTCCCCGACAGACTACCAAGTGTATCCATAAATGAAAATGGTATCAACCGACAACCAAGTCGAGGCAAGTCAGCTTCATCGTGTTCGCAAAACCTAGACACTATAGCGCGCATTATTTTCGTGTGGCTAATTTGCTATTTACTGAATTACTGTTACATATCGCTGTTGGTAAATAAATAAACGAAATTATCTCACAGTACCTAGTCATAAAATATTTATTTTCAAGATTTTTAACTGTTACCAATGGTAACAATGGTTACATCGACGCTTCGCCACTGGACCATGCCATCCGGCAAACACAAGCGCACGAATTTCAAAGTTGAAATTTTTATTACTACACAACGGTTGAAAAAAGTGTAAACAATCAATAATTTGTTGGCCATCCACGATCTCTTATAGACTGGGTGGGCTGGTGAGCGTCCGTATCACTGATCAACAGCCAAAAAATATCCTATATAAAATCAACAAAATATTACTATTTTTAATGTGCTAAAACCGGAATGAAACTTATTTTTTCAATATTAGTTCAAGTTTTAGAGATACGGTAATTATATGTGTTCCTGCTGTGACAGTGTTAATATACTGTAATTCACAAGAATGCACGTGCTACATTTTTATATTCGGCAAGGAAAGATGATGTAATCGGCAAGATTGTGTTACGTTATACATACGTGTACATTATATTGTTTTATATTAGCCATTTTTTCCTCAGTTGGCTGACAGCGTTCATGCAAGATGTCTCGAAAGTGTGTAAACAATCCAGATCAGTTTTGTTACGTGTGTGGTGATGTGACTTTTGCGTCTCAGAGACGGTCTATTACTCTACTAATAACAAAGGCATATCAGCTTTATTTCGGTTGTAAACTAGGTGATCAAGACAAACAGTGGGCACCCCACATCTGCTGTAATACATGTGCTTCAAGTCTGAGGAGCTGGTTAAATGGCAAAAAACGGTCTATGCGCTTTGCTGTCCCAATGGTTTGGAAAGTGCCTACAAATCATATTAATGATTGTTACTTTTGCATGGCACCTTGTGTTGGACAAGCCACAGGTATGTCCAAGAAAAAAAAAATCGGTTATTAACTACCCAAACATACCATCTGCGATGAGACCTGTGCCTCACAGTGACGAAAATCCTATTCCAAAACCCCCAGAATCCTACACTTGCGAATCAGAAAACGAATCAGATCATGGCGATCGAGTGATTCGTCAGGAAGAAGATATGCCATCAACGTCAAGAGATCCTGATTTTATACTGAGCTCGTCATGCCACCAACCGCACAAAATAACACAGTCAGAATTAAATGATCTTGTAAGAGATTTAGAACTTCCAAAATGTAAGGCAGAGTTACTTGGATCAAGACTGCAGCAGTGGAACTTGTTAGAAGACGATGTTTCGGTATGTGTTTTTCGTAAACGCCACAAAGACTTAGAACCATTTTTCAATATGGAGAATAACTTGGTTTTCCGCAGTAACATTAACGGCTTCCTGGCGGCTTTAAATATAAACTATAACCCAGAAGAATGGAGATTGTTTATAGACAGTTCAACATTGAGTTTAAAGGCAGTGTTATTGCATATTGGAAATATTTTACCATCTCTTCCTGTAGGGTATGCAGTTCACATGAAAGAATCATATGACAATATGAAGTACCTATTGACATGCATAAAATACGATGAGCACCAATGGCATATTTGTGGCGATTTGAAAGTTGTTGCACTTTTACTTGGGCTGCAGCTAGGCTACACAAAGTTTTGCTGTTTTTTGTGTGAATGGGACAGTCGGGCAAAGGCACTTCATTACACCAGACAAAACTGGCCTGTTCGTCAATTCCTAGAGCCAGGTCAAAAAAATGTACAGCATATGCCATTAGTAGATTCGAAAAAAAATTTATTACCACCACTGCATATCAAGTTGGGCCTAATGAAAAACTTTGTCAAGGCATTAGGTAGAGATGGGTCAGCTTTTCAATACCTGCGTCAGAAATTTCCAAGACTAAGTGAGGCAAAGGTTAAAGAAGGTATTTTTGTTGGGCCACAGATTCGAAATATTTTGAAAGATACACAGTTTTAAAACACTTTAACAGGTATTGAAAAAACTGCTTGGAATGATTTCCGTCTGGTGGTCACTAATTTCTTGGGAAATAGAAAAGCTGACAACTATAAAACCCTTGTCAAAAATATGCTGTCATCGTATCAAAAGACTGTAATATGTCTCTTAAGATACATTTCCTACACTCACACCTGGACTTTTTACCTGACAATTGCGGAGCCGTAAGTGATGAGCACGGCGAACGTTTTCATCAGGATATTTCAACAATGGAAAAAAGGTACCAGGGAAAGTGGAATCCTTCTATGCTTGCAGACTACTGTTGGACTCTTGGTAGAGATGCTCCAGAAACGATCCATAAAAGAACAGCAAAAAGACAGCGCATATAGTGATTCTTATAAGTATATGAATCTTGTTTTTTTCTAAACCGCAACTAATTTTTTTATTTCATTGTCATTTTTGGATTCAGCGCCCCAAAATTAACAAAGAAGTGCACTTTTCCCACAAGATACAATTGAAAAACTAAAATTTGTTGTCCAGTGAATTAAAAACATGTGGTTCCTCCACCTCGGCGGTCGTGTTGTCTCTGATGAACACCAAAAGTGACCTGCTTCTATAATAGCCCCCGATGCCATAATTCCAACAGTGTGCTGCCATGCGTTTCCATAGAAAATTGAGAATTTCGACTTTCACCTTCGCCTTATCGCCATTGCACATCCAATCAGAATTCGGATACATCACTAAAGACAATGCTATCCCTTTCGAGGTTGAGAATTTGAGGTCAGTCTGTTTGTCCGCGAAACAATTTGAATAAAATGAGTACAGAAAATGGATTACGTCGCTGCTCTAAAGATTGAAACTGAAACTGTATGATATGGACATCAAATGGAAGGGTTGGATGAGAGAAACGTCATTTGTAAATCCAATATGCTGGTCACTGTAAGATGGCGATTTATAATTTCCATATGTACCTGTATGATCTGGGTAACAAATGAAATGGCTTGATGAACGAAACAAAATAAGTAAAGCCACGTTATTCTGAATCCAATATGGCGGACGTCTAATGTGACAAAGGCAATGTTAGTATTATCACTGGTGTACAAAATTGACATGGACAAAACAAAGTGGTTATTATGTAAATCGTACCCAAAAAGCAGGAAATAGCATTCGATTTTTTCTATCACCCACGGTTTTCTTGAAATGAAGCATTTTATTTGCTGCTTATAAGTACTCGTAAAATATAAGGATATGTGTGTAAGAGGACTAATGAACACTCGAATAAACATTAATCTCAGAATGTTGTTGTCGATGTTTTACGGCGATATGTTGCTCCTGAAGTATCTCTTAACAATGTCCAGCAATAATCAGCAAGCAAATTGACACTCCATTTGCCTTGATACCGTTTTTCCTTAGCAGAAATGTCTTGGTGGAACCGTTCACTATGTTCATCACTTACCGCACCTAAATTTTTCGGAAAAAAATCGAGATGAGAACCCAAAAAGTGAATTTTCAGAGACATGTTACATCCCATTCCTTTATAAGCATTAATTAGTTCACTTAGAATATCTTTATAATTGTCCGCCTTCACATTGCCTAAAAAATTTGCAGTAACTGATTTAAAAGCATTCCAAGCTCTTAATTCAGTTTCATTTAGAGAACTGTCAAATACATCATCTTTCATGATTTCCGTATTTGTGGACCCACAAATATACCCTCATTAATATTTTTGCCTCACAAGTTTCGGGAATGTTTGTTTTAAATGCAGAAACCCTCTTCAGCTTTCACAAAATTTTTCATCAGTTTCAACTTAATTTGCAAAGGTGGAAGGAACACGTTTTTGGGATCAACTAGTGGTTCATGAGTAATGTTTTTGAGGCCCGGAGTTAATACCTGATGTAGTGGCCACTTCTTCTGTTCATAATGACGATCTCGCGCACGACTGTCCCATTCACAAAGAAAATAACAATATTTGGTATATCCCAGTTGCATTCCAAGAAGAAGGGCTATTACCTTTAAATCTGCACATATGGCCCATCCATATTCATTATAACGGATATACTCTAAGGGCACGTTTACATCGAGCGCGCTTCGCTTGGAGCTGTGCGCCTCACTTCATGTCAAGCGAACCTCTATGCGTTCGGGTTCATTCATATCGGAGGCGCTTCGCTTTTCATACCTCGACTGTTATTAAAACACACTTTATATTTAAAGACGCATTTTCCAAGCATTTCACCATGGCTCCTTCACGAGTTAAGAAGATATTACTACTCGAAAGTATTGCGTTGAAAGTGAATAGAAAAAAACTAAAACGATCGTGGGTGCATGAGATTAATATATGTAGGAAATCGTTCGGAGAATTCTATCACCTCTATCGAGATGCCAGAAAATATCCAGAAAAATTTTATGAATACTTGAGGATGTCAAAGGAATCTTTCGACCTTCTCCTAAGCCATTTGGATCCTTATTTATGTGGGATTGGAACCAATTTCCGTGAAAGGATTTCAGCAGAACAACGTTTGGTTATAACATTGAGGTAAGCCAAAATAAAATTATAGTGTTTATGAAAAACTGAGTTTTATTTTATTAAAAAATACATTTGTCCGAATAAAAATGTTACGCGTTATATCCTGAAAAAAAACTTCGCATAGGGGTGTCCAATTCACTACCTTCAGATACATTGTGTGTGGTCGGATCCGGATGTGTTGACTGTATCGGTATGTGATGATGGTATGTATGATTGTCCGAAGCGGAACTTGAGGGAGCGGGGAAGGTAAAGACACGTGCCGGAGGTTGTCCACAAACATTTTGTGAAACTTCACTTTCATGCTCCTCAACTTGCTGAAGAAGCAGTTCCTGAAACTTTAATCTTAGACGTAATCTTCTTGAAGCAGGAAGACTCTTCATGTATGGCAAAAGACTCTTTAGGAACAAAAGATCATCATCATTTTCTTTAAGTGATTCAGACTCTAGGAGCTCAAGTTTCCGTTTTTCTAACATTATTAGTTCGCTATTGTCGTTTTCTGTTGCCAGTTGCTTCTTTCGCTTCTGCGCCCCCTTCCGAGTTTCAGAAGTAGAAGATAATCGGCTTGCAGACCTTGAAGGTGCTTGACTGCTGGTCGATGGCGGTGACAAAACATTGTCAGAATCTTGCGACTCTACGTCCTGTATATCATTATATTCTAAGTCAATATCTTCTGTGACCCTTTCCGCTTCTATATTTGCATCCCTCAGTGGGGTTTGCAGATGGTCTTTTAAAAATAACAAAAGAGAATAATATTGCCAAGGACTTGCTACAGCTTCATTTGCTCCACTGCCTGATCTGGGTTTTTCTAACTTTTTTGTTTCTCTGTTAAAGTAGTCCCTCAAGTATTTCCATTTATTTTTAACAGTTTGAACTGAAACAAAAATTGCTATTAACACCAAGCATATTTTATGTATGTTTGTTGCAGATTTCTTGCTACTGGAGAATCCTATCGATCCCTAGCTCTACACTTCAGATTGGGGGTGGCAACAGTTTCAAATATTGTAAATCATACATGCATGGTAATATGGGATACCATGAAAAGTGATTACCTACCAAAACCTACACAAGCAACGTGGCACAATAAATCACAACAATATTGGACCAAATGGAATTTTCCAAATTGCATAGGCAGTATTGACGGCAAACATATTGAAGTTAAATGTCCCTCCAATACCGGATCTCTATACTATAATTATAAGCAATATTTTTCAATATTACTTCAAGCCCTAGTTGATGCTGACTGTAAATTAATTGCGGTTGATATTGGGAGTTTTGGACGCCAAAGCGATGGAGGAAATTTTAGGTCCTCGTCGCTTTTTCGAGCATTAGACAGAAAAGAGCTTGACGTCCCACCTGATCAATGCTTACCACAAACAAATATAAAAGCCCCATTGGTTATAGTAGGCGATGAAGCTTACCCTCTGCTTCCATACCTAATGAGGCCATATCCTAGAAGAAATTTAGATAATTCAAAAGAATTTTTAATTATCGTCTCTCCAGAGCCCGGCGATGTGCTGAATGCGCATTTGGCATAATGAGTGGCAAATGGCGAATTTTACTAAAACCTATCGAAACAAAAATTGAGACAGCTATAAATATTGTAAAGGCCATTTGTATTTTGCACAATTTTGTTATAGAACAGGAGGGATTTAAGACAAATAAGGAATGTCAGACGGGCTTTAGCGGCGATATTAATCCGAGTACCTACACACACTCCCAGTATCGCTTTTCCGAAGATGCAAAGAGAACCAGAGAAATATTAACAAATTATTTTGTGACTACTGGTGCAGTTGAGTGGCAGAATCAATTTTCTTTCGTACAATAAATGTATTATATAGTATTATCTTTGAGTTTCTATTCCCTAATTATTTTGTTCTTTAACTACTCTGCCTTAAAAATTAAAACTGCTACTACCTCATACACACGATGGTTTATACAGATGACGTATCGCAAACCACTTATACATAGAATAAAAACACGAATACGCCCCTATACATGGAAACCAAAACCGATGCAAAAATACGGACAACAAAAAGAAGACATCGACACATTCTAAAAGTTGATATATTATATCCATCCCTAGTTAAAACATAATATGAACTCACCATCTTTTCCAACTTCGTCTCCTATTTCTTTCCACATTTTTTGTAACGCGTATACATTTTTATGCAACGCATGCTTCGGATTCCATATTGCCTCTCGTTTAAAAACGGCGGTGATAATTTCTTCTTCCATTGTGTTTATGCAGATAACCCTCGGAGTTGTCTGAACAAGCGAGGCAAAACGCAACGCAAAACCAACACATCGCGTTTTCCACCGCTCCGCATAGTATAACGTAAGGCACAGCGCGTAGCGCCATGCGCGCGGTCTGAACACATTCATTTAAAGCTGTGTTGTCGTTCCTCTCGCTTCCTACTGGGCTGTAAAGCAAAGCGCACAGCTCCAAGCGAAGCGCGTTTGATGTAAACGTGCACTAACAGAACTCGCATATTTTCATATGATTCCTTGTTATGAACTGCGTGCGCTATAGGTACAGATGGATATTTATTACCGCTGTGTAACAATACCGCTTTTAAACTAAGCTTAGAGAAATCAGTGAACAGGCGCCAATCATTTGGATCATGTTTCTGTCCTAACGCGTCAAACAAATTGTTGATATCGGAGCAATATATCAACTCCCTTTCTTGACGGAAACCGTGTGTGAGGTCTTGTTGCCGTTTTCGGTAAAAAATAATGTTAATATCACCGTGGAGAAGATTCCATCCTTTTAATCTTGACGCTAAAAGTTTTGACTGGGATTTTGACAGATTTAATTCTCGAACTAAGTCATTAAGTTCGCCCCGTGTGATCAAATGCGGCGCTGTTGAACATTCTAACAGGTCAAACGAAAGATCGGAAATGTTTACGCTTTCTGTACCATCACTTTCAGAATCGGTGGATGCGACTTTTTCAACCAAAGACCAAGATTCTGGTGGAACTGGCACAGAAAGTTCACTATGCTTAACGGGCCGCAAAGCTGATGGTAATTTAAAATACTTAACAGTATGTTTCGATTATGGTCTAATACCTTTAATATTTGTGAGGCAAAAATAGCAATCAGTAGTATGGTCTCTTGGTTCTCTCCAAACCATTGGTACCGCAAAGGGCATTTTACGAGTGTTAACCAACCTGTTAACATCGTTACACAAGTCTTACAACATATACGAGGTCCTAGAGTTTATCTTGGTCGCCAACTTTAATACCAAAATAAAGTTCGTATACTTTCAACATAAGGGGCGTAAAAGTACGTTTTTGGGATTTAAAAGTTAGCTCTCCGCACACATAACAAAAACTGTTCGCACTATTGGCACAATTTCTAGGCATTGTCTATAAAGCTAGTCTCGATCACAATAAACTAAAAACAACACACCGTTTTAACAAAAATTAATAGTACTCAGAATATCTCAATACTCTTCAACACAGAAAACGTCACTGACTCGGCTGCTATTAGTCTACTAATAAACGCAATATGCTCTCTAAACATAGAGCTCGCATATAATAAACAAGAATAGACAGGTCTTAACATTATATATGTGCGTTATCGCATAAACGCCGAGAAATGCAGCAAAATGAGATGTTATGTATTGTAATTCATAAAAGTATGTTAGATGTTACCGAATATTTGTGGGTTATAGAAAAATTCTGTTTTTAGATTTGGGTCTCAAAATACATAAGATACACCCAAAAATTGTCATGTCACAAATCCTGTGTTCATCAGTGTATTACAATAAAGTGGTCATGGGGTCTAATAAAATGACGCCCATCGAGTTGGAACTTGTTTAATTTGTCTTCAAGTAATTAGGTCCTAGGCTTCAACGTGTTTGTCGAATGTCATCATCAGACTTTTTTTGTTGATTTTCTGGCATTTGGGGTCCGTTATTAATCCACGGCGCTGAGCACGTGGCCCTTTTGCCCATATTGTAAATACGGAATAACTTACAAATTCCAAATTGGGTCCTTTGATCATGAAATAATTTTACCGTTGAATACAGGAATAATATGGTATCTCTAAGAAAAAACCGCTACAAAAAATACCGAGCATACGAATTCTGACATCAATGCAGAGGTAACTAAAAATAATTACATAATAACCACTGAAATTTTCATACGCAAGTTCAGATGAACCACGATCAATAACGAGAGTAATTTATGTACTGTACAACGTAGACCTGTTCTACTAGTTGGAGATAAGAATACATTATATATGTTATGTACAAACATATTTTGTAGAAAAGCTCAGAGTACAGTTAATCCTAGGAATGGAAAGTCAATTCGTAGAATGTCTTACGATTTCCACTTGGAACCTCGGTAATTCTACGCACGTATTAGATGTATTTCACGCATCATAGATTTCCCCGTACATTTGACCTTAAAAAAAGGAACATTTTCAGCAGACGGACGGCGTACCTATCGGTCGCACTTGCCGTGCACCATGGGATTGTAAATATTGCATTTTTGGTAGTGGATCCGAGGGACTCACAAAAGCAGGTAGCAGTCGGCGCGGTGATGGATATGCGCATTCGAGGTTATTTGATTTCGTGAGATATTATATAGTATATATAGTATATAAGTACGTAACAAGAGCTATTATTAGGGATTCATCAGATCAAGTTGCTTGATAGTTTCATAAATTAGTTCACTTGAACATAAAATTACTTGAAACTTTAATGCTTGACTTGATTTTTTTATTGTTCCACTTTACGTGAGGCGTGGGAGTCAATCTACATGACACCATTTTTGTATGGGAACAATACGCTAGTGCATGTTTGAATTTCATTCACCCTCATAATCAAATGCCAGTTGAGTGATACCGAATGAGAAAACAGAAATACCAATAATCAAAAAGACGGATAAGGCACCATAACAGGGCGCGAAAAATTTATTAAACATATATCATTCGCACGACATCTGAAGGACGGCGTAAATTGGAACTAGGAAGAGGCAGAGTGATCGACTCTTAAGGCCAAAACCTGCCTAGATAACCATGTCAATCAAATACACCGACATTTTGAGGTTAGAAAAGATGCCTCTTTGGTTGCTAAACTAAATTGTGTAATTTTCCGCGTAGAGCCCTAAAGGTTAAACAGCTGTGATAACTTACAGGTTCTGAGAATAAGTCGTTTTCATAACGCGGAGAGGACCCGCGAAAAGTGTGATCTATAACTTAACGAAAATATACTAAGTGACATATAAATCCGAACACCCACTTTAAATGGTTTTATTTTAATAAAAGTTGGTGAATGTATTTATCTTACTGTAAATAACAAGTGAAAAAATTTTCAGCCTTATCAGTTGGACATTCCGGTTTTTATACTGCTTTTTTTTAATTCACTAACGCTCTAAAAATGAATATTTCAGCCGCAGTAAAGAATCAACATTGGCGGATTTTGGTTCTTGACATCCTTTACGATCGGTTACGATGCCTAGAGTACGGAGACCTGTACGATTTCGTCAACTTAGTGAGTTTGATAGGGGCCGTATAGTGGGACTTCGGGAAGCTGGACTTTCTTTTCGGGCAATTGCAGTTAGAGTGCAAAGAAGTGTAGACACTGTGGTTAGGTGTTGTCAGGCATGGCTTCGAGAAGGCCGTACGCAAAGAGCAAGGGGCACTGGACGCCGCCGTAGAACAACAGACCGTGAAGATCGCCGCCTAAGATTATTGGCCTTAAGGGACCGTTTCTCCACTACCAGGTCCATTGCAAATGAATGGTTTGCAGAACACGGAAGACCTATTGGCATGCGAAGTGTTTACCGACGAATGAGAAGTTTTGGCTTGTTTTCATACCGGCCACACCGGGTCCTCCCTTTAACTCGAGAACACCAACGTAATCGCCTTGAGTGGTGCAGACAACGGTCACTCTGGGATCAGGAATGGAACAGTATTGTCTTTAGTGACGAGTCTCGATTTTGTTTAGGCATGCACGATGGTCGTGCCAGGGTTAGAAGGCGACGTGGTGAAAGGAGGAATCCACAGTTTTTTGTTGAAAGACCTGTTCATCACACTGTTGGAGTTATGGTTTGGGGTGCTATAGCTTATGGTTCCAGGTCACCTTTAATCTTCATCAGAGGTAACATGAACGCGCAGCGTTATATCCACGAAGTTCTAGAACCCCATCTTTTACCGTATCTTGACACCCTGGCAGATCCAACTTTCCAACAAGATAATGCCCGACCACATGTTGCAAGAGTCACAATAGACTTCTTTCAACATAATGATGTCACATTGTTACCATGGCCACCAAGATCTCCCGACTTATTCCCAATGGAGCACGTGTGGGATATGATGGGTAGGAGATTGCTCAATTTGCAACGTCCTCCTCAGACTCTAGAAGCACTTCGAGAGGAGTTGGTGGTTGCCTGGAATGAGATACCACAGGAGGACATTGCCCAGCTGATCAGAAGCATGCCTAGGCGCGTTGGAGAATGCGTAGCACATCAGGGTGCATCCACACATTATTAAAGGTCAAAGGGCTTTAAAGCAGTGCAATCATTTTGAAATTTTTATCATTTACTTATTATGCTTCATTAAGTACTTATACAAAATTTTATTAAAATAAAACCATTTAATCTGGGTGTTCGGATTTATATGTCACTTAGTATAGTTATTCTTAATACCTATGAGTGATCACATTTAACTCCTGATCCCTACGCAGATTATTACACGATTTAGTTCATTAACAAAAGACAAATCTTTGCTTGCTATTCGAATTTTTTAGCTGGAATTGCTCATTTGATCAATCGTCCGTGTATTTGACATGGTTGCCTCTTATCGAAACAGCCTGGCTCAAGATCCGGCAAGATAGTAGGAGCAGTACAAAAATTGAAATGTTGTTTGCCGTTTTTTCAAGTTCTTCTATCTTAAAAACCTGGAGACTTCCTGGAATTTTCATCATTTGAAATACGATCAAGAGAGGGAAATGATGTACATTCGAATAAATCTATTTGTTTTTAGTCGTACAGTGATGAACCTTACGAGATGCGCAGAGTCAACCTACTTGACTCCACTTATTGCTTCTCATGCCAGTTGGCGAGGAAGTATCGTAACCGCAAAAAAAATCGGAAATATTGTAACGAAAACAGTGCTTTTACTGTCCAAAGCGTAATTTCTTACTCTATGCTAATTTATAACACTTGCAACTAATTTATAACTATTGTCGACTAGACTTACTGCTCGTTCACTGTCTCCTGGCTCGACTGTGTCTTACTGATTCCGCCATCTGGTCGCGTATTTATTTCACTATCGACGAGTCGAGAACCATTCCAGCGTTTTCCAGTTCGAGTCGAGCCGTGAATTTCCATGGTAGTAGTCTAGATGCCAGCAGATTTATCTCCAGACATGTCAAATACTCGCGTCGGTTTCACGAACGGACCAGGTAGTTCTGGTTGCTAAGCGTGTATCTTATATTACATGTACATCACACATGTCACTCATTTTTCCCTGTCAGTATGTCCTCTAATCATTGGCGCCTCAATAACTTGGAAAGTACTGCTTGGATCCGGATGAAATTTTCACACTACTATCCAAGGACGCAAAAACTTTGTTTTTGAAAATCGATTCAGTGGCAGGGACCAAAAACGAAAAAAATAAAAATCGTTTTTTGACGTTTGGTAGCATCCTGATCATTTCTAAAAATGTTTTATGGGGAAAAATTAGGGGTGGGGGTTGTAGGGGGTAGGGGAGAATGTATCGCAATTTTTTGATGTTAGTATATCAACTAAAGTTCCAGCACGGTAATTCTACGCACCTGTCAGACAAATTTCATACATCATAGATGTCCCCGTACATTTGCCATTAAAACTAATATACAAAATATATGAAACATATTTCAACAGATCGCGTACTTGCCGTGCGCCACGGGGTTGTAAATATTGCATCTTTGTAGGTGGATCCGAGAGACTTATAAAAGCAGGTAGCAGATGCCGCGGTGATGCGATATGCACATACGGGGTTAGCGCCATATTATCGTATATATCATGCTTGCAGTATAATTTAATGAGGTTATTTGATTTCGTGAGGTATCAAACATTGTTGACAAACAGTTTTACACCAGAACTCCAAAGAAATGAGACTACCGTGTACGGACACGCTCATTGCTGCAATCTGAAGGATTTTTTTCCATGAAACGCCCACGAAAAAATCCACGTCTTTTTGATGCCATTGTTCTACATAGAAAATTGTACTTGAAGTTGTCTCGAATGCGAGGGGAGTATAGAGTCAATCTACCTGACGTCATTTTTTAGTGCAGTAAAAAATCTACATTCTCGAAAAATGAATCTTCGTCTTGTAGCTAGAATGTTGAATATCAATGCGTGAGTTAATCTACTCTTCTATTTTTTCCAAAGTAAAAATTCTGGCTGTGAAGTGTATGAATATGGCCCTGTGTAAGACACGTATAATTGAAATGAATTCGTTCATGCGACGATCCCCCCTAAAGAAGGTCAGAACTACGAGTAGAAAATCAATATTACTCAAAGTAAGAAGGTATGGTGGAACTTTATTGTTAGGGTGTTGCGGTATGTGAGTCTTTCCCACTTCAAGTCACGAAATCGGCTGGATTTATATCTATTTGTACTTTTAGGCACAGGATTTGCATACATTTACGTAGAGAGGAAATATGATAGCATTGAATCGCGAATATTTTCTATTTTCACGTATTTTTATGGTAACGAAATGTAAAGACTTCAAAAATGAAAATCTTAATCTTGTAAAGGATAACGCAGAGGGTACAAGTGACTTTGGCTACCGGTCGGAAATATTGAATATTGCATTCGAATTTTTTCAAAACTGGGAGCTGAAAAGCTCAGAACAGTATGTAATTGTCAAAATTCAGTGACAATTCAACAAGATATTGTTAAGAGATATGGCGATATGGCAATAGCGCCTTTCGCACTCTGCAAAACTTTATAGCTAAAGATTCGGGTTGATAGAGGTAATCCGAAATCACCTCTCTAGCGTTTTTAAACAAGTCTCCTGATCTGCATAATGATTTTCTTTACTACTAACATTGATTAATGTGTTCTACCTGAAGATACCCAACCTACTACTATATTCCTACGTCCAAAAGAAAATATTCAAGATAAAATAATATACCGTAGCGCCATCTACGAGAACTTGTCACAGCCGTTTATCTATTTACTGGATACAGGGTGTTTCAAATTCTACCCTCATCATTGGTTTAAATGGAGGCAAAGTAGCGTATTCAGGTAATCAACAAAATGCCGCTCAGAAAATTTGAAAATTCACAGTACTTCCGGAGAGAGACGGAAAAACCGAATATGTACTCCCAAAATCGTTTTAATTTTTTCCTGACTTTATTTGTAGTGGGATCTCAAAATAAATTGCACATTAACGTTGTCATTTTTCCTCCTCCAAAAGGCATAATTCTAATTCCAATATGACGTTTCGTTTCTTGTCCTCCAGCATCAACTTTTTTATTATTGGATTTTTGCACAGATGAATTGAATGTTTAAGTCTGATTCCAAAAATGTATTATACGTCATATATTGACATTGTCCAACCTTAGTTATTTCAAAAAAGCAGAATGTCCTAGGTAGGCCTTGCAATTATCAGATAATCATTTGTTTTGTATACCAGATTTATCCCAAAATAATTTTTGTTTTCCTGACTATATTTGAGATGGAATTTAAAAAATTGCAAGTTGTCATTGTTACTTATTCTCCTGTATAAGATGTCGTGGTCAAATTTCCAATTCGACAATTTTGTTTTTTCGTATGGAAGCTATATTGGAATTTTGTACATTTAATTGGACTTTTCAGTCCTAAATTCATTTGCTTCGTTGGCCATCAGTTTGTTGTTCGATGAAAATTATAAGGAAATAAAAAGGTATGGTAAAACCTGAACACAAAATGAAAATAAGCAAAGGTAAATCATAGCAGATTTCAAAATGTCCGTTATTTTGTAGGCGAAGCCTCTCTGATTTATTTATCTTTTTCTTAGTCTCCCAAACTCCGTTGCTATGTTTAATTTGAGGTCTGGTACGAAACAAATGAAAGTTGATAATTTCAAGGCCTACATAGGATCTTCTGTTTTTCTGGTACAACTAATGTTTGGCAATGTCAATTTATGACATTATACATTTTTGAAAACAAAATTAAAAACTCTATTCATCTGCTCCAAAAACCAATACAGCGTTCATAAGAAAAAATAAAGTTAATGCTGGTGGAGAAGAGACGAAATGTTGTATTGAAATTCTAATTATGTCATCTTGTAGAGGAGAAAAAGTCGCAATGTTAATGTGCAATTTATTCTGAAATCCTACTACAAATAAAGTACTTTGAATTTCGAAACTTTCTAAGCGGCATTTTGTTGATTACCTAAATAGGCAACTTTGCCCCTATTTAAGCGACTTAAGTTACATTGCGTAAGAACGGTCAAAAAATAGATTGAACTAGATGTAGGAAAAACCGTGAAGGGCTCAGAAAGTCAAAAACAACAAAAAAATTGAGTATTGAGCCATTATTCGCAATTAAAAGCGTAGCATAGTATATAAGTGGCTACAGCTCCATCTAGATAGCCAATATATTATTGATTTAATAGATGTTTGTAAGTACAATTCACAAAAAAGTGGTGATGCCCTCATATACTAAGTGACATATAAATCCGAACACCCAGTTTAAATGGTTTTATTTTAATAAAATTTTGAATAAGTACTTAATGAAGCATAATAAGTAAATGATAAAAATTTCAAAATGATTGCACTGCTTTAAAGCCCTTTGACCTTTAATAATGTGTGGATGCACCCTGATGTGCTACGCATTCTCCAACGCGCCTAGGCATGCTTCTGATCAGGTGGTCAATGTCCTCCTGTGGTATCTCATTCCAGGCAACCACCAACTCCTCTCAAAGTGCTTCTAGAGTCTGAGGAGGACGTTGCAAATTGAGCAATCTCCTACCCATCATATCCCACACGTGCCCATTTGGGGATAAGTCGGGAGATCTTGGTGGCCATGGTAACAATGTGGCATCATTATGTTGAAAGAAGTCTATTGTGACTCTTGCAACATGTGGTCGGTCATTATCTTGTTGGAAAGTTGGATCTGCCAGGGTGTCAAGATAGGGTAAAAGATGGGGTTCTAGAACTTCGTGGATATAACGCTGCACGTTCATGTTACCTCTGATGAAGATTAAAGGTGATCTGGAACCATAAGCTATAGCACCCCAAACCATAACTCCAACAGTGTGATGAACATGTCTTTCAACAAAAAACTGTGGATTCCTCCTTTCACCATGTCGCCTTCTAACCCTGGCACAACCATCGTGCATGCCTAAACAAAATCGAGACTCGTCACTAAAGTCAATACTGTTCCATTCCTGATCCCAGAGTGACCGTTGTCTGCACCACTCAAGGCGATTACGTCGGTGTTCTCGAGTTAAAGGGAGGACCCACTGTGGCCGGTATGAAAACAAGCCAAAACTTCTCATTCGTCGGTAAACACTTCGCATGCCAATAGGTCTTCCGTGTTCTGCAAACCATTCATTTGCAATGGACCTGGTAGTGGAGAAACGGTCCCTTAAGGCCAATAATCTTAGGCGGCGGTCTTCACGGTCTGTTGTTCTACAACACCTAACCACAGTGTCTACACTTCTTTGCACTCTAACTGCAATTGCCCGAAAAGAAAGTCCAGCTTCCCGAAGTCCCACTATACGGCCCCTATCAAACTCACTAAGTTGACGAAATCGTACAGGTCTCCGTACTCTAGGCATCGTAACCGATCGTAAAGGATGTCAAGAACCAAAATCCGCCAACGTTGATTCTTTACTGCGGCTGAAATATTCATTTTTAGAGCGTTAGTGAATTAAAAAAAAGCAGTATAAAAACCGGAATGTCCAACTGATAAGGCTGAAAATTTTTTCACTTGTTATTTACAGTAAGATAAATACATTCACCAACTTTTATTAAAATAAAACCATTTAAACTGGGTGTTCAGATTTATATGTCACTTAGTATATATACGTAAATGGTGACCTTATATAGCGTACTCAAACATTGAAATTTCTAGGATTTCATTTTGCTGATAATTTATTATTCAAGTCTCACTGTGAGCGCTCGATATCCAAACTATGTTCATCAACATATATGTTCCGTAACATCGAACTGTTTTGGACAATACAGAAATTCTGACTATATATAACGTTCAAATTGAGTCTAGCTTGACGTATGGGATTTGTTTTTGGGGGCATACAGCATCAGCAAAGCTGTGTTTCAAGCTCTGAAACAAGTTGTCTCATTGCCGGTGTTTCATACATGCACACATGTCGGGAAATTTTCCCAGTACTACGAATAATTACACTACCCTGTATATACATTTATGCAGTTTGTTTGTGTATATGTTACTGGTAATCTGTATAATTCAGGTTTTCTATACAATACCTAGGCAATGTATAGAATACCTCGGTTGCAGTGTATGAAATATTATGAATATTACATACTTTACCTAGATAATGAATACAATTCCTAGGGATTGTATAGAGTACCTGCTGTTCCAACGGCGATGTGTAAAATAAATAGATCTTGGTCTAAATTTATCAATGTTAACCGGCATACCTATAAAATGAGTAGTACCCCTTTTATTTGATACCTTACGTGTAGTTGTTTTGGTTTCGGTGCTACCCCGTCCATTTTCTCATGGAATTTCAACCTTCAGCGTGGGAAGGCATTGCGGAGAACCGCCATTCACCCTCCTCCAGTTTTGTTTTGTAGCTGCCTTGTAGCTGTTTTGCAGCTGATATTGCGAGAAGCCACCCCTTCCCCTTGAGCAAAACCCGTTCCTTGCTCTCGTCTTTTACAGACACTACCGGCTGCGCATTCGTTATTGTATAGAATACCTAGGCACAGTATAAAACAAATTATATTTCATACGTTACCTACACGTTTTAGGTATTCTATACATTACCTAGGTATTGTATAGAGTACCGGATTATACAGATTGCCGGTAACATATACATCAAAATAAACATTTATTTTCTGAAAATGGGAGCTTAACAGCTTATGAAGTAACACCAAATCACCCAATATGCTTAAGCCGTTCACAACACACTTCCAGGTCATATAAAAAATTCTGTGAATGTGGTCCAATTTCAGAAAACACCGAAGGCAGTTTATACTCAAAAAGGAATACTGCTCAATTGAACAGTTTACATGTTGAACGTTTTCTCTGGTTTCATGTTTTGTCTGTTTACACGATTTATTAACTATAAATTTTATGGTTCTATTCATTAGTATATGTATTTTTAAGTGTTGGGTCATGTTTGTGGTTTCGCATTGTTTGTTACATATTGCGAATCTGGTTATATATATATATATATATATATATATAACTTGAGACGTGGTCATTGTCGTCTAGACCAGTTAGGTGAAAAATTAAAGCTTCCGCTTTTTGTTGGGTACTTCGACAAAATTTAAGCAAAGAGGACTCTTTATACTTTTTTTAATTCTCTCTAGCTTTCAATGGACTTTGCCATCATCATCAGGAGCTGCAATTACAATGATAACAGTAGCAACAAAAGTGTAAAATGAATTTAAATTGAATCTACTTACAGTAGTATGTGAGGATGTTGCTAATTGTTGTTTTCGTATAGGATGAGGGAAACGTCCAGTAACATGGTGAGAGCTGGATACATGGTACAATGGTTAAAATTATATAAAATATGACAAGACAAGTTAATGACAGATTAAAAATTATTTAGAAAACATTAGAGCATTACGTCGTGAAGCCACTTGATGATTGCACAAAATGGTGGTCATGGAATAATGAGTGAGATGAACCTTTGACAGAAGGCCGAAGGTTGTCAATGTCTGTGTTGAAAGATGGAACGAATTGTGGGCGTGTGCCAATACGTTGCCAAATCACTTCAGATGATGTGATTTTCAGAATGTTATGTAAGAAATTGTTAAACCGACCAGAGGCAGTTGAATAAAATATATTTTAATTAATGGGAATTTTAAATTAACAATTATTAAGCCCAACAAAAAGCGGAAGCTTTAATTTTTCACCTATATATATACATGTATATATATTTTTTTTTTACTTTTTCCGATACCGTGTTTATGGTCTTTGCAAATAAATTTATTTCATTTGGTATTTTAGTGAATTTTTCACTACAAAATC
Source organism: Acanthoscelides obtectus (assembly GCA_963669975.1). NCBI lineage: Eukaryota > Metazoa > Arthropoda > Insecta > Coleoptera > Chrysomelidae > Acanthoscelides > Acanthoscelides obtectus. Next base: position 32,199,521 of record CAVLJG010000002.1, on the reverse strand, counting down.
GCCAAAACTATTCCTTCAACCCACCCAACACTATATTTTATACGCTGGCATGTGGGAAATAAACCCCTAGCTCTACTACTCAGAATTATCATTTGCTGATCGAAATTCAGTAGACACATATGGCAGTCAAGATAAGACTGTAGTGGATTGGAACGTATTGATCCCAACAGGAGACTGAAATATCGTTTGTAAACAATACTAGAACTTTGAACTTGAATATCCACCTATGTCTTCACCGTTGTACTAAATAAGGTACAAATTGGATAAAATGAACACAACCCGAACTTATAATTAGTTTAAAAGTTTGGCTGTTACGATGTTTACATTACGTAAATCCATGTCTCTATCAGTTTGACTGTGCGTTTGTTAGTGTGTAACCTAAATGGGTACAAGCATTGATTAACGTATTCTACCTGAATATAACCAACCTAATACTATATTCCCGCGTCCAAAAAATTATTCGAGATGAAATGAGATACCTCCTCTCCGCAATAATTAGTAAATCCACTTTGAAAACATCACTGTCTCATGCATGGCCCTGTAGACAAATATTCCTATTAATATTATAAATGTGAACGTGTGTATGTATGTTTGTATGTTCCGCCAAAACAGCTAAACCGATTTTGATGAATGTTTGCACATGTATTCAACTTGGAACGGTTTACCAGAAAGTGTGGTTAATGTCAGTCAATAGTTTCAAAGTGTATTACGATAGCTGGAACAGTGAACAAGCTTTTTCGCTATGAACTTTTTGTTTGTATTTTATGCATACTCAATGACATTAGAAGTGTTACACCCAGAAAAAAATTCTCCAACTTGTTTTTTTGCAACACAATTACTATATTTAAAGCATGATGTGACAACAATGTCAACGTTTTATCTTTGTTTTTGTTTGCCTTTATAAAAAGGTTATCTCTTAGTTTTTTTGAAGAAAGCTGCTTCTAAGAGCTACTGCAATGAAGGTAACGCGTGTGTGTCTTGTGTGGATAGAAAAAGGTAGACGAACACGAAGAAGGCCAACTGGTACACCGAGGCGTACCACAGAGCGTCAAGATAGGCGCTTCAGACACGAGCCATACGAGACAGTTTTGCTACGTCAGATCGCTGACCAATGGTTTGGAGAAGAAGGTAGACATGTTACTATGCGTACACTCTATCGCCGTATTAGAGCCTTTGGACTTTTTTCATACCTTCCACGGTTAGTGCTTCCTCTGACTGCGGACCACTGTCGTCAACGTTTGAACTGGAGCAAAGAACGGCAACATTGGGAGGCAGAATGGCATAATGTCATCTTCAGCGGTGAATTGCGATTCTGTCTAGCTACGCACGATGGTCGTAGAAGGGTAAGACGCCGCCGAGAACGGCGTAATATTGGATTAGCTGTTGAGAGGCATGTACACAGGATTGTTGGAGTTATGGTTTGGGGGGCTATTGCCTATGCTAGCGGATCACTCCTTCTCTTTGTTCAAGGCAATACGCACGTCCCCATATTGCTGGTCGTACTACGGACTTTCTTAAAGAAGCAGGCGTTGATGTTTTGCCGTGGCCACCCCGTTTACCGGATTTAAATCCCATCGAACATGTGTGAGATATGATGGGGAGGAGACTATCCACTTTGCACCATCCGCCACAGACTCTGCCACAGCTAATGCACGAAGTTCGAGTTGCTTGGAATGAGGTGCCTCAATCAGACAACGATCATCTCATTTTGTCGATGCCTAGACGTATACAGGAGTGTATTCAGCTGTGGGGTCGCTCAACACATTATTAATTTTTTTTATTACTTGCCAACAAAATTTCGGTAGAACGTTATCGTTTCATTCTTGATGTAAGACTACCTCATTGACAAAAAATCAACTTGCAGAAATTATTTATTTTGTAATAATAATAATATAGATTGGAGACGGAGATAGGCTACATTTGGTTGTGAAAGTTAGGCTTGAAGAAGCTGAAATAAAGGGTAAAAGCTACTAGGGGGAAACTATTCTCTTTTAAAGTTACGTATACAGATATTAGTTTGCCTGCTGTAATTTCTTCGTCCACATATTATTGTCATATCATTATGGTTGGGCTGTTTGATTTGCGAGTAACTGTAACCCATTTTCCGGCAAAAATCTATAAATACATGCCTGTCTAACTGTGGAAACTAGGAAGACCTTTTTGAATCATACATGAGCACAGTACATAGGCGTGGCAATAGATTTTTCTCTGGGGATGAGGTACGTTTGTTAGTGAGAGAATGAAAGGCAGATGAACAGATGGAAACAGAATATTTTAAAACGCTGCGGACTTCCATTGTCTAAAGTATATTGCGCTATTACGAGAAGTAATTGGTCAAGTTGCATCTCAATAAAAATGGAATGTAGTAGGTTGACTCAGTATTTTGCACTCATTGATATATCCAAAATTCCAGACACAAATTCTAAGCGTCATTGCAGATATTGGTTACTTGCTTAATATGTGTGCATAAAAAAAATGTTGACCACAAACTCGAAAAACATCTAAAGTCAATGATTTGGAAGCTCTGGAATGTTTTGCCATTTTCATGATTGGCATCAAGGGCATGGATATTGGCATTCCTTTTTCTCTCTCAGCCATTGAGGATAAAATAGCTAAAAATAGTCAAAATTCGATAAACAAGTCATGTTTGAAGATTTTTTTATTTTTTCTGATACCGAAAGAGTTGCGTACGTAGAAGCCTACATGCCAGGGCACCACGGCTGCTATAAGCAGCTAAAGAAACATTGTTCGATTCGAATTTCATATAAATATAATAAATTGACCTTAATCAAACTTCCACAATTTACGGATATATGAAAAGACCGATCTTTCCCCACGTCCTTCATTCTTTGGCAACAGAAGACTTACCAATGTATGCGAGACCATAAACTTCTTTTTATTTTCTGTTAACTGTAAATAGCGTTACAATGTGTGTCGGTATCAATGTTTCCTAGATCCGTATCTGTATCATCAGTGACGCTCGCCGTGACGCGACGCGTATTTCTCTGTGTATGACTCACCGTTGGCTATGGGATTATTGATTTTTCTTTGATCAACCTGTTTTAGTCTGATATGACGCGAATAAGTCAATTGTTAGGAGCTATATTCAGATACTGGAATTAATTTCACGAGAATACAAAAAAACAGCTGCGGAGCTGTGGTTTCGGTGTACAAAAATCACGTCAAGTTGATTGACTCAGTCGGTTGGTATTCTACTTGCCATGCACTGCTATTGATAGACTTCAAACTCCTCATAATTAAATTCAGTCGACTTTATTGTAACAAATACATACAGTGTACAGTTACGAACGGCGAGTATCCATCACGCTTTGACGTCTACTGAGGTGAACAGCTGATCAGCAAGTGTGAATCTAGCAAAATTTGTTTGTAGCATTTTGTTTTTTGTATGCAAATGAACTTTTATAAATAAAAGAGCTTTTAGCAAGTACAAAATGAATGTTGCGTACAAAAAACCAAAACAAAACATGGCGCTGCCCACTTCGCATTGACGGATCCATCAGAATTGTGTTTGTTCCCTTTGCCGATATGGAGAGTTTTGAAATATTACCAGATATCCAGCTGTCATTGTTCCGTGATGATTCTCGTGAAATAGGGTATACGTAACCATGTATTATTACCTTAATCTAAAACCTAGACTGAAGGAAAATAATTGGGTAAAGAAAAAAACTATATTCCAAAAGCAGAGAGCCTATACTCTAGGCGCTGAAGAAAGAAACTAAACCCAAACAAATACACGCATATTGCTCGTGAGTGAGTGTTTAGGCGCAGGAGACATTACAGGACCGCATCAAGATATTATGGATAGTCATCAAAAATTTCATACAAGATAATTATTATCTTTTACAGTAAATTTCAGTTAGAGATTCACAAATGAGTTAACTACACTTTTTAGTTATTAGTAAGTAAGCTGCGCGCACTCATTCAGAAGAGGAACTTGAATCTTCTGAATCGTTTAAATGAATTATTAGGGGTTCAATTTGGGTATCGATGACATTGTCCAAATCCCACATTTTGACCTCAACCTTCTCCCGAACGTGGCGGATACAGTTTTTCCATTCCTCTGCCGTAACTCTATTGACTGCGATGTGAAAGAGATTTTTAACATCAGAAAATTTATAAGTATTATTATTCGACGCCACGTATTGCTTTATGTTGGCCCAAATCAGCTCAATAGGGTTCAGCTCACAATGGTAGGGTGGCAGTCTCAAGACAGTTTTATTTTGTTTTTTGGCCATTTCGTCGATCATTTTAAAATCGTATTTGTATTTATGTCTATTGACTATACTTATCAATTCACCCTTGACCATTGTTTCATCAAAATCGATCTGTTTTGAGGCCAGCCATTGTTGTATGTTTGCTATTTTAGTTGCCATTGTGGGATTTTTTCTATTTTTCTAGAATGGTACGGGGCATTATCCAGTACAATAACAGCGTTATTCTCCAGCTTTAGTAACATTTTGGAGAACCAATTTTCAAAGGAATTGCCGTCCATCTCCTCATGATAGTCCCCTGTCTTTTTTGATTCAAAGGCCCACAGTGCTTCGGGAACAAAGCCGTCTTCACTACCTACGTGACAAATGATCAGCCGTTTGCCTTTTCCTGGAAATAAATTATTCCTTACACTATGGATTGATTAAATTTGAAGGAATGAGGCAATTGAGTTCATTTAGCTGAATATAAGAGTCACGGAATGCTGATCAAAAACTGAAAAACGTAGAAAATTGAAGTTTGCAACTTCTCAAAACCCATTCAAAGCAAATTGACTGCACCCAAAAATGATAATAAATTTCAAAATAACGCTTAAAAGAGGGTCGAAGTTTTTTTCCTAATGACTACACTGCGAATGCACCATTTTTGGAGAATATCACACATTATCTGCTATCACAGCATATTATTTGCCCGAATTTATCAAAATTAAATTGCCGGATAGATGAAGGAGCTTACCTGCAGGATTTTTCAATCCAGCCGAAAGACCGTCTAGAAAAGCCTGCCTTGATGATGTTACTGATTCGACCCAAACTTTCGCTTGAGTATGTCCAGCATTCACCCACGTTTCGTCCAAATAGTAAATTTTTCTTTTTTCATCGCGAAACTTCCGAATCTTCCTAAGGTATTCCCTTCTCCACACAACAATTTCTTCTTTCTCTATTAACATACTGTTTCTTCCCCGTTTCAAGAATCGAAAATTAAGTTCCTTCAAAAGTTTTCGGAATGTGGTTCTTCTAAATGATGGAAGATCCTCATCAGCATTAACTAATCTTAATATCTTATCTACTGTAGGTATCTCATTTCGGAAGAAAAAATTATGCACTTTCCTCCTGATGGCAGTTCTGTCAAAGTCATCTACTCCGTCCGTTATCCTTTTTCTTGCAGGATACGGTTTTGGCTCAGAAAGTGAGTGAGTGCTCCTATATTCCTTAATGATCCTATAAACACTGGACCGACATACTCCAGAAATATGTGCTACCTTACATATAACTTCGTCCACGACCAAATCGGGTTTTTCTTGAATTTGGTTTTTGTATATATTTAATATTATTTGTTTTTCATTTGCACTTAAATGTAGCTTCTTAGCCCTTTTTTGGGTGGGGTTGCGCTGATGTCAACCACTTCGTCGGCTGTATCTGTGTCAGACATCGTATCTTAGGCAATATATAAACAAAACGTTCCACTCGCGAAAAACGAGTATACGCTACTGAATGCGTAATGCGTATGCAATGCAATCCTGTGCGTGAATTAACTGTTAGATGCCTGTCGTGTCATCTACAATCACGTTTACAAGTCCAAACCTGTGCAGATTCGTAGATCGCCGACGACTGCTAGTGACCTTGAATTTGTCTGTAGATCGATGTTACTCCAGTCAATTTAGGTTCAAAGTGGATGTTTTCTAAACCAATTTGTTGTTCCTACATCAAAAATATATCGATGATGTTTTGTACTGGGAGCTCATGAAAGATCAAGGTAACTTATTTTAACAGTCATCCTTTTTCTAGTCTCAAGATGACACGAAAAAGGGTCTGTGGATTCACTAGAAATACACTGCCGAGGATGTTTAGACCTAAAGTGACTGGAGTATATCCGTGGATGCTTTCGAGGGATCTGTTCACGTGCTGATCACTGTTTACGTTTAATGTCTTTCTTCAGTGCCCAGAGTTTAGATCGACGTGGTACTAATCCGACAGATCAGGAAGAGTCATATCCTCACTGACATTAGAAGTGTTACACCTAGAAAAAATAATTCCAGCTTGATTTTTTGGAAACGGGGCAGTCTTACGTGAAGAATAAAACGATAATATTCTCACGAAATTAATAATGTGTTGGGCGACCCCGCAGCTGAATACACTCCTGTATACGTTTAGGCATCGACAAAATGAGATGATCGATGTCTGGTTGTGGTACCTCATTCCAAGCAACTCGAACTTCGAGGATTAGCTGAGGCAGAGTCTGTTGCAGATGGTGCAAAGTGGATAGTCTCCTCCCTATTACATCCTACACATGTTCGATGGGATTTAACCCTTAACTACCGTAGTGCAGAAAGTGTAACGTCATTAACGTAGTGCGGTCTCAGTGACCGCACATTACTAACAATCTCAATTACAAAAAATAAAATATTTTGCGTGTTGTAAATATTCAGGCAGAGTAGAATGAGGCCTGAAGTAACACATAACATATAATTTTTACTATACTTCATTTAAAAAATAAAAACATCGAACATCATTCATTTCGACATATTTTTACACAAATTACTTATCAAAGTTAGCTATAAAACAAAACAAAATATTCTATGGGAAATTAGTAACAGATTCTAAAATATGAAAAAACTGTCCCCTGGGACATAACTTAGTTTGAGTGATAACTTGAAAGGAGTAAAAAAATACAAGGGGTGAAGAAGTCAAAGATTATGTTCAAATTTTTCACATATTTTTGACGAATGCTCCAAACAAGTAGGCTTATGGCACATTTTACATAAATAAAAAGTTTTTCTTATTCTTGGTAGACAAGTGTGTTATTTTTTTATAATTTGTCCTCCGGAACATCCTCTTCAGTACGGTCAGGTAATGATATAATTCTACGAATGTCACGTAAGATGGGGTCTTACCAATTGATCAGCAAGAATTTTTAGAATGTCTGGTTTTTCGATCTTTGTACTATTTTTGAACGACTGCTGAACATGTGCATTGACACCACAAATATCAAGTAACTACGGCCAGATTGCATTCTAGTTGGTGGTCTACTATCGTGCAAAGAATATTCACTTTCCAGTTTTTGAATTATGCGACAGTTTTTTTAGAAGTTGCTAATAAAGTTTCCGGTTTTTATACTGCTTTTTTTTAATTCACTAACGCTCTAAAAATGAATATTTCAGCCGCAGTAAAGAATCAACGTTGGCGGATTTTGGTTCTTGACATCCTTTACGATCGGTTACGATGCCTAGAGTACGGAGACCTGTACGATTTCGTCAACTTAGTAAGTTTGATAGGGGCCGTATAGTGGAACTTCGGGAAGCTGGACTTTCTTTTCGGGCAATTGCAGTTAGAGTGCAAAGAATTGTAGACACTGTGGTTAGGTGTTGTCAGGCATGGCTTCGAGAAGGCCGTACGCAAAGAGCAAGGGGCACTGGACGCCGCCGTAGAACAACAGACCGTGAAGATCGCCGCCTAAGATTATTGGCCTTAAGGGACCGTTTCTCCACTACCACGTCCATTGCAAATGAATGGTTTGCAGAACACGGAAGACCTATTGACATGCGAAGTGTTTACCGACGAATGAGAAGTTTTGGCTTGTTTTCATACCGGCCACACTGGGTCCTCCCTTTAACTCGAGAACACCGACGTAATCGCCTTGAGTGGTGCAGACAACGGTCACTCTGGGATCAGGAATGGAACAGTATTATCTTTAGTGACGAGTCTCGATTTTATTTAGGCATGCACGATGGTCGTGCCAGGGTTAGAAGGCGACGTGGTGAAAGGAGGAATCCACAGTTTTTTGTTGAAAGACATGTTCATCACACTGTTGGAGTTATGGTTTGGGGTGCTATAGCTTGTGGTTCCAGGTCACCTTAATCTTCATCAGAGGTAACATGAACGCGCAGCGTTATATCCACGAAGTTCTAGAACCCCATCTTTTACCCTATCTTGACACCCTGGCAGATCCAACTTTCCAACAAGATAATGCCCGAACACATGTTGCAAGAGTCACAATAGACTTCTTTCAACATAATGATGTCACATTGTTACCATGGCCACCAAGATCCCTTATCCCCAATTGAGCGAGTGTGGGATATGATGGGTAGGAGATTGCTCAATTTGCAACGTCCTCCTCAGACTCTAGAAGCACTTCGAGAGGAGTTGGTGGTTGCCTGGAATGAGATACCACAGGAGGACATTGACCACCTGATCAGAAGCATGCCTAGGCGCGTTGGAGAATGCGTAGCACATCAGGGTGCATCCACACATTATTAAAGGTCAAAGGGCTTTAAAGCAGTGCAATCATTTTGAAATTTTTATCATTTACTTATTATGCTTCATTAAGTACTTATACAAAATTTTATTAAAATAAAACCATTTAAACTGGGTGTTCGGATTTATATGTCACTTCGTATAATTATTCTCACCGCATTTTACGTGCAAGAGCGGGGAAATATGGCTGTCCTGTATAGTGGCAACGTGAGGAGATGGTTGTTACGCGTATTCAAATAGTGAATCAAATTCCTATAAACAAGCTTTTGCCTAAGGCAAGAGAAAACAGGTTTTTAATATTTTGATGACAAATATGACAAAGTTGTATTTGAAAATATCTGATATTTTTAACCAATTCATGGAAGCTATATGAGAAACGTGATCGGACCTTCTTAAATTGTTCATATAGCGGGATCATTAATTTTTAATTTTAAGTTGAGGCAAGTAACATTTCAAGTAAATGTAAATATTGTAATATTGGGACAGCCCTAAGCATTTCTCTGCTGGGTGTTAGGATTGACAGGCGACTGAACGGGGGGCGCATGATGGGGATGTTGCATTTTGTGTCTCTAGGTATTACTTTGCATCGAGAATGATTAGGAATGATGTTGGTCTCGACGCTGCTTTGTCTGCATACCACGCGTTTGTTCAGTCTAGAATTAGATATGGTCTGATATTTTGGGGCAGCTCGGGGGATATGATCACGGTTTTGATTCTTAAACAAATGCATAAGGACCCTATTTAAAATCAAACAAATGGAGAGTTGCAAAGAAATCTTCATCAGTAAAAACATTCTGTTGTTTCTCTATACAGGGTGTTTCAGAACTAAGGGATCAAACTTCTAGGGGTTTATTCAGTGTAACAGTAGAAAACATTTGAGTATAGGGACTCATATCCGGAAAAGTGTCACTACGGCACTACGGCCCTAAGACGCGTTAAAATTTAGAAAGACGATGAGCTCGTGCGAGGATGCTACAAATAAACATAATCACATGACTAGGGATAGAGAAGATCTTCCCAGATAAGTGTAACTTTAGTTTTATACAGAAAAATGATCCATATAGTGTTGAAAATTGTTTTCATTCAAATGTACGTAATTTACCGGAAATCAAAGTTAAAAAGATTTTCGCTAATTATTTAATCTCCGAGACATTTCACTCATTGAATGATTTTTTGAGGATAAGGATAAACTTACTTTAGTGTTAATTTTGAATATTTTGTACTGCAGGGTATTCTATCATTGTTGCTTCTATCCATAATTTTATTGATAACGATGACTATATGGATAATTGTTGTGATTAATTATATTTTTTTTTGTTCATGATCGTGAAGGCACATGAACTCTTAGCAGTTCATAAAAATCTTTGTAATTGTATATTTTTTTTATAATTAATTTTAGCTAGCTAGTATACTTCTCTTTAACAATATTCTGTGCATCGACTTATGAATGAGTAAAAAATTATCTGTCTATCTTAGCGCATTTTTTCCTACTGAAACAGCCGGTAAAGCAGAACTTGAAAAGCGAGATACTGCAGCTGCCATAAAGAAGTTCATATAGAACTAGGGTAAGCCTATACTGGAAGATTGCTCCACATTCTCGATACCCTTGCAAAATTACAGGGTTTGTCCGGAAAGTAATAGGACTGAGTCGATTTAAAAAAATTTATTGAGCCAATCGTTACAATTCTTTAAAACCTTTCAAAATAGGCTCCTTCTGCGTCGATGCAGCGCTGCCACCGCGATTTCCAAGCATTGAAGGCGTTATGGAAGGCATTCTCCGGAATAGCCTTGAGAACCGCGGTGCATGCTGCTTGGATCCCCTCTGTCGTCTCAAAATGCTTGCCTTTCATCGGCCTTTTCAGGCTAGGAAACAAAAAAAGTCCGGGGGGGGGGGGGGCACATCTGGGCTGTAGGGCGGCTGCGGAAGCGTTGGAATGCCGGCCTTGGTCAGGTAGCTGTTCACAAGAAAGGCGGTGTGAGCCGGGGCGTTGTCGTGGTGCAACTTCCAGGCGGCTGCGATGTCTTGTCGGACCCGACTGACCCTTCGTTTGAGTCTCCTGAGCACTTCCACGTAAAACTTGGCGTTGACGGTTTGTCCAGGAGGAACAAATTCATGGTGGACGATGCCTTTGATGTCAAAAAAGACAACGATCACTTTGGATTTGCTCATTCTTCCCTTTTTTGGTCGAGGAGACGCCGTCGTGTGCCACTCGGAAGATTGCCTCTTTGTCTCGGGATCATCCTCAAAGATCCGCGACTCGTCACCTGTGATTACGTTATTCAAAAATTGGGGGTCACTTTCACACATGTTCAAATTTTCTTCGCACACTTCCACTCGCCGCAATTTCTGGTCGTCAATGAGCACTTTTGGGACCGTCTTCGCGCTCACCTTGCGCATGTTCAAATGCTGTGTCACAATGTCATGAACTACAGATTTTGGTCAATTTAATATCTGGGCAATTAAACGAATACTTAGTCGACGGTCTGAGTTCACTTCTTACTAAAGCAACACCTGGGTAAGCCTGCTTGATCATATCAAACGTCTCTGTCGCAGATTTACCGAGTTTCACACAGAATTTAATCGCGTACCTCTGCTCTAAGGAACGCTGCATTTTCGGCTTGAACCACTCCAGGAAACACGTCGCGCGAAAATGCCTGTCCTGACTCTCCAAGTGCTCGGAGACAACTGACCAGCCGCTCATTCGTTAGCTAGGAAGAAAAAAGAAAGTGAGTCCTATTACTTTCCGGACAAACCCTGTATATATTTTTTCAAGTAAAATTGGAAAAATGCAGCCACATTCTGTAAACTGGTCTGGATCGTGTTTACATTACACAATTTTCCTCCTTCAACCAACACTGTAGCTGTAACCGTTGTTTAGATCGCATTCCTCATCTTGCACACTGTATACTAAAGTATTGGTTTTTGCAAATATCTGTTAAAGACTGCGATAGTCAATAAACATTAAGCAGTGTGTTTGTAATATACCTGATCTCTCTGATTAGTTGAAGCTCCAATAACAATTTAGGTCAAAATACCGAAAATTGGATCTTAAGGCATATTCGACCGATTTCGAAGCAAAAATTCTGTTTATCTTGTCGTGAGGTTGGTCCTTTTCCTTTACGGAAAAAAATATTTCGCGGACTTTCTGTTTCGGAAGCTATTCGAATTTTCGGCCCAGTAAAAAAAATGTGGCAAATACTGGCAAGGAAGTTTTATAATCACGAAAAAATTCGAAAATGAGATACTATGTTTTTTGGATGTAATTAAAAAAACAACATGTCACTCATTTCCATCGGTTTTTATGTTTGTCGGATAATCCTTGGCCCGCCTTGGAAAGAACTATTGGAATTTGTATAAAATTTCAACGCAAGGTTACTACTATGCCAAGGACGAAAAGAATTTGTAGTGTTTGAACATCGGTCCAGTGACAGTGGAGAAAAAGGTCAAAAACGAAAAAATAAAAATTGCCTAGATCCCGTTTTTTGATATTTCAGAGGATCCTGATTATTTAAAAAAATAGGATATAAAAATAAGGAGGTGGGGCAGATAGGAGTAGCAACAAAATGGAAAATTGAAATTTTTTATTATAGGTGGTTTTCAGTGTGCAAATAGTTCATTCCACATTTGTTCGCTATGATCACTGTGCTCAACAGCTTTTGCTAAGTTGACATCCTGTAGAAAAACCTATGAAATGTAAAAAAACAAAATGTCTTTTTTCAAGATACGTTATACCCGTGCCGTTCAAAAAATAATCGAAAAGCGTTGCTTATGGGTACATCAGACATGCGACCAACATTGCAGGCCTTATTTGGGCTTCGTACAGAGTTATAAGGCTCGATTGCACCTTCTGGCTCCAAGCAGATAACTCGGCCTCTTCAAAATTAATAATTTGATTCCAGGATCTGGTAAGTCCTACACCATGATGGGTTCACAAGAAAATAAAGGAATAATACCAAGGTTGTGTGATACATTATTTGGCCTAATTGCAAAACAAGAAAGCTCTCAGCTCAACTATAAGGTCGAAGTCAGTTACATGGAAATTTATAATGAAAAGGTATGTTAATCACGTACAGGGCAGTCCGTAATGAATCCTTAAAAAGCAGTCCTAGATTCATGAAAATTATGATATTGAGCTAAAGTTGCCTTATTAATGGGATACAACAGGGTGGTGAAGTTTGATTTAGTGTCATTTCTTTGTATCCGAAGTCACGAGCGCCCGCAGGAATTTATCTCAGGGTGGAGGGGCAACAATTTTCTAAGGGGAGCCAGTACTGTTTTATTATATTTTTCTGAAAATTATGATCGAGTGGCAATTTTGAAGTGAAAAACGTTTGCCAAGATATTTGTCAAGTTGAGTTTAAGAATGGACTGCTTTTCGACTCATTCCTGTTTTTTTTTTACTTATTGGAGTGATTAATGTTTGACTTGACGTTATTTCAGGTGCATGATTTGTTAGATCCGCAGACAAATAAACAGTCATTGAAAGTACGAGAACATAACGTACTTGGTCCTTATGTGGATGGTTGTCACAGCTGGCTGTAACGTCATTCGAGGTACGTGCTTATTTGATAACAAAGGTCTTCTTTCACAACGGCCAATTGCCATTTTTCCATAGTCAAGTACCAGAATGGAAGAGAGTAATGTAATTCAATAGGCTACTTGACTAATCTAATTTTAGAATAAATGAGTATTTCTTATAGTATTTGTCTTAGGAAATCCAAATATAACGATTACAATTTAAAAAAAAATTGAAGCAAATTGAAGGTAAAATTCGAAAAATTGAGCGTTTTGAAAAAAACAGTGGCGTACTATTATTTGGAAAAATAATCTCACTAAGCCCCTGTATCTCCGCCGCTGGTGCACGTTAATTTTAAGTAAATACTTTTTAATGCGGACAATACTTAGGTAAATCCACATACCAAATTTTAGTTAATTCCAGTTGACGGTTTTGAAGATATTGAAAAAAATTGTTTTTTATTCAAGGAAAAAATGTTAGATAGAAGACCCGCCCCCTCAAAATGCGGTCCTGTGTGTGATGTTTCATTTTTGGTCAAGACCTGTGAATCACCCACATACATATATAGGTCCAATTTGAAAACGTATAACGTATACTTTCCATTTTTAATACGAAATGGTCACGTCATACAAATCGTAAACAAAGGAACGTCTCCGTATGTCACACGTGGAGTAAAGTTGTCTTTTTTAGATATTTCTAAAGAACTCCTAATCAACGTAAAACGTTATCGTTTCATTAAAATTGGACGTTGGATTCGTAAAAGCAGAAAGCACAAATTTAACCAAAATTGACACCTTGATGCTTTGTAATTTTTTTCCTTCAACCCAGATTTCTGCTCTTTTGAGCTGAGGAACATCAATACTTCTATGTGAGTACATTGCATCTGATATAATGATAAATATAAAAAGAAAGAATCAGTAATACACTCTTCAGAAGTCATTTAAAACTAAGCACATGCGTCATAACTCAATAATTTTAACTAATATTGTTCCAGTATTTCTTCTTACACATCTGCAATGAATTCGTAGGTTACGTCCAACTTAAACGAGACGATAAAATTTGCACATTAAAATGTAAAATATGTCCCGAGTATAACGTGTGCTCAAGCAATAAACCCTATTTCACGAGTATCCACGTTTTGTTGAACTTTTCTGAATAAAAGAGTTTTTAGCAAGTACAAGATAAATCCGTAGCGTAGAAAAAACTAAATACGGCTCTGTCTTATTAAGTCATGTTTATATGTTTAAAAGTTTGAGAGGTTATGTTGTTTACAAATGGTATGACGTCAGATCACATTAATATGAGCCAAACATGGCGGACAGCGTTTTCGCCTCTCTAAGAAAAACCTTTTGTCACGACTATGAGGTGGGAGGTAAGCTTGCTCTGGGTTGAGCAGACTCGCTGGTGTGTAGACTTAAATGATAACAAAAAAATATATTTCCAATTGCATTAACAAAACGGCGCCCAAATAAAAGTACAATAAAAATAAAATAGGTACTTACTTTTTGACCCAGGAAGGTCCAATCCCACGAAGAGAGATTCGCTTCGAGTGGAATCACTCACACATAGGAATAATTACATAATATCGGCCCATCCAGTTTTCTAGAAACCGATAGAACCCCCCACCGGTGGCAAATAATACGCCTTAGCAGATTATGCATTAGTTGCCCACGACATTTCTCAGCGGGTGCGGTTTAGGGTATCTATCGGCCTATATGGCGCGTGCAAGGCGCTACATACAGTTGATCAGTCGTGGAAATATTTTTAAATTAAAAGTTTTACCATCTTGTAGGTCTGAAAAAATATGTAATTAACTTTTAAACTTTTAATTATTATTATTGAGACCCACTTAAAAAAAGGTCATCTAGCCTATTGCTAACGGCCGTATCGTCAGTCATTCCTACAATTATTGAAGGACGCCTTTATGGCCTCCTTGATTTTCATAGTATTTTCTCTCCTTCAGGGATATTTCTAGGTTTCTACTGTTCCGTGTCAGTGCTCTCAAATCGTGATCTTAAGACATTTCGGGCAGATAAAACAGATGATAGAATCAAGTTTTATCAGCCTCAAGTTTCTTAGAATTCAAAAAGAAAATATAACCTCAAATAAAATCACACTGTGATCAAAGACTGTGTTAAGATTAGCGTACTCATACAGTGCGCCCCGAAACTCTCTTCCATTTTGATACTTGACTATACACAATGGCTGACACATGGGTTGTTTATATTTCAGGACATTGATAATTTGATGGCGGAAGGTAACAAATCAAGAACAGTAGCAGCAACAAACATGAACAGTGAATCGTCTAGATCTCATGCAGTATTTACGATTATTTTAACGCAAACCTTGGTAGACACTAAAACAGGTGTGTCTGGTGAGAAAGTGAGCAGGATGTCGCTGGTTGACTTAGCTGGATCAGAGAGGGCTGTGAAAACAGGAGCTGTTGGGGAAAGATTGAAGGAGGGCTCTAATATAAATAAGTTAGTTTTATAAATATATCGTATATTTTTCCTGCAAATTCGCAAGTCATCGATCAGAAGTCAAACGCTAGAAAGAAAATTTAAAATAAGTGGGCCGATGTATACAATGTGATTTCACATATGAGATATACAAGGTATCTCAGAATAAGCAGCTATATCTCGAATGCATTAAAACAACAAATATAACCAAAAAACGTGTCCAAAGGTCCTGGGGGGATCCCCCACGGAGATTATGCCCTCTATAATAGTAGCTCAGATATGTGTTGGGGAAAGTCTAATCGTTCAGCTGATAAAAACGTATTTTTGTTTGATTTCGACTTTAATCGTTTTTGAGGAAAACAACTTGCTTTAATATACTGTTCATATCCATTCAAACGCTGATCCCTAAAAAGTCATATGAAAATCTAAAACTTGATTAACCGATTTTAAATATCACTTCAGATTTACTACATTTTCAAAATCATGGAATCATTGGATCCTGTATCATTACTTATACAGGGTTATCCAAATTAAGTGTCCACCATTGGAAACTTTGTTATTAGTAAAAATACAAAGTTGTTTAAATTAGCAAACTAGTAGCATTTTTAACGCTGGTAAAAATGAGAAATAAAAAAAAACAATTGAGAGTCGTTATTTTGATTTTTTTCAGTAAAATAACATTTTTTTAAATGGAAACCCCTGTATATTATATTTTTTTCTGTTAAAGCATCAAATTTTAAACAAAAAAGTTCATAATGACTTTTCCGCTAAAGTCAAAAATAAAGTCAAAATAACGATAAATATTTTTAATTATTTGCAGTATTATAATATTAAGACGGCTATGAAAAAACATGGCGTTCGCGATTTGACAGCATTAAGATGGACAGATGAATCAAATTTTTCAAATTCTGGAATGTTTAATAGAAAAAACCACCATTATTGGTCAAGAGAAAATCTTTTGTTAGTACATCCAAGAGGCCCACAAGTCCGTTTCAGTTTCAACGTTTGGTGCGGTATAATTGGTTCAAAAATTGTTGGCCCGTTCTTTTATGAGGGAACCCTAACTGGTGAAAGATATGTGGAATTTATGTCAGAAATTCTGACTAATTTCTTAGACGAATTGGATCCTATAAGTAGACATCATCTGCATTTTCAGCAAGATGGCGCACCTGCCCACAACTAAAGAGGTACTTATCATTTTCTAAGTACTACTTTTAATGATCAGTGGATAGGAACAAATGGCCCAATACAGTGGCCTCCCAGATCACCAGATCTAAACCCACTTGATTACTTCTTGTGGGGTTACTTAAAGAACATATTTACAAGCGAAGGTACGATAACCTTGACGCGTTAAAGACTGCAGTTAGGGAAAAGATAACCCAGATAGATGGTAGGACCATACTTAAGACAGTTCGAGCAGTTGAAAAACGTGCCCAAAAATGTATTGAAGAACAAGGTGGTGTTTTCGAGCATCTTCTTTAAAAAAAATTGTTATTGTATTTTGTAAGATTATAAGTTGATGTTGAAAATAAAGTTTGTCGATACAATTTAATTGTTTCAGATTGGAGGCCATAACTTCAACAATTTGTAACCTAGGAAAAAAGTTATTGTAAGCTTTTTTGTTTAAAATTTGATGCTTTAACAGAAAAAAATATAATATACAGGGGTTCCATTTAAAAAAATGTTATTTTACTGAAAAAAATCAAAATAACGACTCTCAATTGTTTTTTTTTTATTTCTCATTTTTACCAGCGTTAAAAATGCTACTAGTTTGCTAATTCAAACAACTTTGTATTTTCACTAATAACAAAGTTACTAATGGTGGACACTTAATTTGGATAACCCTGTATACTACCGTACTGAAACAAAGCTGGTTTTCTCAAAAATGTCTCACTTATTGAATCAAGCAGTACTTTTTTTTCCAGATCGGGATTTCTAAACATACAGTTGACGCATTATTGTAAGGTGTTAAAAAATTATCAGCAGTTAGTAGAGATTGCAGATATTTTTGAATATATGTGATATCTCATATCGTTGCTTTTTAATATTACGACGTTCGAAGAACGATATTATCGGTATCCTGATATTCTGAGAAAAATACCGCTTTGAAATCACATTGAGTTAACTACGAAGTAGAAAATTGGACCAAACTGAAGAAGATAATAGAAACACATCTCACTCATATAATAAAATGCTTATTATCAATTGACCACACCAAAACTCACTATGTTTCTTTTGCTTTACATTCCAACAATCTACCACATTATCAGTCACTCAACCTCAATCAAACAGATAATCAAAATTCAAGTACATATTTCTCAAAAGGAATTTACAAAATATTTTGGCGTATTCATCGATAGCAGACTTTGTTAGAGTGACCATGTTTCTTATATTTATTAAAAATTAAGATTCTTGCTTAAATTTCACCACTTAGTCATTTTATCACAAAAAGATGATATTATATCACGCACTAGAAACATGTCACCTAAGTCACGGAATAACAGTTTGGGGCTATGTAAATAAGACGCTAATAGAATTGGTTAAAAAACAAAAATTTATTCTGAAAGTAACATACGAGGGTGGTCCGATAAGTCTGGCGATGGCGCCACTATCGCAAGAGAAATGTACTATCGTGTAATACATTCTCGTAGATGGCTACTGTCAAAATTTCAACCGAATTGGACTCGTGGTTTTGTTTTGAACGCGTGTGGAAGTGGACGTGTCCGCGGATTATAAAGTGTTGTCCAATAGGGACGCAGGAAAGTAAACGTCAATTTGACATAGACGCCATCTTTATTTTCTGTCACCGACATGTCATTTTGTTAGTTGAATGTTTACCATTGATCGCTATGGAGTCCTATTCGATTGAAGACCGCATTAAAGTTATTCAAGAGCACTACAAAAATGGTGCAAAAATAAAAAACACGTTTCGCGCGCTTCGTGAACATTTCGGTCGCTTCGTGAACATTTCGGTCGCAACAACCGCCCAAACGAAACAACCATCGGTCGTCTGGTGCGTAAATTCGAGGCAACAGGTTCTGTGGCAAATCTGCCAGGCTCTGGCCGGCCAAGGAGCGTTCGCACACCGGAAAATATTGCTGTTGTGAAGGAGAGTGTGAGAGACGATCCGAAACAATCAACAACGCGTCGATCCCAAGAATTGGGCATTTCGAGAACCAGTTTGCTCCGCATTCTCCACAAGGATTTGAATGTACACGCCTACAAGATCCAATTGACGCAAGAGCTGCGTCGGGCCGACCATTTTTCGCGCCGAACGTTCTCAGATTGGCTCCTTGAACACCGCCAAATTGATGCCAATTTTTCATGAAAAATCATGTTCAGCGACGAAGCGCATTTCACTTTGACTGGGACGGTAAACAAGCAAAACTGCCGCATCTGGGCGAACGAAAATCTCCGTGAGTATCAAGAGCAGCCGATGCATCATCAAAAAGTGACTGTGTCGTGTACATTGTGGTCAAAAGGCATCATCGAACCTTACTTTTTCGAAAATGCGGCCGGGGACGCCGTTACCGTCAATTCTGAGCGATATCACGTGATGATAGAGGACTATCTTTTGCCGCAACTTGAAGGAATGGATATGGGCGATGTTTATTTCCAACAAGACGGTGCAACATGCCACACAACCAACGTCAATATCCATCGATTGCAGTCCTTCCTCGGTGATCGCGTGATTTCGCGCAGAGGAAATGTGCCATGGCCACCAAGATCGTGCGATTTGACTCCCTTGGACTTCTTTTTATGGAGATATTTGACAAGCAAGTCTACGTCAACAAACCAGCCACCCTCCAAGAACTCAAAAACAACATCATTGCCGAGATAAATGCCATAGAACCGACCATGTTGCAAAATGTCATTGAAAATTTCGACCATCGCGTGGACGTCTGTAAATCCAGTCGTGCTGAACATTTGAGCGATATTATTTTTCATACATAAATGGTATAAATGAACCTTCAAAATAAAGTACCCAACTTGATTTGAATATCAATATTTCTTGTTTTAATATGCGTTTACTTTCCTGCGTCCGTTTTGGACAACGCTATAGAAAAATGGAAAAAGAGCAATATCAGTCGGTGATTCGAGTCTTTTTTTTGTAAGGGAAATCGCGCGGCGAAATCAAAGAACGCTTGGATGCCGTGTTCTCGTTGGATGGTGACAGTAAGAAATCGATTTAACGCGTTTCAACGTAGTCGCACGTGGCCGAAGCTGCGAACTGCTGCCCCATCCACTGTATTCTCCAAATTCGGCCCGTGCGACTTATTTTTGTTTTCAAACTCGATGGGCAGAAATTTGAGTCGAATGAGGTTATCGCCGCCATGGAGGCCTACAGGCTAAAAGGAGCCCATGTTGAGCAAATAAATCACCACTTTTCCAAAATTTTCGTTTTTCTTTTGTAGGCTAAGTACTTATCGGACCGCCATCGTATTTTTTTCTAGGCGCAAGGATATACTTTTGAAGATTGGAATTTATTGTCACGCTTTTTCACTGTATTCGGTCATAGTCGTGATTGCTGATTTAGAAATCTCAGTAACAAAAATAACAATTCGTGAAATATCTGCCACGAGTCGCGAGCTGAAGCTAGTCCATCCCTGGCGATATAAATGAGTTCATTCATTTCTAGGTTTGTTCATTGCGTGTCTGATTCTCAGTAGGAGAGCACCGAGGGGGATTTTTAATGGACATTATTTTTTGTGTTTCTATATGCATTCTGGAGATTGAATGCCTATTCTGGGACATCCTGTGTATTTTTTGGAGGTGCCAGGAAAAAATCATCTTGGACAAACATCCGTTTTTCTGCTTTCAGATCCTTAACAACGCTAGGTCTAGTCATTTCCAAGTTAGCAGACCAGTCGTCGACGGGTAGTAAAAATAAAGACAAGTTCGTGCCGTACAGAGATTCAGTATTGACGTGGCTGTTGAAAGATAACCTGGGAGGTAACAGCAAAACAGTGATGGTTGCTACAATATCCCCGGCAGCTGATAACTACGAAGAAACGTTGTCAACGTTGAGATATGCTGATAGAGCAAAGAGAATAGTTAATCATGCTGTTGTTAATGAAGATCCTAATGCTAGGATAATAAGGGAGCTGACAGAAGAAGTGGAAACTCTGCGAGAGATGCTGAAGCATGCTACTGTAAGTCGTGTTTTGAAACGGTTTGATTTAGCTTGTCTTGCTTAAGTCAAATCTTGTTGAAATTTTGTTCTCTCCCCGTTGTCCGATTGATCTTGAATTTGGCACACATATTCAATTCTGTTGACAGTATAATTATGCATATTCATTATTTTTGTAAATCCAATACGGCCGTCGCTACCAAATGGATTACATATTTTTTACAATCCTTCGAATATGGGGATCAAATCAAAGGGCTTGATTGATAGAATATATAAAAACAATTGCAAATCCAAGATGGCTGCTACCGCATTATGGCGGATTTCATTTTTTCTATCCCCTCAGTATGCGTGTCATATAAGTAGAACACGTACACTTTAGAAAAAAAAATCCTGATCCAAAATGGCGTCCTTAACAAAACACGTACTATATAGTTAAAGACAGTCACTTTATTAAAACTAAAATTTAGGTATCTGATAAAAACAACTCTAATAATGAGGCACTTGATGAACGTCAAATTTCCATTACTATCATCGTGCAACAATCACAGAACGATCATTTTCATATTTGGGCCCGACAATTGTATTTTAGTCTGATCAATCCCCTAAAGCTAGACTGATGAAGAGAGTGCTGTGGTGACTGGTATCTGGTCCCTACCTAATTATTTTTTAGCTTTATCTACATCGTTATTATGTTTCTCTATAATAAAACCTCTCTACTCGATTTTTACTTTTTTTTTGTTAACATCTTCTAGTGTTTCACGAATACTAAAATGTTCTTCAAATTGCCCCTCCATGACGCGCTTGAACCCATCTCTTGATAAATAAAATTCTAGGATTCTTCTTGTAAGCATACATTGTTTTTGAACAAAATATCTTAGTAGGTAATCGCCTATACTTGTCTGGTCAATAAAATCACATGTATTGACAGCGTCTTATTTACTGTAAACATTTCAATCATAAAGGTGACAATGACCATATATTTCATTTATCTGTCTTTCAGGTGACAGTTCGTTTTTTCTTCTTCTTGTCGCTATCACATTCCTATACAGTGTGTTACTATAATAGTCTGAAAATCTCGTAACATGCTGAGATTGCGGGAAATCATCGCTAAAAATTTTAAGATGGCACCACGCAAAACCAGCATAGCCCAGGACCGCCTAGGGTAGACATTCCTGTTCCCAAAAAAGAACGTCCAGCCTCAAAAAACGACAAGCGAGCATCGACCAGACACGTCACCCTCCTCCATCGCCCCGAAAACGCCAATAAGCCACCCAGAAATGTCATAATACACCGGTTAATTGATATGCAATCTTCGACTAAAATCTTGCAAGTATGGATATTGTTTTTCATCTCTTCGCGAGAAATACCACCGTCTAAGGGGGCTATGTTGTTTGTCCTGAGAGAAAATAATATCAGACAACAGTTAGGCCTTGAGATAGCAAAGCAGAAGAATAACCATGAGAAACAAAAACCGGGATAAAAACCCACGGTCCACTAGTTAGTTTCGAGAATATCAGTTAGATCTTTCCTTCAAGGATATTGGGTCACAGCCCACAAAGAGGTTTTCGCGTTTTTTGGGGGGTTTTTAGCGTTTTCGGTACGATTGACGAGGGTGACGTATGCGGTACATTAAAAAACGACAGATAGCCCCATGCTTGTAATTTTTGCGAACGGAAATGCCTAGCAGGCGGTACTGGGCTATGTTGGTTTTGCGTGGTGCCATCTTAAAATTCGTAATGATGACTTCGCGCAATCTCAGCGTGTTACGAGACTTTCAGACTGTTGTATTGACACACTGTATAGGAACGTGATAATGAAACTGTCACCTGGAAGGCAGATAAACAATATATATTGGCATTGTACTCAAGGAGATCACTTTTGCGATTGAAATGTTTACAGGGAAGAAGATTCTGTCAATATATGTGGTTTTATTGGCCAGATAAGCACGGGGGATTATCGACATGTAAACCACCGGATAAGTTTCAGATTTCACGTTATCTTTGTAGGGCTCTCCAGTTGGTGATATTCAAAGAGTTGACATCCACCAAAAGCTGAGCGAGAGCGAAAAATTATACAAAGAAGTTTCCCAGACGTGGGAAGAAAAGTTAATGAAAACCGAAAGGATCCAGAACGAACGACAGCAAGCTTTAGAAAAAATGGGCATTAGCATCCAAGATTCCGGAATCAAAGTAGAAAAGAATAAATACTACCTAGTGAACTTAAACGCAGATCCATCCCTGAACGAATTATTAGTTTATTATTTAAAAGATATAACAGTAGTAGGTGCTAACAGCAACGATGTTGATATTCAGCTGTGTGGACTGGGTATTCAACCAGAACATTGCATTATCACAATCGAGGAAAATGGTTTGTTCCTGGAGCCATTAGCAAACGCAAGATCGTGTGTGAATGGATCTCAAGTTAGCCAAAAAACGCAGTTGAGACATGGTGATAGAATCGTTTGGGGTCATCATCACTATTTTCGAGTCAACTGCCCACGATCAATATGTAAGTAGACACAATGCTTTAAGATGTTTTTAACTTTACATTTACAGGGTAGCCCAATGTTTTCAAAACGTTTAACGAGTCACGTACGGCAAAAGCCTTAAGCGTTGGTTTAGGTATTCATGTTGCTGTGCGAAAACCTATAATAGCATTATTAAAGCATGTACCACTACAGGCCATCACAAAAATACAATCAGCGGCCACAGAGAAACGACATAAAAAAACGTGACTAACCACCATAGATCAATCCGCCTGGCACATCTTGGCAGTGATGCTTCTTTCAACGTTACCAACATACTCACAGTCCTGTCTACATCAAGTTTGTAGCTTCCACTAGCAAAGAAGCGCAATGTAGACAGTATCTAGAAATACAAAGGGTACTATGAAAGTTTTGCAATACAGATTTATTTATTGACTTCGTTCAAAGTAATTTCCAACACATTCCACACTTCTCCATCCGTCAAAAGCAGTCTTTAAACCAGCTCTGAGAAGTTTCAGCTGGGAGTGCGGCAGACTCATCGCTAGAAAACCGGTTTCCTTTTAGCTTCATTTTCACATGCGGAATTAGTGCAAAGTCGCAGTGAGCAAGATCTGTACTGTAAGCAGAGTGCTCAATAAGTTTCAGTCCAGTAGTGCTCAAATACTCGGTGCAGGCATTGACGCGGTGAGCTGGAGCGTTGTCATGGTAGAAGTACCAAGTCTCCATTCTTGACGTTGGCCGCAGGTTTTTCATAGACTCTATGACTTTAGGCAGGCACTGTTCCGTGTACCACTTAGCTGTGACTGTCTTCTGTGTGTCCAAAACGCATGCACCACAATCCCGCTCGATTTGAAAAATACAGCCATCATTTTTTTCTTAACAGATTTTTTCGTTGTAGTTAACGTACTGTACTTGAAAAAGCGTTCATTACATATGAACCCGGCAATCCACATACCCAAGTTTATTGCAAAATGTCATTTTTAATTCATATCTCAATATGTATTAATCAACGAAGTCAAACAGATTAGTGCCATGTTTACATTGCATTGTTTGTCTCAAAAATTGCGTAATTTTTAGCGCATACCTTTGACTCATTTGACTATCAATGCCTACCAAAGTAACAGCGCCATATCAACATAATAATACTTACCGATGTAAAGATCTACCTTCATTATTCTTGTGCCGCTCTTTATACAAGAAGTAACATTTAAAAAATAACACTAACTATACTAATTTACTGACTGAACTAACATAAAATTAACTTTGTCAAGATTGCTTCTATTGACTATAGACGGGCATTTGGAGACAAACAACTCATAGGCTTCCCCCTCATGTCTAGTCTGAATTCGTTGGTATTAATGAATGAATGGGTGAATATTTTACGTATTTTTTTAGCAGCGGCGTCAGAACCTCAGACGCCAGCACAAAACATTGACTATAATTTCGCACGTGACGAGCTGATGACTAATGAGTTAAGTAATGATCCAATACAAGCTGCCATTGCACGATTAGAAAAACAACATGAAGAAGATAAGCAAGGTGAGTACATACCGTCTTTACACATTAAGATCACAAACACCTTTTTTTCAACACTCTGAATGAGTATTCTTAATGCTTTTTATCTGATTGTTTTATGGTGTGTATAGTGATGTGAAAAACAATATACTACCAATTTCTATATCCAACGCCTACTGGCAAGGAAGTATTGTAATCGCGAAAATGATATATGATTTTGGATGTTATACGACATGTACATTACGAAAAACCACGTCACTCATTTCCGTCGGTCTGTGTGTCTGTTCGCTAATCCGGCGTTGCTTGGGAAGTGCAGAGTCAACATACTTGACGCCATTTTTTTGTTAAAAATGCATTTTTGGTGCATTATTAATGCATTTTTTTCACAATCGAAACTGATCGACAAATAATAGTACAGCTCTGAAGTTGTTTAAGACTGTTCCACAAAACCTCACAACTTAATGATATTTCCAGTGGCGTTAGAAAAACAACGTTTGGAGTACGAAAGGCAGTTCCAACAGCTGAGAAACATGGTATCCCCATCAACTCCTTATTCTCCTTATTCGTACGACCCTCTACGTATGGGCCTAAGCAAGACCACCCCTTGTACTCCAACAACACAGATGAAGGTAGAAAGGTGGGCC
The DNA here is from genome assembly GCA_963669975.1 of Acanthoscelides obtectus. NCBI lineage: Eukaryota > Metazoa > Arthropoda > Insecta > Coleoptera > Chrysomelidae > Acanthoscelides > Acanthoscelides obtectus. The sequence goes on along the minus strand of CAVLJG010000002.1, from coordinate 32,174,290 downwards.
CAGGAAAGAGATGAAATGTTCAGAAGGAGTATAGGGCAATTGAAGGAGGATATTCTTAGGGCAAATTCGTTGGTGAAGGAAGCTAGCTTTCTTGGTGATGAAATGGGAAAGCAGACTAAGTTTAGTGTTACCCTGCAGATCCCTCCAGAGAATTTGAGCCCCAATAGACGGGTATGTTACAGATTAGTATTTTCATCATGATTTATCTGAGGATCATTGCTTTTGTAAGATAATAAATACATTTTTGATACATTGTCTTTTTATAACTGTGATTTTTCCACATGATCGCTATTTACTTTTTTTTAAGTATATAAGGAAATCAACTAAACCTCTAATTTAATCATATTTTGATTATTGCAGAAAGGGGCATTTGTGAGTGAACCAGCAATTCTTGTAAAACGAAACAATTCTAGTCAGGTGTGGTCCATGGAGAAATTAGAAAACAAAATAATAGACATGAGAGAATTATATGAAGAGCAAAAGAGAAGAGCTGAAGAAGGTGAATGTGCTCTAGATGAAACAAACTGGCCTGACCCGTTCTTTGAGTCACAAGAAAATCATAACCTGATTGGAGTTGCTAATATATTCCTGGAGTGCCTTTTCCATGATGTAACTCTAGATTATCACACTCCCATTATCAGCCAGCAAGGGGAAGTTGCTGGAAGGCTTCAGGTTGGTTTTCATACAGACGTTTTAATATTTGATATACACGGTGTCCCAAAAGTCGACGTCAAGCCGGAAACGGGGCATATTCTAAGTCGTAATAGAAAAATATAAAAAAAACGTTGTGTACTTATCAAATTATAGGAATTAAAAAATCGGAAAAAATTAATTTTTCCTCAGACATACTGACGGACAGTGTCATTTTACGTGGTGCGCCTGGCAGCTGTCTGCTGGTACATGTAAATGCTAAGTGGCACGTCTTCCAATAAATTTGATAAATGATTTTGTAAAAAGTCATTCAAGAGCTCTGGCAGCTCAAAGGGTATAGTGATTCCTCCATTTAGAATCCCAGTCCACATGTTTACTTTAAAACGATACTGTGATCTATCTTGTGTCATCCAATGTGGATTTTCTACATGCCACTCGTGTAAGTTGTGTAGATTCATATAACCATCGTTTCTAAATGTCGACTTATCAATCCATAAAATTTTCTTTAAAAATCGCGGATCTTCGCGGTGTCTCTGTAATATTGTTTAACAAAACTCAACTCTTGAAAGATAATCCCAATGTTAAAGAGATTGCACTCGCTGTATGTGGTACGAGCGAAGCTCGTTTTTTGCAAGATTCAGTGAGCTGTACTTTTGGGAACTCCCGTACTTGCTTTTATTTGACACACTGAAGTACTCGGGTCTTCTTCTACTGCTTGTAGTACGACGTCTTCGTAAGGAAAGGAAAATCTTCCTTCACGATGTACTTGATTTGAGAATCGTTCCTCTGAGAGTGAACGGTGCACATCCACAAAAACTCGGTGATCGGCATGACCAGCAACTTTTGGGCACCGATCACGATAAAGCCGAGCTGCAGCATTAGCATTGCATCTAGATTCCCCATAAATGAGGTGCATGTTGGCGTATTCCTGTATGGTGTACACATACATGGTGGTACTACACAATCATGAATCAATAAAGGTGGCGTTACAATTTGCCTTGCTGTCACTACGTAGAATGACACTGTCGTCACTCTGCCCAAGAAACAGTTGAAATTTGTAGTAATGGGAACTAAAAGTTCGTCACAGGATGTAGATTTTTCCTATTTTTTCAATTCCTGTAATTTGAGAAGTACACGATTTTTTTATATTTTTCTATTATCCCCCATTTGCGGCTTGACGTCGACTCTGTGTGCTTTCAGGAATACTACATTTGCAAAAGACTATCTGCATCCATATTATGTATCTGCGATTCTTACTGCGCGATTGATTCATGTCAAACTACGATTTCTTCTATGAGATGAACCCAGTTTTGTTAAAAATATTTATTTCAAATCACTGCGCCAGCTATGGTAGAACATTGTATAAAGCTATTAAACTTTTCATGATTCTATGGATACAAAGGTTGAAGGTTATTTCCACTTGTGGTATCAGGCCTTAACTTTTAGTGGTATTATTGCGTAGTTATCGCTTTTGCTGTGACTTGAATAAAATTACCAATCAAAAGAGAAAACATAACTGTGGTAGTTGAATCAGAAATCCGAATTTACGAAAACAATAAATTAACCCCTGTCTGCTCTGAGGTGCAGGTATAGTATCCCACGACTATGCAACTCACAAACCATGCTAGTGAAAAACGGGTTGCGGTGGTGTAGGCAAATATCAGCAAAGCAGATTTTATTTCATTGTTTTTTTATCCCCCTACCACGATTGATCTCTTTTTAGGTTGAACTTAGCAGAGTCGCTGGCACGTTTCCTCAAGACAGGATATGTGAAGCAGCTTCAGACAGCTCTTCAGATTGCAGCCATGACGAAGATGAATCTGGTAGCTCGCAAGTAACAATACGAGTCCACATAAAACAAGCGTCCGGCTTACCTCTATCACTAGCAAACTTCGTGTTTTGCCAGTATTCTTTCTGGTGGCATCCTTCGGTTGTAGTACCAGCTATTACCGATCAGAACTCCCAGAAAAATCCTACCACAGTCAAGTTTGACCACGTCAATGAATTTACAGTGAATATCAATGAAGAATTCATTGAACATTGTTCTGAAGGTGCTTTGTCTATAGAGGTAAGAGAGCTTATTCCAAAACAGTCATACAGTGTGATTCTAAAAATAAATAATGGCATTATTTCGGTATAAGTGTATTTTTCGTAAATATTCGGGTGTAGCTCATTCAATATTATGTTACTAAGGTCATGCAAGTAGCCGTCATTTCGTCAAAATACAAGAGATTGTAAATATGCTGCTATTGATCAATATAACCTCTTTAAGAGTGGCGTCCAAACGTGTCATTTATAGACAGCCTGAAAAACACATAAGTAGTTGTGAAAACTATACAGGGTATCCCAGAATAACATTTTCGTAGAGGAATCCGGTAGGACTTTTTTATAGTAACTTGGGGAATTATTTTTTATGGTCTATTTAGTACTGGCCAAAGTTCTTCTTTTAGATTCCCCTGTGTTGGAGAGCTTATCTTGCTTCTCCCTCATACACATGGGAATCTAAAATGGTCAGCGCTGTATGTGTATGAAGAAATTAACAATTAATTATATCGTTTTTTTAACGCCCTTAATTCTTATTTGATATGGCGGCTGCTTAAATGACTTTGACAGGTACGCAGATGAATGTTGGATAAGCTGTGTTTGTGAAATACAAGTTTTAGCCTATCCTGACATGTCCTTTTTCAAAACTCCATTGTCTGGCCGAATCAAACCACAAATGTTTAAATGCCTGTTTATTGTTACGACGTTTCAACCACCATGGTGGCCAGTTCAAGTATAATGACAATATTATTGTCTCACCTATAAAATATCTTTTTAGAACTGAGCTCTATGTATAAAAATTTTGTGGTTTATTAGCTCTCCAACAATATGCCACACATGGAGGTAAGTTTTCGACGTTTTGATTGAATTTAAATCAGTTACAAATTATTTTCGAAATGACTGCGTGATAGAATAATGAAGGTAGTTATTGCAATGGAGTAAACAGGTAGGCTTGGAAATGCTTCTTAACTGTTGATTTGAAGTCCATGACTTGTTCGACAGTACAGGCAGGAGGTTTGAAGGATCACTCAAGTGACCTTGACTACAGCCTTCAAGGTTAAGTCGAACTTTCCAAAAGAAACATCTCAGTTTTACTTTAGCAATGGAATAAACAGGTAGGCTTAGTAATTACTTTTGCGCAGTTGATTTGAAGCCCATGACATCCATGAATATCAAGATGTAGACATTTGCAATTGTCTATATATTATATATACAGGGTGACTTCGAAGTTGAGTCATTTATTTTAACAGTGAGTAGATCTGATCAAAGAAATGTTTTTTTCCTTTACTATTTTTCTGGTAAAATTAAAGTAACAAAGTTATAGCCCTTTGGAAGTTTGAGTACCGCCCTGTCTCAATCATAATATTATGTGCTCGTGTTTGGCAACAACGGATATAATCCGCCTTATCGGTTCATCGCATCGGAAACAAAAAAGCGAAAGAATTTGGAACGATGTTTTTACAATTATTTTATTCCGTTGTATACAGTCAGTGTCAGTCGGTAACGCGTGAGTGAATAGTGGTGTCTGTTGCGTGGCTTAAACGAAATCAAAAATGGCACATGTTTATGCGGATCGGTTTCCCAATCGAGTCCAACCAACCCCTCGTGCCTTTGTTAATGCAGTACAACAGGCTCGTGAATCAGGTGACTTAAGACCTCACAGGCGACGGCATGCCGGTGCTCCAAGACCTCACGATCAAATACAGGTCCGCACTGAAATACTTGTCGGGAGGATACTTTATAAAACAAGGTAAATTTTTTTTTTACTTTTTTTTTTATTTTTACACACATATTTTGGTTTATCTTCAAAGTCATCCTGTATATATATAAACAAGTAGGAAATATATATATATACATATATATACAGGGTGACTTTGAAGTTGAGTCATTAATTTTCAGATAATGATTGTAGACGGAAGATAAACCAAAATATGTGTGTAAAAATAAAAAAAAATTAAAAAAAATTTTACCTTGTTTTATAAAGTATCCTCCCGACAAGTATTTCAGTGCGGACCTGTATTTGATCGTGAGGTCTTGGAGCACCGGCATGCCGTCCCCTGTGAGGTCTTAAGTCACCTGATTCACGAGCCCGTTGTACTACATTAGCAAAGGCACGAGGGGTTGGTTGCACTCGATTGGGAAACCGATCCGCATAAACATGTGCCATTTTTTATTTCGTTTGAGCCACGCAGCAAACACCACTATTCACTCACGCGTTACCGACTGACACATTGACTTTATAAAAACATCGTGATCAGCGTTTCAAATTCTTTCGCTTTTTTGTTTCCGATGCGATGAACGGATAAGGCGGGTTATATCCGTTGTTGCCAAACACGAGCACATAATATTATTGAGATAGGGCGGTACTCAAACTTCTAAAGGGCTATAACTTTGTTACTTTAATTTTACCAGAAAAATGTTAAAGGAAAAGACATTTCTTTTGATCAGATCTACTCACTGTTAAAATAAATGACTCAACTTCGAAGTCACCCTGTATATTTTGTAATTATATTTGAATGGAAAAATGAACAGAATCAGTCTCATCACTTAATTTCTAGACCTTGTATGTGGTTTGATTCGTCCTAGACATTGGAGTCGTATGAACACGAAAACCACAGGATAAATTTGAGGAATTACATTATCCTTTTTTTTTTGTTAGGTGTGGGGCAACAGAAGTGCAGGTTTCTCTAAGCACAAACCAGGCTGGGAGGTAGTGGAGCAACAGTTGGCAACGGCGCGATCCCTTCTAGATCGTTGGTCAGAGTTGACTCGAAAAATAGAATTGTGGGTTGAAATTCAGGAGTTGAACGATCAGGGAGAATATGCTGCCGTTGAGGTGAACATGAGAAATGACATGCTTACAGGAGGTATCTATCAATTGCGTCAAGGGCAACAAAGGAGGATCCAGGTCAGAGTGAAGCCAGTACAAAACTCTGGGACGTTGCCTATCATATGCCAGCAATTAATCAAAATTGAAGTGGGAGGTGTTATGGTCAGGAACAGGTTGCAGAAAGCTTTGGGTATGTTCTTTTTTATTCATTTATCCGTATACTAGGGCTGGTCCCATATCAAAATAACAATATAGGGCCAGTAAAATCACGCTGGATGGTGTTTATCAGATGAGTCGATTTTAGAGAGTATACAGCATTAAAGTGCTTAACTGCATTATGGATCAAATAAGTTCTGTTGAGTCCGAATAAGATTTTTAAAATAACTTTAGGGAAAACGCCATGAGGTTCTCTATTCCTATGTTTCGGAAGTTACTGCTCGTAATTATAATACAATTTTGACACAAGGCTACTGTTATCCCTATGATAGAACACCTTAAATGCTTTCACGAATAAAGGCGCAGGTACAGGTAGAATGGGGAAATTTGAGATCGTCACTAAACATATGTTCTTGAATGGTTTCGAAGCTGCTGATTATTTTGATAAGTATAAAAGCTCACGTGGGTCAAAACCTAAAAAAAAAGAAGATTTATTTGGCGTTTTTCTACTATCTGGTTATTTCGGTTCATAGTAGAAATATTGCATATATCGATGCAATGCTGAGAATTTCTCGCTGAGTCGCATTTGATTAATTTGTGTGTAATGAAGTTTGCAAAATTCGATCCTCCTAACACTTTTTTCTATTCAGTTCTCTTATAATTGTCGAAAAAGTGGAGATTTCGACGTTTTGCAAAATTGTATGGCTAAACAAATAAATTGACTGCTAAATCATAAAACACTTAGTAATTATCCGTGGAGATATTGACGCGTGCACTATGCCCAAATAAGCTATCAGACTATTAAATTATAGCTCGGAGAGTTTTTGTAAAATTGTTCATATTTAATTAACATCAGGCATCTCAATATAAATTATATATTCTTGTTGATATACATATTGTGACTCATGCATTGTAAAAATTACTTCAATCCCGCCGGTAGCGAGTCGATCATTTCACTAAACAAGTTTCAAACAAAACTTGTACAGTTTTGAGGGTGCAAAATAGTGGTGACCTTGACCACGACCTTCAAGACCATTTCAATGTTAGGTAAACATTTTCAAATAGAACCCGCCCTTTTTACATCGAAATTGAAAAGAGGATGAAATTTTACGTCCAAATATGATCATCGCACTTTGACTATTTACTTCAAGATCAAATCAAGACATCAAAAACAAGTTCCTGTATAAAAAATGTTCGACAGTACTCGTGTGGCGTTTGTGGGGATCACTCGAGTGACCTTGACCATTGCCTTCAAGGTTAAGTCGAAATTTCCAAAGAAAACTCATTTTCACACTGGAAATGGAAAAAATTAAGTTCTTACCTCAAAGTCAAGGCTTAAATGTAATTTGAGGTCAAGGTCACATTCGGACGTAAGGTTTTCAGAGTGCAAAATAGTGGCGACCTTGTCAGTGACCTTGACCACGATCTTCAAGACCATTTCAATGTTAGGTAAACATTTTCAAATAAAACCCGCCTTTTTTACATCGAAATTGAAAAGAGGATGAAATTTTACGTCCAAATATGACCATCGCACCTTGACTATTTCATTCAAGATCAAATCAAGACATCAAAAACAAGTTCCTCAAACAAAAATGTTCGACAATACTGGTGTGATGTTGGTGGGGATCACTCAAATGACTTGACCATGACCTTCAAGGTCAAGTCGAAATTTCAAAAGGAAACATCTCATTTTTACACTGGAAATGGAAAAAATTGAGTTCGCACCTCAAAGTCAAGGTTATGACTAGCTTAAGTGTAATTTGATGTCAAGGTCACATTCGGACGTAAAATTTTCTGTTTTTTTCATGTCTGGTGTAAAAAGACAGGTTTTATTTGGAAAACCTGACTTGACCTTGAAATAAAAGAACAAGAACATTCTTAGGTGAATCCCACAAACCTCACAACTGTGTTGACAATTTTTGCCAATTGTTTTTGCTCTCTGTATCTGACCTTGAAATGGCCTTGAAGGTCATTGAAGTCAAAGTCATATCGAAGATAATATATGTACGTCAGATTTTCTTCTATTTTCAATTCCGATGTATTGTCATTTGAATATATTGACTTGTCCTTAAAATGACTATGCCCGTCGTGGTCAAGGCCATTGTCAAGGTCACCATATTGCCCCCTCAAAAACCTACAACTTTTGTTTGAAACTTTTTTCTTGAATGCGCAGTTGAAATATTTTGGTGGGGCGATTAAAACGGGACACCCTGTATAGTTACAAGATGTTTACGTAGCACAAGCTGTTGTAAACTTTTTGTGAACTTGCTTTGTAGTTGTACGTGTTGCTTGACCGTCAGCGATCATAGCGAGCCAACGTGGAATAAACTATTTGCACACTAAAAACTACCCAGTCCGCGAGATATTTCGTCGATTTACTGCCACTTGACTCTGTAAACGGCGGTGCGCGCGATCAGCCGTAGCCGATCGCTTGTGTTAAAATCTTTGTCACGCACGATCCAAAAATCATATAATGTCAAAACAGTTTGACTTATCAGCCTAGTATTTTATCATCAGCCTACTTATACAGTCAACAAAATTCATCAAATAATCGTCTATAAAGCGGTCTGGGGTGGAGTATATGAATCAATCGTTGTATTTTCCCTATTGGCATACAATTTCAGTATCTTGAGATGTCAAAATCCATTTTTGCTAGAACAATACTTATTTTTTCAGACTCATACCAAGAAGAAGATCTCACCATTCTCAGGGAAAAATGGAACGACGCTTTGCAAAAGCGAAGACAGTACTTGAATCAACAGTTACAGAATCTGCTGCAGAAGGCAGACAAGTCCGAGCAAGATGCTGAAAGGGAGAGAAGTCTTATGGAGCAACTCGTAAATTTGACAGAAGAAAGTAATGCCGTATACATTCCACAGCCTGGTACTGGCATTCCAGGGGCTCCAGCTATGTGGAGTCCCCCATCAGGGATGGAACCTCATGTTCCTGTTCTCTTTTTGGATCTCAATGGTATGCAATTATTGGTCTTTCATATATCTCATTCTCTCAGACCCCCCCCCCCTCCTTGAAGACTAAAATAATAATGAAAAAGTGGCGTATGCTTGAGGTCCTACAATGTTTTCTTTATTTACTTTTTCACGCTGAATACCAATTTGAAGTCAAAATTGAAGGTCGATGAACAAATAAGAAAGTAATTTAGGCATTAATGTTACACATTTTGGCATTTTTGGTGGATATGCATCTCTTCAGAGGTCCAAATTACTTTCATATTTGTCTATCTTTTCCCAATTTTGACTTCAGATTCGTGTTCAGCGTGAAAAAGTACATGGGAAAAACATAGTCGGACCATAGTGGGCCTGTATAATTATTGATTTGTTTTCAGCTGACGACCTTTCAACCCATCCCTCTGGAGAGGAAGTGACAATAGCTGGTGTAAACTCGATTCTTCCTAAAGAAGACGGAAGACAATTTTATACCTTACAAATTCTTAATCATTTGGATAAGGACGTGTGTGCAATAGCTGCTTGGGATTCGTCAATACACGACAGTCCTTACTTGAACAAAGTAACTGAAGGTAATAAACGAATACGTGTTTGATAAGTAATGAGATTGGTCGCCCTACGCTGTACAAAATCTAGCGGGAAACCTTACGGAAATCAGTCCTAGGTGAATCTTGCTCAAACTTTGGGAAAAGCTCTTCAGGGCATCCTGATCAAAAGTTCTCTTTTGCTCTCAACCATCATACGAAGCGTTTCCATGATATCCAGTGTGTTCAAAGCTTGCAAGTACAGAATATTGATCCTAAATAAAAACGGATCAAAGAAAATTATTTATGGGTAACCGATGGCACGTTTTTATAATACTCACAATTATACAGCGTGTCTCAATTTTGCACCACATCAAAAACATTTTTTTAAATGGAAGGCCGTACTTTTTGTTACACACTCGGATTGGCTCTTTTAAAAGAAGAAGATTTATATAACCTACTTATGGGTTTTGGTTATTAGTTATTGGGCTGTCGGGTATTGCATATCACCTGTCTTGACAGTTTTCATTAGTCTAGGTATAAAGCTTAATATATTGACGAAAGGAAAACAGGTAGTTACAATTTAGCAGATTTGGCCATGACTATAACCTTCAAGGTTACTTGTTTTTGTGGAGGCACTCCACTTTTGATTACGGAAATAAAAAGAGTGGGACATTTCACATTGATCTACAATAGTAATGGCCCATGGCTATTGCTAATAATAAATCTTGACCATGACGGTTAAGGTCAAGTCAAGTTAATATCTACATTGAGTGTTGCCAATAATAAATATTTATCACAACCTTCAAGGTCACGTCAAGGTCAAGTTACTGGTTTTCAATGAGACACTTTATGCTCTACTCCAGAAACGAAAAGAGTGGAACATTCCACATTGATCTACAATAGTCAAATGGCCCCACTCACTTGACCATGACGTGATGACCTTGAAGGTCATGGTCAGTATTTATTTTTGGAAAAGTGGAATCTCCCACTCTTTTTATATCCATAATAAAAAATGAAGGGTCTCATCGGAAAGAAGTAACTTGACCTTGACATGACCTTGAAGGTTGTGGTCTGGACAAATCTATGTTTTCTTTTCATCAATATATTAACCTATATGCATACACTAATGCAAGTTGTCAAGACAGCAGCAGATATGCAGGTTGTCGAACTTGGTTGGTTTTTTAGATAAAATACCCAAAAGCCTAATAACTAATAATCAAAACCGTCTACTCATATTAGACGAAAATATCCCTGGTTTGCGAAATAATTGTAAATTCTGGTTTTATTGCTGCAAGTTGTTCAAGACGGTATTTAAAACACGCATAAAATGGTACACCAATGTTTGTGGGAAAACTTTGTATTAGACAACAAAGAATGAGAAAACGTGTTTTTTGGGATTCAATCGAAAGTGTTGGCAGAAACAAAAAACCCTTAATATAAAATTTTTAGGCGTGTATGAGACCTACAAGATGAGATCATACGTAAAAACATCCGACTAATAGCAAAAAAGTTATTGCCGAAAACCGAGGCTAACTGCAGGTGTTGGCACTTGTTGGTAATGCGACGATGGTTTCTCGCAGATACTTGAAATTCTTGAAATTCGTAGGATTCATATTTCTAAGTAATCACAACAAAATTGGAGTAGATTGGTCAAGTAGTTTTTGAGAATCCCTAATTGTTTATCCCAAAACGCCTGTTTTCCGGCCATCACTACTAGTTTTTTGAGCAATACACAGGGTTAGTTCAAAGTCCATTTTATACCAAAATACACTAGTTTACCTTTTCGATATGAATCGCAAACCATTCCGGAAGATAAATGTTATTATACAAATTCAAATATTTCGTATTTGTGAGTAATTCGCAACAAAAGATGATGACACATCCGCCTCGTTTTAAAATTTGTATGGTAACGTATGTTTTTCGAATATAGTAGCGCATTTGTTCAGTTCTCGCAAATACGACATGTTTGAATTTGTTTAGAAGAAAAAAACGTAACCTTTGTTTTTCGCATAAAAATAACATTTATCTTTCGTAATGGTTTTGAGATTCATATGTTCAAGGTAAACACGTGTATTTTGCTATTAAATGCTCTTAAACGAACCCTGTATATTGTTCAGCAGTGATGGCTGGAAAACAGGCATTTTGGGATAAAGAATTAGAAATTCTCAAAAACTAATTGATCAATATACTTAAATTTTGTTATTGTTATTTAGAAGTATGAATCCTACGGATTTGAAGAAATTCAAGTAGTTGCGTGACATTATCGTCACATTAGCAAGTGCCTAAACCTGCAATTTGCCTTGTTTTTCGGCCATAACATTTTTGCTATTAGTCGGATCTTTTTACGTGTAGTCGCATTTTGTAGGTCTCATAAATACCTTATGTCTTATTTTTCGTTCATGTCAACACTTTCGATTGAATCTGAAAAAACACGTTTTCTCATTCTTTGTTGTCGAATAAAATTTTCCCACAAATATTGGTGTACCCATTTTATGCGTAAATGTTCCAAATACCCTTCTGAACAACTTGCACCTATAAAACCAGCATTTTCAATTATTTCGGGGAAATTTGCTAATAGGTTATATAAGACCTTTTTTCTTTAACCGGGCCTATTCGAGTGTGTAATTAAAAAAAATATATTGTTGATGTAGGGCAAAATTGGGACAACCTGTACAATTGTATTTTAGAAATGTGCCCACGGATATCATGTATAATAACCCATAAATAGTTCTTTGATAATTTTGTATTTAGTAAGCAATACTTCGTTCTCGCATGTTTGAGACATTCTCATCCTGCATATCATGGAGACATTAAGAACTTTTGACCAGGATGCTCTGGAGAACTTATCCCCAAAGTTTAAGCAAGATTCACCGGGAACTGATTTCCGTAAGGTTTGTACCCATTCAAGCAAACTATGAGCATTTCCATGTTATTTTTTGGATCTACCTTCTGACCTAGAAATATTTTCATCGTTTGAATCACCCTGTATATTTCTCTTTTTTATTTTCAGCCAACGAAAGAGTTTATATGATTCTACGTGTCACAGTCAGACTATCCCACCCAGCACCTATGGATCTAGTGTTACGGAAAAGATTAGCAATAAATATATACAAAAGGCAAAGTATTGCGGATAGGATCAAAAATCAAATAAAGTCAAAAATAGTGAGAACAGATCTAGTTACTTCCTGTGGAGTTACTTATTTAGTAGTTTCCAATGTACCTAAAGCAAGTGAGGAACTAGAGGGTAGGGAAAGTCTCGCACAGCTAGCTGCATCTGTTGAAAATTCATCTATGTGTGACGGGGAAACATATATAGGTAAGATTTCTAACATTTTGGAATAAAATATAATACGCGAACACCACGGAGTCAATCTGTTAGGCTTGAGGAAAAGTTCTGCGGATTGTGACAACTCGAGCACAACAAATCTTCATTCTGCACTTTATCATGCATCACATCACCATCGCTGATTGTTTAGGAAAATTTGGCATGGGGAACGAGATCGATGTCTGGGTACGAGCACGTCTCGTCTGTCGCGGCGGCTGCTGGGAGAAAAGTTATAGACATCGATGACCGATATATTGTTACTCGAATAATTTTTTTTAATATGCTTACCTCAAAATCCGCAGAATTGTTGCTGCAGCCTAGTACTTGACAAATACTGTTCTTTCAGAGAAGTATACTAGAGGGGTGAGTGCTGTTGAAAGTATACTGACACTAGACCGTCTAAGACAAAACGTGGCTGTCAAGGAGCTATTGCAAGCCAGAGGTCAACCTCTGATGAGAAAGACTGTCAGTGTACCTAACTTCTCACAGGTGAGATTTTTATTTTATGTTGGCACATTTAAAAGACAGTATTTTTTAGAGGAATGTTATCATTACTATATTTGAGTATTAAGCAACATGTTATATTTTTATCCGATTATTAATAACAATTTGTTTTTGCTGCCTAGACATTGGAGTCTAAGAACGGGGTAGGTAAATTTTGTTTTGCGTGTGAATTTTTGTTGCTAACATCTGTGTTTATCCTTAGTGTGTGAATAAGTTAACCAGATAACTTTTGATTGGGGAGCAAAAAATATCACATTAAAATTCATCTCATAAAACCTAACCAAAAAGAAGGTATACCAAGAGAAGACAACTAGACAAGGCGAATAAAATTATGGATGGATAGACTTAAATGGTGTTGTCAGATAACAGTATTTGGATGAATTTATTGTTTTTCACTTGTAGCGAAACATTAGGCATTTTCTGTACAAATTTGCTGTTGTTTAGACTTATGTATATTTATTCATAGTAGGGATATTTATCATCTATTTGCAGTATACCAAAGATATTTTTTATCCAATTTACACGTTGCATGTTGGAAATTATTTATATAAGTTTCAGGTATCAGAGTAGGTATCCGACATTTTTCTTCGTTCACCAATAAATAGAAACTCATCATATTACTATTTGCTAATAATGTGCAACATAATTTGGAAAAACGAATCTAATTTTTCTTCGTTCACCAATAAATAGATGCTCATCATACTCTAATATTTGCTAGTAATGTGCAACATAATTTGGAAAAATAAATCTAGGGAATAGATCTGCAACAATAATAAAACTGTAACCCTCGTAAAACGTGAGGTATTTATCGTTGCATGATGGAATTTTAAGAGATTGAAATAGTTTTTACAGTAAAATGCTTATTAAAATACAACCCCATTGTTTTGACTGTTCTCCAAAGTTGAGGGATGGACATATTTTTGCATTGAGTTTCATTAAGCTTTGTTACAAAACGATATAACAATTAGTAAGACCACATCAGAAAAAACCGCAGCCCCAGACTTGATAATATTTGTGCTTGAATGTTTATAATCCCGTTTTTTCAAAAATTTCACACAAATATATCTTAACTATAACATATCGGATTACATTTACCTTGTGTTTTAAATTCTATCGTCACCATTGAGATCTCTGAAACTGTAGGAGATACGAAGTAGCGCAAATAGGAGCAAAGTTGAGTATTTTAAGTAACCAAGCTTATTAAGTTTCGAAATTCAGAGTACTTCCGGGGAGGGACGGAGAAAACAGTATTTCCCAAAAATACGTATTAGTTTTTTTCTAACCTTATTTGTAGTGAAAGTTCAAAATAAATTGCATATCAATATAGCCACTTTTTCTTCTCTGCAAGATGGTATAGTCATAATTTCAATATCACTTTTGTCTCTTGCCGTTCAACTTCAACTTTATCTTTTCCGAGTTTATAATTCTGATGCGAAGGGGCGAAACAGTGGCAATGTTATTGTGCATTCTATTTTTAAATCCCATTGAAATAAAAGAAGGAGGAGAAGAAGGAAATAATTATAACGATTTTGGGAAAATTCGGTTTTTTCCGTCTCTCTCCGGAATTTACAAACTTTCTAAGCGGCATTTTGGTAGTTACCTGAATACACAATTTTGCCCCCATTCAAGCGACTTCGTATCTTTTACCGTTTCCGAGGTCCCAATAGTGAGAGGCGAATTTGAAGCATCCTGAATAGGGGTTCAATCTTCAGTATTGAGGCTTGCTATTATGACTTCCGTTGATTAACCAATAACTTTAAACCCTGTATGAATGTAGCAGCTTACAGACATGTTCTGGAAATTTGGCAACACAACATGGATGTTTCCTCAGCCCTCTGCACTCCGCCAATGAAAAAATCAGCGCATTCTTGTCTCTTGGTATACTTCTTCTTTGATCTAACGATTATTTTATATTGCTTCCTCTGTACAAGTTTTGATTGAAACGATGTTCCAGTTGATGAGATTGGACCTTAGCTCGGAATCTCTTCACATGTCGCGATCAGAAAGCGTTTCTGAGCTGAACAGCGAACTGACAACACCTCTCAGAAGCAGATCTACATTCTGCAGGGATAACGAGGTTACACCTCCCAAGTATGGTGGACTAGGTAAGTTGTTGTTTTGTGATATTCACAGAGTGATGTTATTTCAGTTACATTCATAGCGATGGGGTTTGAAATGGTAAATTATGGTGTATCATTATTAAAATTTATGTGAAGGCATATTTTCCTGGTGGCTTGTTAGACGAGTCGACAGACTCGCACTTGTGGTGAAATGCAATTTAACATCAAGAGGTGATCCGGTGAACATTTGTTTAAACAGTGTCTTTAAAAGAATTATGGAAGTTATTAACTGCTCTGTAGAGTTGGCCGTTTTCGAGTTATAAGCGATTTAAAGTATGAAAAACCGTAAAAATAGTCGTTGTGTATGTTCAAAAACTCGGTTAAAAAACATTACTTTTGGGGTTGCCATGTCTTTAAAGTTTAACCTTGCTGCGTGACATAATTATTATGTATTAAATAACAATGCTTGAAAATAAACTGAGCTCAGAGTTCTCATCAGAATCTTGTAGAATGTAGAGGAAGATTTCAACTTTAATTTAGACCCTTGTAACTTGAAAAATAATTACTTTTTAACCGAGTTCTTGAACAGGGAAAATGGCCATTTTTAGGATTTTCAAACTCTAAACCACTTATAACTCGGAAACGGTCTGTTTTACGAGGAAAGTCAGATAAGTACCTAGCCTCACCATCCGATGGTGCCACTATCGTGACAGAAATTTACTATCGTGTACGGCTGTCAAAATTTCAGTCAAATCGGACTGGTAGTTTTGTTTTGACCGCGTGTGGAAGCGGGCGTGTCCGCGGATTTTAGAAAAATGAAAAATGAGCAATATCAGTCGAAACAGTGGATTAACACGGCGAACGTGCTCCAAAGAAGGCGAATACTGTCCTATGGGCCTGAAAGGTGATGGCTACCGTTTTCTGAGATTCACAAGGTATGATCTAAATCTACTACCGGGAGAAGGGCTAAACGGTCACAGGGCTCTAATATGCCGAAGTATTGGGCCGATTCGACGCCGAATTGCAGAACAACAGACTATTTGGCGAGGAAAAAAGTGCTATTCCATCATGACAATGCACCGGCTCACACCTCTACCGTAGCCACAGCCAACTGCTGCCCCATCCACCGTATTTTCCAGATTTGGCCTCGTTCGATTTCTTTTTGTTTCCACTTGACAAAGTCACTCGCCGGTCAAACATTGGAGTCGAATGAGGAGGTTATCGCCTACTTTGCAGACCTTCAGAAAAAGTATTTTCAGTCAAGTGTATCGAGCTGAAATAAAACTATGCTGCGAAATAGATCGCCACTTTTCCAAAATTTTCTTTTTTCTTTAATAGGCTGAGTACTTATCGGATCGCCCTCGTAGATAATTGTTATTAAGGACCTCTTTTATCTGGAATGATACAAAAAATCTAAACCGACAACCTCTTGATCCAATAAACTGACTATGGAAAAAAATCGAGTTGCAAAATCGGAGGTTTTCGTCTGGTCTATGATGAATACGAGACGTCCTTAACATATTAGTGATTGTTCATATAGACTGAACGTGTTAGAAAAAAAATTAAATATGAGTGAATGCATGACTCATTGGTTGTCATCGTTAACATTTCGTTTGGTTACATTTTGACCCCATTTTTGAGAAAATAGTTGACTGTGATTAGTCTTTTAGTAACTTAATTAGAAAGTACTCAAAAGATTGCCATGAAAAATTGCCTTCTTGAGACGTTTAAAGAGAAAACCAATCACTAATGATTAATCAATTTTCTTTGTGCGAACCACAAGGCTCCATTCTTTCAGGTAAAATGGAGGCTTGCATATTGAGATTGCTAAAAATAGGTGGAAAAACATTGTTACGAAAAAATAAGATCTGCTTGAAATTGAATAACAAGTTTTGAGATAGTGAATGATTGCATCTCAATTCTATGTTGGACCAGTAGTAGTTAGAAAACATGTAGATGAATACATAGCATGGTTTTGATATATTTTGCCGTCTTTAGTTGAAGCTTCACAAATGACCAGAAGCGTTGTTGTGTGACCTACGTCTCCAACACTTTTACAATGCAACAGAGTTTACAAAAATCAACGTTTTTATTCTATTATTTACGATACTTCATCACGTTTTAACGTCTCTTGAGGCAAACAACTCATGTGATATGTTTGTGTTGGCAGTAATGATCATGGTACCATACACTGATGACAATTTATTCTCACATACACCGAGAACCAAATTTGTCTAACGTCTTGTGTTCAATGTATACGAGAGAGAAGTGTGTTGCCTGGCTCAGCTGACGCGGCAATGTGCCGCGTTGCCAATATGTTGATCAATTCCTTGAATTAAGATGCATGTTGATAATTTGCGATAGTTTATTCCCTACGCCCAAATAATGATTTTATTTTGAGCGTATACATTTAGTATTTGTTCCATAACAATAACTCGAGATGTGTTTATCGATTTCATTATCGGTGGTAATCAAAGAAATGAATAAAAAGACTAAGTCACATCAAATTTGAAATGAATAATTCTAGCCAAAATGAAAACAAAATATTGAATTAAATGTTCGAACAGACCTCCTTCTTGGGTTTGACAGTGACCTAACGTATTGTAGAAGCCTGTGCGAACATTTTCTGGTGTAACATATTCGCCACGCGGCAGATTGCACGACCTCCTGCGTCACCGTGACTAGGCAACGTGGTGATGACCTTCTCTCTTCAGTCGGCTTCTATCTGTATGTACTTTCACTGACTGGGAATTTTGATGATAAAATATACATGCAGTAGATCATATACAAGCATTGTTAGAAACTATGCGGCAGTAAAAAAAACAGTAAAATACGACACAAGATAATAATGCTGTTATTGACATGTTTTGCCGTGATGAAGTTTCGTAAAAAATAGTTTATTTTTTTACGTACAGGTTTCATCTAGCATATTCGAAAATCCATGTTACACGTAGATCGCTAAAAATGTGAGGAAGCATTCCTTAGTGCTTCCTCCGTGATTTTTCGATGCAACATTTGAAACAAAAATTATGGAATTATGTATCCCACTAAAAAAAACGTAAAATGCTTCCAACCGTCCAGTCAACCGTATACGGCGCCGTTTCATCTCCAGGAGTCATCAGTGTAGTATAGGCGAGACAATGAGCAGAAATAGGGTAATAGCAATTTACAGAGTCAGTTTTTAGTGTGTAAGGTTATTTACAATCATTCTAGACAAATACACGTTCGTTGGAAAATGTGCCCCTCTGCAAAGGGTAACTCATAACTACGTGACAACCCAAACCTTCTTCAGAGAAAAGATTATGATATAGCATAATATAGGTTTTGGATATGTTCCACAG
The DNA here is from genome assembly GCA_963669975.1 of Acanthoscelides obtectus. Lineage (NCBI taxonomy): Eukaryota > Metazoa > Arthropoda > Insecta > Coleoptera > Chrysomelidae > Acanthoscelides > Acanthoscelides obtectus. Next base: position 32,155,890 of record CAVLJG010000002.1, on the reverse strand, counting down.
TACAACTAAAAAAACACTCAGCTTTGACAGCTTGTATGTCAGTCACTTTTGCAGATTTTTCGTCAAAATGAACTTCATATCTCATAGTTTCTCCACATTTACACGTTTTTTTTTTTAATTGTGTGTACCATTTATATCTATACATCCAAAATGTACGTGTTTCAAAAAATTGAAATGAAACATCCCCAATATTTTTACGGTTTTGGGTTATTAGAAGTAATAAAAAGTACATTTCGCGTTAATATGAATCACAAAATTAAAAAAAAAAACTTCCAAATACCAGAAAGTAAGAGATTTAGAGCTTATTTTGACGAAAAGTTTGCTACCCTATCTGGAAAAGTTACAGACTTACAAACTGCCAAAGTTGAGTTTGCCGATATAATATCCCGTAGCTCCAGAAGTTGCCATCCAAACCCAGTATGCATAGCAAACTTTTTTCTCTTAAGAGGAATTTCAAAATATACTAAACTATACAGGGTATTCTATTTAAAAACTTGCATGTTTTCGTTATCACGCGTAGTCATGAATCGTCCTGTAGAGAGCGGCATATTTCCCAAGTAAGATGCGTATAGTTGTCTACAATTTTTGTTACGAACTTTCGTAAATGTATTCCAAAATAACGGAGCTATCGAGCAATCGCACACTAAAACCTCGCCCAGTATATCAAAAGAATTATCGTCAGCGATTATGTGCCATATCATTACACTACCATGCTTTCGTTGAATATCCTATATCGTACTGATGATTCTGAAGCGGTGCTACATAATGTTGTTTGACAGAAGCACTTCTAACATTTGGGCGACCTTAATCTGAGATAAACTGTGAGCATGATACATAGACGGTTGTGTTATTTGGCGAATTTTCTCTTATCTCTCATTTGACGTAAAATAACTTTCTGAAATATATCTTGCGTTAATTCACTGTAAATAAATGATTGGTAAAACGTTTTGCTTCACGTCCAATTAATCGTTACTATCATGTTAGTGAAATTAGAACAACAAATCATAGTGAAAGATCCATTGGTACCACATTTACTTCAAATCCAAGTATCTATAGAAGTCTGTCAGAAAAAGAGGATGTTTTAGGCTCTTGATATTTGTCATAGGACAAACACTGTGCTGTTATACAGTGTCCCAGAATAACACGTCAATCTCTGTTATGCATGTTAAAAACAAAAAATAATGTCACAAGTTCTCTAGTTCATCCCTGGCGGTCTGAATGGATACCATCTGGTGAGGCACCAACTGGATGCTAAGCTGTCAAAATTTAGTTGAATCATACAGTATCGTTCAAGGGTTATTTAAGAAATCAATTTCCAGTGGGCCATGTATCTCCTTAGCGGAGTCCCGTATGGCATTTTTATGGAAATTTCAGTCATTATTTTTTTGTGTTCTATATGCATACGAGATACTTACCTGTTAGTCTGAGACAGCCTGTATCAATTATGGATTTTTTTGTCTATTAAAACATGCAACTGAATGCGCAGTGACATTTAAATAAATTCTCGTTTTTCTGACGGATCCCGAACTATGATACTAGCTAACAGATGTTATCTTCAAAGAAAGTCATGGTTAATACTTTCATATGCTATCATCCATATATCCATTTTGTAAATTGTAATGAAGTCACAGAGACGAAAGCCGTAAAAATGGATTGGTTGCATTTTGTGGAGCATGTGTAGTGAAACTAGACCAAAATTGAAAATAGAACAGGACCTGATGTTTGTTCGGATCAGTGGGTGTTGTGTCTTGTGTATTTTTTGTATTTTTGAAAGCCTGCCTAATTGGTATTTAACAAAATACACTAATGAAATTTCTGTATCTTCTGGTTGTAACCTAGGCTGGTATCTTGAAATTACATGAGCCACTTGCATTTGCCCTGCAGTAGTACAAAAACGCCTTAATATGAATCTACTAAACATTTTTGAGTGTATATAAATTAACAGCGTAATTACGAGGACCATTTTTAAAGTAAGAACCGATTAGGTATCGTGCCCGCGCATCCTGTCACGTGACGTCTGTTCAACCTCAGACACTCACTACGCCACCATTACGTTTCACTTCTTTGTCGGTGTTGGTTGTATGGTTATATTGCTTTGTTTGTCGCCATGTCAATTAGTTATCCCGCCGACTGTTAAGTGCTGTCACTGCTTCCGTATTTAAATGCAAAAAAGTTCCTGAAATTGACCAGCAGCTTTGTTGAATTAAGGCGCTATTTAAACTTGTCGGCGAGGCCTGCTCGCAAGCGGCCTCGTTCTACCTCACGACAACGCTCGGATCATCCACCACACAGCCTTAACACAGAGCCATCAGACTTTCATCTTTTCCAAAAAATTCTTGGTCAAAAGCGTTTGAAAAATGATATATGTTGGAAAAATCAATTACTTACTGGTTTACCTGTCAAGCGGCAGCGTTCTTTGACGACGGGATCCAAAAGCTGGTACGACTTTACGACAATTGGTTATGATGACTATGTTGAAATATGGAAAATATGTTTTTATTTTAGTTTGTGATAACAATTTACATATACACTAAGAGAACGTTTAGCCACAACCTTGCGTTTTTTTGGAAACTAGAGTCCTACAGCAGCTTGCAGTATCTTTTCAGAGAGTCAAAATCTTTTGCTTTTTTCGGGACGAAGTGATCCCATCAGACTTTTAATTTTTTTCTGTTCTTCGCAACAGTCTAAATTTTCATTGCTACAATTGATTACTAGTTGTTGCCATGCATCACTTTTTTTTGAATACTACTCTTCGTACCTAACGTCCCATAGTACCGGTAATTTCTCGAATTCTTGCAAGAGTTATAAACCTTTAGCATTATTCCATTTCATCATTTACTGGATTAAATACAATCAACTCTTCAATCTTGTGTGCCGCGTTGTCGTTTCCGTCCACCTACACCAGGTGGATCGCGTTCGCTGTTGCTCACGCATATGAAGATATAGGGTCAGCATGCGAGCATAGCCGATTACACTTGAGCATTCGAGGTGGACCAGTGCGTGAGTGCTCAGATTTAAACGCACCTTTTGATTGACTTTTTTCCCCAGAGGGTCTAGTTCGTGTTGCACATGAGCCTTTATGGTAACGTGTTACGCGGGAAGTGCGTAGCCAACTTCCTTGACGCCATTTTTTTAGTTATTGTAGTTAGATTTTTGTATTTAAAAAAATGCTCGTGTATAAATACATGATTGCCGAGTATTTGCCGTGTTCGCATATTTTGTAGTCGTGTATTGAGTTATTTTCTTTTTTTTCAACTACCTGTTTGCAAGAGTATTCTAAATCTTTTTCATCAGATTACATCATGATGTGTATAGAGATGACTAAAAAACATCGTTTTTATTTTTGTTTTGTCATATAATGCATTTTTGTGCATTTTATTGTGGATTTTTTATTCGATCGTAACTTGTCAACAAATATTAGTACAGCTCTGAAATTGTACATGAATATTCCACTTTTATGGATGAATGGAACAGGTGACTACTTTTATTCTTATCACTTTTTCTCTTCGAAAAATCTTTGCTTTTCTTGAAAATTCTTGTAGCTGCGAGGAGAGGCTTCAAGAAAATCAAAGATTTTTCGAAAAGGAAAAGTGATAATAATAAAAGTAATCACTCGTTTCATTCTTCCATAAGAGAGGAATATTGACACAATTTCAGAGTTGTACTTATACAGGGTGGCCCATAAGTCCTTTGAGCTGGAAAAAAAGGAATAAAACCAAACTAGTTACATTATGAAGAATTATTATATTTTGTTATCATCTTTATTGAATGGGAATTATGTTTTAAAAATCACATCGTCTAAATGCAATCCATTACGATCACGGCACTCATATAAACGACGTCTAAAATTGTCGATGACTGCGCGGCAAGTCAACACTGTAATGCTTGCCATTTCTCTTCGGATATTTTCTTTCAGGACATCAACTGATCGCGGAGTGGTGTCGTACACTTTACTCTTGAGGTAGCCCCATAAAAAGAAGTCCTTTGGGGTCAAATCTGGACTACGTGGTGGACAGGAAATGTCTCCTCTTCGAGAAATTACTTTGCTGGGAAAAAGTTGACAGACGACGGGCATAGAAGTGTTGGAGGTGTGGGCAGTTGCTCCGTCCTGTTGAAACCAGGTCTGCGTATTATAGCCTGGAAAATTCTGCAACGCTGGTGTCAAAAACTCTTCTATCATTGCTACATACCGCTCCGAAGTAGCAGTTAATGCGCGACCTCTGTCGTCCTCAAAAAAATAAGGGCCTACGATGCCATGCGCTGACATAGCTGCCCAAACTGTAACTTTAGGGCTGTGTAAGGGCTTCTGATGCTTACGCCTTGGATTTTCGGGGCTCCAATAACGGCAATTTTGTTTATTTACATGCCCGTTTAAATGGAAGTGAGCCTCGTCCGAGAACAACACATTATTGAGCGAAGAAAATCGACTCAACATTTCATTCGCAAAGTTTAGTCTCTGAATAGCGTCATTATCTTTTAATTCCTGCACTAACTGAATTTTGTAAGCGCGCAGACGTAAATCTTTCCTTAAAATCCGCTGTAACGATGTTCTGGGTACGTTTAGTGCACTGGAACGCTTACGAGTAGACTGGGTAGGATTTTGACGAACAGACTGTGCCACAATATTGATGTTTTCTTCAATACGAGTTGTCCTTGGTCGACCCCACCACTGTTTATCTAACGTCGAACCAGTCTCTTCGAACTTAGCAACCCAGTTCTTAATCGTTTGAGCTGTTGGACACTTTGTAAAATTGTGTAAATTGTGGTATTCTCGATGTTTACGCCGCGCAATGGTTGCCGAATCATTATTTTGATAAAACGCGCGCACACAAGAAGCACAATCCGCTCCAGTGAAACACTCCATGGCGACTGAATTCCCAGACACTGAAGATACTGCCCCCACCTCGCCCGCGCCGCTCACGCTCCCCCGTTAAATTTTATTCAAATTTGAAATTTCAAAGGACTTATGGACCACCCTGTATTTGTTAAAAAGTTCCGATTGAAGGTTAAATGCACAATAAAATGCACAAAAAATGCATCTTTTGACAAAAAGAAATGAAAACATTGTTTTTTAGTCATCTCTATACACACCATGAAATTATCAGGCGAAAAAAAATTTAGAAAGTTGAAAGAAAATCTAAAAAAAGGGAAATGCCGTGCCACCTTAAGTATATAGGAGCAGCAGTGGTCACATGCAATTTTAGCTATTAGCCGTTTTAAGAACATTAAAATATTAAGGCCAGGTTGCTCCAGAAATTCTTAAAACGAATTAATTTACCATTCGCATTTACAATTAACGGAACGAGAATGCTGCTTAGTATTTTTTATGAAACACTTTGATGAAGTGAACTATTTGAATCCTTCACAATTATTCATATTGAAAGTACTTGACAGTTAAACCGAGCGCATGTAAATTTTTGAATTGAAAATTTAAAACAGGCTAAAAACAGATTTTTATTTCCTTCCACACAAAAGATTTATAGGCACAGCTTTGTACATGTGCGGAATATATAAAATGTACAATAAGAATGTTAGATAGACGGTATTTTTGTTTTAGAAATGTACCTAATTGGCTATACAGACAGGGTGGTTCGAAAAAGGAATATTTATTCACAAGTTTCGTACTATTCATTTATTTTAGGGCCACGCGCGTATCAGAGATGCCACGAATAATGACTTTTCCGATCTTCACCGATTTTCATTTGTTGAGTCAATTCGAAACATAGTCACTTCATCACTGCTTCTTTTCGCCTGTCACTGCCTGCCCAGGCATTTATGGCCAATGGCAGCGCGCGAATTTGAACATCACGTGTTGGTATTTCTTTTACGGTCCGTAAATAAGCTTTGAATACAGTGTAGTTACTCATTTCTCGGATGACGGGTTTCAACCTGTCTCATTGCAGCGCAGTACACTAAGAAATGACAATAAGAATTTCCGGAGTTGTTTTGAGGAAGTCGCTGTAGAAAATTGACAAAACTTGGAAAAAATGGTCTATTATCGCTCGAAAGTGTACACAATACAGTGAGAGGCTCTTTTAAGAAGCTGGCATATTTTTTGAAGAAAAGCGGAATCAGTTGCTATCAGCAAATATTGAACAAATATTAGTTTCATTCATAGCAACTTACACTGATAAATTTTAAATATTAATTGAAATGTTTGTTCGTGAAGTATATTAATTTTTGAGTAAAACAAGGTCTGTCAATTAAGTGATGAGACTGATTTTTTTTTTAATTTTCAACTGTCCAAAATAAGTTCCCTTGAGGTGATTTTTAAACTTCGGGGGAAAAGTCACAAGGGCTTAAGTCAGACGAATAAGGAGTCTGATGAGTCACAGGAATGTTTTTACTGGCCAAAAACTCCTCTGTTGACATTGCTGTGTGACAAAGAGCATTATCATGATGCACCCCCCAGTTGTTCTTGATCTGACTAACGGTTGAGTCAAGTTTAACTCTTCCCCAATCATTCTGACTGGCAATCGACGATCTGAACGCACAAGTTCCTGGATTCTGTCTATATTTTGATGAAGGCCTTCCGCTTCGTGGTTCATCTTCAATCGATTTTCTCCATTCTGAAAATGCCTTAAACCACCGAAAAACCTGGGCTCTTGACAAAACACTATCTTCATAGTCCTGCTTAGCAAGCGTTTCCGTTGCACTGCCCCAAGTCTGGAGCAAAACCTGATAGCACACTGTTGCTTGAAATTGAGCACTCATTTTCAGAACACAATACGAAAAACTGTTTCACAAAAAAAAATCCACACGGACCATCAAATGACTTGAGCGGGTTCAAACTGGTACTGAAAGCGGATCAGATGACTGTCCCCTTTCTGCCCTCCAAGCCCGGCGCCTCCAGTGTTGCCAGATCGAACGCTACGTTGCCAGATCTAACGCTACGTTGCCAGTCTCATCACTTAATTTACAGATCTCGTATGTATGGCTTTTTTATGAATTAGTATTCGGTGTTCGGCCGAATACAATATATTTAGAAATTGGCTCAATACTGAATCGTAACCGAATATTTGTGGCATCTCTAGTGCATAGTCACCCTTCAAAATGAGGCGTCTTCACCGGGACGCAGTGGCGACGTCGCCAAGCTAACTTGTTGAACCGATTTTGGCGAATTCTGGACGTCAAAGCGTCCCGGAGAGGGGTAGCTCTTATTCTGATGACGCTTCACTTGCCTTGACAGTCTTGAAAGTTGGAAGTGACAGGAAAGTTGTATATTAAATGTTGTGAGAAGATTTATTGTACTTCAAGGATGGCTATTTTGATCCAAGATACTGAAAACACTAGAAATCATATATTAATTGTCATTCGTGTTGCAGTAGCTATGTTGTGAGAAGTTTGGATAGTGGATATAACTTGTATAATTACAATTTGTAATATTAGAGGAGAGTATTGAGTTAAAAAAAAAAAAGGAAACGAAAAATCGCAGAAAGTATGTTGTAAAAATGCTTCATTTAGTTTGAAAATTGTAAATTCTCACCTACCCCTGACATCTATCACTACGGCGTGGTAGATGTTTGAGTTACTATTTACACTTGGCAGTAATGGAGTTTCAGAGAAGGCAGATCAATGAAGACGAGAGTCCGCTTGAGGGGTACAGATTCGGGTCACTTTCCTCTATTTTTACAGATAAACACCCCAAATATTCCGAAGGTTGTGTTAAAACATTCGCTGATAAATAAACATTCACTTTTTTGCCGCCCTTTACAGTGGGTCAAAAATTATTGGCACACCCTATTTTGTTTTTGAATCTCATTAACATATAGATGAACTTTTTGTTACTAAATTTATTTGAAAAGCAACATCCAAATAGTCATTTTTGGCGGCAATAGATTGAATAAATTGAAAATAAAATTCAAGGGTAAAAATATATTGGTGCACTAAAAAACAAGCAATTAAATAAGTTAACAAAATTTATTTAGAATCAGTACTTTGTTATCATACTCGTTGCATCAATTATGGCCTGAAGCCATCTTGGCTTGTGATTATTTCTCGTCCAATTTGGTCCCGTTTCTGCATAAAATAGCTATTGTTTGGCAGAAATTTTACTTTTTTGGCTCTCCAGGTCCAGCAAGTACCACAAATGTTCAATGCGATTAATATACGGGGATTGCGGTGGAGTTCTGCAGGAACATTGTAAGGTAACCATTCCGTTGTTTTAGTAACAGTGTGCTTATTATCCTGATCCTGCTGAAAGATAAATGTAACCCAGATCCACATTTTTTTAGTACTGCTGTTTAAGTTATTGCGCAATATGCCAACGTATTATAATTATTAAAGTAAGTTCAAGATTTTGGCTCTGTCAAGTATGTGGATATTTTGCGCAATAACTTCGAACAGCAGTGCTGCAAAAATGGGGATACGGTAAACATCGATCTTTCAGCAGGATACTGATCGTAAGCAGACCGCCATTAAAACAAAGGAACGCTTCCCAACACAATGTTCCTCCACAATCCCACAATTCCTGAATATCATTCTCATTAAGTATTTGTGGTACTTGCTGGACCTGAAGACCCGAAAAAATTAAATTTCTGAGAAACGACAGCCACCAGACGTTCTTACGTGGGCAAAAATAACTCAAAAATTCTATGCCACAATGGCTTCAGGCCATAATTGTTGCAAATATGTAGTATGATAACAAAGTACTAGCTGTGAATAAATTTTGTTATACTTATTTGTTTGTTTTTTTCAGAGTGCCAATACTTTTTTGTCCTTGAATTTCATAATTCATATTACTTTATTATTTTTAATTTGCTCAATCTATTGCCATCAAAAATTACTAATTGGATGTTAGTTTTCAAATGCAGTAACAAACAGATCTTTTTTAATTACTGAGATTCAAGAAAAATATGGGGTATGCCAATATTTCTTTCACCCACTATATACATACTGCATGTTCTGTAATATCTGTTAGATAAAAACCATGTCTCTTTGGCTTTAAACTGCTACATGTATCATATAAACTGTTTAATAATGTATGTATGTCACGTAGAACAAAATGAATGTTCTACTAGAGGAGAAAAATTCCCAAGTGAATTTACGATGCCATTTTAATATTTCAGCACGCCCCACATTCTTAAACCTGAACATAAACTTGAACTCACTGAGATTGCAACAACCGCCAAATACAAAACGTACGTTAATTCCCGATATATTGGGTGTTTTCATGAAAGTTCTGCGCTGTCGGTTGTATTTTATTTCATTCTTGAACCATTCAAGATTATTCACCAGTAAGCAACTGACATTGACGAGTGGATCTTTATGCTCCGTATTCGTCAAATCTGGCTCCCAGTAATTTCAGAGTATCTTCAAAATTTAAAGAGCATTTACAAGAAAATTAGTGAATAATTGCACAATATTTTTATGGGAAAACTATTGACATGCTGGAGCAGTGATTAAATAAGTTTGTTGCTGTTGGTAGGGATTACCTAGAAAAATAAATTATTGCAAGGTTAGGGGTGCAGCATACAGTGATCAACCCTCATATCTTCTAATTTGGATGTTTCTTCCACTATAATATTTACGAGTACATCGATTTGAACGTATAACATTGCTTTCAGCAAAACGTGATGAATGATGATCATTGAAAGTACAAGCTATGAAAACACCCTATATATGCAATACTTGAATGTGTAGCCCTTTTTGTTCAGAGGGATTTTTGTAGAAATGTAGATTTTCATTTTCTTTGGCATGGGAAATATATTTTATTTGTTGACGCCAATTTTAATTTTTTATTGTACTATGATAATTTTAGTTCATTTGCTGCTTTGCAGCTCGTTTTCTATTTATTTTTTGAAGCATTGTAGTTTATTCTGTGTATCACATTGATACAATTTCTTATATAAACCAATAATCCAAAAAGGAATCAAACATTTGTTGACAGCATGTGACGTCCTGCACGAAACAATGTGTTATAATATTCATGTAAAACTCGTTATGTGACTAAACTCACAAAACAAAAAATATATACGTGTCAATTATTATTATCTAACAATGAGAAATTACACTGGACCAAGATATAGCAAAGTATATCTTGTTTCAATAAAGACGTGGATGAAATCTCTGTATCATGAAATTTTATTTGACTTCATTGATTTCAAAAAAGTGTTGACATAAGTGTCATGTGTATCGAGGCATGAAAGATCATTGGTGTCATATCTGCACATTTTTTTGGCCAGTTTAATCGAAACTGAGTTTTCCGATCATCATTTTTCCTGCATGTAATAAGTACCATTTTGGCTTCCGATTTTGTTTTAGCTTATATGTTGCCTGTTCTTTAGCCTGACGTATATTTGAAGGTATTTAAAAGCAATATTTTCTAGTTTTCTCTGGAGTTTCATCACCCGCTAGCCAAAAGCTGGGGCTACGTATGACAACTCTGCATGAAGAGCCATTAAAACCTCTACCTCGAAAGCATTCATTCGATTTACTTATGGACGAAGCTATCGAAGAACAAACTGAGGAAAATGCTAACGAAAAATTGGATATGCATGTAAGAAAACAGCTTCATTTCTTTCTAACCCAAGGAATGAGCATTATTTACTCCTTTCTCATAACCACTAGTATTTCTCTTAATACTTATACGGGGTGTACCAATATTCCGTGGACATAGAAGTACCGCGCATTTTACTCAAAATAAGACGGTTTGCCATGATTTACCTCTATGCAAAGTGACTCGTCTAGCCATTGGAGGACGTCAGTGTTCCAAAATTCATTCACATCGTTTACAAAATTATATGAAAAATGTGTTTAAAAAAGGAAACTTAGACGCCGTCTAGCGGACAAAGGAAGCACTTTTGCATAGAGGTAAATCATGTTCAATCGACTTATTTTGTGCCTAAAAATACGAGGTTCTTTTATGTTTACGGAAAATTGGAACACCCTTTATAAGTGGATAAATGGTGTTGCCGGTGTGAATGGTAACCTGGTGCTTCCATCTAACATGTACTATTTTCAGAGTATCCAGAGAAAGAAAACGTATGGAAGAAAAACCCTACCAATATCCAGAACTCTGGATTCTTTGACCGAGTTTGCACCAAAACCTAACACCCCTTCTTCAAGTTCTAGTGGTTACGGTTCTCAGGCTGTATCTACCACAAATTTGTCAAGCGACGACTCTGTTTCACTGAAGAGTATCAGTGTGGATGAAACACTGGAGTTTGATAACAAAATTAGCGATCACCACATTATGGCTGAAGTTGAACGCATCAACAGAGAGGTAATGCTCTTTTTCCCATTTTATAATAGACTGAGAGCTCACGCATTCTCCGGGCTATAGTTGTGTTGAAAAGCTAATTTTTTTTTGGACGTGTTTCATGACATAGTAACAGCGACTTGGCAGGTCACAGCCTAGTTTTCATTATTTATTATATTTTTGAGATTGCAGAAAATCAAAACTCAAACTTGTAGATAGCCAACCAAGTACTGTATTTTGGCGTCCAAAAAATTATCTAAGAAATATGAGTTGTACTGGCGTCATCTATGAGAATTTAACATAACTATGCTTCTCCACTCCGCAGTAATTAGAAATCTACTTTGAAAATGTTAGTGTCTCATACATGGCGCTGTAGCCAACTATATGCTCATATAAGCAAAATTTCTAACTTTCAAATACAAGTCACACGAGAATTACCAGGTCTGTAAATTACGTGATGAGACTGATTCTTTTTATTTTTTTTTTTATTCAAATATAATCACAATTCTATATTGCTACCCTCAAAATAATAATAAATAACTTCCTTCTGAAGCCACACAGCGCTGAAGTCGGTGCTTCCACTCCTCATAGTGGTGCTGGAACTCCGATACTGGAATAGCCTACAGCTGGTCGGTTACAGCCTTTTGAATGTTTTCGACTGTCCCAAAATGAGTTCCCTTGAGGGTGATTTTTCAGCTTCTGGAAGATAGAAAAGTTACCAGGCCTCAAGTCAGGTGAATAAAGAGGCTGGGGAGCCACAGGTTTTTACTGGCCGAAAACTCGTTTATTGGCAATGCTGTGTGACAAGGAGCATTATCGTGATGTAACACTCAGTTGTTCTTGATCTGATGAACAGTGTTGTGACCCAAATTTGACTCTTCCCTAATCATTCTGACTGTCAACCGACGATCTGAACGTACAAGACCCCGGATTCTGTCCATATTTTCATCGGTTCTTGAAGATGAAGGCCTTCCACTAAGTGGTTCATCTTCATTCGACTCTCTGCTTTCTGAAAATGCCTTAAACCACCGAAAAACCTCTCTCTCCGTAGCCCTGCTGAAGTTTAGCAAGAGTTTCCGTTACATTGTGCCCAAAACTGAAGCACCGTTGCTTGAAATTGATGTCTCTCATTTTTATAACACATTAGAGAAAACTGTTTCACAAAAAAATCGCTACGGGCAACCAAATGACTCGAGCGAGTTCAAACTTGTACTGAAGCCGGATCACATGTTTCCCTGCCTCCCTTTCAAGCGCGGCACCTCCAGTGTTGCCAGAACGAACGATACGTTGCCAGTCTCATCTCTTAATTTACAGGCCTCGTATAAGCAATGTCTTTTCAATGTAGAAAAATTTACAGAGGTTTCCGCCTTGTGAAGAACGACCATTGAGCGAAGAAAATTCTGATGGGACATCCAACGGATTGGACAGTGACACAAACCAAAATCAAACGGAAAGTGACCTTATTGACACAGGTTCCATTATCAAAACAAATTTGTCCCCTGGCCGAGTAGTGAGAAGGAAAAAACAATCTGCAAGGACCCACAGAGCATCTTTTCCTCAGACTAGGATGCAATCAGACTCGAGGTCTACGAATAATCTTGGCAACAAATTACTCAATTTGTCTTTGATGAATGATGATGAAAGCTTGGACGGATCCTCGGATGTCATGGAAGGTATGATTAAATGCTTTGAATCTGCATGTTCTGCTGACCGCCATATTAAACCTCAAATGTTAAAGTAAAAGCTTAGTGACGTTTCTTCATGGCGGCGAATTCATACCACAATATACATATACTGGATATCCCAGTTTAAACTCCCTACCTATTCAGGGTGATTCACAAGTCGTGACCATAAACACAATAGTAATTATTTGTACCAAATTGAAGGTAAAATTCGGAAAATTGTGCCGTACTATTTTTGTTTGGAAAAATAATGCCTCTAATACACTGTATCTCCGCCACTGGTGCACGTTAATTTGAAGTAAAGACTTTTGAATGTGGATAATAAAAAAGAAAGAAAAAAATGTTTTTTATTTCTAAACTTCAACACCCCCGTATCTTTTCCATGAAGCCTTCCAGGAAAAAAGTTTACATAGTTTAAAATGCGGTCCGGTGTATGATGTATAATTTTTGGTTACGAATTGTGAATCGGCCTGTATATTTCGAAAACTACGCATCTTAGAAAAAGGTTTTAAACAAAACTTGCAGATTTTCGAGGGGCCAAAATGGTGGCGACCTTGGGAATGTCCTTGACCGCGACCTTCAAGGTAATTTCAAGGTCATCATTTGCATTCAAGACGTTGAAAACAATTTGCTCCGGCAAACATGTCCGAAAGCACACTTGTAAAGTTCGTGGGAATCAACTAAAGGTCATCATCTTGACGATGACGTTTTAGGTCAAGTAATTTCCAAAGAAGAGCAAATTGTTTTTGACGTCTTGATTTGACCTTGAAACGTCCTTGAAAGGCATGACCAAAGTGATATCCGAACGTAAAATTTCCTCTTCAATCCCGATGTGAAAAAGTGGGGTTCCATTTAAAAATATTTACTTGACTTCGAAATGGTTTTGAATGTATGTAATCGTGGTCATTATCAAGGTCACCATGATTTTGCCCTATCGCAACCTTACAACTTTTGTCTGAAACATTTTTTCTAGAATGCGTAGTTTTCGAAATATATAATAATAATATATATTTTTTTGTTTTAGATGATCATGACAACAGTTTTGGTTCCCGCCCCGATCTCACAAAAATTCATGACGTTCCGGTCCCTGATTGGGTCACCTTGGGTGAAAGTGTTCGCATTCGGCCATCCAATGCCTCTGGAGTTGTTGCCTACATTGGAGAAACGGACTTTGCAAGCGGCACCTGGATCGGAGTTGAGCTAGACGCACCAAAAGGTATCTATGACTGTGGCGCTTTTGGGCATTGCGAAAAAATTCGGTCTGTCTGTCGGTTGGTCCGGTAATCATTGGCCCCTCTATAACGTGGAAAGGACTGCTTGGATTTTGATGACATTTTTACACAATGTTACTACTACGAAAAAGCTTTGTAGTTTTTGAAAACCGGTCCAGTGGTGGCGGAGAAAAAGGCCAAAAACGAAAAAAATAAAAATTGATAAAACTTCCGTTTCAGGGGTGAAAAACTGGTGGATAGGGGGTCGTAGCGGGCCGGGGGGTTATACGCAGGTGGGGGAGGGTATATCTCGATTTTTTTGATGTGTATTTAATTACACACTCCCAACCTCGGTAATTCTACGCATTTGTTAAACATATTTCATACATCATAGATTTCCCCGTACATTTGCCCCTAAAACTTAGTATGATGCGCGGCCCTGGTTCTTCTTGGTAAGTGTTCTGGCCTTACTACCGTGTCTGACGCCTGTTTGACTGACTTGATCCATTTAATTTCCCTGTTATACATGTTCGTAACTATTTTTTTTCTGACTTGTGCTGAATAGCATCCTTTATGAACTGGGAAGTGTAGAGTCAATCAACTTGACGCCATCTTTTTCAGGCAAGAATGACGGCAGTGTAAAGAGTACCAGATATTTCACGTGCAAGCCAAAACATGGTGTGTTTGTGAGAGCTGACAAGCTGAGTTTGGATAGGAGAGGCAGAGCAATGAGATTAGATAGAGCCGAAAGTCTTGCCAGCAGTAATAAATGTTCTTTAAGTAAAGGTGAGTACCAAATCTGCAGCTAAAACTTCGCCAATCGTATCAGTACCAAAAAGACTGAAAATACAGTCATGGACTAAAGTATGGAAAAATTTGTTTTCTGGTTATAATCTTGATATTTCTTAATAATTAATTGCATATTAAAAAATAAACATCCACTAATAACTTACTAACATTTTATAAACAAATGGAAATACAAAATAAAGCCAACTCTATGTGATGAATAAAGAAAACCCTTGGACAAATGTAAATCAAAGCGATTCTCTAAAAACCAATTTTTTACTAAATGGGATGAATGTTTCGGGTCGTTATCTTCTTGATATCTCCACAACAGCGGCATTTCTTCTTCGGCATAAGGAAACATAGTATTCTGTAATATGTCGCAGTACATAAAGCGATCCATGTTCCCAGTTATTTTCAGTATCGGGCCCGTTCCAGACCTGTAAAAACACCCCCAGATCATAATACTGCCACCACCATGCTTTACTGTGGGCTTTTGATACTTGATATAAATTTTCCCGACAGGTCTTCTTACAAACGATCTTCCATTAGGACTAAATATTTTAAATTTGCTTCCGTCACTCCAAAGCACCGTACTCCAGTTTTTAGGTGTCCAATTTAAATGTCTCTGAGCAAACTGATATCTTTCGATTCTTTTTAGACAGTAACGGTTTTTTGACTCTTGCAAACAACCCAACTCCACATAGACGTCTTCTCACAGTGCGGGCTGTTATGTCTGTGTTGAAATATTGACGAATTTCTTTTCAACTCGACAACTTTAAGTCGCAACTCTTCCGGTAAATACTTTTTCTTGCCCATTCTTAATACGGTGGTTATAGCAGTGATACAACAAAACTAATCCAATGATGTTAAATATGAATGCTGATATGAAAAAACTTTCCATACATTTGTCCAACATTAACAAAAAAAGCGCAAATAAGGTATGAATGTCTATGGCACAAAAAGTAAACATGTGAAAATATGTTTGCAATAAAAATCTTTCCATAATTTTTTCCATGGCTGTAGATGTGTAAACATATGGGAAGTACCACACAGCCCATTTATTCAAACCGCCACGTTATTTTTTTATACCGAAATAGACGCGTAGGCAGAATCCTGAAGACCAGGGCGCTGCGGCTGCTATGAGAAACTCCAACAAACTTCGTTAATCCAGTTTTTAACTGCATGAGGTTGGTAGATCTGGGAGAAGCCTCCTCAGGTGGATAGTTCCACAATCTCGATACCATTGGGACAAAGAAGCGGTCGTATCGGCCAATTCTGGGTGTACCAAGTTCGACATGGTTAGGATGGGAGGCCGAAGTCAGGCGGATGTCTGGCAGGCACATCGTGCGGCGACATCATGGAGGAGAGCAGTTAAATCGGATATACAAAATTTCTTTCTCAAGGCCACGCTTCAAGGTCACTCGGAAACTCAAGGTCACACTTCAAGGTTGGCACCGACGGTCAGCTCTCAAGGTCGTTTGGCACCGAAGGTCGGCGCGCCCTTCTACATCTCAAGGTCGTTCACTCCTGCAAGGTCACACCCACTCAAGGTCGTGATTGCTCGAGGTCATATATGTTCAAGGTCACTCGGAAACTCAAGGTCAAATTTTAAGGTTGGCACCGAAGGTCAGCTTTCAAGGTCGTTTGGCACCGAAGGTCGGCGCTCAAGGGCGTCCCAGAACATACAAACCCTATCTACTACCCTCATAGCAGCCGCGGTGTCCTGGCATTCAGGCTTCTGCCTGCGTGGTTGCTTCGACGTTAAAAAAAGGTTTAAGAACTGACTTTAGGCGCAAGTACTTATGTTTGCACTGAAAATAAAATTCTGCATTCCAGATGCGTTGCCACGTTCTAGATCCCGAGGAAACGGCCTGAACAACGTGGGAACTCGCTTCAGCTCGAAAGCGAAGTAAATTACGTGAACCTTTTTCACCGAATCCACCCTATTCATTGCGATTTTGCCGCGTGCGACTTGCGCATGCGAGCCGTCCATTTACATGGCTTACTTTTTATCCCTTTTCAACCCTTATCCTTATTCCGTCACAGGGTGAGCGCAATCTGAACGCAACCCAACCGTACGACTTGTGATATTTGTATGGAACATAATAACTACAATTTTGATCTTTGAAAGATTTGTTTTGATGCTTAGGGATGACATGATAAGAGTTTACTTGATCGATTTTGTGATAGTCGCATGCTCGATTCACTCAGCATATGACACTAAGTATTATCAGGGGATTACTGCACACAGGCTTTTTCAATATTTTTTATTGTGCGACTCACAACTCTATTTGCTATCAAAATCTACATTGCTGAACATTGTACAGCAATCCCTCAACTTTGTACAGCTCTGCAAAGTGAAGTTTCTCCGACTGGTCTCTCGACGAATAAGAGAAAAATAGTTACTGTGCCCATGCTTATAATAATAAAAATAATAAAGTATCATTCCATATAGAAGATTCTTCAAAATTTTGTTTCTAAGATAAACCAACAATTTCAGAAAACGCATTCTTGCTTAATAACCCGAATGTAGAAGTATCGGTGATTTGTTTTATAAATAATATTTTTCAAATGCTGTCTGTCAACTGTTTCTACAGATGACCAAAATTATAAACTATGGTTCAGTTCCAGTAGTAGCTTGAGCTTTCATTTGATCATTAATTGACTGATGACTGAGTATACCTGGTCATATACAGGGTGTCCCAGAAGTCGACGTCAAGCCGAAACCGGGTGATAGGCAAAGTCATAACAGCTATCAGAAAAATATTTAAAAAAATTTTATGTATGTGTTTTGAAAATTATAGGTTTTTGAAAAAAATATAGAAATTTCACACCCTACGGCAGTCTGTCAACTCCTGTTACTACAAATATTAACTTTTTTTGGATTTTATTTTTACAATGTAATGATGAATAATGCATCTTCAAACTGGTGACTCAACCTTACTGCCAACTTTTCTCGTTCAGGAAAAATTGCCACTTATTTCCCAACCAAGTATTCCAAAGTAAAACTTTGCTCAACTTTAACTGGCTGTACTGGAAAAAAATGTACTACGAGAGTTTGGCAAGTAACCTTAAAAGTTGGCGCATTTAATAAAGATTCCAAAATGGTATAACACTTAGAAGATTACTCGTTAACTTATGCACAATTTTTATTTGAAGAAAAACTGATGAAAATTTTCCAAAATTTCCTAATTAAACAGCGATTATGAAAACACACAAGGATAACTGTTTGCACAACAGTGGGCGTCAAAATCCTGCTGATAATGATTTACCTTTACATCAAATGCTTTAAACTGTTTTCCTTCAGCCGCAATACACGCTTGACATCTTCTTAAAAAAGATCGGGTTATTAAACGAGCGAATCCACGGTTATTAACAAACTCAGCTGCTTCCAATAGTCTTTGCCGTAGCTCAGCTACATTTTGAATCGGCTTGAAATACACTTTTTCTTTTACAGTTCCCCAATAAGAAAAATCTATTTATGTACTATTGATACCCGGTTAACAAAGGATCGATGCCTACAATACTAGTTACTCAAGTAAAAGCATTGACGCTGTCTGAAATATCACAGTATCGTTTGCATCCCCAGTTCTAACCCTATTTTAGCTTACCTGATCAAACATTTTCTGGAGGCTCCATTATGACTTGTTATGAGTATAATCATTGGCGAACAAAACTTCATACTACATATTTGTATTTGGTTCACTTAGGCCTGGGAGTCTATTTGGTCATATGAAGTGGGTTGAGTAAACTTTTTTTAATTGAACTTACGATTCAGCAATCTGCCTTTGAGGAGGCAATAAGCATGTTTTTTGACATGCAGAAATCACTCCAATGAACATTATTTTGACGATTTTAGTCCTACTATTCATTCAGTAGGCTGATACCGTTTTAGCCTGCTTTCTGTTATCAGACTCGCCAATTATTCGTACGAAGTCTCTAAATGGAATTTTCTGACATTGTTTAACTGTTCCATACAAATTGAACAATTCACTACAATATTGTTAATACTTTGTAGTATACCCCTTTCAGATGCACTATTATTGAACGCAAGTACGTAAGCATAAGTAGGCTCAATGTCATCACTTTCACACACAAGATTGCCTTCATGTTTTAAAAATTACAATGAGACGAAAATATTTTTTGAACGAAAATAATTTTTTACCCAATATCTCATTGTATTTTTAGAAGCCACATTTTTACTATATCCAATCTTCATCGATGCTCTTCACATATTCGTTAGTAGAGCATCGTGTTTTAGAAACCTCTGATGTTATTAATTTATTATTTAAAATTTTCCAATAACGCTTATGCTGTTAGGCCACAGAACCACAACGTCTTTTTTAGAGCTAGGCGGTACATGATATGGGCCAAGATACTCTTATAAGGAAATAATCAAACTTTAACTTCAACACTTGACAACCCCAAAAATTGTGATTTTCAACCTAGCTTTTTTTTAGATTTTTTAGACTTTAAATCATTTATAACTCGAAAAGTGTCAACTACAAAGAAAAGCTACTATGGACCTTTTTTGTTCATAAGAGGAAAATAACATTTTTTGTAATTGTTTTAAAATAACTCGTTTAAACAAATTTGTACCGGGTTACCACCCGTGATTTTCAGCAACAAATCTAATTGTGACGTTTTCAACCATTTTTTGTTTTTATTGATATTTAAAGTACGGAGGGGGCTTTTTGTTATTTTTGTAACAGTAAGGTTCTGTGGCCTACGTATGCTTCATGCTTTAACGTATTTTAATTGTTGTTGAGTATATCAGTGATCAAAATATTTCTGGGAAGCTGAACTAATTGTGAGTTATTGTAATTGACGTTAAGGAAAATGCACAAAATACCAGTGATATGAATGGTCAGGGAGAAAAATTATTGCCAGAAGTGGTATTTCAACGAAAAAATCTATGCAAAAGATTGTGTTATTTTTATAGCTGTTTTGTCTTTTGTCTTTGGTGTTTTGTGATATGACTCGCAAACAATAATTGATCAGTGACTAACAACGGTGCATTTTATTTTAGCGTTATTTTTCTACCCATACTAATGTATATTTTAAAGGTGTACTGCACTCTTGCACTATTTTTATGCATTTATATTTGTTTGACAAACTCGTAGGCACACTTTTTCACATCATTGAGCGCTATGCTTTTGAAGAAGAATATGTGTCAAACTTGAACAGGTGTGTGGGATTTTGGAGATAATATTCGTTCAATAGTTTGTTCTTTTGTGATAATACTTTTTTTATTAGTATCTGAATTATTTCTAACCGAAGTTTCCATTCCAAATGTTCCAAGATGGTACCCAAATGCCATCTGGGAATTTTCAACTGACACTTTCATGCTAAAATACAGTACTCACGTATCATTTTTATCATTCCGATTTTCAACTTGCTAACTTGACCAGTTTAAGAGATAAGTGGGGAACCTTTTTGAAAACCATTGTATAGTTTTTGAATTGAAGATGGCAGTTTTCCTTTATAAGGCTTCATTTCCAAAACCTTCCCGTAGTATTTCAAATGCATGATAGTGAAGAATTGTTTAATGTAACATCTACAACTTATCCTGTTGTGTAGTGAGTTCGTTATGATTTTTTTTTTTGATATAACTGCACACCTGTGCTATAGTTTCATGTAAGTTAAAGTATTTGTCATTTCCACACTTTCATCCACCATTAATTGTAACTATGCCATTGAAACTTTGTGTATCGGTGTTGAAGCAAATAAAGATTGAAGCACTATATATGTATATTGTTTAGATTCATTATGATAGTATAGTAGCATTTTCCGGGAATTCCGATTGCTGTTATCAGAGCCGTTTAGAATTTTCGGAAAATGTTATGCTTATTTTTATTTTTCTGTGATAAGCAGTAGAAGCACTTTAGTTCTGGCCTGCATGAATTTCGTTTGCCTGATGTTAAACTGAACAGAATTACATAGATAGTTATTATAATAGCGATGTGTAGATTAAAAACAAGTATTCAAATTAATTCTGTGTGTTAGAAAAAATAGTATATAAGCATACAAAATTAGGTAAATAGGATTTAATTTTTATTTGCTATCTGATTTGTCAATACTGCAGTTGATACAGCCAATAAGTGTCGTCCGTGGCGTGATGTTTTTTTACTAGGGTTGATAAGATAGGTGCCTTGCTATCCACCATTTTACGAGTATTACTTGTACTTAGTGTTATAAGACTAAATGAGTAACAACATATTCTTGAGACTATACTAACCATATGAACTGTGTGTATGTGTGTATACCCATATTCTTTCAATGTTTCATCAATGCCAACCGGATAAATCTGCATATAGATTCAAACTATGTCAAAATAGAGTTACTTGCTACATATCTTCCAAAATGGAGCGTTCAGAACAATCAAAACTCTCGGGTCACGCGCTATCTACAAGGTGCTTCTTAATAAGGGTCCAGTTCTATGTGAAGTATAGGACACGCATTGAGAGACACTTTGTATATCTCATGACCTCATTCAAAGGTAAAAAGTACAGTGCAGTGCTTCTCCGTGTTCTTAGGTTGGCTATATTCGCTTGCTTTCCGATATATCGCGATCTTTAAAAATAATGCCAAGTAGCTTCACGCTACGCCTAACTTTTTCTAACATATTTAAAATATTCAATATCTGAGATATACATAGGTTTCTTGACAGCTGTATGCAGATATTCATCCGCGAAAATACACTTAAATACATATCTAGAATTTCAATGATTTGCGGTGTTGCAATAATTTTTAATATTGTCCGTAAGACTGTTGGATAGATTGATACATTCCGGATGTGTCAAAAATTTGGAGTTGGCTGCATCAAGTTCAGTCGAGCATTGTTAACATTCCAGTTATAAAAAATGATCAAAGCGAATACTGAATCAAAATTCAGGTCTGCCGAAAAGGTACCTAAAAAACAAAATCTGGTCAAGTAAATTTGTATTGAAGGGAATTTGGTTCCAGAAACTACAACTTAGCTGATTCAAACTGTGTTTGAATTTTGATTCAGTATTCACTTTTCTCTAAAAAATATGAGAAAAATCACAATAATCTAGTCTATGGTTTATTTATTGCTCAGAATTAAGGTTTAGTCGTCCAGTGACTGTCTCAGTCAAAAAAATAAAATACTAGACCTTTGACTTGTCCAATTTGAATTGTTCTGTCCAGAAATAATAGTGTATTGTATTGTAAAGCGTACCCTTATATTTACAGTGCTTAGCACAATTGTGCGTATTTTTGGTACGATGGTGGCAGCACTTCAACCTTTACATAAGTTGATAGATATCACAATCATTTAGCACAAACATTTATCACTGAAAATGTCGTGTTTTTATGCAGCAAAAAGGTTGTAAACAATATTGGAATGCATACCTAGTGAACATAGTAACGGCATAATGTCGGCATTTTTAGGACACTACTGACGTACGCCGTCCAGCAAAAATGACGTAGAAATTACGTCATTACGACGGTTTAATGTCACACCCAATTGACGTCATAATATGTCGTATAAAAGACCAAATACAAAGTCGATATGACGTACAGTCGCACGCAAAAATGACAAGCAGTGAGTTCAGGAGTGGTAGAAAGGCGCCGAATCTCATTTCTACTTTCCTACCACTCTTGAACCCTCTCGTTACTAGACGTCGTTATCACCTCTGCAATTTTTCAGGAGCATTTGTACATAGTGTATCGAAGTGATTGATAAACAACTAAAAAACACCATTTGATGTCAAACGCGTTCCTCCGATGGTTCAGAATTTGTTTGTAGCAATTTTTCAAAATCGCTTTGCTTTTTCAAAGGAGGCCAAAACACATCTTTTTTCGTGGATCACCCAAGCCTTATTGACTATGTGGCAACACTATCGTCCCTACTAAATTGTATCACAATGCACGTTAAAGACGACGAAGCCATAGTGATGTCGGTCAAAATGGCCGAAATATTGCCACGGCGAACACGCATGGAGCTTGGGCATGGGTTGAGCTCAGTGCCAAGTGATATAGTCCAAAATTTGGATTTTTACCACGATTGTTTATTGTTATACAGAGGAGCTTCTAATAAATTTGTTGGCAATTTGATATATCTGAATTATTATTAGAAAAGTCATATTAAGATATTTGTGGTCGAAAAATTCCTGATACTTTTCATGAATAACAATAAAGTAGTTATTAGTATTTGGATATTTAGTTTAGTTTAGTTCATTCATTAAAAGTCTATATTTTCTTTGTAGGAAAGCATTGGTTTTTCAGTACTGACTATCTTAAAAAAGACGTTAAAATGACGTCTTGCTGTCGACATAAAAATGGCGTCAATATATACGTCATTTTTTAGTCAATGACGTTTCCGACTAAAAGAGAGCGAATAATGATCTCATTTTAGCGTCATCATGTTCACTGGGTACTTTGTTGAATGGAAAAATTGTACACTCAAATGACCAAATAAATTCAAAGTACATGCGTAAAAACTAGAATTTTTTTAGATCTAATTTTTAGCATATTAGGTGTGGTAACAAATTAGAATCAAACTTGTACGTTACATTTTTGAATTTTTTTTTCTATTGTGAATTAGTAAAATATAATTGGCAAGCGATTATGACGCTGCTAAGTACCTGCAAGGCGAGTTGGAGGATGTGCAATATACAGGGTGTTTCCAAAAGATATATAACTATTCTCGGAGTGTGTTGAACCGTAGCACATCGTACGCGACTGTTAAAGCGATATGTTTGTATGTTGACACATTGCGTTAACAGTGGCGTTCAATGAGTCATGCCGACTTGTTGAATGTATTTCAACTTGATAACTTTTTGCAAAGATTTTTATCGCAAAAGCAAACGTTACCTGATTTTCAAAGCCGAAGGCATTAACAGACGTTAGGCTTCGAACGCTAACCTTTTGGCTGTATATTGGAATGTATTTGAGCTAAACTGCATTACATCATTTTTTGATGTCATCGTACCAAATTATCATTATTAATTTGTACAAACATGCATAAGTTAACAATCAAACTAATTGTCATTTACAAACAAAAAACATGGTAGTATCACATTTTATTACACTTGTGACTGTAAAATAACACTCTTTTGTAACAAATACTTCACCAATGACTACTGTTGTGTTAAAAAGATACTTGCCCTACAATAACTTTTTTAGTTTTAAGTTTAGTGATTGTATAAGCAAAATGTTCAGATAAAAGTCTCAAAACTTGTACATTTAATATATGTAAATAATGTCATTCAAAAAAAATCTTTTCGTCAGTAAAATGGATTTTGTTGTTATAAATCTAAGTTCCTTGTTTTATTTTTTGTAACTTGGATGCAAATAGTTATATATTTTATACATATTATTGTACATTTTTGTTGTTTACATTAAATTATTTTAACTCTCATAATTTTTAATAAACTCATTTTGTAGTTGTGGTCGTACAAGCAATTACAATATACAGATATTTAATTATTCTATGAAATGACTTATTTTCTCCCCTTAAGGCCACACGACCATTTTTTTTTCGCTTTTTTATAACTACCTGTTTGCAACAGTATTCTAAATTGTTTTCATCTGGTTACTTCATAATGTATATATAGATGACTAAAAAACATAGTTTATTATTTTGTTTTGCATTTTTTGTGAATTTTTTCTTCGATCGTAACTTGTTAACAAATATTTGTACAGCTCTGAAATTGTATGTGAATATTCCACTTTTATGGATGAATGAAACAAGTGATTACTTTTATTTTTACCACTTTTTCTCTTCGATAAATCTTTGCTTTTCTTGAAAACTCAACTTACTGCGAGACGAGGCTTCAAGAAAAACAAGATTTTTCGAAAAGGAAAAGTGATAAGAACAAAATAGTCACTTTTTTCATTCTTCCATACAAGAGGAATATTCACACAGAATTTCAGAGCTCTACTTGTATCTGTTAACAAGTTCTGATTGAAGAAAAAAATGCACAAAAACATTGTTTATAGTCATCTCTATACACACCATGAAATTATCAAATGAAAAGGTAGTTGACAAAACTCTAAAAAACGGGACGTGCCGCCGTAAGTCTTCCCATTAGCTAGGGCGACCTTGAGGATTATAGTGAGGTGAGCATTTCCAAGTCAGTCAAAGAGGGTGTCTTAAGTTACTTTTTTTCTGCTTCCTTCTGTAACCAAAAGAGGGCAAGTGTGGAGGTTCACACACAAGCGCGCATCCAGGGGGCCATGGGTGTCATAACCCCCCTTGGGCGAATCTAGTTTAATCACTAATATGTATGACTTTCGAATCTTTTTGATTAATTTGATAGAATAAATTTGTAAGCGCATCGATGATGACGTGGAAATAAGAGTGTTGCGTAAGTCTGGTTGCCTATACGTCCAGCTTGACAAAAATATAAATAAAATGATTTTTCGGCTTGGCAGCATATCTGCTAGTGCATTTTTGGGAATAGAGCCTCATGTGTTCTATGATTAAGCTAGTCGATTGAAAATTCAGACATTCGGAAAGGAATATAATAAAAAACCTTCTCGCATGCGCCTTCAACGCTGTGAGAAAATGTGATCAAAATACTTTTTGACGGACAAAATCAGAGAAAAGCGATTTCATTTGCTTGAACGGAGACGCTCCGCTATAGTAGCAGAGGAAAAAATTATGTTAACACTACTAAGCTATTAATTTACTTGGAATGAAAGGAACATACAGGGAAAACCAAATTTGTCTGAAGGCTTGAGCTCAATGTGTGCGAGAGAGAAACGTGAGAAGTGTATATCAACACATATGTTGGAAAGAGATAGAAGCCGACTGAAGAGCGGAGGTCATCACCACATTGACTAGCAACGGTGACGCAGAAGGTCAGGAATCTGCCGCGTTGCCAACTTGTATAATCAGCTCAAGATATTTATCCCCACTTGAATCTGTTCCAGAGCAATCTGCCGTCGCCCATTTTTATATATGTGTAATAAACGTCACAAAGAGCGGTCAAGATTTAGGTTTGATATATGAGAAGATTGAGAAGTGAAAAGGCACAAAATGACAGCCACAAAATGCAGCGCCCCTGCTATGAACACCTCGTTGACGCCGTTTATTCTGTAAACGTGCATGCGCTACGAATACAAACTTTAAGTTCTTTCCCAAAACCAGAACTGCTAGAACCAGTTTAGAAGCGGTTTCTTCATATGGGAGCACTCGAGAAAAGTCAATCAAAATTCATAGATAGTTTTTGCTTACTTTTATTTGTACGTCTTATTTTACATTTTTGTTGGTTATGCAGTGTGCGGCAGCATAACGTCCTTTTTTTAAAATTCGCGCCATTCAGTCGACCAAGAGGCGGGACTATAAAGTTTCTCCCCGACACAGTTCAGTCGCCATCATGCCTTGGTACAGTAAGGTGCGTGCTTTTGCCGTTAAGGGTTATACTTTTGGAGCAAATATTCGGTGATTGCAACTCAGCGCGCTTTGCACCGTTGGCCCCTGTCCTGGACCGGAAATCAATTATTACGTTTGTCACTACGATGAAACAAACTACAAGTGCGACATGACGAACAACTGGAGTCCCACGGACCATAAGATCACTTAAAAACATTGAAGCAGTGAAAGATTCGATGTTTTTGTTTTTTAATGATGATGCCCATTCTCATTTGTGTGAATCCGTCAACAAACAACACATGTGCTGCTGGGCTAATATCAATCCTGGAGAATTGCATCAAATGTTTTTGCACTCACCTAAAGTCACAGTGTGACGTGCAATTTCCTCAGCTGGAATTATTGGTCTCTGGTTCTTTGAGGAAAATGAAGTCGCAGTGACAGTGAATTTGGACTGGTACCTACATGTTTACTCAGTGTATGGAGAATGTGGGACGTCACCTCATACAATGGGTTTTATTAAGTTATGAAAAAAGGAAGTTATGCTGCCGCATCGTTATATTATTTACATGTATGTTTATTACTTATCGGAGTATCATTCTATTTTTTAACCCCTACCCTTTCTTATTTCTTTTTCTTGACTCAACACAAAGGTCTGCAAGCGAGTCTTTTATTGGAAGGTAGGAAGAACATGTATTCCTGTAAAAAAATAACATTTTATCGATGAAAGTAGTTTGTCCTCATTTTTGGTCGATTTGGTACGTTTGTGTATCGCTCAAAATGGATACACAAATATACCTTTTTTACATCGAAGGGTCGGTCTTAAATCCCTTTTTTGGGATGGGTTGGACATGAGCAAATTTCCAAGATATCTGGAAGAGACGCGAATACTTCGATAAATATGGGATAGAATCAAGTGAATTGAGTTTTGGTAACCTGTAAAATTATATTACAAAAAAAATCGTCAAATCGGTTCATCGATTTGGGATATTTTGCATCGAGTGTTAAATATCAGGCATCATAAAACTCACCAAAAGAAAAGCGCTCCCAATAAGCAAAGCCTTTATCTCATTATCTTGAATATTGCTGGGCATTTGGAGAAATGTGTTGTAAGACACTTTTACTTGGTCCCATTGATGAGTAATACTTCCTATTTGAGTTGATCCGTCATGAGTGTAAATCTGAAAACTCAAAGACAAACATTCTGGAATATATGAACTGACGACACTTCCCTCACCAATCGATGAGGAAATACCATAATCGTGAACATTTCTAAAATGAAATTACGTGTTTTTGGATGTTACATAAGCCTAAATACCGGTTTACCGCAACTGCTATGAGGAACTTAAAGATCAATCAATCCGATTTGTGAACTATTTAATGTTATTAGAACTGGGAAAAGCCTCCTCAGGCAGATTGCTTAACAGTCTT
Organism: Acanthoscelides obtectus; assembly: GCA_963669975.1. Classification (NCBI taxonomy): domain Eukaryota; kingdom Metazoa; phylum Arthropoda; class Insecta; order Coleoptera; family Chrysomelidae; genus Acanthoscelides; species Acanthoscelides obtectus. The sequence continues at coordinate 32,128,239 of CAVLJG010000002.1, read as the reverse complement.
GACACCCTTGGGCACAATCTGCCAGTTCTGAGTGTACGAATTTCGACACGGTTAAGATGGGAGGCCGAAATCAGGCAGGTCAGGATTTCTCTCAGGAGCAAAGCCTGTTGATCAGCTTGGCACTCTGAATTCGTGCATGTAGAATTCTGTGGATCGAAATGATACTACGGAAAAGGAGCCAAAACCGATCCCTGGAGAACACCTGCGTTGACAATGTAGGATGGACAGGAGACACTGTTAATTACAACTGATATCTTTCGGTCAGAGAGGAAGTCAGCTACCCATCTGCAAAGCATTTCTGGGAGGCCATAGGATGGAGGTTTACAATTGCCAGTCCGCTAATCATTTGCTACTATACAGGGTGTTTCCAAAGTTAAATCACACAAGCATTTTGAGTGCTCCATTGAAGTTTTTCCAGAGTAATTACTACTCCATAATGATTCGTCAACTCTTTCAAATAGCCACACAGAAAAAAATTGCAAGGCGTTAAATGCTGGAAGCGAGCAGGCCAAGAAATCCTCAGTTCTGCCGAATTGTTTTAAAAGCTATTGACAAAATGCAACTCCCCTTGGTTGATCTTCAGGTTGTAACGCTTGTACCCGTTGATAACGATAACGATAGTACTGGTATTGTCTTCTACACTTTACTATAAAAAACATTAACTTGAGCTGCTACGCCTCTAGTACTCATTGTTGGGTCGTCTTCGACCATTTCTAAAATCTCTTCCTGAATTTGTAACATTTCAGGTTGTGCATTGACCTCATCGCTGTTTTTTAAATAGCCTTGTCACAAAGTCTATCTACTAAATTCACAAACATTCGTGGCGTCGGATGATTTCTTAAACGAAACCTTTCCCTTGCTGCGACTGATTTTTTTTTGGCACTCTGCGTATCTTAGTATTATGACCACTAGTTCAGTGTTTTCGTAAAAATGGGCCATTTTTTCGCACGAAATAATCAGAAAAATAAAAGGCTGACACAGCTGATCGAACCAGAGACTTGTTCTGAAAACCATACAGTAACACAAAAAGTTTGCCAAATTTAGTAATCAAAAAACGCTAAGTTTTGCACGGCAGTGGTCGAGAATATCAAAAAAATTTTCAGTCTTTTACTATTTCTTTTATAATGCAACTTTTATATAGGTGATTTTTGGTATATCAACTCCATTTGACGAGTCCTACAAGCAGTTAAAATCTCTCAACTCAACTTCGAAAACACCCTGTATAAGTCGGAAAGATCTGTTCCGGTTTTAGTGAAATATTGCTATGAAGTTACTACTATGTCAAGACGAAAAAGCTTTAGTTCTTAAAATCGATCCAGTGGCTGCGGAGCTAAGGGCAAAACACGAAAAAAATATCACGCTCAAACTTCGTTTTTTGGTGTTTCAGAGTCTTATGCGCATTTCCAGCAAACTTGGGTAATATTCGAATACTTGGTATTTTGAATCATATTCAGAATACATTTGCGTGTTTGGTAATTGGTATTCTCCTGAATACTTATTTGGACAGTGCTCGGTATTCTAGACTCCGAATATCGTTTTTGAATCCCAATATTCGAATACCAGCTTTGTATTCAAATCCCGGTATTCGAATACTGTATTGAAATCCTGTTTTCGAATACTGTTTGAATTTCAATTCAAAATGAATAAACACCGGATGATTCGTGAAAAAGAAGGATATGAAGTTAACTTCAATACACTAAAAATCCTCCCTTCTACGAACCATATGGAACCTTTATTTTGATTCGTAACTTGTGGGAAACAGCAAAATTTAGTAATGCAATTTCTCAAAAATGTTTGTCCTATAAAAACGATGATTCAAAAACGTACAAATATACATTTTTGAGAAAAATTACATTTTGCGTTTTTAAACACCCTGTATAGATAGATGCACAAAATTGAAAAAAGCATTCAAAACTATGTTTTGAACAATGATAAACTTCCTCAAAACATCGGTGCCCTAGGTTAATATAAGTCTCCTGAGTGCGACCCTGTACGACGGAACGTTAAGCCGCGTACAGATCGAGATTCCAACGCAAACCAAGGCACATGTGGTTACAGATTTGAAGGTGTTCGAATCGGTGTGTCTAGTATTTAAACGTTTCTCTGCATTCAATGAGAGGGGACTCGTCGGTCGACATTGGCACCGAACTTAACCCGACGCGATCCAACTCCTCAAAACTAAATTTAGGTGTAAACGAGCGCATTCGAATACCTTCCAACAACAAACGCCGTCACATGTGCTGGCATTCGTTTGCTCGGCCTTGGATTTTCGGTCTGTACGCGGCTTTCACCAAGCTCAGGATCACGGAGTCTGATTTTCTTGAAAATTTGAAAGAATCCAAAAAATGCCGTTACGAAAGTTATTTCACGTTTTCCAAATTGGTGTTAGTGATAACAAAAGTGCGTGTGTACTGTGTTAACTCTCGTAGTACGCATAATAACATTGTTATTTTAAATTCCTCATCCGTTGATCGCATTTCTAGGAAAAACTGCTTCACCTTCTTGCTTGCTGAGAATTTTTGTGCTGAAACTATTTTGCTTTTTATTCTGCCGAATGCTTTTACCGTGGTTTCACTTTTGTCTGGCTTTTTCGCGAAACATGTCAATGGTAACACAAATATTAAATGTGTGTACCTCTTGGTTCTCGTACAGTGTTCATTTCGCGGAATATCCTACGTACGTGGTTTTCTCATGATTTTTTAATGTGAGAACATTATTAAAGTGAGATGAATATGTTAGTGTGTAGGATCATTTTATATAGAGTGTCAGTTCCAGTTTGGCGCTTCGAGGAGCGTTGATACAGGGCTGTACTTAAACTATGAGTACCTATTTTTTCGTTATTGTTTCATACTATATAAGCTGGATAAGGAAATTGAAACTTCTATTTCAGTGAATACCCTGTGCGACATCTGGAAATAACTATAGACATTCTTAGAGCTGTTCCTTGTCTCGTGGGTGTGACTCCCGGCAATAGCTTGAAGAATATTTGACTGTCAGAAGACTCAAACACGTTAAAACCATTAAGATCAGTTGTATTATTCATCAAAGTATACTATCTTTGTATTGATTAACGGATTATACTTGAAGATAGCCAATCTAATAATCCATCCAACAATGATCGGAGATGAAATAAGATACCATGGTGTAATGTATGAGAATGAAAACGTTAGGCGCTATATGAGCATAACCATACCCCCATCTATGAAACACTAATATTTTTAAAACAGATATCCAATTATTGTATTATAGAACTGTGACAAATTCTCATAGATGACATCATGGTATCTCATTTTATCTCTGATAATTTTTTGGACGCACGAATATTGTATTTTCACATTTGTTGTTATCACCAAATTGGTGACAAAATATCAGACGGTTCTGATATACGTACAACGGATTATTTATGATTATGATTATAGCCCCTTTCGGCAGATCATTTGATCATGATTGGAAAAATTCTCCTCTATTTCTGATAATATATTTGGCATAAGCTAATCGTAACCAAAGTATAAGCTGCTAGTACGTACATAAACTTCATACATGTGTCGCCCAGCCGTGGCGACACAGTGATGGGAATTATGACGTCAGACGTCACGACTGCTAGTGACCTCTTGAGCCTAACGGGCTACCATTCATGAAATGAAATTGTCTGCACGTTTCTCGAATTTAAAAATATCGCAAACATTCATTAGGATTTAGCGGTATTTTTGACTACAGGAAACTTCCTAATTACACTGGATATCAGCTTTGAAAATAGCGCAGCATAATCACTAGTTGTACACGACACTTGGAAATACTCCAATTGTTAAATAGGTGATCATGGATTTTCTTGAGGGACGTTTTCAAATAGCAAAAATACTGGAAATTAAAAATGTTCCCGATCACAATGCTTCCTCACTTATGTGTCGGAAGTCATATAGTCTAATTTGAAAGTTTTTCAAAACATAACAGAAATAAATCATTCATAACGCAGCGTACCTGAAAGTTCTGAGCTTTCCCCAACAAACATCCAAAAGTTGGTGGGCCTTTTATCCTATACAACAAATTATCATTTTTGTTGTAAACACCGAAATTGGGTGTCATATTGAACGAGATTTCTTGCTTGATAGTCCCTATGTAGTCTCCAGGTGGAATCCATACTTCCATTTTCTGAAAATAATGTTATTTAAAAAGCAGTGGCTATATTTCTGGGCCGTCAGAAAATAATTGAAAGTCTTCCTATTTTCTCTTCTACACGGTGGCATAATTAGAACTTCGATCTGACGTTTCAGGTCTGAGTTTTTTAAATGTCGATGTCTTGATGATTATCCTTAAATAATATAATTGAGATACGTCATGTTGTTCCTCATTCGATGACATTAAACCAACTATATGAAGTTAGGCACTTGCAATGCGTAACATTTTATCATCTTTGATATTCTATGAAACGAATGGCTATATGATAATTTCAAGGCTTACTCAAGAAATTTTTTTTATAATAATGTATGACATGCTATAATATTTGAAATTAGAATTAAAAGCTGTTCGCTTATGCTGGGTTTATTTTGAAATCCTATCTCAGATAAATTTAGAAAAAAATAGAGATGATTTTGAGAAATTTGTTACCTTTTCCGTGTCTCTCTGGGAATACTGAAAGCGTCAACATTTTTTAAATGCATTTTCTAAAATATATAAATAAGCAACTATGCCATCATTTAACTGACCCGAGTTATGTTGGTGTCATTTAACACTTTATTAACTGATATAATAATTGTATTGTATTCCTTTTTACTAGCTCATCACTTTTGGTTTATATTAACGATTTTATCTTAATTATGAGTCAGTCATTCTTTCTCAGTCACAGCGAACACACACACTGTAATTCCGGTTCGGTTCATGTACACTGTTGTTGGAACCAAATAAAGTTTTTTAAAAACGAAGTTTGAAGTTCCGACTACATATACTAAGTGACATATAAATCCGAACACCCAGTTTAAATGGTTTTATTTTAATAAAATTTTGTATAAGTACTTAATGAAGCATAATAAGTAAATGATGAAAATTTCAAAATGATTGCACTGCTTTAAAGCCCTTTGACCTTTAATAATGTGTGGATGCACCCTGATGTGCTACGCATTCTCCAACGCGCCTAGGCATTCTTCTGATCAGGTGGTCAATGTCTTCCTGTGGTATCTCATTCCAGGCAACCACCAACTCCTCTCGAAGTGCTTCTAGAGTCTGAGGAGGACGTTGCAAATTGAGCAATCTCCTACCCATCATATCCCACACGTGCTCAATTGGGGATAAGTCGGGAGATCTTGGTGGCCATGGTAACAGTGTGACATCATTATGTTGAAAGAAGTCTATTGTGACTCTTGCAACATGTGGTCGGGCATTATCTTGTTGGAAAGTTGGATCTGCCAGGGTGTCAAGATAGGGTAAAGGATGGGGTTCTAGAACTTCGTGGATATAACGCTGCGCGTTCATGTTACCTCTGATGAAGATTAAAGGTGACCTGGAACCATAAGCTATAGCACCCCAAACCATAACTCCAACAGTGTGATGAACATGTCTTTCAACAAAAAACTGTGGATTCCTCCTTTCACCACGTCACCTTCTAACCCTTACATCGACGTAATCGCCTTGAGTGGTGCAGACAACGGTCACTCTGGGATCAGGAATGGAACAGTATTGTCTTTAGCGACGAGTCTCGATTTTGTTTAGGCATGCACGATGGTCGTGCCAGGGTTAGAAGGCGACGTGGTGAAAGGAGGAATCCACAGTTTTTTGTTGAAAGACATGTTCATCACACTGCTGGAGTTATGGTTTGGGGTGCTATAGCTTATGGTTCCAGGTCACCTTTAATCTTCATCAGAGGTAACATGAACGCGAAGCGTTATATCCACGAAGTTCTAGAACCCCATATTTTACCCTATCTTGACACCCTGGCAGATCCAACTTTCCAACAAGATAATGCCCGACCACATGTTGCAAGAGTCACAATAGACTTCTTTCAACATAATGATGTCACATTGTTACCATAGCCACCAAGATCTCCCGACTTATCTCCAATTGAGCACGTGTGGGATATGATGGGTAGGAGATTGCTCAATTTGCAACGTCCTCCTCAGACTCTAGAAGCACTTCGAGATGAGTTGGTGGTTGCCTGGAATGAGATACCACAGGAGGACATTGACCACCTGATCAGAAGCATGCCTAGGCGCGTTGGAGAATGCGTAGCACATCAGGGTGCATCCACACATTATTAAAGGTCAATAGGGTTTAAAGCAGTGCAATCATTTTGAAATTTTTATCATTTACTTATTATGCTTCATTAAGTACTTATACAAAATTTTATTAAAATAAAACCATTTAAACTGGGTGTTGTATCTCTTACTGTTTCAGAGATCGCAATGATCAAAACATGACAAATTTGTTTTTAAAATCATTTTAGGAGAAACAAGGTACATATTCTTCTACATATTCAATAAAACTATTTTTGACTATATGACGAAATTTCAAGTAATTGTAGAAAAACAACGAATAAATATACAAGAATATTATAATAAAAACGAGAAGTTGTTTCCAAATTAGTATAATATGCTATACCCCGGCTATATCCAAAGTTTCTCATTTGAAATGGTATATTAGTATATAAGATGTACGGTTCCATTTAAAAAAATCGTTTTTATTGTCATGTCGGTATGAATCACCCTGTAGGGAGCAGTACATTCAGAATAGGATGCGTATAGGCCACAATTTTTGTAAATGAAAATGTTTGTTTTATAGTAATGGAGATATTGTCCAATTAGATACTAAAAGCTCACCCTGTATGTCTAATTTGTTGCAACAGTAACGTCGTTCGATAGCTTTAGCATTTTTGAAGATTGTTATCGATGTTAAGGACTACAAGAGCCTTAACTTTTGGCTACAATTTTATATTTACTCCTATCAACTGGACATACCCATTTTGAAGGTGTTTTGACCCTTTTCCCAATTCTTCTATAGACTTTAACATTAGAGTTTGATAAAAAGGTTACCCAGAATTTTTTATGTCAAGATGAGGAGCCTTTGCATTCACTTTAAAGAATAATATATAAATCCTGTAAAATTTCTTTTACAACAGGGTTCACATTTGGCTTGCTTGACTGTTTCAAAAAAGTAATCCTAGTAGTTTTCTATATCCGTGTGAATTGACAAATCGTCGTGTACGCTATATATATGAAATACAAATAGAAATAAAAATACCAAGCATAGTTATATAGATATGATTTGTGGAAGTTCCACCAAACATTTTTTGGAGATGCCCCCCTTCCGTTTTGAGCTGGGTACGCCCTTGTCACTATCGAAGGCATAAGGTATATCCAAATACGATCACAAACGAGTCATGTACTGTTTTCAATCATCATGTATATACCTGCAGATAGCACCAAAATGTGCAAGTACCACAAGCCAATCTTCTCACAAACTGTATGGATTGTTGCTGGGTCCTGTCATATAGGTTCAATCTGAAATGCCTTCCGGAGCCGAAGCACGTTCTTTGGAAAGCACTGGAAGTCTCTGTTGCATAGTATATAGTATCACCTCTAGGAACTTTTACTGTGTACCTGTTTTCTGATGATACCGACATCACTGTAAAAAATATAGGAAAATTCGAAAAACAATTGCAGTATTCTAGAACAGAGAGAAACATTAAAAAATACATTAGAAGTACCTATAAACACAAGGTGTCCCACGTTGAACTGCAGCGAAAATTTGGGGGTGGTATTTTAACTGATGGGAACAATTCAGCTTAAATATTTTAAAAGTGGTAGCACTTCTTGTTCTACTGGAAGCACATACCAACTCATTTATCTTAGATACAACATCCTTTATATCCTGTATAAATGTCCATGTATAACGCTGTTTCATGTTTTTGAGCAATACTCAATACGGTATAGGTTTAGTCAGTGAAGGCAGAAAATAGACACCAAACAAAATAAAATAGGTGTTATAAAAAACTCTCCATTGTAGTGTGCGGAGAGGTGATACTGGTACCTATGAGTTCTTCTCAGTTAATTTTGGGAATCGGTCAGTTCTCTGAATAAATAACTATTATGGTCTGGAACCCTTTTGAGCCAGTGTCTGCTTACTCCAGTAGAAGTAGTGGGGAAGCGAAGCCTTTGGCAACTATACTACAACTATTTAAAACTGTAATGACTCATACGCGTGATCAACACGTGATCAGAGCTCGATCCCGGCTTCCTTCCAGTACAGCCGTATAGCGTACGACATATGTCGTTTCTGTGGCTTTGCGGTGGTCAACAGCACAGACAGAGATGGAAATAATGGCTGATTGTTCTCCGCCGGTAGAGCAATGAAATCAAAGACGCGCCTCGACCGGCAGACTCGTAGGCGTCGGCAACGCATTGGAACATGTTTCGTTGAGCGATCGCATACTGTGTGTTTTTATAAGAATTGTTGTGTGATTGTTATTGTTGTGGTTTCTGTGGTTACTGTTTTGGTTATACTTAACCATGGAGAGTACAAATGGCACGAGTGGAAGTACTGAAAGCCAGGAAACAAGTAGACGGCTTCGTAAAGCACTGACGAGGGACGCGAAAGAAATCGTGATCAACGTGTTCAATTATCTGAACAGAACTATGTCGCAGGGAGATGCACTCGCGCGTTGTGAAAGTATGACAGGCGTTCCAGAGTGGACCATTCGCAGGGTGGTGCATGAAAAGAAGAAAACTGGGGCTACTACTGATCCAAAGTTTAATTTGAAGGGACGAAAGGCCGTTAAATTGGATGACGATAGCAAAATGGCGTTAAGGCGAACCGTACATCCATTCTTCTTTAGGAATGAGATACCAACCCGCAAGGCTGTACATGCAGCGATCACGGAAAATGAAATTATACCCCAAATGAGCGTCGAGGTAATGAGGAAATCCCTGCACGAAATTAATTTTCGTTACGAAACGCGTAATCGGAAGCCAGTATTGATACAGAGACCTGAAATAGTCGCCTGGCGTCGAAAATACCTACGCGAAATGATTGAATATAGGCGACAAAGCAGAAAAATCTATTATTTGGACGAGACATGGGTAAATGCAGGTCACACAGTTAAAAAAACCTGGATAGACACAAACGTAGTGGGTAACCGACAAGCAAGCATTGAAGGTTTGTCAACAGGTCTTCGTGGACCGTCAGGGAAAGGTCAAAGATTGATCGTAACTCATATTGGTAGCGATAGTGGCTTTTTAGAAGAGTGTGACTTGATTTTCGTCTCTAAGAAAGGAGGTGATTACCATTACGAAATGAAGGCCAGCTGCTTCGAGAGCTGGTTTCAAGGGGTGCTTCAGCGAGTTGAGCCCAACTCTGTGATCGTCATGGATAATGCTTCCTACCATAGTCGTCGAGCCGAACGTGTACCGACTATGGGATCTCGAAAAAGTGACATGCAGCAATGGTTGCGCGAAAAAGGAATCCCGTTTGACGATTCATGTGTGAAAGCGAAATTGTATGAAAAAATTAAACAGCACAAACCTGCGAACATTAGTTACGTGACTGATGAGATGGCCCGTCAATGTGGTGTCACTGTGCTGCGGTTACCGCTTTACCACTGTGAACTGAACCCAATAAAGCTCATCTGGGCTCAAGTGAAGGGTTATATTGCGCGCCATAACACAACCTGCAAATTACCAGACGTTAAGGTTTTACTTGAGACTTCCATACAGCTAGTAACGCCCGAAGCTTGGCAGAATGCTATCCGTCATGTTGTGAAGGAAGAAACAAAAATGTGGCAGCTTGACCACCACATCGACACCATCATAGAGCCAGTTATAGTCAATTTCAACGAGGAAAGCGATAGCGACAGTTTATTACTGTCAGATGTAAGTGGAAGCGACGATGAATAAAGGTAATTCCCAAATTTTTTACTTACAATATGTTTCAAACCACTCTTTATTAAGCATGTGACAAATCTAGTTCACCCATGTTAAACATTCATACCCCGCCTATGAACAGCTGACTACTGGTAGTTAAGTGATGTTCACGTGAACATCGATGAGTTATTACAGTTTTAGATAGTTATAGTATAGGTCACCTGGCCCTTTTTGCCGACCCCGTAGTATCAACATGGAACTACCCCACAAACCGATGTTACATTGATCTGGTGCGTGATATAGACAACAAACAGCACACCATCTATGGCTCGGAATCAATTTCCGAGGCGGAGATTCGAACCCGCGAGCTTCGGATCGACCGAACAGTAGCTCGACGCGCTAACCAACCGGCTACCCAAGCCCATTTGTTTTTGTTTAAGAAGCGGCATATCGACTACAACCCCTCAATCGCTCGCCATACATCCCATCAAGGTAGTGCCTGCAGCAGTTCTTCATACTGCGGCAAGTTTTTGCAGCAGAGGTTAGTCATTTTAAATTTAAAACGAAAATTGTGGAAAAGTGGAAGTCTACTAAGTAGTCCTCCGTGGCGGAGATAACTTCCTCATTCGACTCAAATTCTGTACGACGAGTTACTTTATTATCTTTTGACTTTGATGAATCTGAAAACTTACAGTCCGTAAGTTCAACACTTTGTTGAATGATCAATTGATTTACATCGAGTAAGAACTCTAAGCCACTGATTGGGTTGAAGGTTGAATTGAACTCTTGGTCGATTGTTGACACAGGAATTGGTCTTCTAGGCCCAGGAAAATCTGGAAATACAAACTCAACTAAACTAGCTTCATGTCTCGTACCTCAAGAGTTGGTAACATTCAACCCTCGTGATTATCTTAATAAATAAAAAAAATAGCGAGAGTTTAACGTCGCCAACTTTTGTGGTGCATAGTGGTCTACGAGGGTTGTTTAAAAAATAAGGCCCCACATATTTTCCGGCACAAAGATTTTTTTATTTGAAAAAACGAATCCACCATTCGAATCGTTGATCTTTAAGTTATTTCTCTCCATAGTTCCCATTTTTTCTACGCATTTTTTTAGCCTATTTAGAAACTTGGCAACTCCTCGTCCGACTTGAACCGGTGACCGCCTAGGTGTTTCGTCAATATTGGAAACGCTATGTCAAAGCTCGATTAAGTCCTTAGTTTAGTACCATTTGAGGACATTTTGAATGTTTATACACGTTTCCCCATATACGAGGGGGTACCCAAAAAACCTCCACCTGTGCTTCCACTGCTCGAAACATTTCTTGAAGCCTCCCTTAGAAATTTCAGACAGCTCCTCCCTCGTTTTTTTCTTGACCTCTTCAATGTCGTCAAAGCGGCCTCCTTTCATGCCCCTTTTTATCCGTGGAAATAAGAAAAAGTCGCATGGAGCCAGGTCAGGCGAATAAGCTGCGTCAGGCAGCGGAACCATGCCGATTTTTTTCAACATTTTCGTCGATTCGGGCAGTTGATGGACATCTAGAGCGAGGTTTGTCATCAATCGATATGTCGCCATTTTTAAATCGAGCAAACCACTTGTACACCTGATTCTTTCCCATAGCATCATCTTTGTAAGCTATATTGAAACAGTTTCAGCAGCATTTTTACCAATTAGAAAGCAAAATTTCACAACTAAGAAACGAAACAAGAACGAAACAGCTCTAGCCAAAATAATGACCACTCAGGTGAAACTGAACTGGTAATGAGTTGCACTGTGCGCCTCTAGGGGCTAAAATGTGTACTACACAAGCTCCGCCCACTGCAATGCTATTACGGTTATTTTTGAGTACCTCCTCGTACTGCACTCAAGTGGCGATGAATTTTTATGGGTGGTAACATTTTTGAGTGCAAAAATCGGATGACCGCACGCATTTCGCACCTGGCAGTGAAGGCGATGAAGGGCCCGACCTTATTTTTGAGACAACACTCGTATCTATGCGAAAAACTGGCAAATATTGAAAAAACAAAGTATTGAAAATTAACGAAAACTATTACCTATTTTAACGTCAACACCTTGAAAAATATGTTGGCCATGAAATCAGAACTTTGCTTACACTATCTTTACCATGGCAGGTCATTAAGCTTGAGGTTTGTGTCATCATCATTCAACACTACTTTCTAAGGCAAAATTGGAGAGCTTCTGTATCATCCGTTGTGTTGCGTGTTGAAAATATTCGAGCATCTAAATACTCGTGTATGAACCATAATAAAGATACCACTAACCTTTATTGCTTTATTTGATGTAACTTTATGTAACTGTAAATTTGTGATTATTGTTGTTTTTATGTACTCAGTGAATTGAACGGATTATTATTTTTACCTTTACCCCAATTGAAATAAATGATGCATGTGAACCTTGAAGTATGCCAGATAAAATCTAGTGATGGACTATGCTAATTTTTGCAAACTGTTGAGAAATATACCATCCTATATTATAACAGGTGGTATACTGTTTCAAATTTGTCGCTTGAGTGGCATCAAGATACCCTTCTAATGCCTTCCTAGAGACGAAATGATCTCTGATTTGGACTCAAGACCGCGAAAACCTGTATGAAGTGCGTCTATTCTCGGATGCTAGATAAACTAAGTGCCATTAAAAGTGTTACACCCAGAAAAACTAATTTCTTCAACTTGATTTTTTGGCAATGATGTGTTCTTACATCAAGAATGAAACGATAACATTCTCACGAAATTTTATTGACAAGTAATAAGAAACAAAATTAGTAACGTGTTGGGCGACCCCTCTGCTGAATACACTCCTGTATACGTCTAGGCATCGACAAAATGAGATGATCGATATCTGGTCGTGACACCTCATTCCAGGCAAATGTGGCGGATGGTGCAAGTGGACAGTCTCCTCCCCATCATGTCCCACACAGGTTCGATGGGATTTAAATCCGGTTTCGACGGCAAAATATGAATGCCTTGAAGAAAGTCCGATGTGCGTGGAGTAGTATGAGGACGTACGTTGTCTTGCTGAAAACGGACGTGTGGACGGCCATCTAGATACGGCAGTAAAGTGGTTTAAAGGACATCATCAACATAACGCGCAGCAGTCATATTGCCTTGAACAAACAGAAGGGGTGATCGGCTACCATACGCAATAGCCCCCAGACCATTAATCCAACAGTCCTGTGTACGTGCCCCTCAATAGCAAATCCAATATCACGCTGTTCTCCTCGGCGATGTCTTACCCTTCCATGACCATCGTGCGTACCTACAGTATATTCAGATAAGAGATAGACCGGACATAAACAAGACCACGTGATCATCGAACGCTGTAACATTCGGCAGGGACGTATTAAGAGTCACGCAGTACATTTTTTAGATAGTAGATGCTGCTTTGCGTAACTTTGTAGTAAATTAGCACAATTCGATGTGTATACGATTGGTGATGGATATAGGATCATGTGGAGGTGGGGTAAGAAATATATAATGATGTAAATATACATAAGGGTTTCAAAATTTTCGCTTCGATTTCCAGCTTCGGATGCCGCCTGATGTTTGGTGAAATACAGTCGAATATAATCTCAAAATGGCGTTTAAATTAGCCTAAATTAAAAATAATCGTATATCTCTTAAAATTGCTTTTAGAATATTGATTAGTATATTTTTTGATTTCTAGGTAAATATGTAACCAAATTAAAACGTTCAAAACGTAAAAAAATGTGCATGGTTGAACATTGTCAGAAAGTAGATTCTTGAATAGGTTTTGCCAAAATGGGTTCAAAAATGTCAATAATTAAGTAAAAAATACAGTAGCTTTATAATTACTTATAACTTACCGAATTTGATGAACGACATCTTTTATTGGAAAGATGAGCTTGATGAGCTTTCATCATCGCTACTGCCTGAAGCACCAACGTCAATAATGAATGGCTCGACTTGTTCCTCTAAAATATTGTCCAGTTCCCACATTCTCTTTTCAACTTTGTCTTTCACGTGCTTAATACAGTTTTCCCATTTTTGCGCTGTTATTAATTCTAGTGCTTCTTTGAAAAGTCCTTTGAGGTCACAAAATTTAAAAGTTGTATTGTGCTTAGCTATACAATTTTTAACCTCTTCCCATATGAGCTCAATGGGATTGAGCTCGCAATGGTATGGAGGTAAACGGAGCACAGTTTTATTTTGACTTGCTGCCATTTCGTCAATGGCGTATTTTTGATATTCCGCCTTGTGATCCTTGACAATTCTTAATAATTGTACTTTCAGCATTGCTTCTTCAAAGTTGATATTTTTCGAGCGGAGCCAATTTTGAACATCAACTTTCCTTAAAGCCGTTGTTGGGACCTTCTCCATTCTTCGAGAATGATAAGGCGCATTATCCAACACAATTACTGCGTTTTCCTCTAAGTTCGGTAAATTTTTTGAAAACCACTGTTCAAACGATTCGCCATTCATTTCCTCGTGGTAATCTCCAGTTTTCTTAGACTCAAAGCACCACAGACCGTCAACAACAAATCCATCCTCACTGCCAATATGGCAGATAATGAGCCTTTTCCCTTTACCTGGAAATCGAAGTACTAACTGGTGTAGATTTATTTCAATAAGCGAACCTTTTTCAAATGTTTTCATGATATTCAGCGAAAAAACATTGAGACATGAGTATCAGATTGCTATAATTGGGATTATTTAGTCATATTGAAAGAAAGAATATTGAACGTCGTATGATTACTCAGCGCTTCACAATTTAATTTAAAGTTATAAACCTTTAAAAAATGAATGATCAGGAACCTGAAATACGCGCAAATATTAATATTAACAAATTAAAACTTTATAAAGCTTAAAGTATGAATTAAAATGATTAGAAATATTAGGAACGGTACACAATATAAAACTTAGTAACTTTTTTTAAGTTTATAATATTCGACATATTTTAAGATTATATTAAAAAATTATTGAAATATCGAAAACACATAAAAACATGGCTTAAAAAAGTTCTAACAAATGAAAATGACAATAAAACATCCACGCATTTTATCGAAAGTTATAAAAGTTTTGTTACTTGTAATATGTTTTATCTGCCCCCTGGAATTAATGTTTAGAACCTTGTTCCCAAGGTTTGAAAAACATCCGATTGTTGTCTATTACTCGTATTTACCTGCTGGATTTTTTAATCCGGTGGACAGTCCATCTAGAAAGGCCCTCCTGGATGAAGTTACAGAATCATCAACCCATACTTTACTTGTAGTGTGTCCTGCGTTTACCCACGTTTCATCAAGGTAATAAATCTTCCTGTTTTGATTTCTATATTTCCCAATTTTTGTTAAATAATCCCTCCTCCATAGCACAATTTCTTCTCTATCCAGTAGTAAACTATTACGACCCCGTTTTTTCCATTTGAAATTTAAATGCTTCAGTAACGCATGGAAAGTTGATCGTTTGTAATTTGGCAACGTTGTATCTCCATTTACCTCCTGCAGTACTTTATCTATAGTAGGTATTTCATTCCTAAAGAAGAATTCATGCACTTTCCTCCTAATCGCATGCTTATCAGCTTCATCCAATGATTTAACAATACTTTTGCAATGTTTACTGGTCATTGGCTCAGAAAAGGTGTGATTTTTTTTGTATTGTCTTAACACATTAAACACTGATGCGCGACACACCCCAACTTTGTGAGAAACCTTCACAACAATTTCTTTGATGGTTGATGCCTCGTTCTCCTCGCGCTCGATCTTATATATATTCAAAATGACCTCTTTCATTTCTGCACTCAGGTGTCTTTTTTTAGAGCGTTTCCTACATCCGGTCTATCTCTTATCTGAATATACTGTAGACAGAATCGCGATACGTCGCTGAAGATGACATTACCCCATTCTGCCTCCCAATGTTGCCGTTCTATGCTCCAGTTCAAACGTTGACCACAGTGGTCCGCAGTCAGAGGAAGCACTAACTGTGGACCGGATTAAAAAAGTCCAAAGGCTCCATGCGACGATAGAGGTAACTTCTCTAATTCAGCGATTTGACGCGTCGTAGCAAAACGGTCTCGTTGCCTGAAGTTGTCTGAAGCGCCTATCTTGACGCACTGTCATACGCCTAGGTGGACCAGTTGGCCTTCTTCGTGTTCCTTGACCTTCTATTATCCACACGACACATGCGCAATGCCACACGGCGCCGGCGGCCAATTTCGCGATAGGACAGACCAACATCTCGACACGCAATAATTCTACTCCTGTCAAAGTCGCTAACATTGTGATAATTTGTCAAGGTATTTTGTTATGCTTAACACTAGTGAATGAAAGGGCAATAACTAAAAATATCTGTACTGCTCTCAGAAACTGCTTTCTTCGTAGAAACTAAGAGCTAACATTTCAACAAAGGTAAACAAAAACAAAGGTAAAACGTTGACATTGTTGCCACAGCTTGCTTTAAATACAGGGTGTTTCAGAACTGTGGGATCAAACTTGTAGGGGTTGTTCAGTGTAATAGTAGAAAACATTTGAGTATAGGGACCCATATCCAGAAAAATGTCACTATGGCACTACGGCCCTAAGACGCGTTAAAATTTAGAAAGACGATGAATTGCCTGAATAGGATTTAATGAATTTAATTTTTGCCTTTTGTACATGATATCATCACAACAATTGTTCAAAATGTCTTCCTCCAACCTGAATACACCGTTCCTCTTCTTTGGTTTACGAAACTCCAGTAGAAACAGAGCAAGACTTAATTGGACGAATCACAGCTGCATTTGAAATCATTCAAAACGAGTATCAAATTTTTAGTCAAGTCCGCCGAAATCATGTGCGACGTTTAAATCGGTCTATTCAGGTTGGAGGAAGACACCTTGAACAATTGTTGTGATGATATCTTGTACAAAAGGCAAAAATTAAATGCATTAAATCCTATTTGGGAAATTCATCGTATTTCTAAATTTTAACGCGTCTTAGGGCCGTAGTGCCGTAGTGACACTTTTCCGGATATGGGTTCCTATACTCAAATCTTTTCTACTGTTACACTGAATAACCCCTACAAGTTAGATCCCATAGTTCTGAAACACCCTGTATAGTCATTATGTTGCCAAAGAAACAAGTTGAAGAAATTATTTTTTTCAGGGCGTAACACTTCTAATGTCATTGAGTATATACTATATTTTGATGATGTCCCTGAATTTAGCTACCAGAAAAATCTAAATGGCATGCGGTTAGTATCAACTGCTCGGGTTCTTATGAAAATGTCCTTGATATGTCCTTGAAATGATCTGCAAATGTGATCATAAAGACAAACCAACCTCAGTCTTGAGAACAGCAACCCAAAAAAACACGTTGCTCCAAAAATCGCACATAAGGTATAGAAATTGTATTTTTTGCCAGTTTTTCGGTATTCTAGTCAACTATGGGCTGTGAAGACTGCTTACCGTTAGTTCTTGGTTGTTGAATCACTACTGCTGGATAATCTAGATCGGTAAAGGCTGTAAACAAAAATTGAATCAGAAACCCTACACTTGAACCCTAAATTTAGTCTCTATAAAATAATGTTTTAGTAAATATGCGTAGATATTTTTTCAGTTTACTTTACCGTTCAAAAGTTTCTGGAAACTTGACAATCCATACAGGAAGATTATTTCAATGTAATACAATATTATTGTTTATATTACTCTGTGAGACATGTACCTCAAACAATGAAAAGGAACGCTTTTACAAGTTACATTTCAGTGGCGACGCGTGACTTTTAGTAAACTGTTAACAAAACCAAATGTGAAAAATCTTATTAAAAAAAGTTTATTTTGAACCTCCCAAATATAAGTTTTTGCTTATCTTAGGTATTTTATTTGAACTATTTTTAAATTAAAGTAAACATTCCTGGACTGAGCGTCTGGGGCATTTGATATACCTCATCGTCTTATGCTATGACTAATCCGAGCCGTCCGAAAAAACGTTTCTAGATGTTCGGAAAATCTTTGATCTTTTTTGGCAATGAGTGTTAACAATTGTAATTTCCTCTATTGTCAGAGTCATCCCCTTCAAAATGAACGGCAATTCCTGTTTTGCCAAAAAACATACGGTATCTAGAAGTGTGCTGCCTAAAAGCTTGGTTAAGACAACTTTCGATTCTTGTTTTGCCAAACTGAATTAAATTGGGTACACATATCACATGTAACGGAGAAATTTCTGTATAAAACTAATGACATCGCCAAAAATACAATCTGTTTTTTTGCAATCACATAACCAAGAGTTTCCATATACCAACTTAATTTAAAATATCAAACTACGTTTTTTATTACTTTTTAAAATTATCTAAAATAGGTGTTGGTCTTCCATCTTCAATGATCTATTTTTTTTTCTTAAAAATTATACAAGGAGAATGACTTTTCAAGTAGTTGAGTCAAGGACTTCTGGCCTACTTGATCTCCGGACCTAAACTCGCCAGGCTATTATTTTCTATGGTTGAACCTGAGAGATTAATTTATACAGTTGCAGTTAAAAGTCAAATGATTGCTCAATAAGAAACGACCCTCGTATATTTTTCAATAAGTTTGGCAGCCAATGAAAAGAATGCCGTATATTTGCATTGTACCTGTTGACAGTCAATTTGAACAGTTTTTGTAAAGGTACGCTTCCACTCTAACGAGCTCCAGGTACATGTTGTCTAGTGTGTATTTGTACCACAACATGTGGCATACTGTTTTTGGAATAGAACCGTGAATTTTGCTCGCCTTGTACCTTTGAAAGCAAGCTGCCACTCGAAAATCGCCAAAGGAAAAGGCATTCGCAGAGTCCAAAGAATGTTCCCTAAATTATTGCTCTCTGTTTGGGAAACATCCTATATAGGTTATATTACACTTACCGTCCATGTTTTGGAAATAATCGTTGTCCGCCATTTTACACTTTAAAAAATAACTTTGCTATTTCAAACACAAATACACAATGTTGCTTCGATTTATCAATAGTTTCACCGCATCAGATATTTTATCTAATCTATATTGTTCGCCTTTGTTGAATTGATATTGATTCGTAAAAGTAAGGATACCAACGTTTGCTAAACAATGTACTGTTAGGATAGAAATTTCGTGATATCAGTAAATGTTCAGACATATTTTATGACTATGACTGGAACATTTAATTTCAGTCAGTGTTTATCTTTACGGTCTGTAAAACAATTATAGTGCATTAATAGGTAGCTGCCCGACAAAAATTCTGCGCCATTTAAAAAATTATGTATGCAATTCCACAAGAACGTTTATTTTTTATTTCTCACGCCATAAGCGAGACGGTTTTGTAAGCGCGCAAATTTTTGGATTAGAAGTACCGAGTATTTTGATGTTACATAAAGGTAGGCTTTCATTGCAAGAAATGATAAGGGTCCATAAGGTGGCTTTTCGGGACCTGTAAATAATTTAAACTTTACGTGTATTGCATCTATGAAATTCTTGCATTTAAATTGTACAGAATTTCCTTCATTCTTTTTGCTGTGGAATATACCATGGTTAATTTATGTAATAAAGCGTTACAACTATGTACTAAATTCGTATTTAACATAAGTACGAGATATTTCCTTATCTTTCTTTAAGAAATAACTTTTTTGCCACAAAAAAAAAACGCTCCAATAGCTATTATCAACAACAAAATGATAACCAAACCATGGGCGTAGTGAAGAAATGACAACAAAATGTCTCCCCACGTGCAATATTTTTAGCTTGTTCGGGTTTATTGATATAATTTTTATTTTTCTTAACTTTTAACGAAGGTACCTGTCGTTTTTTAATAAGCCCAACGTCCCCGTCCTTTTGTTTTTATACTGAACACAAGTTCGATCTTCTCTACGTTCTTTCTGAAACACCTCGTGGCTGCAACCTCACCGACGAAATCCTGATGATGGCTCCATAGAGAATGCCGAAAGCTTGATTTTATCGTCAAAAGAGTCAACTTTAGCCCAAAAGTTTTGCCAATTTCCCAACTAACAAGTAATTGTATTTTGTACCCAACAAGTCGTTGGCTTTGGCAATGACTACTTCTCATATATATATATATATATACAGGGTGACTTCGAAGTTGAGTCATTTATTTTAACAGTGATCTGATCAAAAGAAATGTTTTTTTCCTTTACCATTTTTCTGGTAAAATTAAAGTAACAAAGTTATAGCCCTTTGGAAGTTTGAGTACCGCCCTGTCCCAATAATAATATTATGTGCTCGTGTTTGGCAACAACGGATATAATCCGCCTTATCGGTTCATCGCATCGGAAACAAAAAAGCGAAAGAATTTGGAACGATGTTTTTACAATTACTTTATTCAGTTGTATTCAGTCAGTGTCAGTCGGTAACGCGTGAGTGAATAGTGGTGTTTGTTGCGTGGCTCAAGCGAAATCAAAAATGGCACATGTTTACGAAAATGCTGAACTTGTGGACATGATTCTTATTTACGCGGCATCACGGATTTATGCGGATCGGTTTCCCAATCGAGTGCAACCAACCCCTCGTGCCTTTGTTAATGTAGTACAAAGGGCTCGTGAATCAGGTAACTTAAAACCTCACAGGGGAGGGCATGCCGGTGCTCCAAGACCGCACGATCAAATACAGGTCCGCACTGAAATACTTGTCGGGAGGATACTTTATAAAACAAGGTAAAATTTTTTTTTAATTTTTTTTTATTTTTACACACATATTTTGGTTTATCTTCCTTCTACAATCATTATCTGACAATTAATGACTCAACTTCAAAGTCACCCTGTATATATATATATATATGTACATGTGGCGTGGGTGACGATCGACGGTCCACATCCAGTCGAGCAGCGGAGGCCGACTGCTACCCACAAGCATCGGCAGGACCGTGGAGCGTATGATTGACACGAATGCACGTGGAAATCTATGATGAGTGAAATATGTCTGAAAGCTGTGTAGAATTACCGCGGCTGAAGGCGACAAATCAAGATATACCTTCCTCCAATCCCTACAGTCTTCCATCCTGCAATGTTTTACCCTTAAAAACTAATTCAAACGTGATCAGGATCATCTCAAATGTCAAAAAAAAGTTTGAGCGATTTTCTTTAGCCCCTAGCTCCGCCACCACTGGATCGATTTTCAAAAGTATAATGCTTTTTTCCAAAGATGAGAATGAGTTACGTGGTTTTTCGTGATGTATCATGTAACGTCCAAAAACATATCTCATTTTCTAAACTTTTCGCTATTACAATACTTCCAAACCAGTGGCGTAGGAAGTAAAACATAATAAATTAATGTATGTTCAACTAATTAGAGTACTTTCGATTATTAGTGTTTGGTATTAAATCGATATATTGACTGAAGATCTAACCTACGCCTGCAATCCGACAACACATGACATGTAACACATGAAAGCAAACATGAAGCTGTACTAATTAAGAGTGATCTATCCGTTTTGCTGCAGTATACGGGGCGTTGTATCAGTCCTCATCTTCCAGACTATCTCAGCCTTCATCAACATATCGGAAGCCTTGCTGCTCAACGCCGTATTTTTTGTGAATTATTTTATATTTTTGGAAAGGACCGGTTTCAAGAGAAAACAATGGCATCAAGTAGATTGAATCTGCACTTCCATCGAAAATATGGACAAATTAACTTTGTATACGGTGAGATTAAAATTGAGCCGACGTCGTAATGTGTACGAGAGAAAAACGCGAGAAGAGTGCAATATGTGTTAGAAAGAGTGCGCCGATGGCATCCGTGACTTAGTACTCGGGTTGCTAGGCAGATATAGTCGAAATCACGAAAGATGACGATTACGTCATCATTTTAGTATGTATACTAAGTGACATATAAATCCGAACACCCAGTTTAAATGGTTTTATTTTAATAAAAGTTGGTGAATGTATTTATCTTACTGTAAATAACAAGTGAAAAAATGTTCAGCCTTATCAGTTGGACATTCCGGTTTTTATACTGCTTTTTTTTAATTCACTAACGCTCTAAAAATGAATATTTCAGCCGCAGTAAAGAATCAACGTTGGCGGATTTTGGTTCTTGACATCCTTTACGATCGGTTACGATGCCTAGAGTACGGAGACCTGTACGATTTCGTCAACTTAGTGAGTTTGATAGGGGCCGTATAGTGGGACTTCGGGAAGCTGGACTTTCTTTTCGGGCAATTGCAGTTAGAGTGCAAAGAAGTGTAGACACTGTGGTTAGGTGTTGTCAGGCATGGCTTCGAGAAGGCCGTACGCAAAGAGCAAGGGGCACTGGACGCCGCCGTAGAACAACAGACCGTGACGATCGCCGCCTAAGATTATTGGCCTTAAGGGACCGTTTCTCCACTACCAGGTCCATTGCAAATGAATGGTTTGCAGAACACGGAAGACCTACTGGCATGCGAAGTGTTTACCGACGAATGAGAAGTTTTGGCTTGTTTTCATACCGGTCACACTGGGTCCTCCTTTTAACTCCAGAACACCGACGTAATCGCCTTGAGTGGTGCAGACAACGGTCACTCTGGGATCAGGAATGGAACAGTATTGTCTTTAGTGACGAGTCTCGATTTTGTTTAGGCATGCACGATGGTCGTGCCAGGGTTAGAAGGCGACGTGGTGAAAGGAGGAATCCACAGTTTTTTGTTGAAAGACATGTTCATCACACTGTTGGAGTTATGGTTTGGGGTGCTATAGCTTATGGTTCCAGGTCACCTTTAATCTTCCTCAGGGGCAACATGAACGCGCAGCGTTATATCCACGAAGTTCTAGAACCCCATCTTTTACCCTATCTTGACACCCTGGCAGATCCAACTTTCCAACAAGATAATGCCCGACCACATGTTGCAAGAGTCACAATAGACTTCTTTCAACATAATGATGTCACATTGTTACTCATGGCCACCAAGATCTCCCGACTTATCCCCAATTGAGCACGTGTGGGATATGATGGGTAGGAGATTGCTCAATTTGCAACGTCCTCCTCAGACTCTAGAAGCACTTCGTGAGGAGTTGGTGGTTGCCTGGAATGAGATACCACAGGAGGACATTGACCACCTGATCAGAAGCATGCCTAGGCGCGTTGGAGAATGCGTAGCACATCAGGGTGCATCCACACATTATTAAAGGTCAAAGGGCTTCAAAGCAGTGCAATCATTTACTTATTATGCTTCATTAAGTACTTATACAAAATTTTATTAAAATAAAACCATTTAAACTGGGTGTTCGGATTTATATGTCACTTAGTATATGTGTACCCCCTACAACCACCACCCCCAAGTTTTTACCGCTAAAAATTTTCGGAAAGTTTGGCCTTTTTCTCCGCCACCACTGGATCTATTGTCAAAAACTAGACTTGTCGTCCTTGTGTGAAAACTTCATCAAAACCCGAGTGGTACTCTGGTTATGGACGGACCAAGGATTAGCGGACAGACCGACGGAAATGAGTGCCATGTTTTTTTTATGTACCTGTCATACAACATCCAAAAAATATAATATCTCATTTTTGAAATTTCTCGCGATTACAATACAAGTCCAGTATGCATAAAAAAAACGTAAAATCCATTGAAAGGTATCCATTGCTGTTTGTATCAGTCCTCCTGCACAATAGTAAATTAAATACTTTGGTAGAGAAGTATGCCATCATTGGCCGTTCATTTTTGTCCCGAAGCACAAAGTACCACAAGGGATATAATATGCGAGAACATTTTTACTACTGTATTCATATAAAAAAGGTATTTACTATTTTGAACGCAGATACGAGTACACATCTGTTGCAAAAAATATGCGAGGCTGCATTCGAAATGATTCAATTTGTGTCAACCCTCGCACACAAAATACTTTCACATGTATATGTCATTACATTCATTTATTGAACTGATTGCTACATGTATTTAATTACTGTGTTCGTTAATTAGATTGATTCAAGAGGGATGATAAACCGCGATAATTATATGATAATCGGGATGTAACACTAGAAGGCTTATGTTAATAAATTAGTATTACACTGTTGAATTTCGATGGCGTTGAGTTACAGGGTTATTGCTATTCGTGGTAGTTAAAGCAGTATTCTGATATACATTTTCGTATAAGCAAACGAAACTAGATACATTGGATAATACAGTTTTTAATACTCTTGTTTCGATGTTTGTTATGATGTCCCTTATTTCGATTTTGCGCAGTAGCGAAACAATTCTTCGTACTCCGTTACCGAAATAAGGAAGCTCCATTACGGAGAATAAGGAAAAGCTTATTTTGTAGGGTTATCTTTTTCTTATTCAGCGCAGTTGCCGGAAATCGTAAAGCTGGGCAAGCTTGATTGAAATAACTTCAAGTTACAAAAACGCATTGGTTGCAATATAATAGAAGCGTGAGTTATAATTCACAGACAAAAACAAATGCAAAAAATAGACAGTGTTTTAAATTGAATTGAATTATCCTAATTTTTGTTATATATGCAATCTGGCAATTTGGTTTTGTCGTCACTTGTGGTTCTGTGGTTCCTTGATTCTAAGCCTATTCATTTCTTGTCATGTTTGGACACAAATGTTACCGAAACTCTTCATGAAAAAATGTTAACCTGGCTTTGAAATCTTGAGGTTAGCTCCGCGTCGAAATCGAAAAAAAATAGACAACCCGTCATGACTTAGTAGTCAGTAATGCCAAATTACGGTTCACTTTGGTTCTTGTGTTTCTTGTTCTTAATTATTTGCTATCGCTGTCAAAAATTACGTAACGGACGGTTTAACGACTCGTTATTTTCGTTGCACTAAAAACTCTCTAATTTGAGACGCTAATTCTTAATATATCCATCAAGAACATCCCCGATAGCATAAAATATTCATCAAATATTCTAAAAACATGTTTGTAGCGACAATTTTTTTAATATTAAATAAATATATTTCTTATATATTTATAAAATATTCATTATAGTAGTATATCTGTAATATACTAAGTGACATATAAATCCGAACACCCAGTGTAAATGGTTTTATTTTAATAAAAGTTGGTGAATGTATTTATCTTACTGTAAATAACAAGTGAAAAAATTTTCAGCCTTATCAGTTGGACATTCCGGTTTTTATACTGCTTTTTTTTAATTCACTAACGCTCTAAAAATGAATATTTCAGCCGCAGTAAAGAATCAACGTTGGCGGATTTTGGTTCTTGACATCCTTTACGATCGGTTACGATGCCTAGAGTACGGAGACCTGTACGATTTCGTCAACTTAGTGAGTTTGACAGGGGCCGTAGAGTGGGACTTCGGGAAGCTGGACTTTCTTTTCGGGCAATTGCAGTTAGAGTGCAAAGAAGTGTAGACACTGTGGTTAGGTGTTGTCAGGCATGGCTTCGAGAAGGCCGTACGCAAAGAGCAAGGGGCACTGGACGCCGCCGTAGAACTACAGACCGTGAAGATCGCCGCCTAAGATTATTGGCCTTAAGGGACCGTTTCTCCAATACCAAGTCCATTGCAAATGAATGGTTTGCAGAACACGGAAGACCTATTGGCATGCGAAGTGTTTACCGACGAATGAGAAGTGTTGGCTTGTTTTCATACCGGCCACACTGGGTCCTCCCTTTAACTCGAGAACACCGACGTAATCGCCTTGAGTGGTGCAGACAACGGTCACTCTGGGATCAGGAATGGAACAGTATTGTCTTTAGTGACGAGTCTCGATTTTGTTAAGGCATGCACGATGGTCGTGCCAGGGTTAGAAGGCGACGTGGTGAAAGGAGGAATCCACAGGTTTTGTTGAAAGACATGTTCATCACACTGTTGGAGTTATGGTTTGGGGTGCTATAGCTTATGGTTCCAGGTCACCTTTAATCTTCATCAGAGGTAACATAAACGCGCAGCGTTATATCCATGAAGTTCTAGAACCCCATCTTTTACCCTATCTTGACACCCTAGCAGATCCAACTTTCCAACAAGATAATGCCCGACCATATGTCGCAAGAGTCACAATAGACTTCTTTCACCATAATGATGTCACATTGCTACCATGGCCACCAAGATCTCCCGACTTATCTCCAATTGAGCACGTGTGGGATATGATGGGTAGGAGATTGCTCAATTCGCAACGTCCTCCTCAGACTCTAGAAGCACTTCGAGAGGAGTTGGTGGTTGCCTGGAATGAGATACCACAGGAGGACATTGACCACCTGATCAGAAGCACGCCTAGGCGCGTTGGAGAATGCGTAGCACATCAGGGTGCATCCACACATTATTAAAGGTCAAAGGGCTTCAAAGCAGTGCAATCATTTTGAAATTATTATCATTTACTTATTATACTTCATTAAGTACTTATACAAAATTTTATTAAAATAAAACCATTTAAACTGGGTGTTCGGATTTATATGTCACTTAGTATATTTAAGTAAGATATA
This sequence comes from Acanthoscelides obtectus, assembly GCA_963669975.1. Taxonomy (NCBI): domain Eukaryota; kingdom Metazoa; phylum Arthropoda; class Insecta; order Coleoptera; family Chrysomelidae; genus Acanthoscelides; species Acanthoscelides obtectus. The sequence goes on along the minus strand of CAVLJG010000002.1, from coordinate 32,102,063 downwards.
ATATTATTAAATATTGAATAATTATTTAATGAACATTTCATGGTATCGGGGATGCTCAAATACACCGACGCGCTATTTAAAGTCCAGAACTCTGAATGTTGTGGTCTTTCGTCCTTTTCAGCAAAAATGGCGTCAAGTGGATCAACTCTAGACTTCCTACGCCTTCGAAACAACTTCAAGTACAATTTTCCAGGTAGTGCAATGGCATCAAAATGAGGAAGATTTTGTGAGAATCATTGTTGCACTATTTGGGCTTCTTATGAAAAAAAATTCTCTCGGAACGCAGCAATGAGCGTGTCCGTACAAGATAGCCTCATTTCTTTGGAGCTCTGGAGAAAAACTGTTTGTCAGCAATGTTTAATACCTGATTATAATACCTCTTCATACGTAGTCATATACTATTATGTATTATATACCACGCGAAATCAAGCAACATCATAAAATTACACTTCAAGCATAATGTCTACGTATACAGATAATATCGCGCTCACCTTGTATGTGCATATCGCAAAACCTGATACCTGCTTTTGCTCGCGACAAATCCAGCAACGCTGCTATAACTAGTGATATAGACGCAGTGTTGCCAAACCTACCGGTATTTCTACAGAAATGGGTCCTTATTTAGCGAAATACCGAAAACGACCTCGTTTTCCAAGATTTTTTAAAATAATTCGGATATTACCAAACTTGTTTACTGAAAAATAGCTGGAGCCAAAAATGAAGCTAAAAAAATATGTGTCGACCTAGGCAGTCGGACACACGAGGAACATACAGGGTGACTTTGAAGTCGAGTCATTAATTTTCAGATAATGATTGTAGAAGGAAGATAAACCAAAGTATGTGTGTAAAAATAAAAAAAAAATAAAAAAAAAATTTACCTTGTTTTATAAAGTATCCTCCCGACAAGTATTTCAGTGCGGAACTGTATTTGATCGTGAGGTCTTGGAGCACCGGCATGCCGTCCCCTGTGAGGTCTTAAGTCACCTGCTTCACGAGCCCGTTGTACTACATTAACAAAGGCACGAGGGGTTGGTGGCACTCGATTGGGAAACCGATCCGCATAAACATGTGCCATTTTTTATTTCGTTTGAGCCACGCAACAGACACTACTATTCACTCACGCGTTACCGACTGACACTGACTGTATACAACTGAATAAAATAATTGTAAAAACATCGTTCCAAATTCTTTCGCTTTTTTGTTTCCGATGCGATGAACCGATAAGGCGGATTATATCCGTTGTTGCCAAACGCGAGCACATAATATTATTGAGACAGGGCGGTACTCAAACTTCCAAAGGGCTATAACTTTGTTACTTTAATTTTACCAGAAAACTGGTAAAGGAAAAAAACATTTCTTTTGATCAGATCTACTCATTGTTAAAATAAATGACTCAACTTCGAAGTCACCCTGTAGATTTGGGTAGCCTATAATTATGTACTCACATCTCTTACTTCAATTTTCCTATACTGGTTATTGTGCGGTACAACAGGTACAGAGTAATGGTAAATCACTATGCTCATGACCATATTACCGGACAAGCAATAAGGAAAACAAAGATGGTCTGATCTGAATTAAATATTAAATACAAATGCCAGATGATGAAGAGTCAACAGAAGAATCTTATATCCAAGAACGGATAAAGGTGTTTCCAGGATGGTTGTGAAGGAGCATAAATACCACCGCCAAATTACAATAAAATTAGGTAAGGGATATTTAAGAAATTTCATCCAAATCCGAGCAGTATTTTTCAAGTTACAGACGGGCCAAGGATTTGCGGAAATGAGTGCACATGTCATGTAACATACAACAAAACATAATATGCCATTTTCGAAATTTTCCGCGATTACAATACTTCCTCCGCCAGTAGGCGTGGGTAGTAAAAACTGCCGTCATGTTCGTGAACTATCTGTTTTTCCAAGAAACAGGTTTTGGTTCAAATTGCAATGCTAAATTCTTTGAAAATCCCCTTCTACCGCATACAAAAAGGACGAAACATCCCCTGCTTTTCGCAACGTTTGTAAAGTGGGCTCATCTTTCAAAGAGCGATCTGAAAATAAAGCAGATAATAACGGAAGGCGTAAACTTTTCCGCTTACTGATGAATTAAGTGTTTCGCAGGCAGAGGAACGATTTACAGTGCTCCCCAAACCGCTATATCTCCAACTTTCCAGACAATGATGAAAAATTTATAGTATCCAACCTACTTTAACTTTCCACAAAGGTATTTCGTGTGCACCTTTGGACACCTGTTATATGCTAAGAGCTGACGGCAAAGTTAATATTTGAATAAAGCAATGGTTTCAAGTCGGTTGACTTGTTACTCTATTTGGTAGGCCGGTCTAATACAGTTTTGAACAATAAAGAAAATATAAGTTTTCTTCCATGTACTCGTATGTAAAATAACTATACTATAACTATCTAAAACTGTAATGACTCATCGATGTTCACGTGGACATCACTTAACTACCAGTAGTCGGCTGCTCATAGGCGGGGTATGAATGTTTAACATGGGTGAACTAGATTTGTCACATGCTTAATAAAGAGTGGTTTGAAACATATTGTAAGTCAAAAATTTGGGAATTACCTTTATTCATCGTCGCTTCCACTTACATCTGACAGTAATAAACTGTCGCTATCGCTTTCCTCGTTGAAATTGGCTATAACTGGCTCTATGATGGTGTCGGTGTGGTGGTCAAGCTGCCACATTTTTGTTTCTTCCTTCACAACATGACGGATAGCATTCTGCCAAGCTTCGGGCGTTACTAGCTGTATGGAAGTCTCAAGTAAAACCTTAACGTCTGGTAATTTGAAGGTTGTGTTATGGCGCGCAATATAACCCTTCACTTGAGCCCAGATGAGCTCTATTGGGTTCAGTACACACTGGTAGGGCGGCAACCGCAGCACAGTGATACCACATTGACGGGCCATCTCATCAGTCACGTAACTAATGTTCGCAGGTTTGTGCTGTTTAATTTTTTCACACATGAATCGTCAAACGGGATTCCTTTTTCGCGCAACCATTGCTGCATGTCACTTTTTCGAGATCCCATAGTCGGTACACGTTCGGCTTGACGACTATGGTAGGAAGAATTATCCATGACGATCACAGAGTTGGGCTCAACTCGCTGAAGCACCCCTTGAAACCAGCTCTCGAAGCAGCTGGCATTTATTTCGTCATGGTAATCACCTCCTTCCTTAGAGACCAAAATCAAGTCACACTCTTCTAAAAAGCCACTATCGCTACCAATATGAGTTACGATCAATCTTTGACCTTTCCCTGACGGTCCACGAAGACCTGTTGACAAACCTTCAATGCTTGCTTGTCGGTTACTCACTACGTTTTTGTCTATCCAGGTTTTTTTAACTGTGTGACCTGCATTTACCCATGTCTCGTCCAAATAATAGATTTTTCTGCTTTGTCGCCTATATTCAGTCATTTTGCGTAGGTATTTTCGACGCCAGGCGACTATTTCAGGTCTCTCTATCAATACTGACTTCCGATTATGCGTTTCGTAACGAAAATTAATTTCGTGCAGGGATTTCCTCAATACCTCGACGCTCATTTGGGGTATAATTTCATTTTCCTTGATCGCTGCATGTACAGCCTTGAGGGCTGGTATCTCATTCCTAAAGAAGAATGAATATACGGTTCGCCTTAACGCCATTTTGCTATCGTCATCCAATTTAACGGCCTTTCGTCCCTTCAAATTAAACTTTGGATCAGTAGTAGCTCCAGTTTTCTTCTTTTCATGCACCACCCTGCGAATGGTCCACCCTGGAACACCTGTCATACTTTCACAACGCGCGAGTGCATCTCCCTGCGACATAGTTCTGTTCACATAATTGAACACGTTGAGCACGATTTCTTTCGCGTCCCTCTTCAGTGCTTTACGAAGCCGTCTACTTGTTCCCTGGCTTTCAGTACTTCCACTCGTGCCATTTGTACTCTCCATGGTTAAGTATAACCAAAACAGTAACCACAGAAACCACAACAATAACAATCACACAACAATTCTTATAAAAACACACAATATGCGATCGCTCAACGAAACACGTTCCAATGCGTTGCCGACGCCTATGAGTCTGCCGGTCGAGGCGCGTCTTTGATTTCATTGGTTCTACCGGCGGAGAACAATCAGCCATTATTTCCATCTCTGTCTGTGCTGTTGACCACCGCAAAGCCACAGAAACGACATATGTCGTACGCTATACGGCTGTACTGGAAGGAAGCCGGGATCGAGCTGTGATCACGTGTTGATCACGCGTATGAGTCATTACAGTTTTAAATAGTTGTAGTATAAGCGATTAGACCATAAACGGCACTCATAGGAAACTCCTCCTAGAAAGGATCAGTTTCAGGTAAAAATTCGAAGCTTACGAAGTAATCAGATATAAATCATATAAATCAAATAAATCACTTAACTGTCATACTTTTTAGGTCAAAGTGAAAAATCCGAGATCTTTGTAAGTCTAGGTAACGTAACAACAATATTTCAGGCTGAGGAAAATCTGTGCAAAATAGCCAATAAGGAAGGAGACTGTAAATCAGTCGATCGCCATCTGCTCAGACAGCCAGGCAGCTATTAAGGCATTAAGTCCATCGCAAATATCGTCTAAATTAGCAGGGGACCGCGTGAATACTCTCAAGGAGCTGCGAAACCGTATCTATATAATCTTTGCGTGTACCGTTCAGTTGAATTAGTCCTAAGCAATATGAAAGATATCGTGTTAGAAAGGCGTCGCAATCTGAGTTTATCTCACTCTAGCGAGTTGGGATCAGGTTTGAGGAAAAGGGGTACGACTTTTGACCTCGTAAAACAAAATTCTCAAAAACAATCTATACTATAATATATTTCACCGACCGAAGCTGTGGGTACCTTTATTTTACAAGGAGGGTTGGGGGCATGAGCAGACTTAGAGTGGCCACTGCGGGCATCAAAGGCTGCCATTTTTCTCCATAAAATGGTACATATTGCAGTACCTTGGTGGGAAAATTACCTTGTTAGCCCTGAATCGTGAATATGTGCGACCCCCTTTGACCAATCCCATGTCCCGCTCCTTAATTTTCAATCGCCGAACATGAATTCTACAACGAACACTGTGCCCCCTCCTAGATAGATTTCTAAATCCGCATCTGGCCGGGGGTTGTTATTTTCAGTTTTAGTTTTTCAGATTACATGGAAAAACTAACTTAAAGAGTTATATGGATTAAGCATTGGTTGAATACTCTTAAATATTTTTCATAAAGCATTTGGATCTAATTTGAAAATAATTACTGAATATGTTTACTTGTTGTCAAGCTTGACAGTTCAATATTTCGAAGTCGTCGTTACGTAGCTCGATGTTTTGTATATTACCTCTGATAAATCTAATAAGATAGGGATAAAACACAACTCCAAAATTACCCAACGTCCTTTGTTCCGGAATCGATATATGTTTTTTTTCATTACCGCAAAGTTTGTCCATTTGGTAGTATTCTAAAATAGAATATGGAGGATTTTTATTTTGGCGAGCCGGATCGGTTACTCGAAAAAGCTTACGGTCGCTATCACTCTGAAATGGCATATTTTCTTTTATACGAATTTTGCTGATGTATAATTTCAGTAGTTTTAATGACAGGGAAGAAAGTTTTTATGATTTTTACCTCTGCCTTCAACCACCTGTACCACTCCAGGAATAACTACATTTGTTTTAACTGCAATAGTAAAAGCTTAAATTTAGATCCACTGTATAAGGTTGCATACTTGGGGAGAGCTTATTGTTAAAAAGTATACAGGGTGTCCCAGAAGTCGACGTCAAGCCGAAACCGGGTGATAGGCAAAGTCATAACAGCAATCAGAAAAATATTTAAAAAAATTTTATGTATGTGTTTTGAAAATTATAGGTCTTTGAAAAAAATATAGAAATTCCACACCCTACGGTAGTCTGTCAACTCCTGTTACTACAAATATTAACTTTTTTTGGATTTTATTTTTACAATGTAATGATAAATAATGCATCTTCAAACTGGTGTCTCAACCTTACTGCCAACTTTTCTCGTTCAGGAAAAATTGCCACTTATTTCCCAACCAAGTATTCCAAAGTAAAACTTTGCTCAACTTTAACTGGCTGTACTGGAAAAAAATGTACTACGCAAGTAACCTTAAAAGTTGGCGCATTTAATAAGGATTCCAAAATGGTATAACACGTAGAAGATTACTCGTTAACTTACGCACAATTTTTATTTGAAGAAAAACTGATGAAAATTTTTCAAAATTTCCTAATTAAACAACGATTATGAAAACGCACAAGGACCCTTAAGGACAACTGTTTGCACAACAGTGGGCGTCAAAATGCTGCTGATAATGATTTACCTTTACAGCAAATGCTCAAACTGTTTTCCTTCAGCCGCAATACACGCTCGACATCTTAAAAAAGATCGGGTTATTAAACGAGCGAATCCACGGTTATTTACAAACTCAGCTGCTTCCAATAGTCTTTGCCGTAGCTCAGCTATATTTTGAATCGGCTTGAAATACACTTTTTCTTTTACAGTTTCCCAGTAAAAAAAATCTAGCGGATTCAAATCTGGTGACCGGGCTGGCCACGGTATTGTACCAGACCGCCCTATCCATCTGCCTGGAAAGTTTTGATCGAGATACTCTCTCACTGAGAGTGCATAGTGCGCTGGGCAGCCATCATGCTGAAACCACATGTCCCTGTAAATACTCAGTGGCACGTCCTCCAATAAATTTTCTAAATGATTTTGCAAAAAACCTAAATAAACCTCAGCAGTCAAAGTCTCTGGGAACTCAAACGGACCGATTATTTTACCATTTAACATTCCTGTCTAATGGTTTATTTTGAAGCGATATTGAGATTTATCTTCTCTCATCAAATGTGGGTTTGCTACGTGCCACTCGTGTAAGTTATGCATCCCATCCCCATCTTTCTTAAATGTGGTCTCATCTGACCATAAAATTTTTTCAAAGAACCGTGGATCTTCCCTGTGTCTTTCTAACATTGTGCGACAAAAAGCAACTCGGGGCTCATAATCTCGGGGCAGAAGAGCTTGAACACGCTGTACGTGGTATGGATGGAGCAAGATTCTATGAGCTGTACTTTTGGGCACACCTGTTTTTAGCTCTATTGCACGCACTGAAGTACTCGGATCTTCTTCGACAGCTCCTAGCACCACGTCTTCGTAAGGAAGGAAAGATCTTCCCTCACCGTGTGATTGGTTTGGTAGTTGGCCCTCTGAGAACAGTAAGCGGTGCACATTTGTGAACCTCTCACAGTAAAGTCTCGCTGGAGCACTAGCGTTGCATCTGCATTCCCCATAAATGAGGTGCATGTTAGCGTATTCTTGTACGGTGTACACGGATGTAGCGGCACTGCACAATCACACTATCAAAGGTAGTCTAAGGAAAGCAAATGTTGTTTTGAAGAGCAATTAAACAGTCCAAATCCAAATCACAAGCGATCAACAGTCCAGTTCACGAATCCAAAATTAGTAACAGTACGAAATCAACAAGCACGATCATGTAAAGATGCGCAGTAAACGAAGGAGTACTGATCGGTATCAAAGTGTGCAATAGCAAGTAAGTGATGTGCTTCATCCATACCACATACAGCGTGTTCAACCTTTCCTGCCCCGGGATTATGAGCCCCGAGTTGCTTTTTGTCGCACAAGGTTAGAAAGACACAGGAAAGATCCACAGTTCTTTGAAAAAATTTTATGGTCGGATGAGACCACATTTAAGAATGATGGGTACATAAACCTGCATAAGTAGATGTCTTATGGGGATTCGGTCTCAAAACTTCCAAAATCCGCCACCAGAGGCGCTGGCGTCGCGCGCCATTGACAGGTTGTTGGACGGAATCTGTAATCGAAATTCATGAGTTGGGGATTCCGCCGCTAGATGGCGCTGTCAAACCAAACGGAATCTGTGTGTCATTGGACACCTGTCATGCGTCATTGGGCATCTCACGCATAGATGGCGTTAAAACGTCATCTGTCATACGTCATTGGACACCTGTCATTGATGGGTTGGGCATCTCGCGCATAGATGGCGCCGATTTGTTTGGCGCTGTACAAACCTAACGGAATCTATGCGTCATTGGACAGCTGCCATTGATGGGTTGGGCATCTCGCGCATAGATGGCGCCGATGTCGCACCTGTCTGGTGTTGGCGTGGATTACGGGGGGCAACGTGTATACAGGGGTGCATCGAAAAATAGCGGATCGATGGACCGACGGTATATCGTTAAATCGTATATAGCAAGGCGTGACCTAAATAGCGTGGTGGGCTCCTCTGGTCGGTCGGTCGGTCGGTCAGAATGTCTCATAACCTGTATACGATGTACTGTTATTATTATACAGGATGATACCGTTCAAAATGAAAATAGTATAGACATTCTGACAATTATTTCGCAAACCAGAGGTATTTTCAATAAAACTACAATAATACGTTTAATATTTTATTGAAAATAGAAAAAACTGCATAGGTAATATGATATTTGAAAACCAGTGGCGTAGACGTTCAACATTTCTCTGGGTACAGGAAAATTGTCCGTTGGTGTGGCATGGATTGGAATCAGCAACAAAGTTTCCAGTAGCACACGGTGTACCATCATACTTGCAAACATCAATAATGTTGGGAAAAACACCAAAAATGTGACATTTCTTGAGTAAAAAGTTTGCTTTCTGTTCTCCACGAACGTAGACATAGTCAGCCGCATATATCACCTTATTTTTAATTATTTCATTTAACTTGGAATATTTAACGTCGCCGGAAGAATATTTAAGCCCATGGAAATTCTTCTCCAAGTAAGCGACAGTTTTCTTGTCTTTAGTATTTAATGTAGAAAAAGGTTGCGGAGGTGTAAAGATGTAATGACTTTTCTTGAAACCAATTTCGATACATAGTTCTTTAGGTACGAATAATCCGTCAACTGTAAAGCCTTGAATGTCAACAAACGCGATCCTCATGATGTCTGATGCGGAACTGAGAGTCCTTCGTTGCTTACGAGATGGTTTTAATAACTTCGGTGAGGGGGAAGTACTCGATTAAGCAGTCATGTATAATGATGCAGTAGGCCTTGGTGTTGGTTGGAAAGCCAGTATCGGCTTCGATATCCAATCTAACATCAACAGTTGATGATTTCATGGTTTCCTCTTGTTTGGAACAGTCAATAACAAACAAAGCGCGATTTTTAAAAGCGGTATAATCTAAAAGACATCTCTTCAGAGGAGAAGAAGAAGTTGTATAGCTGGTTTGAAAGTCGCTATAGTTGAAATGAGCTTCAGTAAAGTGATTGTTTGCAAAGTCCAATTGCATACGTTCGTTGGGATAGTATTCACCATTTAAAGATACTCGAATACTAGCAGCATTCACGTGATCAAACAGGGTAGGGTCTGAGGTTGCGACGTCACGTTTACCGGTTTGGAAACATACTATAATGAAACGTGGTCTTTCGATTGCGGTGCTAGTTTTAACTGACCATATTTCTCTTCTCGCATCTGCGGTAATTGCAGGCAGTTCATTCAGATCCCATTTTCTAAATGGTATAAGTATCGGCTTATCAGTTTGAATAGCTTTCAAAAGTTGTTCTTTCACATCATCACTCGGGTAAATATGTTTGATTTTCAGTTCCATGCTTTCAATAGTTATTTTCGCTGTCGTCGTCGTTCCAGTTTTTTCCTTGATAATGATACAATCGTTATCGTTTCTAGCTCTCACAAATCTGAGAGTTTGTCTGCCACACGTAATCATAGGATAATCATTGAAAATGTTGAAAATATGTTTAAGCGGCATTAGCAAGCTAAAAGACTTGTTATGTGTTGACGCCATTATAGGTGTTGAAGGATAGTTCCATCCAGCTATAGCCATATGATTTGAGTCTTCCTCACTGTAACATACGTAAGCTCGGACAGTACTTACAATACCAGGATCACGTACTGTTTCAACTTCTCTAGCGGATTCACTGTAAGTGCAAGAGTCAAATAGGAAGGCACCAAAGTTTGGAGCTAAAGATACATCTCCTGCTCCTCCTCCTCCAGTTATTTCAACTTTTCCTTTGATAGATAGAAGGGAAGCGTTCATTGCAAAGAACGAATCTACTTGATTGATGCTAAATTCCACAACATCATTACAATTAAATGACTTGATGAACGGCGTATAAGATCTATACTCAGCCTTGCGAATAGATTCATCGAATGCTGGAGATCGATATAGATCAAACATCGGAGAAGTATGTGATGCTGCTGCTGCTGCCTCCTCAGTTTTTCTCTTTTTGTACATGATTCTTGTTGTTGTTGACATGATATCCAAGTGAGCGTAGAAACAGGATATTTGATGTAGTTAGTAGTAGATGTCGTCGCTTAGGTGCTTGGGGTAATACTGAAGTTGCCTTGGAAGCACCACTATGTCTTATAATCACTAATCCCATCTGCGCTTCGCTCTCAACTCCAACACAAGAGTACTAGTTTCACCTTGAAAGTTTACAGGACGACCGTCTTGATCTAAAGCCAACACTGTGATGTTGGTTATTTCTTGTTTCGGTATAACAGGTAGATATAGTAAATTTACAGGTGTTTCGACTATAGCGTATCCAGGATCGGCTGTCACAGCAAATTCGTAGATCGTGTGTGCAGGCGTGTCTCCGTCAAAGGCTCCCGACGTAATGTTAGCATCAAAGTGTATGGTTGATACTTTTATTATGTTTACAGGTAAATCAGAAGAATGCTTTTGACCAGGATTAAGAACTTTTTTCGAGAATCCCAATAGATGTCCAAGATTATTCGGTTCTGTAAAAACTATTTTATAATACTTGCTAAAGATTTCACATTGCAGTGTATTATTGTTAGGTTTTAGAGAAAAATAATCATCCGGAGGAGCAACTTCATTTTCAAGATTCATTTGCGTTCGTATAAATGTTTCTATGTCGGTAATTTCATAACAACCTGTCGGAAACTCGATGACTTTTAATTGACCACCACCACCACCTATCCGGTCGATATAATAAAATTTATCTCCTTTTTCAATATTCGGTATGGAATTGTATGAAGTAAAAGACCTAAGCGCCAATTCATAATCTTTTTTCGGATCCAACACTATCGGTGTTGAAGGACGAAATGAAAATATATGAGTAGTGCTATTGACTCTCAACAACTGCGACATGATGAATGAAAAAATATAGCTGTGTACTAAGCATTTATTCAAGTTTTTTTTTTTTGTTTATTTTCGAATGGATAATTTACAGAAATAACAATTTGCTTGAGCAGTAGCCGGTCCATCCCAATGTGTTGTCCAATCAGGTCTGTTGTAGTGAACATAGCATGGAAGTCGTATTTGAAGATCAAAATTGGATGTGTATTCTGCAGGCAGTTTGTGCCATATACTCAATAATTCTGCAGGTCTCACATTGCTTATTAAATATTCCAGCGGCGGAATATTCTTCTCAAACTCTTCTAATGTAAATTCCGATAATGTTTTATTATCCATCGTTGTTGTTGTTATTGTATAGAAATTTCAAACACAATTGTCCGCAATTAACTTGATTATAAGTTTGGTAAGGATCGTTGTTGTAGAAAATTTTAGCGTTTTTCAGATATCGAACAAGTTCCTGTGGAGGCTTCAGGTTACCAAATGAATCGAAATACTCAACGTTGTTGTTTATCTTTTTATAAGCTACCCAATGAGTTCCGTTGTTTTGTGAAATATCTAAGTTCACGACGGCGCATTCTCTTTTACGTGGACCGTCTCGTGGTAAAGTGTCACGCATGAAGACACCTCGGAAATGAGGTATGTTCAAGAGCTTCGCATATTGCTTTATTTCATAATCATAAAGCGCTTTCTTGGGTAGCTTGATGTTTAGTTTTTTTGACTTTTTTTTTGAGGTACAACCCATAACCACCTTTAGCATTTTTTCTCAAATACAATCCTTTGCCCAAAGACTCCATAGCTTTGTTATGGCGATGGTCTTCCTCCAATTTCTTTTGTGCATTCTTGGCATCAACGACCGTTTTGGCCACACCTGCAGCTCCCCCTGCGAGCGCCCCCAAGGCACTTAATCCGGCGAAAAGGGGGATCAAGGGTAGGAATCCCCCAGATTTTCCTTCGATCGGAATTATTCTCGGTAGTCGAACTTTATGTTTTCCACCTGCACTCTTCACCGCTAATCTTGCCGCTTTGAGAGCAACCAATGCAGACTTTTTTAATGTCGTGGTGGTGGGAGCATTTTTCTTCAAGGACTTTGTGATTTTCGTGAGAACACCTCGTCGAAAAGATGATTTCTTCTGCCCCATACCCAATTTTCGCTTAACTTTCATTGCGGTGGTTGTTAGCCAAGCTGCAGTCTTTTCTCCTAGTGAAGCGTCAGGTGCTTTTACACGTTCCCAGGCTCGGTTCTCAAGAATCCAATCAGCTTTGTGTCTGTCTTTCAAATTTTTGTATAAGGCGTATGCAATATCGTGGTCTCTTGCAGCACGATCCAATGGGTTCTTTCCAGGATCTCCTCGTGCTAACCTCTTCTTTAATTTAGTCCCCGCTGAAAATATACATATACATGTGTGAGAATGAAAAAAAAAATATCCTAATCTGTCGCACACTTACGTCCCAGGAACTGATACGAAGGTACGTGGAGTTCTATCGGAAGATTATTTATCAGAGAGTTTACAACACCTTCACCCTTGTACGTTAACATGAGAACTGTTGATGATGCGTTAGCAATATCTACATATATACTTTTACACATTCCTTATTCGAACGCCACACGATGAAGGTTGTTCAACAAGAGCAGTCATTACCCATTGATAACTTGGATTTTACAGCAAAAACTCAACATAGTAAACATGGTAAATTGTTACCGAATTCGTTTCGCGCTATCATCTGCGGACCAAGCGGATGTGGAAAAACGAACGTAATGCTAGCGCTGCTTTTCCATCCAAACGGTGCTAAGTTTAAAAATGTTTACGTTTATTCAAAATCGTTGTATCAACCAAAGTATCAACTGCTTCAAGAAGTGATTTCCGCTGCTAAGGGTGTTGGCTATTTCCCATTTAAGGATAACGAGGAAATTATAAGTCCAAGTAAGGCTAAAAATAGCTCTATATTTATATTTGACGACGTGTCGTGTGACGGTCAGCAGAAAATTCGAGAGTATTACTCCATGTGTCGTCATAAAGATATCGATGCTGCATATCTCTGCCAAACATACTCTAAAATTCCAAAACAGCTCATACGAGACAACTGTAACATTATAGTACTATTTAAGCAGGATGAAATTAATCTAAAACATATATTTGATGAGCATGTATCTCCAGATGTTACTTTTGATGAATTCAAAAAGATGTGTTCGGAATGTTGGGCAGAAAAGTACGGTACGTTAGTTATTGTTAAAGACTTTCCTCTTAATTATGGTCGATACAGAGTAGGATTTGATAAGTACATAAAATTGTAGGCTTATCATGTACGCCATCATTCAGTAACATGATGTCAAAGGACCAAGTTGCCGTTGCTAGTCATAAAAGAAAGATCGCAGAACTTGCTCGAGCTATACGTAAAAAGTATCTTACTTTAAAGTTAGGTCGAACTGCAGAAGATGAATCTATTAGAAAACTTTTCAAACCAATATCTGAACCTCTTAAGCAAATAGCTAAGACTCAGCAGCATCCTTCATTTATTATTAAAAAAGAGGAAAAATTGAAACAGGATGATGATGATGATGATGATGTATTCACACAGAACCCAAACTATCTCAATTTAGAAGACGTGGCTTCAACTGATGAACAAGGTAATATACCGCCGAGACCTGAAACACCACCACTACCTGAAGAAATGCGTCCTGCTGATTTTTCACAAGAAGCAATAGAAGAATACTTAGATCAATATCCCCCAATAAGCCATAATTATTTACAAGATTTTTGGACACAAAACGATAAAATTGATAAAAATTATGGACCTATATATACCGACAACATTGGTTGGATGTTAGGTAAACGCCGAATTAAATTTGATAGAGCGACTGGCCAAATACAGATATTACCTGAGGGGACAAACTTAGCAGGTACATGGTTTCGTGGCACACCTGGGCTGTATCAACTTTTATTCTATAATGACCCAAACTATGCAGATGCAGATTTACAACCCTATAAAAATCTATTGCAAAGTACCGGTGTTCATTTAGATTCGCTTGGACGCCTAAAAGGTTCGACAGGATTTAAATATAATCACATTATTAAGCCTCTCTTTAAAGATGTGCAGAAAAATAAAGGTACAATTGTCACACGATCAACATCTACAAAAATACGTAGTCCACTTAGTCGATCATTAACAAGATCCACTCCCTCAACAACAACAACAACAACAACAACAACATCATCAACATCAAAACCGCCAACAGGAAAAGGTATCGGTGATTACTTGACATACAACGAGGAACCAATCGAATACGTGTACTGGGATGATCCCAATGAATTAATCGATCGACTTAAACTCCTTATGGCATCTCAGGAAGCTGGCAATACGTCGCATGATAATGAAATAGTAGCCATCCTCAACGAGCTAAAAGAAGCTAATATAATACAGTAATCTAGTTCCTTGGTCTTTCATTTACACGATGAGTCTTGATAAATTCGGACGTCGCTTTGATAAACAAAAGACACTTCCGTATATGCGTACACCGCCAAAGTTAACACTACCCCATACTTCTGATGGAAATGTTGACTTCAAGAACGTAAAGTTGTGTAATATAAAAGATCCCACAGATAATTCAGATGCGGCAACTAAAAAATACGTAGATACTTCAGTGATTGATTTAAAAAAAATAACAGCAAAAACAGATCAAATAACAGAGTTTATTTCGAGAAATCCGCCTACTTCTGGTAAACATATGGCAACAAAAAATATGTAGATGACTCTATTGCAAATATAACAACAAGAATAGAACAGGAGTTGGCTACAATTAAGTCTCATACCGATTTGACTCCAATACGGAAAAATATCATTGATTTATCCTCTGAATTACAACTTTTGCAAGGACGCACATCATATATATCATTGAAAACAGACGATCTTGCTAAGCGTATAAAGCCGATGGAACAACAATTTAAAGCGTTAAAACATGATGACGTACGCCAAGGAGAAGCTACAACTAGTTAACGAGCTGCACAAGCCTGCTCGAAAAAATTATCTAAGACGACGTACCATCATTAAAGGCTTAGACGATTTATGGCAGACGGACTTGGCTGAAATGCGACCTTATGCTCATCAAATAAAAATTTCAAATTAATTCTCGTCGTAATCGATTCTTTTTCCAAGTTTATGTGGACTAGACCGTTAAAGACAAAGACGGGTGAGGAGATAACTCGTGCGTTTTCGGATATCCTCGCACATACGGAACGTACGCCGAAAAATCTACAATCTGATCAAGGTAAAGAATTTTACAATAGTAAATTTCAAACTTTAATGAAGAAGCATGATATTAATCATTATAGTACATATAGCATCAAGAAAGCGGCCATTGCTGAAAGAGCCATAAGGACGTTGAAAAATAAACTTTACAAATACTTTAGCTTAATGGGATCGTATAAATGGATTGATATATTACAAAGCATTACCAATGAATACAATGGAACACGTCATCAAACCATCGGATGTAAACCATCACAAATTAATAAATCCAACGAAAATGTATCTTAATCGAAAATATACTCATTTAAAAATCGCGGGCCCGCGTAAGTTTAAAGTTGGTGACATTGTACGCATCAGCAAAACCAAAATGCTATTCGACAAGGGATACGTTCCAAGCTGGACAACGGAATTATTTAAAGTTACTAAAATTAATATTACCACCCTGCAACGTACATGCTCGAAGATATGCAAGGTGCACCGATCAAAGGAGCCTTTTATGACGAAGAATTACAGAAAACAGCCAATCCAGATGTTTATTTAGTTGAAAAAGTTTTACGTCGTCAAGGTAAAAAAATGTACGTCAAATGGCTTGGCCTTGATGCAAAACATAATAGTTGGATTGACATGATGCGATCGTCTAGGTGTATGGGGTGGGGGGGTTTCTGCTAAAAGTGAGTTCTCAGTCGGTTGCAGTCAGTCAGTCAGTCAGTCAGGCAGCTAGTAAAAAAAAATGGATACCAGTGGTAGTGGTTCAAGTTGCAGCGAGTTTGACCTCACCACCAGCAGCTCACACGAATCATCTGTAAACTACGACCGTGAGCTGGATGCTATTCTGGAAAGGTACGAAGAAGCGGCCAAGAACGAGGACCATTATCTGCTGTACACGCAGTTTCCAAATGGATCATACCAAATTGGATGCGGTCTAAGCCCAGCGAGATCATTTACTCCTGCTGTAATTGTGTGGAACTCATCACGGTTGAA